>OX382239.1:13822271-15022271 GCA_947507525.1 Apamea epomidion | reverse complement strand
ATCAGTCTACATGATCTTCACATGCTCTGACCAATATTATGTCTAGACTTTTTTTTTTGAAGAAAAACGTTGCCCCGCAATAGGAATTACTTCTGTATCGCGGGTGCGTTTACAAACATTTAAACTCACATATACAAACAGCCAGACCCGGAACAACTACCTGTAGGCAATACAAATATTTGTTCCGTGCGGGAATCGAACCCGCGACACGTAGCGCAGCAGTCGATCGTTCAGCCTCTGCGCCAACCGCGTCGTCATCACATCAGACTTTAAAAGAGACTTTTTTTCAACCTTTCTTCTCAGATTAGTCATAGAAAACGCCGACCTCCGATATCCCATTTAAAGAATAAATAATTTAATTTCATTGTAAGCTATAAGACTAGAAAGAGAAGACTCAGAAATGATGGATGGACAGTGTGAAAGCTGATATGGCTAGTAAGGGGGTGACTACCGAGATGACGACTAATAGAGAAGTATGGAAGAAAAAGACAAGTTGCTGACCCCATATAAATTGGGATAAGGGTTGGGGAATGATGAACGGATACTTCAATACAATAGAGGATTAGCGAAGAGCTTTAACAAATGGACTTTGAAAAAATAAAAAACGAAACAAAAAACATACGATAATAAAAACTAGCTACATGCTAATGGACTGGTCCACTCAAATCTGGGTGATTTTTACTTCAAAAAGCTATTTCAGATACTAATCTAGATGGTCGTACAGTCACGAACAAAAGTATGTATACACTCGGCTTTATTCAAAAGCGATTAACTCCTTTATTTTTTAATGAAATTTTATGTTGTTACGAAAATAGCATTTTCGAACCTATACGTTTATGTAATGTGTCGTATTTCAACGTTGCATTCATTATTTCACGAAAAAATCGCAATTGAAAGTTGCCAAGTGTTGATATATTGGTGCTTGTGACTGTACATGATTTGACTAGGATAATGTCTGGACTTTAAAAGAGACTGTGAACTCTGAGTTTGTTTCGGTCTTTCTTCTCGCAGTACTAGGATACGCCGAATTCATCTAGTTTCGAAAACATAATTAATCTCGTGTAAAAGTGTTTTTACAAACCTACTTATAGAAATAAAATCATTTATTAATTAGCTTTTCTAATCTCAATCGCACAGAAAAAAGATTATCCATTTTCTTAAATCTTTTTTTTTGTTTGTTATGGGTAAATGTATCATTCATCCCATGGAATATAAAATTAGAACCACTAAACAATAAAACGTTTATCTACATAATAATAAAGCCCTCTTCTCATACGGAGAAGGCACGAGCATTGGTCACCACGCTTGCTGGAGACGGGTTGGCGATTTCAGACTTATGTGTATATTATTAACAGTTTGTCTAGGTCTCCTCACGATGTTATTACTTCAGCGACGACAGTAATGCCAGAGATAAACTCGGAAAGTACATTTAGAGGTATGAGGAACAGGGTGTAAAGTTCACTCATCCTCCATAGAAAAGGGAGGATCCTCCGACAAACGGGTGTTATGTCTGGCGGGCAATTGCCCCAACGACTGACGTCGGTAAGTTTTTATGTATGCTAATTGCAGTACGTCAGTACGTCACGCAAATCCTGCATCTTGCGGCGTTGTAGATACGGCTACATACATAATATTACGAATAGAAAAAGTCACATTGGTATTTACCAAGTATCTACAATTAAAAACCTGTGATGTCCCACTGCAATGCAAAGGTCTTACTCTCTTTCCACTTCGCGCTGTTTAAAGCTGCTAAGGACCAGAAGGCCCATCCCCGTAATTAAAAACTTTCAAAATCTGGTCGCAATCTCATCTCAGCGACAATCAATGTCAAAAATGTATGTACGAGTAAATTAATTTTATTTTTCGGTCGAGATTAAGATTTCTAATCTTAATCTCGACCGAGCGATGCGAGCGTTCTTAAAAAAACGAGAATTGCCCCTCAGTTCTTGTTGAAGGAGTATCTACATACGACATAATAATTCGGAATTGGAAAACATAAATAAAGCAAATACGTAATATGTGGCCTAACCACATTTTCATATTTCGAACGACAAAGTTGTTTATGGTAATTTATGTTTCCTGAAGTCTCTGATTTTGTTTATGGTTTGCAATAAAAGTTATAAATGGATGATTTCAGCACTCGTTGATTAACCTTCATAAGTCAATAATGTATTTAAAGGATGTTATTAATACAAGTATTGTTGAGTTTTTCCATCTAGATATTTCCAGGAGCAGCCCGGGACTTCTAGGTATGCTATGAATAAATTTCCATTCCATAAACAGTCTCGGCCACGAAATTAATATACAGCTTGGGACCTAATATCATTAGGTACTAAGTAGCGATGCGGTCTTGGGAAGGGTGAAGTAGGTATAAATGGCTGCACTGTACTAAATTCTTCCTCAAGAACCACAGTATTAAAATCCATCAAGTATATAAATAAAAGACTTTGTTTTATACGGAGAAACAACTGAACTTTGTTTTTTTTTTGTGTTTTTTTGTTTTAGCTGTAACAACCATGTAAAAGGTGAAAAATAAGACCTTAAGCTGGGTAGACTATGCTAGATCATCTGTTTTCTTGTGGCGGCCATGTTTATGCAAACATAAAGCAGGTGCGCGCAGGACAGAGGGCTAATTCTTATATTTTTACTAACGGTCATATTCTAATCAGTCTCAATCTGTCAATAACCCCATTGTTTACAAGTTTTTGACATTGACTGTCGGCCTTCATTGAGTGCGCAATCATAGTGGATACCCAACTTTATAGAAATAGAAATAATATTTATTTGCATAAAATATGGTATATAAAGTGGTTTTAAAAATACACTATAGAGCATACATGTATTGGTATGTTTTGCTTATATCATAGCATGCAATTAATATTAGGTCACATTACAAAATCTTTCCTGTCAACAACATTTTTAAATTTATTAGTATTTAGCCATTAATGTAGTTTTTTCTAAACAATCTAAGACCTCTAAACAATCGAAGAAATCACTTGGAATTTTATGATAATTATATCCGAACACACATGGCTAAATAGCTTTTACTATATTTAGCCAGTCTTGGCTATATTCTCTGTATTTTAGCACAGTGCATCAAAAATTGCACTTTACGCCAATGCTTTTAGAAATTACATTAGGTTCGTGTTACTTTAGATAACAAACCATTAAGAGATGTTTAAGTTATGCATTTCATGAGTTTGCTGCTAAAATATCATTCACATTTCAGTTGAAGGCTTCCCTGTGCGGTAATGAGTGCATACCTACATAATTATAATAAGCAGTCCTGGAAGCGCAGTTTGGAATAGCAATGGAATTGTTGGTTTAGTGTAAGAGCATAATTATTATTCGTTTATTTTAGACGAAATACTGGTATTCAGCTGCATCCAGTTAGTCTGGAAGCCGACCACAGTTAGGCAAAGGCTAAGCAGATACAGGGTGGTGATTTAGTCACGTGCATCTGTCAAGAGGGTGATTTTACCCATCATTTTAAACAACTTTCGCTACGGAACTGTGATCCAACACGTGAAAAAAAATAATCCTATACCTACAACAGTAGAGAGACTCATGTATATTTTTTTTACAATTCGGCTATAAGTTTCATAGCGTAGGCTGCTTCGAATGACGTGTAGAATCACCACCTTGACGGATGCCGATACTGTATTTAGACAACGTCGCTAAAGACTTTTCTACATATTCTTGCAAATTCTAGAAATAGTTGAAATTGAAATTATTTTAAAGTAACTGGTTGCCCCGATACCTTATGTTGATTATTATTATCTTAATAATTATATCATTCTTCTGTACGTGTGTTTGTCACCTAACTCCTAAACGCCTGGATCGATTTGGATGAAATTTTGTGTGTATATTTCAATGGGTTCCGGGATAGTTTGCAAACACAATTGGACCTGCTAGGTGGGCCTGTTATCGGTATATGATGACTCAAGTGGGCAGGACGACGTCTGCTGGGTCCGCTAGTTAATTATATATATATGTAATAGGGGTTAAAGTATGAAATTGCCGTTTCATTGTAATAGGTACTTCGAATGGACATAGAACCTTCATGGTTTGATATTTTTGAGTGAAACTTTTTTCACATGGTACCTATGAAGTTCTTCTTTTAAAAAATGTGCAACATCCGATTATCGACTTTCAGTTGTTTTTTTTATTCAGCTTAGACAAGAAAGATGGATACTTCGAAAATTCGAGTTAATTTTGAATACGAGTTCCGACGCGGAACTAACGCGGCAGAAACAGCTCGCAATATCAATGTTGCGTTTGGAGAGGGGACTGCGAAGGAACGCACCGTGCGATTTTGGTTTAAACGCTTTCGTGATGGAAAAGCAAAGCTTACCAATAAAAAGGTAATGGTAACTGTTTGGTGGTCTCAGCATGGTGTTATTCACTATAGCTTTCTCCGATCTGGTCAAGCAATAACGGCAGATATCTACTGTGCCGAACTCCGAACAATGATAGCAAAACTAGCAGTGAAACAACTCCGACTCATGAATCGATCTTCACCATTATTGCTCCATGATAACGCGAGACCTCATACAGCACGAGAAACCGTTTTAACTCTACAGGAACTGCAATTAGAAACCATTCGTCACCCTCCGTATTTGCCAGACCTTGCTCCAACGGACTACCATTTTTTTCGTGATTTGGACAATTTTCTACGTGATAAAAAGTTTTCTTCTCAGGAGGCAGTACAAAATGCTTTCACACAGTTTGTCGAATCTAGATCACGAGAGTTCTATCGCAAAGGCATAAATGACCTTCCTATTAGATGGCAGCAATGTATAGATAATAATGGTAATTATTTTGATTAAATAAATATGTTACATTTAAAAAAAAAACGAATTTCAATTTTTCAGTACAAATCGGCAATTTCATACTTTAACCCCTAATATATATATTTTTTAATTATTAAAAGCCTGTGATGTCCCACTTCAGGGCCTCCCACTTTCCTTCCACTTCTCTATGTTTAAAGCTGCTAAAGACCAGCAGTGCGATTCTGTTTCCATCTCATCGTGAAAACTTAGGCGAAGTGAGTGTGGAGTGAGCTGTCAGTCCAACTAATGCTAAGGATTGAGACTATTGACAGCTCACTCTAAGTTCACTTCACCTAACTGTCCACCGTGAGATTTTTACAGATCCTATCGGCAGTTCTTGTTTAAAGAGTCCCCCGTTACCTATCTGAAGAGAGAAAATATAATATTTATTACTTTTATTCCAGGAATAAAATTGACGTTTGGTAATTTTTGTATGAAATAACTGTCAAAATTATTCCTCGAATAAAGTTAAGCGTTGGAAAAATCAGCCCTAACTCTTATGTACTTTCAATTTTATTTACATTTTGTTAATAATATTTCCTGCGATACCTTTTCTTGTGATGTGTTTCTTTTAACAAACAAAAAAATTGTTTTTATGAAAATAAAATATATTATACCGGGCGATTGGAAGATGGGTGCAAAGCTTTAAGGCGAAGATAGTACAGACAATTAAGAACCATTTAAGCCATGGTGTCTTAGACGAAGTCTTACCAATTTTTTTACCTAATTTTTATATTTTTTTCGAAAATTCTCAAAATTTTAAGTAAACTGCTTATTTATGGCCAAATTGAATGATAAATGAATTCATTTTCATTTTATTTAATTAAAGTAATGTGTTTGCAATTTAGTAAATCATGTTTTAGGCCTCTGTGTCATTAGACATTTAAAGTTAATAAAATTTTTGAAAAAATTATAATACTTTTTATAAACCTTATTTAAAAAAAACCGGCGGGTCTTTTTTTGTTCAAACCTTTTTTAAAACATGCTTGATAATAGCTCTTTCTTTTGAGGTATCATTTACGCGGATATCTTACAAATTATTGAAATTAGGACCTACAAACCAATTTGCGGGAGAAATTTTAAATTTTAGGCAGACTAGATGAGAGAGAAAGTGATTTAGGCTCTCATCAAAATTCCTGGAATTTCCAAGATAATTGTTCATTTTCTTGTGAGAATTACGTTGTAGGTTCGAGTCGGTAACAAGTTTCTATATTTTTTTATTGAAAGAGCTACGAAGTTATTTAATTCGTGTTCAAAGAAGTACTTGAAGACAGCTTCATAAATATCCCCTAGACAATTTTGATTTTGTTTTTTTTTCATTTGTTTTGTTATAGAGAACGAGCTGTTGTCCGTGAATAAATAGATCTATGTATCACAGAAACACGTGCATGCAATAAAATAACTGAATAAAAAAACATAAAAACAATACAGATTCTGCGTATATACCAAATAACAGCTTTTTCTAAATGCCAAAAAAAAAAAATTTTTTTGTCTGTCTGTTTGTTCCGGCTAATCTCCAAAACTGTAAAAAAAATACTGTACAAAGGCGGACTCATTGCCTGAGGCATTCTCTACCAGTCAACCTTAGGGTGATGCACAGACAAAGATGGCAGGTGCAACATACGGGATAAATAGCTAGGAAACGACTATAAAATACAAGAATGAATACTAATACATAGATAGATAGATATATATAAACAAAATGATCTGTCAGGAGAAAAAAATATCGGTAGAGGAGGAATTTCTTGTTGTCAAAATCCTGTAAGATTAGAACTTTAATTAAAATAATTTGTTCGGCTGTTGGTATTTCTATCAACTAATTACAAAAGCTTTCTTAACATTGGACAAAAGATTGACCGACTAATCAGAAACTTGGAAAGCTTTACAGAAAACAGAGCTAAAACTGTCTAAAACTTAAATTCTTCTTTTTTAAAACGTTTAATAATCTTCATTCACCTACATAGGTAATATGGAGACGACAATATACAACAATAAATGAAAACTTGCATAATAGTAGCATGATCAGCCTATAACGTTCCCAATGCTGGGACACAGGTCTCCGCTCAGTGAGATGAAGTGGACCGTAATCCACCACGTGGGCCCAGTGTGGGTTGGTAGATATCACATGTCTTCGAATCTTTGGTTCTAGAACTGGCAAACGGTGAAGGAAAACATGGTGAGGAAACCCTCACGATGTTTTCCTTTACCGTTTTGAGAGCAGTGGTGATGAAATAATTTACACAGAGTAAAACGCCTGTCTGAGTTCAAACCTACTACCGTATCGGTCGCGGACATTTCCACTGAACTATCAAATAAATCCTCCCGCAGATATTTCTCACTAGCTGCGCCCCGCGGTTTTACCCGCATGAGTTTCGATCCCGTGGGAATATCGGGATAAAAAATATCCTATGTGTTAATCCCGGTTATAAACTATCTGCGTGCCAAATTTCATCCAAATCGGTTCTGATATTTTGGCGTGAAAGAGTAACAAACATACATCCATCCATCCATCAATACAAACTTTCGCATTTATAATATTAGTAGGAAGTAGGATTTACCTCTGAAGAGACCTACACGGGCAGAAAGGCTACCTTATTACGTACAAGTATACCCCTCGTATATTCCCCTTAGTATCGTTATTAGAACTCTGAGCCACTCAAATCAGGGAGTGTCGATATCGAAACGGGTCAAGCAGTAACGTATTGGAGGGTTATTGCAATACCTCGGTATTGACAGGTTGATTACCTATTGCGTACGCGAATGTTAGCTTTATTACTATAACTTTATGGACATAAGTACTAGAGTGGTTCTTTTGAAAAGGTCTTTCAATATTTTTTCTTACTTTCTAGTTAGCTGTTATTGTACAAAAAAAAATCTGAATATTAAATCTTAAAAATTAGTGAAATTTGCCCCTTTTTTACGACCTGACAAGACATCGATATTTCTTTATTCATTAAACGATTTATAAATATACACCTGTCGGAATAAATGGCCTGAACGATGGTAAAAACCTCATCAAAATTCGTTGCGTAGTTGAGATGAAAAACTCGGTTACACAGACGGACAGAGACTCGAAAAGCAACTTTAATTTTCAATATGTCTAGATTATTATTTCTTGAAAAAAAAAATACATGATTTTCCAAAAATATATTATTATCATGCGATACCTTTGTGAAGGGATCGGATCGAAATAACAAACAAACGTAAATCCGCCTGAGGGATTAGTTGGGTATTAAGACCCAAATAAAATTACTGTTCTGGTCAACCCTGATGTTTACATAAAAAGTACTCGTAATCTTTTGGGTTTAAAGAACTTTATTTCTCACTAGCTGCGCCTCGTGGTTTCACCTGCATAAGTTTCGATCCCGTGGGAATATCGGAATAAAAAGTATCCTATATGTTAATCCTGGCTATATACCATCTGTGTGCCGAATTTTATCCAAATCCGTTTTGTAGTTTGTGCGTGAAAGAGTAACAAACATCCTCCCATCCATCCATCTATCCACACAAACTTTCACGTTTATGATATTAGTAGTATAAGAACTTAAAAATAACAGTTCGCTTATAATTAGATACTGAAGTGCAATGCAACTAGTACTATTAACATTAGTTACCTCTAGGGTGCTGGAGACATTATATTACCAAATTCTGTTTTATGTTATTTCAAATGTTGTGATGCCTTGCCTTAATTTGCGTTTGAATGTGTTTATTATGTCACATTTTTTTAAACTATTGATCTTTTCCATTGCTATTTTTCCGATTTTTATTTTCCTATTGTTATTTTTTTGATCCAGTAGGTCTACTTATTCTCAAAGTTAACAAGGCAACGTTTAAAAAAAAAAAGTACTATCCCCGTCTTCGCCAACATCTTCATCATCATCATTATCTACAGCCCAACTCCTGTCCAGCGGGCTAATTGCGTATCACACTGTCAGTAACAATGGGTTTCATTTTGATAGTACAACAACATACATTGCGTTGTTTACGTTGTTCAGCAGACACATTTTTCGAACATATGAAGTAATGGATTAGCAATATCCTTCAAAATGATTCAGATTTAGAGTATTAGTGTGTTACGCAATTAGGGTGCAGGCACTACTTGCGATGGTAACAATGTCGTCGGTGTGGTTTGACACACACACATACATAAACACACGCCTTCTTCCCATGGGGGTGGGCCGAACCTACAGAACGCGAACTGCTACGATCCTTACATATACACAGTCTGGCCATAAATACTCTTACAATTAAAAATAAGAAAGATTACATTTGAATTGGGAATCTGTCATTTTTATACGATTTTTCATTGAGTTTTCTCATTTTGGCGCCAATACATTGTACATTATTGTGCGATATTAAAATGGAGTGGGGTGATAAAGAGAACCGAATCGCTGTGATTGCATTACACAAAGTTGGAATAGACCAAATGCAATTTTTAAAACTCTCCATACGCTTGGTATTAGTCAAATGTTTGTGTACCGGGCTATTAATAGGTACAAAGAGACCTCCTTTGTTTTTGACAGAAAAAGATCTGGCCGTCCACGTAGTGTTCGTACGAAAAAGGTGGTCAAAGCAGTAAGGGAAAGAATTCACAGTAATAAATATTATTTGCAATAAAAAAAAATATATTTCTTCGTGACAATATATATGGCAAGACTAGGCATGTAAGGATCGTAGCAGTTCGCGTTCTGTCTCTCCAGTGCTTCGTTAACGTTCATACATCAGAGGGGCAATTCTCGTAATTTTTAGATCGTTCTCTTTGACAAGTTTTTGACATTGATTGTCGCTGAGATGAGATTGCGACTAGAACATATTTAATTACGGAAATTGGTATTCTGGTCATGACGCACGCTGGTGCGAGCCACGGCTTCATTCGTATATAAAATTCAAATCACGCTCGGGAGTGAAAATATATGAAATAACCTATATTTAATATCATGTATCGCCATTTGCAGTTGTTTTTTATATGCGTTGTTTGTCACGGAACTCATATAAAAATAAACTCTTAAAACAAAACACAAAAGATATCGGTAACAATCTTTTATATAAATAATATTGATTTACATACCAAAATCAGCTAAAATATTCAGAAAGCGACTCCTATAAAGATCGTTCCCGTAAAATTGAGCGTAACATTACGAAAAGCTTTTACGTTAACGCGTAAGTTCAAGTAACGGACCGTAATACACTAACCATTATTCATCAAGAAGACGTTAAGAAAACATTGTATATTATGGTTGCTTCTAATTTTAGGTAATCTGTAGGGATTATAAGTGGATATTTGAGTGATGAAATATTTAGTAAACAAAGCTTATGGATAAGTGTTCCATCAATCAATCAATATCAACCATTTATATCGGTCCATTGCTGGACAATGGCCTTTATACAATGGCGCAACATATAGTCCATCTTTTGTTGTAGAACCTAGAGCAGATAAGAAATATATCCTTGGTGATACTGACAGTCTGATCCAGGCTTTGTAACGGACCTACTGTCTGTCAGTGCGGATATTTTATTCTAGATCGAAACTATCTGGTCTAAATAGCTTACCAAATTATATGAAAGGAGCCGGGATTAATCCGCCATTGAAACAAGATAATATATATGTCCTCAAAATACAATTTCACACATCAACCTACATAGTATTCACATGATCTGACCAAGATTATGTCGGGACTTTAAAAGAGGCTGTGACCTCTGAGCTTGTTTCGGCCTTTCTTCTCAGAGTAGCCAGATAGGAAACGGCGACCTCATCTAGATAAGTTTTTAATATAACATGACGTGTATAACTGATTCTTGTATCCTATTTACAGAATAATAAAAGGTTCAATTGAAAACCAGCGTCAGGCACTATTGTCTGGCATTTTTGCTGAACTGGGCCTTTTTGGTGCAGTCGTGAGGCACACCTGCTAACTTCTTACATCGGTCTTTATATTTTCTATTTGTTTTTTTATTATTTGCTATCTCATGTATGTATCAGAAGGCCAATTTTCGTAATTTAAAACGTTCAAAATCTAGTCGCAGTCTTATCTCAGCGACAAACAAATGTCAAAAACTTGTCAAAATCTAGGGAAATTAGAAGTATTTTTTGACAGATTGAGACTGAGATCAGACTGTGAACGTTCTTAAAATTACGAGAATTGCCCCTTTGGTGTATTGTGTCTTTTAGTGCTAAATAAATGTTTTTTCTTTCTTCTTTCTTTCTTTCTAGGATAATATTGGCGGCCTGAATAGAATATCTAAACATTTATTTCTTCACTAGCCGAATTTATTTTTGCCCGCGACTTTGTCCGCGCTATTACTTTGTTTTCGCTTAGCGTTCTTTCTTCTTTCGGACTTTTTTCTTTCTACTCTCCTCCGGAGAGTCGTAGCGTGATGTTAAATAGCCTTATTCAAGAATTGGGCTACCAATCAAATGCAAAAATATTTTTTCATAATAATATGAGACTGGTAGTTCCAGAGATCGCGTTCAAACAAACAAACTCTTCAGCTTTATTATTATTATTACCTCAACTTGAGATAGTTAAAAACAATCGTAAGCCAGAATTACGAAGAGGAGAAGGAACGAAGTATTTAAAACAATCAAAACCAATAGAAATCAATAGAACGACATCCAATCAATTTACATCAACCAATGGCAATACCGACAATGTCATTAATCCGCGTAAAGTATGAACACCGCGAGTCAGAAAAATTACGTATTTGTACAACGCCATCTATGGGTAAATGGATAAAACGTCTGCACAAACCATGTGTAGTTGTATTCGTGAATGTTTTAGCGGCATTTTGCGTTTTAGTAATTTTCTATTATCTCCGAAACTATAATATGACCAATTGACATACTGGAAAGGGCAAATCTTATCTCTATAATATGACCAATTGACATACTGGAAAGGGCAAATCTTATCTCTATAATATCCATGTGATCATAAAAGAATTTGTTTTGATAAGGATTCAAAATAAAAAATTATAATTATTTTCTTCCAAACGTAAGCATGTGAAAAAAAAACTTTTTTACAACATAAAAGTGAGAAATTATAAGACAAAATATAAAAGATAGAAATATGGTGTCGCGGAATTTTTCGTAGAACTATTTAAGGCGGACCAGATTGCACTACATTGTTTTTAGTTATATACAACTATTGAGGCAGTGTATGCAAATAATGATGTTTTAAGAGGTATTTCTTTCCGACTTGCTAGACAAAAGTTGTGATAGCACAGCTAAACTCCATGATGTAAACATAATTTATAGCCTATAGCACTCACACATAATGTAGCTTTCTACCAGTGAAAACCTTTTTAGAATTGGATCATTAACTCCGGAGATTACCCCTTACACACAAACAAACAAACAAATTTTATCTCTTTATAATATTATTACTATAGATTCGTGTCGAGAAAACGTAGCATAGTTACCTCCTTGAATTTGACGAAGATGCAAAACGACACCTTGTATGTCGTGACCATCTGGTTAAATTAGCCGTTTAGTCAACCGCCTGGCCTTTGGAAGTAGTGCTCGCCTCGCTTCGCTATCTCGGCTCGCATGCGGTTGATCACACTTCTAACCTAACCCATTTGGTCGGGGTGCCCTAGGTTAGTTACTGCGACCAATTCGGCTCGCACGTGATTGGTTACAGTTCCAACCTAAACTATAATTTATTGAATATCATTCAGGCCGTCAGTTGAACGACCGCCGTTTAGTTAAAGAGTAAGGCGGTTAATTAAACGGCTAATTAAACCAGTTGGTTGCGACATAATTTATAAAAAACAACACATAATTTAAATAATACATTGTCTAATATTTCAATATGTGGAAAGGTTTACCTGACGCTTCCCTAGATGGCGTTGGGATCGAAATACATCTCGCTATGGTTTCGTTACCGAGCAAACAATATATAGTTTTGGTTTTTCTTTGAAAGCATGTGACTAAAATTGTCCTAATTGAAACAGTTTTGTGCGTTTCATTGGGTGTTCTCGCCTTCGGACCGTGAAAACCTGTTCAATATTGTACATAGATAATGTGTTAATTTTGCTATCAACGCGCGAAGAAGACCTACTTACATTACTGAGTAGTCTGTAAATTAGTTTCTAAACACGTTCTAAAATTTAGAATTGGGACAGCCACGACAAAGGTAATGTGCTCCAAGGAAGCCGCAAAACTTTAAGTTCAAGCTACCATATTGTTATATTATTCAGCTTAAGTTTTACCTTGAGCATTACTTAACTGCTAAAGTAGGTAACATAAGTGTCGTGCACGCTTTTGATATAAAGAAAAACAACGGTACCTTTCTTTTTACTTACGTTGAGTGTTAGTTTATTTTTGCGGTAGGTTAGTATAAACATGTGGTGTATTGTGTGAAGTTACATTAGCACTTATATCTAGCTAAAACTCTGCCCGCTCGATCTTTTTCCGGTCGTGTTGGATTACGGCAATCCCCGTATATATATATAGCCCGTCACATCGGATTATGAGAGTAAGAGAAGAGAAAGTGCATCTGTGTATACGCACAAGTGTGTGCACAAAGCATTGTGTATACTACACATATACAGTATCCTCTCAGTATCATTGTATAAACAGTGTCCTCTAGACCGAATTTCGGCCATGGCGGCCAATCTCACCGGAGACTAGCCATCGACGCTGGAGATATAGAACAGAACAAAATGCAATACTCGTAGAATATTTTTTTATTTATGTACACCACATAATAATAATAAAACCAAAAAAGCTAGCAACACCAACGTCAACGTCAACGTCTCTTTTGTCATCTGTTCACAATTTCCTAATATATAATTTTTAGAAGCAGTTTTTATATTCATATATCCGTAAAACCATATCAGAAAATCCAATATTATCAAAACATAAACATAATTTTATATAAATACAATGAACAGAAACAAAAATAACGAAATAAATAAATAAATAAATAAATAAATAAACTAAATAAATAAATAAATAAATAAACGACATAATAATAATAATAATATCATTTATTTTCTCCCACAAGATACATACGTTTCTTAAATATAAACTTAATGCTAAAACATGGAAGGGAGACAGGAGCCCATCCTAAGTAAAGAACTTGTGTCATGGATCTCCTGGCCTCCCCGGACAGGTATACGTGCTAGAATCTAACTAATTGAGTAAGAGTTGCGTGAATGGGAATGATATAAATGAGTGGTTTGTTATTGGGCGAGTGAGCATATGTATAGTTATGAGTAAGTAATGATGCATGTGTGTGTATGTGCGTATGGCGAGTGGTGGCGTCGCTTCGTGAGATAAAAGTGCTGTACACGCTCACCTCGCACGCTCGCTTTTAGCGATAAGACCGCCCTATGTAAAATTTCTACATTTAGGTATATTTTGAATCCATGTGGTGTACATAAATAAAAAAATATTCTACGAGTATTGCATTTTGTTCTGTTCTATATCTCCAGCGTCGATGGCTAGTCTCCGGTGAGATTGGCCGCCATGGCCGAAATTCGGTCTAGAGGCCTATTATTATAACATATCTAAAGAAAGTAATACAAAGTACAGAATTAAAGATTAATTGTCATTTTATACTACGCATAAGATCTTCCATTTTTCGCCAGAAATTGGCAAAAAAAAACGGGTTGCACTCCGGGAGTGCGGCAGAAGTGAAAACTTGAATATTAACGTTGTGCATTTTTGATATTTTGGAATGCGGTCTACTCTCCCTCCGTCTTACGAATTTTCGATCAGGTCACGTGTCCTGACGCGAGCTCCGTCTTACGAAATTTCGGTCAGGTCACGTGTCCTGACGCGCGCTTAACATTTTTTACCCATCACAAAAATCTCTCCCTCCGTCTTACTAATTTTCGATCAGGTCACGTGGCCTGACGCGAGCTCCGTCTTACGAATTTTCGATCAGGTCACGTGTCCTGACGCAAGTTTAACATTTTTTACTCATCACAAAAAAGTGCACAACGCCGCTAAAGAAGTTTTCACTTCAAAAGTACATAATTATTCATTCAAATAATGTTTTTTGGTAACTTCAAACTCGCTAAATTCAAACGGCCTATTTCCCCCAAATTCGAGGCCAAAGACACATATGTAATAAGCTAATAACCTTTTTCACTGAAACATTCAAGTGATATGTAAATATAGTAATTAATATGAAGTTTCATGGCCATAGTTTTAATTTTAATTAAAAATATTTCATTTTCGTTTCAGTATAACATGTTAAATTAGAAAAATATGTAGCGTGACTAAATCGCGTGTAGCAAACAGCCGTTATTTATACTTTTATTAAAAGTAAAAACACTGTTTATGTGTAGTTTGTAATTATTTTGCACTACATGAAGATAAAGTTGGGAAAATTACTGCATGTTTATTCTACATGGGTTTGGTCCGTCCAAATGTAATTTCTGAAGGACGAAATTTGATATGGTTCATGTAGGTAAGTGAGTTGGTTTCGAAATTCGTCATAGTGTTACAATTTGTTCTGAAATTATGTTTCTGATGTAAGACTTTGTCTCACTTGACTTTTAAAATCACAATTTTATTTTCGTAGCTAACTACTATATGCAATCAGCCAACCCGCACTGGACCCGCGAGGTGGATTATGGCCCGCTCTCTCTCATAGAGAAGAGAAATATGTCCCAGCAGTGGGAACGTTATATGTTGATTATGCTTAATACCTTCATAAGCTTTTGTTTTCTAAGTGGTGAACGGTCAAATAATAACAGCTGTTCAAGCGATTTTTGATTTATCTCGAAAAACTTTTTTGACAAAAGCGTGGGTAGCATGCCAAATACTGGTGAAAATGACAGATTTTCAAGACGGCCGTTATCCTGGTTATTATCGCTTTCTTAGGGAAACAAAGACATGTTAACACAATTCCGTGCATGTAACCAACATACAGTCACGAGCACCAATATGTCAACACTTGGCAACTTTCAATTGCGATTTATTCTTGAAATAACGAATGCAACGTTGAAATACGACACATTACATAAACCTATGGGTTCGAAAATGCTATGTTCGTAACAACATAAAATTTCATTAAAAAATAAAGGAGAAAATCGCTTTTGCAAAAAGCCGAGTGTATACACACTTTTGGTCGTGACTGTACAATAACATAATAAGATAAATGAGTGCTCAAATTATTTTAAAATTCTATTCCGGTACCAGTGTATTCTGCAAAATACTCACCGTGAAAATTTTGCTAAAGTGAGCCTAAAGTGAGCTGTCATTCCATCTGATACTAAAGATTGAAACTATTAACAACTCACTTCAGCTAAGTTTTCACGGGGCGATTTTTACAGAATAGATCGGCTGAATAAAACAGTAAAAGATATCTAAGTAATGTGTATTTTTTTTTTCTCTTATAAAACACGTCAAAATTAAAGTCTTTAATATTGATCTGTTCCTTTATAGTCAACCCAATGTCACGCTATTATTGACTTCTCACCCTAGGCCTTGGACTAGAATATGTTGGGCCTGGCGCGACACAGAAATGGCCTCGCGAGATTGCATTCCCTCTGGTTCGATAGTAGCGTGACACGAATAACATCAGTACAAGTTGTATGTGAAGCTAACATTATTATTTAGTACGTGATGGTGGGTAGTTTCCTGACATAAATATTAATGTGTAGGTGTAATGAATCCTAACTGAATTCCGAAAGTAAGTTTGTATCATGCCAAAACGGCTGAGCTGATATGGATGAAATTTGGCGCACAGATAGAGCATGGTCTAAGTAAGGACATAGGCTAGTTTTTATCCTAGATCGTAGACGAAGTCGCGGAAAACAGCTAGTGTTACAATAATTTACTGTGAAACATTTTATTTACGCATTAAATGAGGTCTTTAAAGTCTTACCAAGCGGTATCGTGTTACTCAGTCACTTGGTTGTGGAGGTTAGATTACCCATCTAACATCAGGCAGTCGCTTCGTCTAAAAATACTGGTATTCAGCTGCAACCGGTTAGACTGGAAACTGACTCCAATATAGTAGGGAAAAGGCTTGGTAGATGATGAAATAAGGTATTTTATGGACAAATTATGATATTCCTATTTTTGAAGCTTTTCTCCCGCTTTCAGGAAAGCCATTCTTGGCTATCTTTCATTTATAGTAAGTAACGGGCGTTCAATAATCGCCGCTCATTCAAAAATTATTTAGCATAAACTGTTACTTTTAGCCTGCACTATCCCACTGCTGGCCGCCATCTTCTACGGCATAAACAGCAGCCAAAAATAATATAGATGTCAGGTCCAAAGTTCCATTATGTAAAGGCCAAACCTTTATCAGGCCTTATCATAGAACACAATAAAACCCAGAACGTTTACTTCTCCGTTCAATTTCCCCTATTTTATCCTTTACAGTCCTCCGCATTTTATCTGGTTGATTCATTGAACAAATTCGGTCTTTGTTGAGTTTTAAGTCGAGTGCATAAGTGTGAGGCATTCCATAATAACGGCACATTGTCTTTAAAATCCGTAATTACTTGGCATAAACAGCAGCCAAAAATAACGTAAAAGCAGGCCCAATTTTCATAAGTCCTTGACACAAAACATTATGCTGTAAAACCTAGAAGGTTTCTTTTCCGTTGAATTTCCCCTATTTTATCCTTTACAGCCCTTCACATTTTATCTGGTTGTGTCATTGAACAAATTTATTTATTTTTAAATAAAACGTTGCCCCTTTGCCGTTGCCAATTCCGTCTTTATTGAGTTTTAAGTCGAGTACGTAGGTTTACATAGGTGTAGGTTACGTCAGTGTATATTTAACTAGCTGCGCCCTCGGTTTCACCCGCATAAGTTTTGATCCCGTGAGAATATCGGGATAAAACTATCTGTGTGCCAAATTTCATCCAAATCCGTTCAGTAGCGTTTGCGTGAAAAAGTAACAAACATCCATGCATACAAACTTTCGCGTATAAAATACATATTAGTAGGAAAGTTATGATAATTGCTTGGCATAAACAATAGCCAAAAATACCTTAAAAGCGGGCCCAATTTTTATAAGTCCTTGACACAAAACATTGTGCTGTAAAACCTAGAAGGTTTCTTTTCCGTTCAATTTCTCCTATTTTATCCATTACAGTCCTCTACATTTTATCTAGTTGTGCCATTGAACGAATTACATCTTTATTGAGTTTTTAGTCGTGTATGTCGGTAATAGGCATTCAATATTGTACATAGTCTTTTTTTTCTAGTGGTTGCAAGCGTTACGACTGAGCTTGAGGTCCTGGGTTCGATTCCCGGCTCGGGAATCGAACCCAGGACCTGTGTGTGACCAGGGAAAGTGTTATTGGGTTTTCCACCAGGAGTGTCTCAGTCCCGTTTTTCAAATCCATTTTTCAAATCCCGGAGTCTGGATTTGTGCCCGGTTGATGATGATGGGCTCGCCCCCTGTTGCATGGGACAGAAGCTTAACTGGCGAAATGTGGGTGTACTAAAGATGTCTCTGACTAACTCTTCAGGGTACCTATACGGGTGTAGTGTTTGATTATTTGGCATAAATAAACACTAACCAAAAAAAAACAGTGGTTTAACATAAAATTCGTGTGCTGTGAACCCTAGAGAGTCTACTTCTCCCCATAACTTCCCCCCCTATTAGAATATGAATAAGAAATTTTATTTGCTCAAACATGTGTATACATACATAATTAAAATAATACATGTATGCAAGAACTTAAAATAAGACAGTGGCTCACGACATGTCTGCCATTTCTCATGGCGTGCAAATATCTTAGTTAGGTACAATTATTATTATTAAATCAATGATTTTTAACTTTTACACTTATACATTAAGGGTCTTACTACAAAAACTTAAACATTGGTTCAACGTGTGTCTAATGTCAGTGTTATGTCAACGTCCATATAATTATGTGGTTTTTAAAAGGTGTTTAGCCTAAACAACTGATAAACACTGTTTTGTGGTAGTAAGGTATACACTCGTAAATATCAGTTACAGTTAAACTTATATTCAATCATTTACATTATCCAATTATTTATTTTCTGTGTCCAATAGTACAGATTACAATTATCACAATTAAGTCCTTCACATTTTATCCGGTTGTGTCATTGAACAAATTCCGTCTTTATTGAGTTTTTCGTTGAGGCCTTGGACTGGGCTCGTTGGCGGCGCGTCGGTGGCCTCGGGGAAACTGCATCTCCATAGTTTAACGGTGACGTGACACGAATTCTATGAGAGCATGATTGTATTCTGTATGCAGAGGACGTTGTAATGTTTAATTCGGTAGGTCATATTTTATTTTGTTGGGATCTTAGTATATTATTCTAGTCTCTTTTACAGTTTCGTTACCTATAAATTGCGTATTTGAATACGTACACTTTAATTAATTTTGGCATTTTTATACGGTTTAGTGAAAGTCTTTTTGTTCAAGTGTCAAGTGCCGTATATTCTCATTTAGTAAAAAGCTGTTAGGTATTTTAACATTACAAACAGACACTTAAATTTTATAAATTTATGTGTATGTATTGTATAGATTTAAAGAACATTCGTTGCATTTAGGCTTCAACATTGTTAAAGTAACATCTGTAGTAATTCCCTTATAAATAACAATAACCAAATTGTGAACTATGTTGTAAGCAATGGTGGCCCAGTGTCAACGGACGCGACTTACGAGTTACAGGCTCGAACCCAGACAGGCGCTTTACTTTGTAAATTATATCATCACCATTGCTCTCAAAACGGTGTAAGAAAACATCGTGAGCAAACCGGCATGTCCAAAAACGAACAATTCTAAGAAATGTAACATCTATCAACCCCCACGGGGCCGCGTGGTGGATTACGGCCCACTCCCTCTCACAGAGAGGATGCCTGTGTCCCAGCAGTGGGAACATTATAGGCTGAGCATGAACAATGTTATCGAATGTTTCTTTAAGCATTGTATTTACTTCGTTGGCATGACATTTAATCAGCAATGAGAGTGTATTCTTGCTAGTGACGTGGCATGAATGTTAATCAAACGTGATCTTTTAGCGTAGGTCTGTAGGTGTCTGTGTCATTGTGATGCTCAGCAATTTGTATGTCCTTCTCTTGATTGTGGGTTAATTTGTCCAATCAAGGAAATCAAGCAAACTACAATGCATTGATTACAAATGTACATCGTTTGCCTGTATACTGATTGTTTCTGTTCCATGATGATTTGCGACAATTCAGGTGTCATTTTGTTCATAATTTCCATTCGTAGCTGATGATCTGATAGCATAAAAATAAGCATATTCAGCCTATAATGTTTCTACTGCTGGGACAGAGGCCTACGCTCTTCGAGATGAAGGGGGCTGTAATCCACCACGCGGCCCCGTGGGGGTTAGTAGATGTCACATTTCTTAGAATTTTTCGTTCTTGGACATGCCGGTCGACCACGTAGTAGATGGCGGGACGAGCTGGATAGGTTCCGTCAAAACTGGAAAGAGGACGTGCGGGCTCGCGAAAGATCGAAGGAGTGGAGGGAGGCCTTTGCCCAGGAGTTGGCAGCGTTGCTAGTAAAAAAAAAGCAGGGAACTATAAAAAGTTTATTTATTTATCATTCATATCGTCACGCTCATGTCGTGGTAAAAGAGTATTATCCCCATTATCACTTAGTTTACTGAGAATAATCCACTTAGCGTTGGTAACGAAGCTCACTACCCACTCGTAAAGGCTATTGCATACAATGAAATAGAAAAAAAAAACTCTTTCAAAGAGTTTATTGAAATTGCAATCATTACAGAACTTTCCATTCTTAATGGAAACTACTTCAAACTTGAAGCACCACTTCATTTCATACAAAAAGTGAGTTGGAATATTTACTCAGAGTGACTGCATCGTAAATCATCTTGTATTTTCGCCGTTTCTCGGAAAAAAATTCGGTTTATTAGAGAGAATGATTTGTTAGTAGTTTCAAAGAACGTCGTTCGTGAATTTGTATTGCAACTTTGAAGTGATGTGTTTTTGTTTATTTTTTCTTTAAACAAGCTATGATGATGATGTGCAGTTGGATTGAGTGCCTTGAAGAAATAGAAATCATTTTGGTTGTAGTCACGATGTAGTAGTAAATAGACATTTGAAAATCACCATATTCCGAAAGAATACGTTTTCTCTTCATTTTCTACTACGGGATCAAACATCGAATAATACGGCTATTTTAACTGCGTGTAACTAAACGCAACAATCGGGCATATCTGATAAATGATTTTTAACCGACGATAAAAAAAACGAAGGAGGTTCTCAATTCGACGGGTATATATATGTATATATTTTTTTTAAATTTATGACCACGCATAACTTTTTACAGAGTAGTCCGATTTTGATAATTCTTTTTTTATTGGAAAGGGTATACCCAGTTGGAAAAAAATCTAACCGTGAGGGTGGGAAAATAGGGGTGATTTATTGTTTACTCACGGATTTGAATGCCGAGTTGTGTATTATTACTCTACTCAGTGCTACATATGCCTGCCCTTTGGCAAACAATTAGTAGATTATAGCCACAAAAAATTATAAAATAAAACTTTTTAACAAAAAAATTAAACTGCCGAAAAAACTGAAAAGCAAAAAATAATAAACCTTTTTTATTTAACCTTAATAACTAAGTTCGTGGCTTATATTTTGTAAGTAGGTTTCTACAAACACTTTTACACGTCAATCATATTTTAAAACTAGATGAGGTCGGCGTTTCCTATCTGACTAGTCTGAGAAGAAAGGCCGAAACAAACTCAGAGGTCACAGTCTCTTTTTAAGTCCAGACATAATCTTGGTCAAACCATATGAAGACCACGTAAATCGATGTCTGAGATGGTCTTTTGAGGAAAGAACCACACAGATTGAGAGGACCTGTCCAGTCAGTGCACACATTTGTCAGAAATCGTGCAACTCAACTCAAAACTTAAGGAGCACAACGATTCGACGAATAATACCAAAGAAAGGACATTTAGTAGGCCACATTAAATTACGCAAAGGAGTGGAAATAATCAAAGGGCATCAAAAAATTCGTCCGCATCGCTGTCAATAGGAAACGTGCCCAAAAGGCTGGGCAGCATTGCCACGTTGTATGGCAATGCTGATTCTTTGGCCAAAACATAGGCCAACCCGCTGGTCACGTGAAGAATCGACCAACAGGTTGGCAATGTCTTGAAATACCAAGTGGGCACTCGGACCCCATGGCCCTAGTGTGTCAACCCCAGTTCTTCATAGAGCTGATGTCAGTTATAAAAAACTTTGTTATTAAGTATTACGTACGTACATTATTCGATGCAATGAAGTAGTGATAACGAGTTCGCACGAGCAGAAATTTGTTCTTAGAAAACTCTCTAAAGAATCTTAGCATTCTTGTACGCATTGTTGACAAGTTTGTTGGGTAGGTGTGTGAACGAAGGTTTAAGGAAATACTCAAAAATCTTATGGAATTTTCAACTTTACAACTATAGTTCGCGCAAATTAAGTCTGCGCGCGGCCGAAATCGGAAATAATCGTTTGCCGCCATCTGGTCGTTTATGTCAGGTATCAAGAGAGTGTGCTGTGTTCCGTATTTTCCAAAGTAAATAATCGCCATCATTATGCCGGAAGTAATTAAAAGTGCTGGTAGGGATATAATCTTGAAGTCAAAACGTCGCGCGCAGACTTATCTTGCGCGCACTCTATCCGCAAAATTGTCATACATATTTAAATCGTCTACCCAACTTTAACTGGTATGTGACTTACTACTACCCACAAAACACATTGAGATCAAATTGCACTGCATGTTTCAGTACTCCATCTTCCAACGATATTGGAATTTAGTTTTGGCCAGCTTCAAAATGTATTCTGTCAGCAATTAAAGTCAATCAAGATGCTAATGGCCAGCAAGAATAAAAAAAATGACCAGCAAATAATGTCATATTCATAATAATTCATAATTCATTTATTTTTCAGACAAAGTCCATTACATTACACATTACATTAAATTAAAACATAAAATTAATATAATAATCACACTTATACACTAAAATACTGAACATTTAAATCAAATAAAATATAAAATACATACACAAGTCAATATGTCATTCAAATAAATAAAATTAAAATAAATAAACATGTCATCCAAAACTAATAAATTAAAACACATAACACAGGTAAATATTCAATAATTCGAGGGGAAGCGCTACCATTATTATAATTACATGCGAAATTAAATTGAATTAGACACATTATGAAATTAATAAAAATTAGATAAACATTACAAGTCATCAATAAAAACAATAAAAACATTATAAATTACAATTTTTTTTTTAAAATAAATTATAATAATTATATATATAATATTGGGTAGCTCTATTCTATAAGCGCTCGCTGGCCGCTGCGGCAACACCGCTCGCTTCGCTCGCTCGGCTCGCCGAGGTTGGTCACAGTTTTAACCTAACCCATTTGGTCAGAGTGCCCTAATCTCTTTATTGTACTTTGCGCCTATTCTTTTTTACCTACTGCATAATAGTAGATTTTTCTTGTGAACCTAATGTTTTAATTGCGAATCATTTAATTACTTCTCGATCGTAAACAATCTGGAATTCTAGACGAACAGTAGTCGCAAGTGGGCTAGCACTCGCTTTACGTGAAGCGTGTCTATGTGTGCATGCGTTCTGGCTTTTTGCAGGGAGTCAACATTCTGTACCTATCTTTTCTATGGCACAACTTTAAACTACACCTATTAATATATTTAGGAACTCTACATCGTCGCATAAGAGCTTTAGAATGTAGAAACTGGGAAACAGTATTGCAGAAACACATTTAAGCGATTGTTAGTAGAAGACAATGGGAATTTAACTTAGTTTGTCTGCATTTCTAATGCTCTGTTCTAGATCTTGAATTTACAATAGTTTTTCTACTGTAAATGTCTTTTCTTTGCTGACTCTAACTTAGTTTCCTTAGAGTTGTTTACACAAAGTGAATTGTGATGGATCTCCTACAAATTTCCTTAAATGCATTGCTGTAATGTGTTCTTAAAGTTTTTTAATCTGGTTCAAATATACACTGTTTTTATCGTCATCAATGTTACCCATTTCTGGTCCACAAGAGCGTTGATTCGAGTCAGATTCTTGTCACAGGAACCGAACTATGTCAACACGGTTCGATGAGGTAACTTAAAAAAAAAAAATCTCTCAACCCCATGTAACTGCTAGACTACCACATGTTTTGAAAAGTTTATATTGTATCAAGGCTAAGTACCTTATAAAATGGCCTAAGTCACCCTACCCTCAAAACTAGACACCAAAACTGAAGCAATAAAATAACAACATCGATTCTGGCAAACGTCAGCGATGCGGCCTACATTGCAGTCTAAGTTTTGGGTCCGTGGATGCACCTAGGCACAGCTATTTTTGGAAATAGGTCGTACGGCCAGACAATGTGAAGTCAGTGAGTTATACTTCCATCGTGGACGCGTCGCTCATGCTTTATCTTTCAGTAAAAGGGAACTGAGTAACGAGGTGCTGAAAAGCTGTGCAAGGTTAGTTTTTGTTGGAGTCGAAGGCTTTAAGAGCAATTAGGTTTAATATAGGCTGACGGGTAAAAGTCGTGGGTAGGATCGCTTGTGGTTAAGTTAAAACAGGCGCACGGGTCGATCGATCAGGTTTAGCTAGACTTGCCGCGATTGGTCCGTTGATGGGTGACCATCTTAACATACCAAGACTTCTCAGCGCCTCTGAAAGCGCGTTAATCCGTTGATTCCGGCTGTCATTTGTGGATCTTTGACACTTGTTACGGGTCGTCAGAAGCCCAAAGTTTGACGACCAGTCTTACCAAGAGGTATCGTGTTGACTGCTCTATGTAAAATAGGAAGCCGGTCCCAACAGAGTTGGGAAAATGCTAGGCAGATGATGATGAGTCCATACTATACCCAGACAGCCTGACTGGGTATAGGATGAACTCGTCTGGGGAAATCGTTTGGCCTGGTATGGGCATGTGATGAGGAGAGAGAAAACGCATTTGGCTGAAAGAGTGATTAATCTATATATATGTATAAAAATGAATCCCTATTTCCCTTGGTCACGTCATAACTTGAGAACGACTTTACCGATTTCATCTATCTTTCTTTATGTTTTCTAATACTTTGTAGAAGGTTCTTACAGAAAAAAAAAAATAAGAAAGTTGCTTCACGTGGACGAAGTCGCGGGCAAAAGCTAGTATAATATAAATGTTGATGGATGGAGAGGGAGAGAAAAATTGCTGTTTACAGGGTGCATGGAACCGTACAGGGGTCGAAAAGCGTAGACCTTCAGTATCTCCATAACCAGGAGGCTCCCAGGTATAATCACAATGACGGGAAGAGCAAGTGACTATCGGCTTCGTTAAGCGTTTTCTTACACTCGTTATTTGCATAAACTTTTGTTTTTATTGACATTGCTCGTGGCATTTGTGATGCTATTATAAAAGCAGTGTAGTTTTTATATTTCGTAGTACTTTGCCTCCTTGTGCCTGCCATTTACTTATAACATACATTTATATTTCACCACATTATTAGATTTTTTTAGAGAATAGATTTATAATTATTTCACTTATTAATATTTATAATCTATTGACATAATATTTATCATAATATGATAAATGTCAACAGTATGTTGTTGATTATTTGTAGTGAAATTGACTGTTTGAAATTCATAATTTATTATTTTTAGCTGTAATAAACTACTCGTACACAATTTAAACACAATGCGAATTGTTATATGAATAAACAAATAAATCAAATCTTAAAAATTACTCTTATATCTTGAAGAATTTCCCTAATTTAAACAGTGGTTCTGTTTAAATTATGGAATCCTTATTATGGATCCTGTTAAATTTAATTGATTATAAAGTTACCTACACATCCTATTAAATTATACTTGTACAACACAATTATCGTTGTATGAAGTAATTGAGACTCAAATTACATTGTCAACACCAATTTACCATATACGCACCTACCCTCAAATTCGTTTACTCTAAAATATTTCATATACAAACCAAAACCATCTTTATCTTAAGTAAAATAACGTATAAAATTGTGTGATGGAAAATGAGAAGAATTATCAATGAACCACGAAATTTATTTGAGAGTGGATTTCATCACGAATATCGCGTCGTCTTAATAATCTATTGTCAAAATTTCTGGGAAAATTTGTCTGATTTTTTTTCATATTTTGACATGTATTGGTATAAGCAATGCAATGCAATTTTTTTTTTTTTTTTGTGTATGGGAAATCATCAAATGACCCCTCCCGCTCTGGGTGGAGCAGAAGGGAGTATCAGACTCTTACTGAGTAAAACCCACCCGTGTTCCTTCCTTAGCCCTTTATGTACCAGGCCAGCGGTAACTCTTTCGGACGATCCCGCTACCCCGGCAGGTAAGCAATGCTATTACAAGTAAAACGAGGTAGACAAGTTTGTCTACCTCGTTCGTTCATTTTATCTTCGAAAATAGAATAGAATAGTATTTATAATGATACTATTTATTACGTACAGACACCAGCTGCACATCAAGCTACTACAATCTGTCAAATTTCTTTAATAGATTTTCAACTTTATCACTAAAGCATTAAGGTTCAAGGTTGATTGGAAAAGTTTGACAGTTTTGGGTAGCTTGATCTACACACCATATAAATTACAGGAAACGATCAATTGGAACCGTGCACCTAGCTTCTGACGTTTCATACTTATGAAACGTCAGAAGCTAGGTGCACGGTTCAAACCAACATGGGCACTTGCCCATGTTGGTTTATGTGAAATAAAAAACATAATTTGATTTTGAATGACAGGATTAGAGTTGTTAAAAAAAAAGAAAGAATAACATTTATACCAAAAATGTTTGATGGTCTATTTAGTTCCGTCAGGCTAATATTTTTATGTGTAAAGTGAGCCTCTTTACTGCCCATCAAGTTATTAACAATCATAGTTTAATACAACAGTATGCTACTAAGTTTAATTTTAACCAACTGCAAAACTCGTTGTGAAAATGTTTGTCCAAGACGGTATATGACACGCTGGTCCTGGCGCAGGGGAGGTCGCATCAGGCGGCGGCCGACGCGATGACACGCGGGGTTGCGATAGTCGTGGAAAGGATCCGGCAGTTGGGTCTCGAGGTGGCATTGCACAAGTCCGAGGCCATGTCTTTTCATGGGCCCCGGTACGGGCCACCTTCGGGATCCCAACTAATGGTAGGAGGGGTTCACATCGGCGTCGAGAAGACGATGAGATACCTGGGTCTCGTCCTCGACAGCCGGTGGAACTTCGTCGAGCATTTCCGACGTTTGGCCCCCAAACTGGAACGGACCGGGGCCGCCTTAAAGCGGCTCCTGCCCAACCTGAGGGGGCCAAACGCCTCCTGCCGGAGGCTTTACGCGGGGGTCGTGCGGTCCATGGCCCTATACGGGGCCCCGGTATGGGCGCGTTCACTGCGGCTTCGAGCCGCACACTATCTGAACGCGCCCCAAAAGGTGGTAGCCGTAAGGCTAATCCGGGGGTACCGCACGATCTCGGGCGAGGCAGCAAGCCTCCTTGCCGGACTGCCACCATGGGATCTGGAGGCGATAGTCCTCGCGCGCCTGTATGACTGGCGCGCGGAGGCACTACGTCGGGGGGAAACTCTGCACCCGCGGCAAATCGCTGCGGAGCGGACGGACCTCCGGCGCGGTCTCATGGTGGAATGGAAGGCGCGACTATCGCAACCCAGCGCAGGGCACGCCACGATAGCGGCGATAAGACCCCTCTTTGAGGAGTGGCTAGAGAGGCGTCACGGCGCTCTCACCTACCGCCTGACGCAGGTCCTCTCCGGACACGGATGTTTCGGGAGGTTCCTGCACATCATCAGGCGGGAGGAGACGCCCGGGTGTCACCACTGCGAGGATCGCCCAGAGGACACGGTGGAGCATACGGTGGAGGTCTGCCCCGCTTGGGCAGAGCACCGCCGTGTCCTCGTAGAGGCGATCGGCAGCGGCGGCGACCTCTCGCGCCCGGCCCTGGTGCAAGCCATGGTCCGGGGCGAGAGGGAGTGGGAGGCGGTCACCTCCTTCTGCGAAGCAGTCATGCTAGCGAAGGAGGTGGCGGGATGGGCGAGGGAAAGATCCTCACGCCTCAGCCGCCGAGGGAGACGCTCCGGGCGTCGGGAGCCGCGTGACGACTCCCGGCCACCGTAGGCGCGGGCCTGCGGGCGGAGAGCAATGGGTAGCTCTCCGTCCGATCAGGACCAGGCTCGTGCTGGACGGCGTGTATGTGTTCCACGCGCGCCTCAAAGAGATGTCAGCGTAGTTGACGGGGCCCGACAGGGCCGAAGCCTGCCGGGGTAGCGGGATTGTCCGAAAGGGTTACCGCTGCCCTGGTACGTAAAGGGCTAAGGAAGGAACACGGGTGGGTTTTAGTCAGTAAGAGTCTGACACTCCCTTCTGCTCCACCCAGAGCGGGAGGAGTCATTTGATGATTTCCCATCCACAAAAAAAAAAAAAAAAAAAGACGGTATATGACTACCTACTTTTACCCAGCATTGCAATGCTCAAAAGACCTTTTCAAATCCCAATCTACATGGGTCTCACATGATCTGACCAAGATTATGTCTAGACTTTAAAAGGGACTGTGACTTCTGAGTTGGTTTCGGTCTGTCTTCTCAGAGTACTCAGATAGTGCATGGGAAGCCCTCACCTCCTTCTGCGAAGCAGTAATGCTCGCAAAGGAGGAGGCGGAGCGCGTGAGGGAGAGGCAATCTCTGCGCCCTCACGCCCCTAGTCGCCGCAGGAGACGCCCTGGACGTCGGGAGTCACCAGACGACTCTCGGCCACCGTAGGCGCGGGCTTGCGGGCGGCGAGCAATGGGCAGCTCACCGCCCGGCAAGGACCAGGCCCGGGTCGACGGCGCGTTGTGTTCCACGCGCGCCTCAAAGAAATGTCAGCACGAACTGACGGGGTCCGCTAGGGCTGATGGCTGCCAGGGCCGCGGGTTGTTCGAAAAGAGATACCGTGAGCCCGGAGCGGGAGAAGTCATACGATAATTTCACACCCAAAAAAAAAGAGTACTCAGACAGGAAACACCGAACTCAGTTTTAAACCATTATTTACTCTTGCTGCGTAACAGTGTTTGTACAAACCTACTTACAGAAATAAAACTATTTACTTATCGTCCCACTTTTTTGGTTTTGGACTCCTGTGTTATAGGTAATTACAGGCACGCGGAGTTCTTTTCTAATAGTGCGAAACCTCTTTGTGTGCCACATGCCTTTTATGGCAATAAATAACAATATTCTCTCAAGTAGACGTTTGCCTACTCACCAAAACAAAGAACACTGAAACATTCCAAACTGTTTCTCATCGAATTACTTCAACAAAAACTTCCTAACTTTACCAATAAAACTTCACAAAAACAAGAACAAATCTAACATCAATCACGAACGTAACACGTTGCAAACTACCCTTTTTATTGCCTACAAAAAAACCCCAATAGAACCAATCGGTCTCAGCATTTAATCAGTGGAGGTACTGGGGAACATTTAACTCCCCACTGATTAAATACCAATCGTATAGTGACAATCGCTGGCAGTAAATATTACCTCATCGGCAATAAAAATATATTAGCACGATTGAATAGGCCGTCACACAGTATTGCCTCTTAAAATTATAGCGTTATGGTTCCACTAATGGAGAATCAATGGACTGGTTTTGGGGTTCCGTAAGTGACAGGTCACTGTCAACGACGATGTTATGTTTTAGGACTCGTTATTTCAAAGGGTTGGTTAACGTAACACACGTATGTCAAATACGGTTATCTACTCGTTATTATTTGACATACGGCAAGGTCATTCTTTTGTAACTGAAATTTGAAAGAATGCATTTTTTTGGTTTGACGATAGTTAGTGGCATTTTTGACGTAAACGCGTGCGTCAAGTGGACGTAATTCAGATACACGACTAAAACTGTTTTGACCAATTACATGTGTTACAAATAGGCGAAAATATAGCCCCTAATGAGGAACAATAGTCGTAGACTCTTGCGGTGTTCCGTATGTGGGGTAATGGTGCGTAACGGTATACATAAGGGGGAAGGGGGATAAAAACCCATTGATGTTTAGTAGTCTGTTTTTGTTGAGCATCAAGGCATTCGTAAGTAATATTTATTTTATTTGTTATTGTATATAGTATATATTTTTAGACTGGGATAGTTATTATAACGGGTGTAAAAATACTCGTAAAGTCGAGAGTCACTTGTTCTTCCTGTTACCTAGGAATCTTTACTGTCCATTTTTTAATAATAATAAAAATCTTTTATATATAATAGTAAGAATAAAAAAAAACATTCCAAGGTTGCCTGGAAGAGATCGCAGAAAGCACTAAGGCCGCCCGTATGTTTTATAGTGTAAAATGTACTTTTTGTTACCTCTTTTTTTTCTGGTGTACAGTCACGAGCACCAATATGTCAATACTTGGCAACTTTCAATTGCGATTTTTTCGTGAAATAACGAATGCAACGTTGAAATACCGCACATTACATAAACCTATGGGTTCACAAATGCTATGTTCGTAATAACATAAAATGTCATTTAAAAATAAAGGAGAAAACCGCTTTTGAATAAAGCCGAATGTATACATACTTTTGCTCGTGACTGTACAATAAAGTATACAGGGTGGCAGGGACATCGACGCGCAAACTGTAACCATGGATTCAGCACATGCTACTAGACCCCATAGCGTCGAAATTTTTCGTCAGTTATAAAAAAAAAATCTTCAGTTTCATAGAAAAGTGCAATACCTACGCGATCAAAATGTATGGAACAGCAATATTTTTTTTTAATAACCGACGAAAAATTCGGGTCTAAACTCATGTGCTGAATCCATGGTTACAGTTTGCGCGTCGATGTCCCTGCCACCCTGTTTATATAAATATAAATAAATAAACCTTCTGATTACGAAAATGTTGAAGGTCCAAGTTCCAACTTTTTGTCCCACTCCTGGGCAAAGGCCTCCCTCTACTCCTTCCATATTTCCCGAGCCCGCGCGTCCTCCTTCCAGTTTTGACGAAAACATATGTCTTAAATATTTTAACTAAACTTTAAATACTCCCATATCTGCATGAACCCATAAGCACGATGATTTGTCGTGCGTTATTTTGCGGACTACCGCGAATACTAACACCAAAAGTCGTTTTCCAGCAATTATTTTTACACAAAGTTACTTAGTTTGATCCTAGTTAGTTAGTTTTAAAACCTGTACACTAGTTTGTCTAGGATGAGACATACAAGAAGAAGCTGTTGGCTTAGAATTATCCACCCAGAACCTGAACAGTTCTTAATTATACTTTGCTGGCTCAACATTGGTTTGGCTCAGTCATAACAGTCAGGGTTGGTTCGTGGATGGGTCATAATCAGCTTATAATATTCGCACTGCGGGGACACAGGCCATCACTCTGTGACAAGAACTGGGCCATAATCCACCACGCTGGCCCAGTGCAGGTTGATGGATGTCACATGTGTTCGAATTTTTTGATTCTAGGTCATGCCGGTTTTCTCACGGTGGATGGCTGATCCACTATCGGGTATCGGGTAACTGGGATGTAGAGGTCAATAGGCAGCCGCACCTTGTAAAATACTGGCGTTCAGCTGCATCCGGTTAGACTAGAAGCCAACCCCAACATAGTTGAGAAAAGGCTAGGCAGGTTGAATGACGTAAATATGTAAACGCTTGTAATATACAAAACAATTGCATAACGGTATCAAGGCCAGTGATGACGTCATCTAACATCCACTTATGAAGGAGTTCTTAGTAACGAGTGACGTCATGCAAGGACGTCTGTTAATTAACTTTAGGGATTTTATTTAGGAACAGTGCTTTTCGTGACCGCTAGTAATTACAAATCAGCATATTTACTTGACCTACATACGTAGTGTTTGTTTTAATGAATGTTGACATTGGTGAATAACTGGAAATATGTATGCAATTATTTTATGAAGGGTTTAGAATGTAACCTATACATGATGTAGAAAAAGCCATTTAAAATAAAGAAGGTAGACTTAAAACGAAGTCACAAATAAGAGAAGTTGGGTTCGTATGACAATATGGGTGTTGGGTATTCGTGATTCTATTTTCTTCCATCACTCTTTTGGATAGTCAATCAACTCAGCCTATCGCAGTCCACTGCTGGACATAGGCCTCTCCCAGACTGCACCACAACACCCAGTCCTCCGCCTTCCACATCCAGTCTACACCAGCTACCTTCTTTAGGTCGTCCGTCCATCCAACTGGGGAGCTTCCCACTTGGTTTGTGTAGTGAACCAGTCAAACAAAAAAACCGACTAAGTGCGAAGTGGTTCATGCTACCGTACAATATTTAACACGACACATTAAAAAAACAAACACGTTTCTTGTGTAGGGACCCACTTTATTTTTTAACTTAATTTAATTTTTATGATTTGTTGTTATAGCGGTTATAAATGATAAATGATTTTATTTTGTAAGTAGGTTTACACAAACACTTTTACACGTCAATCATATTTTAAAACTAGATGAGGTCGGCGTTTCCTATCTGACTAGTCTGAGGAGAAAGGCCGAAACAAACTCAAAGGTCACAGTCTCTTTTAAAGTCCAGACATAATCTTGGTCAGATCCTATGAAGACCATGTAGATTGATGTCTGAGATGGTTTTTTGAAGAAAGAACCAAACAGTTTGAGAGGACCTGTCCAGTCAGTGCACGCATTTGTCAGAAATCGTGCAGCTCAACACAACACTTAAAGAGCTCGACGATTCGACGAAAAATACCAAAGAAAGGACATTTAGGTAGGCCACATCAATTACTCAAACTGCCAGACCATGACAAAAACTAACAGAACAGAGAGAAAAATAAAAAATAAAATGACCTACATAGTCTTCAAATTCATAATAATTAAAATAATAGAATACTTTACAAAGTAAGCAAATGTCATAGTATAATATATCAAATTCATTAATGTCAAAATGTATATAAAAAAAAAACAACAAAACAAAAAATAAAAACATTCAATATGTAAAAATTGGAAGCAGCTTAATCCCAAGCCTTTTTGTCCTCGATATAAGCCTTAACAGTATAAAAGGCTTTCTGGCACAACTTACGTTCCATGAATGATTTGAATTTATTAAGGCTTAGATCTTGAACGGGGCATAGTACTGTTACAGACAGACGAACGAACACCGGAGCCTTAGTAATAGGCCCGTTGGCACCCTTGGATATTGAAGCCTAAAAAAAAATGTACTTAACGATAGTAAGTTAAATTGTCACTAAGCATTACTGGGTTGTCAGTTCAATATACAAATTATATGGAAGCTTTTATAGAAAGGCACAACATAATCGGCCCATAATATTCCCACTGCTGAGGCACAGGGCTCCTCTCAGTGAGAGGAAGAAAGGCGCATTTATTTATTTATTCAGCCATTTCTGTCCCACTGCAGGGCAAAGGCCTCCCCTCCCTCCTTCCACTTGTCCCTATCCAGTGCTGTTAAACGCCAATCCTTGTGGAAAGAGTCGAGCTCGTCCCGCCATTAAAGAAAGAAAGGAAGAAAAAAAAACATTCAAGAAAGGCGCATACGTATTATTAAATTGATTTAATAATACGTATGCGCCTTTCTTGAATGTTTTTTTTGGCTTGTTTGAACAAGCCAATTTCATAACCTACCGAACGACTGCAAATCCCTTATGTAGAATGCAAAAACGAATAAAATCGTCGTCATTCCGCCTAAAATTGTGGTCGTTATCCATAAATGGGGCATTTAATACTTTTCGCTTTACGCTATTCAATTTTTGTCGCAATTACCGTTTGAAATCTGATAATAATGGAATTTATCCATGCGATTATTATCCATACTACATATATTCAGAAAATGTATGAAGAGATGCAAGATAGGCCCTCTTGTTGGGAGGAGGCAAAAGGTAAATCTGATTGGTGGCGTTTGGTGAAGCGAAAGTTTTATACCTTTGAAGACCAGCGGAAGAGTGATCTCGACAACAGGCGAGACCACCTCAAGAGTAAGCCGTCTAACATACAATACCACTAACAAAAAAAAACTTTTTACAAAAAAAAAAAAAATGGTTATTTTAGTTTTTTGCCACCGACAAAGTTATTTTTCACTTTGGAGATTGTTTTTTTTTTTATTTATTTTTTGTTTTTCACATTTTAGTTATGGCACGAATTGGTGTAATTTAGTGGGGTAGGTACTGACCTACCCCACTACATTACACCAATTCGTGTACCACTTCATGCTATATCAACAACAGTGACAGGAAGTATTTATCACCATAAAGATACACAATGTGGATTAAAGTCATCCAATAGTAATCCTTCTTGTTTTGAAGTCGTAAAAAAATGGTGTTGGAACATGTCCGCACTGTGCACGTAATTTCTCAGCCAAGATAAGCTATATGCCGGGGTAGCGGGATCATCCGAAAGTGTTACCGCTGCCCTGGTACATAAAGGGCTAAGGAAGGAACACGGGTGGGTTTTAGTCAGTAAGTCTGACACTCCCTTCTGCTCCACAAAAAAAAAAAAGATAAGCTATATATATAAGAGCCATAGCCGTCAAACACAGGAAGCCAATTGCCGTAATTAAAAACGTTCAAAATCTACTCGCAATCTCATCTCAGCGACAATCAATGTCAAAAACTTGTCAAAAATCTAGGGAAATTAGAGGTATTTTTGACAGACTGAGATTGAGATCAGACTGTGAGCGCTCTTAAAATGGCGAGAATTGCCAGTCTGAAATGGTCACCGTAGCCGAAATCGGCATGGCAATATATCATTAATATATTTATAGGGCAAGTCAGCTTCGTTGCGAATTATATTCCACACAAAGAATCCAAGTATGAATTCAATATGCCGTATTTTATCTTCGCGATTGGCACTTTCTCTGGGGACGAGGAAAAATGAGAATTCTTTATTCTGATACTTTTGTATTTATGTCGAATTAATGAGAATTTATTAGAGTCCGGTGTGGGTAATGAATTAGCTTTGATTTTGAATGTAATATTAGGTAAGAAATTGGGCGTATAATATTAATTATATATTATGTTTATATTGATATCTACTTAATGAATTTTTACTTTACTTTACTTTAATGGTAGGTGAGAGTGATATTTTTAAATGTTAAAAAGAATAAAAATATTCACGTCGACTCTCCTCGAAGCTTCTCCTTTTTTTTTTCGACGGTTAAAAATGTATGGTCTTTCATATATAAGTTCTATCCTACCATTTATACAAGAAAATTAAATGGGCCCAAGACTCAATATTGACAAAACATGTCTTTGTAGAAAGATTTATAACATTCTTAGGTCCATTCCTGTACAATAGAATAAATAGAAAACTAAGTATCTATAAACTAAATTACTATAGCTGTAAAAAAATTATACTTAATTATTTACTAACCATCAATTATGCACAGACAGAAGACCTACTTATTGTCTGCAAATAAAACTGCTAACACGCTATTGTACTTTTAGTTACCTAAGTTTTAATTTAGTTTTTACTTTATATGCATTGTTAATTTATTATATTAAGTACGTATGCACTTCTTAGCCTAAAGCACAGGTTCAACCTAGTTCAGGCAAATTGCAACTGCAGCAACTGTGCGCTATTTTTAATTGTTAAGGTAATCAATGTAAAATGTGTTCCCTTTTTATAAACAAACGATTTATTATTATTATTCCAAAATAGAAAGAAAATTTGTTTTTCAATATCTCTACTTTCAAATACAGATATAAACCTTCTCAGGATCAAAAGAAACCCCAAAATCGGACACTTAATCATCTCTGTTGTCGCCATTGAATTCTCGATCCAGAAAAATAAAGATTAAATAGCCAATGAATAGCAAAAACCCTCCAAGTAGGCAAGTACACAAGCGTTCTTTCAATACGAACATTTCTTATATAAAATGGCCGCCATTTTACGAATTTATTGGACACTTTTTATACCCATAATACCACGAGGAAGTTGCCTTATTCGAATGATAAATACACCATAAACTCGGAAAACTCATCGCGAGTATTGGCAAACAATTTATTTGATGATATATTACCTATGTGCTACATTAGTGTCCGTGTTTACCAATTTCGGCTTTATCTCTTTGGGGTAAGGGTCATTTAGGAATATAGGAATGTTTATCATAATCATGCTGTATTGAATAACAAGCTATGTTCGGGAAAGCCGTAAACCAAATGTCAACTTTGGCCATACAAAACGCATTTGGTTTGGTTATGCATACTTACGTGGTTTTGTTGTGGTACCTAAATGCTTCGATATTTAGTATTATTCTGGTGAATGTTACGTATTATAAGAGGTTTTAAATATAATAAAAGTTACCTATTATTTATGTCATGATTGCCCAGTGTTCAAGGCCTCGCCATCTCATGCACGAACGACGTTGTGGGTTCAAATCCGAACAAGTACCAATATGACACTTTCAATTTATATGTACTTTTATACTTTCTGAATTTATCATGGACATTATTGTCACCGGTGAAGGAAAAACATCGTGAGGAAACCTGGACTTTATAGTTAATATAAGTCTGAAATCACCATCCCGTCTTGAGCAAGCATGGTGATCAATGATCGTGCCTTCTCTGTATAAGAAGAGTTCCTTATCCCGCAGTGGGACAGTCAATCAATAAACTCAGCCTATCACAGTCCACTGCTGCACATAGGCCTCTCCCATGCTGTGCCACAACACCCTGTCCTTCGCCTTCCGCAACCAGTCTGTCCCAGCCACCTTCTTTAGGTCGTCCATCCACTTAGCTGGGGGGCGTCCCACACTACGCTTGCCGATACGCGGTCTCTACTCCAGGACTCGTGGGACAGTAAGAGCCTGTTTTATTAGATATTATTTTGGTAAACAAAATGTTATTTAATCGATATTATGTTAAGGGCCATGTTCACCAATCTCCGTGCTTTAGTATGTCCTATTAAACATTTTGACGCAACGTCCACTACGCAGAACAGTCCTAATATCAAAACGTTTCCTGGGACATTCAATAACTAACGCTTGCCAAACTTGGCCTTAACTACAAATGGTATAAACACGGACCTCTTTTGGACAAACCACTCCGGCATTTCAGGAAAACGCTAAAATATACCGTTACTATTTACAAAAGGCCTGTGAACACTGGTGGCCTAGTGGTAACCACCGCGCTTTACGAGTTGTAGGTCGTAGGTTCGAACCCAGACAGACGCTTAACTTTGTGTAAATTATTTCATCACCACTACACTCAAAACGGTAAGGAAAACATCGTGAGGAAACGGCATGTCCTAGAGTAAAACATTCGGAGGCATATGACCAACCCGCACTAGGCCCGTGCGGTGCGTTACGGCCCACTCCCTCTAACCAAGAGGCCTGTGTCCCAGCAGTGGGAACATTGTAGGCACTGTCTTACTATTCAGAACAGTCCTAATGACAACTGTCAAAACGTTTTATGGGACATTAAATATTAGCGCTTGTCAAACTTGAGCCTTAGTACAGTTGGTATTAACACTGAAATTGATTATAAGCATCGCATTTAAAGACCTCTTTTGAAAAACCTACATACTCTGTCATTTGACTCTGGAAAACGCTAAAATATACAATACCTATTTAAAAAATAATAAACTAAAGAAGGTACACCTAGCTGCCAAGAATTTTCATTAGTATTCTTTGCGCGTCGATACCCTTAATTTAGGAAATATAAAAGTCAACGGGTAGTTCCAAATTCAGGTTAGGTTCTGTTAATGACCTGAACTGGTCGCCTAATGGCCTATGCAATGGCCGCCCATTTTCTTTCTTTGGTTAGTGGTTTGAAGAGAAACTATACACCTACCATTTTATATTTGTATGCTAAGATTCGTGGCAAACCATAGTTCTGGTAGCCTTCCACAGCTCTTTTATGACATATAAAAGTCAAAATCTAGCAATTTTTAATGATGTAGCTATTCAAACTGTACCTATTTAAACATGAATTTACATAATAACACAACATAACAATACACCTGTATTCTAAGGGAAAAGATCAATAGTCTATCCACGTTTCGCCTTGATTTAGGGCTTGGTCAATAGGCTGAACCATGGGGTTCAGCCTATTGACCAAGCCCTAAATCCAGGCTTCAAAGTCAAAGTCAAAGTCAAATCATTTATTTCAAATAGGCACATAAAAGGCACCTTTGAACGTCAAAAATTAAATTAAAATAAAATTGATTCTAGTCACCCCTTCCAAAAGGTAGTTTTCGTATGGAGATTCTTATCTTGGATATAATCCTCTAATTTGTAATAACTTCGGGCTGCTTTGAGAAATACCTTAGGTACCAAATCTGCATCTTAACATTTTATAAAAAGAAACGAATACAGAGTCGTACATTGAATATTTTTGAAGAACAGTAATTGCTGTGAGCGTATAGGAACGAGTTTGATGCCGTAACTATAGTTTTTAGTCTGTATGTATGTTCCGGATCGGCGCAAAAACGGCTGAACGGATTTAGATAACATTTGGCATACAGGTAGTCTATAGCCTGGACTGACACATACGGTACTTTTAATCCCGGTGGTACGTTCCTATGGGATATTTTCCAATATCTACGCGAGCGAAGCTGCGAGCGAACGCTAGTAATGCCTATAACGATTTCACTACTGGGACACAGGCCTCCTCTCTATGAGAGTGAGTGGGCCATAATCTACCACGTGGACCAATGCGGGTTGGTAGATGTCACGTCTTCGATTTACCGAATATCATCAGTAGGTCTGTGTAACATCACAATGTAGGTAGCTAGTTGTCGGTTGCATGCGTTTAACGACTCTGTAGGAATATATATCAAAATTTTATTGGAGAACGGTCTATCAAGTTGTAAATGCCAACTGAGGGCTATTACTGTACTCATGGCGCGATAACCAAGTGTATTCCCTCATGCAGTGTTGTATTTTATTGCTTCATAGAGCTGCACGAGGTTTCTGCATCCTATTTGAATTATATAAGGCCACATAATTTAAACTTGTGTATCCGAAAAACCGGACACGTGTGAATTGGACTCGTGAAAATATCACCAAAATATCATAGTTTACTTTTATGGTTTGCTAGCTGCGCCCCGCGGTTTCACCCGCATAAGTTTCGATCCCGTGAGAATATTGGGATAAAAAGTATTTTATATGTTAATCCTGTTTTTAAACCATCTGTGTGCCAAATTTCATCCAAATCCGTTCTGCAGTTTTTGCGTGAAAGAGTAACAAAAATGCATTCATCCATCCATCTATCCTATCTTCACGTTTATAATATTAGTAGGATTTAATTATTCGCCATCTTCTTCTACGTGTCGCTGGCACGAATTTTTTATCTTGTTGGCCCAAAACTTTGCCACTTCCAAGACGTCGTCCGTGGCCATGCAAAGGTCACTTTGACTGTATTTTATTTTTTGGATTTTTACTTTGGAGCTTGGTTGCGACATAGCTCCACTATCACACCCTAATGCCATTCCATCAAAGTAGCCCCACTTTACCAGGTTGGACTTACATCTTCCCACTTATGTCCAGAGACGGTTCAGAGAAGTTGTAAGCGCAGTGGAGAAACTCAAACAGGATTCTAATACCAGATTCTGGCACACAGCTTCAAACGCAATGGCTAAAAAGCAAAGCTGCTTAAAATCGACTGCATTTCCGTCAGGAAACTCAGCCAATACCCGTTGCAAACTGTGGCAAGGTACTCTTCCCTTCTATTTACCACCAAAGGAGCATCTCCCTGCAGGGTTTAACCTTCCGTGATCTACTTGGAAGCCCCTGATCGCCATAGAGTCCCAGATGACCCTGAAGTGTGGTGCTGTTCCACAAACAATGGGACACGTAATATCGTGTCCAGCGTGTCCTGTTGTATGCGTTACAGCAACTGATGGACGCTACTGAAGATGCCAAATTCCTAGACAAAATCTGGGCTGGATTCTATTTAGATTCCCATCGAGACGCTAAGAAGGAAATGGAAGCTGTGGTTACACGTATACTGTACCTGTAACTGGTAACTGTGACTAGCTATCCATTGCAGTTAAAAAGATTTAGCAATTATGGTCCCACTTTCCCTCGTTCGGAACGAAACCCTACATATGTAAACGAATAACATACTGTCTTCCACGTAACATGTTTCAGATTTGAACATAATATTAAAAAAGGTATCACAACCAACAATAAGCCTTTCTGACAAGTGGTTATATTATCTTGTCGTAAAATTACCTACCTCTTTGCCTCCACTCCATAAAAAGACGTCAATTTTATCAAACGCGGGGCTCAGAATAATAAATTCTACACTGAGAATTTATTCTAGAATTTTGATGAAACAGGGTAAATTTTCACTCGTTTGTCTTGGCACAAAATGGCGGACAAAGAATTTGATGACGCGGCTTGATCGCATCGTTTGGCCAGGCCCCGGAGGAATTCATTTAGATGGTTGAATAACAAACAATATTTGAAGTTCTTGGCTTTGGAATTATCATTTTTGTGTTATGAAAAGTGGCAGATATTATTGTAGCTTAGATCTATACTAATGTTTTAAAAAGGTAACTAGGTATATATTATAGGTATATAATTATTTAGTAGTAATTGTGTATTTATAGTTTTAATAGGTTTATGCATGCGTATCTTTATATTTAAAATATTTATTCCTCAATTTTCATGATTACACCTGTTTGTCTCTGCAACACCCAAAGGTTGACGGGTAGAAAATTCCTATGGCATTAAGTCCGCCTCTGTACATTTATGTGTTTGAAGTATTAAATATATAAATCTCTGGAACTACCAGTCGGATTTGAAAAATTCTAATCTAAAGCCCAATTCTTAAGGAAGGTTATTTAATATCACGCTACGACACAAAGGACGCGGGCAAAAAAAATAAGAACTCAGTCACGCGAACGGTATCGCGATCAGAAGCTAATTTAAACATATAAATATGAGAAAAAAAAATCCCACACATTGACACGTCACGGCAAAAAATATATTTTTATGTAATACAACCACAAACTAACAATTTTCAGACATTTCTTTTCCTTCTACGACATCTTTTTTTACTCTGTTTATTTAATTAGGAACTTTTGTACGGAAATAAATGGCAGTCCCATTGTACCTTATAATTATCTTAAACGTATACACTAAACGTAACAAATACAATCTTAATATCTATTTATCAAAACGAAAACCTGCAAAGCTATGCAAGTTTTTGGCCGCATCAGATAAAGGAGCAGATAACATTTAATTAAATAAACCTATATTGTTTTTAATTAAACCTAATTCATTAATTAATATATCTCACTCAGCCTTAAACCGGCCGCATTCTGTTAAGAGATGAACAACATCTTCTACCTTAACACATTCCTCACAGTTAGGGGAGGCACATTTTTTCATTAAGTATGCACAGTTGTTAAGCAGCATGAGAGCTGTTACCAACAATTTTCTACTCATTTTACAATTAGAAAATCATGGTACACGAGGTGGTTCACAGACTATTATTTTATACCATATCTTATTTCATGCCAAATTTCATGATTCTAGGGGGAACGGGAACGGGGAACGGGAAGTACCCTATAGGTTTTTATTTATTTGCGAGTATCAAAATATGTCACATAAATGGCCGTATTTTTTTATGGCAATGACTTAGAAGCTTGATTTTTTAGAGCTCCAAGGGACCGTAGATCGTATTTGATATTCATTTCACAAAAAGGGTTTTCACAGACGGACGGACCGACAGCGAAATGATCATATAAAGGTTCCGTTTCTGTTTTTTGCGGTACGGATCCCTAAAAAATACCGCACAACTACATGCAATCAAACAAGTTCAATTCAGAAACTGGATACTGTTTTATTGGGAGCAAAGTTTACTGTAAAGTAGCAGAGGTACTACTTCCCTATAAAATTCAACGTCTAAGATACCCCGGCTTTGGTTAGAAAGTATTTCAACTAAATAAGTTTAGTATTTAAACTCCATTTACATCATAAACTTTACACAGCCTAGCCTCGGGGCTTTTTTTTTTTTTTTTTTTGTGGATGGGAAATCATCAAATGACTCCTCCCGCTCTGGGTGGAGCAGAAGGGAGTGTCAGACTCTTACTGACTAAAACCCACCCGTGTTCCTTCCTTAGCCCTTTACGTACCAGGGCAGCGGTAACCCTTTCGGACAATCCCGCTACCCCGGCAGGCTTCGGCCCTGTCGGGCCCCGTCAACTACGCTGACATCTCTTTGAGGCGCGCGCGGCGTTTCGTTCCGCCTTATCCTGAACAGCGAGGGCGCCGTAGCGCCTCTCTAGCCACTCCTCAAAGAAAGTATTTCAACTAAATAAGTTTAGTATTTAAACTCCATTTACATCATAAACTTTACACAGCCTAGCCTCGGGGCTTAAGTCTAAGAAATTGTAATGCACAAGTTTTTAGGCACATAAAGTATCTGTTTTTATGGGCCGTACAATTTATTGGTAACAGTCGTACTGCAGTGCCAAAAATAGTTATTCTTGAAGTCTTGCACTTAGCATAAGGATGATCAGTTTATAATATTCCAACTGCTGGGTCACAAGCCTCCGCTCTGTGAGAAGAAATGGGCCATAATCCACCATGCGGGCTCAGTGCGGGTTGATGGATGTCACACGTCTTGGAATTTTTTGGTTCTAGGACATGCCGGTTTCCTCACGATCTTTTCCTATACCGTTTTGAGAGCAGTCGTGGTGAAAGTGAATACACAAAGTGAAGTGCTTGCCGACCTGCAACTTGTAAATCGGGGCCGATACCACTGCGCACGACTGAGTCCCCCGAGTCCCCTGAGTCCCCTGAGTCCCTGAGTTAAGTATCCCCTGAGTCTGGCACTTACGTAATCATATTTCCTCCTACGACGTCAGTGTGATGCGTTTTTGCATGTGGCGATGCAGATGTCGCCACAATTCAACTGCCTTGGAACTGATAAAAGATAGGTCCCCAAAAGCCAAAAGCGTAAGCTGAGTTAAGATATGAAAAAAATGCAGGAAGAATAAGATCAGTCGAGTCCAGCCGTGGACGTAGACCTCTCTCTCGTAGTCTTTTGGCTGAAATTATGATGATTAATAATAATAATGCTTTTTTTCCAAGTTTACAATTTAACAAAAATAGCACTATGTAGAACAAACTATATAAACCTAAAAATTGTAAGAATACCACTGAGTTTAAACCCCTGGCACCCAAGCTAAGATTAAACTTGTGTTTAGGGGTGTCAGGGCTCTCTCTTTATACATTAACCAAGATAATATAAACAAGATTCGGAGTTACATAGTGATTAGTGTCACTAGGAATTTCCGGAGCAAGCAGTAGTTAGCAGCAGGTTAGTTCAATAACCAAAAGACCAAAAGAATAGAAAAAAAAAATTACAAAAAAACTACAAAATTATAAAAATTTATGAAAATAGCGAATACTTCGTAATCAAAGATGTACGATATCCAGAAACGTGATATTTCTAAGAACTTGTTCTGTGGTATAATGAATTTTCAGTGGCGTCGTGTTGAATGGCTCTCGATGTGCGTACGGGGTTCAAACGTTTGAACTAAGTCCTAATAAATTGTATTGCCATTTGACAAAGGTAATCGTTTCATGGAACTCGCGTGTGAATTTCAAGAATATACAAACACTATTCATTTTACTTTTACAAGATAATTTGTTTTGTACACATATTTTTAAGCATCCGTGTAATACTTAGGTACATAAAATAAACTATGAACATTACGGAATAACTATTTAAATTAATCTGCCTGCTGGGTCGGCTTTTACACTAACCGAATGCAGCTGGATACCAGCATTTTACTAGGTCGATATAATCATTTCAGCCGAAAGACTTACACTGTAGGAGATAGGCCTCTCTTAAGCACCTCTCTACCTCGACCGGTTCTGTGCTTCCGGAAACCGGCAGATTCCTGCCTTCACAAGGTCATCAGTCCATCTTGTGGGAGGCCTTCCAACGCTACATCTTCCGGTAAGCGGTCGCCACTCCAGGACCTTTCGCTCCATCATCGGCCATCTGTTCTGCGATCAATGTGCCCTGCCTACTACCACCTAAGTGTGCGTTACAATGGTCACGGGATATCCCTGCCGTCTCACTTGAGAAATCCTCTAATAATACATGTACAAAAAACAAAAATACTTTTTACAAAAGAACCTAATAGAAGAAAACCAATTTCGTGAACCAAAATAAAAGGCTCCGTAGACGAGAAAACAGCCATAACTTTTAATAATGGCGGCGCGTCCAATTTTCTACGAAGCCTTAAAACACTTTAACAAAAGAAAAGACAAACTTGTAAAAGACAACGTCTGCGCTCTGCAGCATTGCAGTGCAATGTAGACTATATTATGATTCAACGATTTTCGAAACTAAGCTTTTCTGTATTTAAACATTACGCCTTGTTTCCCGGAAGGGTTGGGCAGGGGTGTACATCACGAGCAAAAGTATGTACACACTCGGCTTTATTCAAAAGCGATTTACTCCTTTATTTTTTAATGAAATTTTATGTTGTTACGAACATAGCATTTTCGAATCCATAGGTTTATGTAACGTATCGTATTTCAACGTTGCATTCGTTATTTCACGAAAAAATCGAAATTGAAAGTTGCCATGTGTTGGCATATTGGTGCTCGTGACTGTACCTATAGCAGGTACACCTGCATTTCATCAGTTATGTTTAAGTCCTATGGTAAAGAGGGCGAAAATAACAGAGTAGAAATTCCCATCAACGGGTCAAATCCAGACTCCGGGCTCTTACTGAGAAATTCCAGATGTGAGACCTAATAACACATTGCCCGACCCGGAAATCGAACCCAGGACCTCATGATCAACAAAGCTCAATGTGCTCGCTTGCGACCACTAGACCAACGACGCAGCCAGTTTATTTTCTGGGACAAATACCAACATTTGATCGCCTTTCTAGTTCTCTGTTCCGTATTGACGGAATAAAGAATTGTCTTTAGGAAAATATCCTAATTATGACGGGATGGACCAAACTTAAGTAAGTATTATCCTTCGAATAAAACCTTTTAAAAACTTTTTAACCCGACAAAGGTTCTCGAGTTGACGGGTATATTTCTTATCCAAGAATGTATCTAGAGTCTAGAGGGTAAAAGTGATTTTCAAGTTTGGTTGAATACCGCCCTAAATAATATAAGTGTACTAGCTTCCGCCCGCGGCTTCACCCACTTGGTATGTCGATAAAAAGTAACATTTGTCCTTTCGCAAGTTTCAAAGTATCCCTATACAAAATTTTATCAAAATAGGTCCTGCCGTTTCGGAGATTAGCCGGAACGCACAAACAGACAGGCTGGGAAAATATTAAAAGATTGTTTCATTTATATGTACCATACTTATATTCTTTCGTATGCATCATCTGCCTAGCCTTTTCCCAACTATATTGAGGTCAGCTTCCAGTCTAACCAGATGCAGCTGAATACTTGTATTTACACCTGCCTATCTGGCCTCCACAACCCATTTACTGGGTTTATAAGACTGATAAGACTGGTTGTCAGACCTTTGGACTTCTGATGACTGGAACGACAGCCGGGACCAACGGCCTGCTTGGATGGGTGACCATCTTTACATAACAAGACCCTTTGCACGGTTGCAAGCGTAGCTTAACCTGATCGATCGAACCGTGCGTCTCTTATTACTTAGCCACAAGCCCTTCCTATAAACTTTCATACGTATTTAGTAGAAAACTAAACTAAGCTTGTCAACAATTTATTTGTATGTATGTTACATTATACATATAGATATGTAAATAAAACACATAAAAAAAAATTTACAACTAAATTCAGTAGGGTGTCATCCTACACTGTTAGTATTTTTGGCCAATACCCAGTACAATGAATGTAAAAGCTGTTTCAGTTAAAATACCTACTGTATTTCCGCTCTAATGTTTTAGTGAGCTTGCAGTGTCAATATTTCATAGCTATTTTATTGTTTTTACGCATTTTGGATATGCTGAATGTCTGTTTGAAATATCACTTTTTCCACTTTAAAATCTATTCATTGACATTGCTACTTTTTTGTTTGCCTATGTTCTACAAACAAAACTATTTAAATTTAAACGATTTATTTGTCATGTCAAGGACGATGATCCGCGTTATAGTTCATTCAATCAACACAGCCTATTGCAGTCCACAGCTGGACATAGCCCTCTCCCAGACTGCGCCACAACACCCTGTCCTCCGCCTTCCGCATCCAGTCTACCTCAGCCACCTTCTTTAGGTCGTCCATCCATCTAGCTGGGGGGCGTCCCACACTACGCTTGCCGATACGCGGTCTCCACTCCAGGACTCGTCTGCCCCAGCGGCCATCGGTCCTTCGACAGACATGGCCAGCCCACTCCCTCTTCAGTTCTAGTTCATTCAGGAATTGGATTAGACATCTTGTCATTGTTCATAAAGACTTTCATTTACTTTCAACTCCTCGCCGGCAAACCCATACAATATGACCTCTTCTGATAAAGATGATCTATTTATTACCTTTATATTTATAAAAAGTAAAAACAAAACATGAACAAACAGCAGCTCCCATCTGATAAACAATTACAATGTCCTTTTTCTTATAATAATAATAATAATAAATAAATTTATTTGTTAGAATATTGTTGTTACAAGTTCATATTACATCATATATCGTCCATTATATTCTGCTGTTTCCAGCGTACAAATATTTTAAGGAATTATAATTAAGTTTGTTATTAGAACAAATTACAAATCAAAGGATAAAGAAAACGTAAAATACTATCAAATACAATGTCAAGATAATTAAACAGAATGTCAGGATTATTAAATAAAATGTCAGGATTATTAAATACAATGCCAGGATTTCCAAATACAATATCAAGTATGATCAAATAAACATAAAGAATTATATAACACAGTGACACATATAACAAATAATATACAATTAATAGGAAAGTAAAGGTAAGTCATCGTCCAACTTAAATTTTGAATTAAATTTTTCGTTTAAAAAATCATTTGTTGAGTAGTAACACTTGTCTATTAGGAAGTTAAATAATTTATTTTTAAATGTCATGAGGTTAAGATTTTTAAAAACATTAGGCAATTTATTATAAACACGAATTGCCATACAGTAAACATTATTGGAAAATAGTTTAATTCTTTGTTGGGGTACAAGTAATCTGTATATATCTCGACTTTTTCTTATTATGACATCATTATTTACTTGAAATAAAACTTTGTTTTTATGTACAAAGATACAGAGTTCGAATATGTATAAAGATGGCAATGGTAATATTTTTAGTTTTTTGAAGAGTGGGACACAGCTTTCTAATGGTTGGGCTTTAGTTATTGATCTAATACATTTTTTTTGGGCTCGGAATGCTTTAATTAATTCAACTGAATTGCCCCATATTATAATGCCGTAGCGGAGAATCGATGCTACGTAGCCATGATAGGCACTAAGCGCTGCATTGATACCAACTACGCGAGTTATTCTATATAAAACAAATACAAACCTCTGTAGTTTAGAGCATACTTTTTCAATGTGTGCTTTCCAGTTACAATGTTGGTCTAGTGTTATCCCCAAAAAAGTAGTACTCTCAACCTCTTCTATAGCGTTATTTGCATATCTTATTTTTAATTGGTGACGCCTACTATTGTAACCTTGGAACTGTATAAGTTTGCTTTTAGCGATATTAACATGTAAATTATTGTCTTTTAGCCATTCTATCAATTTGTTTAACGTATCATTAATCTCGTTTTCGTATTTGGTGATATTGATATCATTGAGTTCAATACTAAGGGTTGTATCGTCGGCGTACAGAATACATGAGTGTGGGGTCACGTTGGGCAAATCATTAATGTACAGCAAAAACAAAAAGGGTCCTAATATACTACCCTGGGGGACGCCACAAGTGTTTTGACGATAGGCGGATCTATATATTTTCCTGTCTGCTAACGTATGTCTAGATATCTCTACGCATTGTTGGCGGTTGTTTAGATAAGTTTCTATCCAGCGTAATGCGTTTCCCCTTATTCCATAACGATTTAGTTTGAATAGAAGTAGTTTATGGTCAACGAAGTCAAATGCTTTTGACATATCGAGAAATATTGATGATATTGGCCTTTTCTCATTGAGACTAGATGTAATCATTTTAACAAGAAAAAAACATGCAAGAGTTGTTGATTTATTTTTTCGGAATCCGAATTGTTCCTCTTTTAAAATTGAATGTTTTATTATAAAAGAGTGCAGTTTGTCGTACATAATTCTTTCAAAAATCTTGGAAATTACGGGTATTAGAGTAATCGGACGATAGTTATTCATGTCATTTTTATCTCCTTTTTTGTACAATGGTTTGACTACAGAAAACTTTAGTCTGGTGGGGAATAAACCTTGAAATATTGATAGATTAATTATGTGGGCCAGTGGTTGAGATATATATTTAGAGCAACGTTTGAGAATGTTTGTATTGATATCGTCATATCCAGTTGAGTTAGTTGAATTTAAAGAATTAATAACTTTAAACACAGTATCTTCATTAGTTGGAGTCAAAAAAATGCTATCGGGTATATCAGTGATGGTATGTTTATAATTAATGTGTGTTTCAGTATTGGGGACTTTTGATTTGTTTGTCATGTCAATAAAAAAATCATTAAATTTGTTGGCAATTATATCGGCTTCAGTGTATGTGCACTGATCTATTTTTATCGAGGTAATTTCAGCGGTATTATCGATATCTGTATTATTCTTTTTTATAACGTCCCAGGCGGCTTTACATTTATTGTTTGATTGAAGTATATAACGAGTATTATCAATTTTCTGAGCATGTAATATACATCGTCTCAATATTCTAGTGTAATTTTGGTAGTTTTCTTGGTGATGATTTTTGTTAGAATTTAATAGTCTATATTTTAGGTACATTGTTCGCTTCTTGACACAACATCTTTTTATTCCTTTTGTTATCCATTTATTTTTCACTGGTTTGTTTGTCATTTTTACCTTGAGGATGGGAAAACAGAGATTATAAAAAAGGGACAGTGTATCATGAAAGTTGTTATACTCAATAAATTCAACCTGGCTCAAAATGGCGACCCTACCTGAAATACGCAAGGAAAGGTCAAGATTGAATGGCGATCCCCAAGGCCGCATGTGGACTGAATTGGGCAAAATCGAGACCCTTAGACGAAACGTGATCCTAAAGTCTGACAATAATGTCAGGCGAAAATGGTCCTAATTGACAGGAAATTGGCTATCTGATCCAGATATTGAGGCGAGGAAATAAGTTGAATCAAACTGTTTTGCTGTTGTGAAAAATGATACATATTTCTGTTTTTTATTGAGATTGGAATCAACGTTTTCCTTTGAGGCGTAATAATGTTGCCTACGGTTCTTCGACCGATTTTGTAAAAAAATAGAAATGATGTTCTTTCATAAATTAACATTGGTTAGCTACCCATCTACTTGTAAAGGGGATTGAAGATTTTTATATGGAGCTTGGCAAACCTACTGTTGCGATGTCAGTTCATCATCTGCCTAGCCTTTTCCCAACTATGTTGGGGTCAGCTTCCAGTCTAACCTGTTGCAGCTGAATACAAGTATTTTACATGGAGCGACTGCCTATCTGACCTCCACACCACAGTTACTGTGTAATACGATACCCCGTGGTAAGACTGGTTGTCAGACTCTCGGCCTACTGACGACCCATAACGACTGTCAAAGATCTACGAAAGACAGCCGGCACCAACGGCTTAACGTGCTTTCCGAGGCACGTCAGTTATCGATTTATATAGGTAAAACGCGAGCCAGCCATTTTGAAAAAAAAAAAAAACAAAATGGCGGACAAGTAGGTAGGCCACGAACCTTCAAAACCCTTTAATAGTAAACTAGTATAATTCAAAAGCCATTAAAGTCATTGTTTAACCAAAAAAAAAAAACAAGATAGCAATCAAATTAAGAACATCAATTTAAATATGTGAGCGAAAAACATTAGTACCCCTTTAGCATAGCCGGCGTTGGCATCGCACATCCGATGGAAAAACGTATTGAGTAAGTTTAAAAAGCTTTTTTCACGACTTTCCCATTCATACATTTTCCACCGGGCTGACTAGATATCCGGCAGCCGGTCTGGGGCGTGTGTAAAGGCACTTAGTGTACACAAAAATGATACGACATAATACATACAACGTTCCTAAAATATTTTTGTAGGGCGAAGATATTTTTTCCGCTTTCTGGATGTTGGATGTTTGTGTATGTAATTGCATGTGTTTGCACACTTTTATCCGTCCTCACCTTTCGATGTCACATCGAAAGGTGAGGACGGATAAAAGTGTTTATATATTGTATTATTCTTTATTCCTATTTGCGACGTCTATTTTGGGAATATCTCCTGTTGTACTATGCGGGGTTCAAACAGTTTCAAGAGAACCAGCGTAAATGGTTAAGGAAGAGATTTTAATTAAAATGTTTTCATGGTAATATTCTTTAAATTCGTTTAAAACTGCAACATTTGTTAGATAGAATACTTGGATTTTGAATGATAATATCCTTAAAATACCTATTTGGTATTTTTGATCGGCTAGGTCCAATAATTTCACAAGTAGTTATGTACATAAGCAGAGGGCAATATAACAGGGTGATTTTGAGAGCGGTGGTGGCCTTATGGTAATGGCCGTGAGTCACGAGTTGTAGGTCGTATGTTCGAACCCAGACAGGCGCTTTACTTAATGTGAATTATTTAATCACGATTTCCGCACAATAAAGCCTTCATGAAGTTTTACAAATAAAAACAGCGTTTTATATCTAGGTCATTGTTGTGGGCACAGTCAATTTAAGCAGAGTACAACAATTTTGCGCCTCGTCGCCTTTTTGCGCTGCAGCCCATTCAGCGGCTGAAAGCAACCGTAACTTTTTAATTAGTTGTCGGTAAATATGTAATTAACTTTTTTATAGCTGATGGGTATGAAAATCAAGGAGGGGTGGGGATAAATAATAACAGCCGCATGAGTCAGTCGAAGGTTCAGCGACGCTTGCCGCGGTCGGTTCATGGATGGGTGACCAAGACCATTCATTACATATCGAGATCCCTCCGTTTCTCGGGTAGCTCGTTTAGCCGGCCGTTAATCCACGCAATCAGTGTCCATTCCAAGATCGCAGGAAGCGATAAGGCCGCCCATTGTATGTTTTGTAATGATAAGTGTATTTTTAGTTATATATTTTCTGGTGTACAATAAAGTATATATAAATATGTTTTTCATCTACAATGTTATAAATTCATCCCAACTACGGAACCCTTCATTGCGCATCGTCCGATACGCTCTCGGCCAGTTTTTTTTATAAAATTCTGAAACCATTTGAGAACCCCTAAACCGGAGGACAGCCAACTTCAAAATAACAAGACATTTAAATTCCCAATTCGCTTGAAACTGGGAAATTGTAGAATACAACTTTGCTAAGGCCATTGTAAGATTCCTGTTTAGTTACAATCAAACTAAGTCAATTATTATTATAGGTAAAGTTATAACAAGGCTGTCGACTTGGGTGCCCAGGTAATTTATAATAGGGCCGTACAGTCACGAGCAAAAGTATGTATACACTTGGCTTTATTTAAATGCGATATAACGGTAAAACGGCGTGAATAGGAATGCAGGGGTAAATCGGGCCGAAATTTTAAAATGGATTTGTACTTTAAAATAATATAGTTTGCTGCAAACAAGGAAACTTAATCTTTAATTAAGAAACAGTAAACACATTACAGTCTTTTCTGGCAACAAACTATATTATTTCAACGTTGAAATCCATTTTAAATTTTCCGCCCGATTCACCCATGCATCCCGATTCACCCCGTTTTACGGTACTCATTTATTTTTTAATGAAATTTATGTTGTTACGAACATAGCATTTTCGAACCCATAGGTTTATGTAATGTGTCGTATTTCAACGTTGCGTTCATAATTTCACGAAAAAATCGAAATTGAAAGTTGCCAAGTGTTGCCATATTGGTGCTCGTGACTGTACACCTTCGTTTGTTTCTGGGGTCGCTTCAACTTCAAGAAGATTTAGATTCGATTTCAGATAGGGATTTTATTTGCTTTGTCTTCAAATTGGTTTTGACTTATTTTTATGGGCGCAGAAACTTTTTACCAAAATAACTTAGATTGTTTTCGTTCTAAAGGTTTCTGTAGCCCGCTTACCTTATCCAATTATCCTTACCTGTTGTGGCTGTGACATTTGGGTGAAGTGATTTCATTGGCTGTTGTTATTCCAATAAACGTATTATAAAATGGAAAATGAGACGTCACAGCAAAATTACTGATCGAGGATTGAATTGGGCTTTCAAAAACTGTGGAGAATACCTGCAGGGTTAATTGAAAAAAGAAAAGAAAAATAGGTTTATTTGCCACAAAAAGACGTGCATACAAAAAGATAATTAACTCTAATAATAAATAAAAATTAAAACAAAATAGATTTATAATCACGAGCACAAATAAAAAATAGTCGACAGCGTAGCACACTAACAGTGGCAACGTCTTTCGTTTTGACAGTTCAACAACATTCATTGCGTTATTTGCGTTGTTGAGCAGACAAATTTTTCGAACATATGAAGCAACGGATTAGCAATATGATTCAGATCGTGATCGCAATTAGGGTGCTGCTCACTTACATAACCTATACTCTAATTGCGTAACATACTATCAATCACAATATCAATCATTTTTTTTTTTTTTTTCTAATATTTTGTATCCGTCATTATGTAATTTATAATTATGTGAAGACGATGCACTTAGACTAAATATACTATACCACAATTAGGTAATTCAAATATATGAAACCACTAACGGAATTAGGTACCACGTATTAATATCATATAATCCTTTTTATAAGTCTTTTTAAAAACTGTATGAAAATCAGCGCTGGGCTCAGTCTCGTATAGCGTCTTAGCAGTAAGCCGAGCGATGGCCGTTTTGCGTGGATGTGACGCATATTTACCCCCAACTAGTTATATTTTTATGTGTTTGTGTTCTTTTTTATGCGTCAGGTTTGCCGCAAATAAATGTATTTTCTTTCTTTTTTCTTTCTTTAGAGTTACAGTATCCTATAGCTTACTCTATCCATCACATTGAATACGTTTGATAGATATTCATAAAAACGGCGATGTCCTCGAAGAAAATTGCCAATAAATGATGGCCTCGCACGTAATAAGGATTAATAAAACTATTTGCACGACACAACACGACCATCACGTATACATTGACAAATTGGATTTCTTGCAAGAGATTGAGATTAATATCTCTTTGTGTCATTTATAGGCAATTTATTGACTAAAATTATTGATCGGGTCAGTATTAACGGGTTTTTCAATATATAATTTCTCAGAAGTAGCCCCGAGTCTGGTGGTTGTGTCTGTCGATGGCAACAGGCTTTCCCCTGTTACATGGGACTTAAGCAAATCTAACATATCGTGGGTGTAGAGTCACGAGCACTATGTCGACACTTGGAAATTTTCAATAGCGATTTTTGCGTGAAATAACAAAATCAACAACGAAATACGACACATTGCAAAAACCTACCGGTTCAAAAATACTATGTTCGTAGCAACATAAAATATAAGAGAAATGAAAATGAATGAATGAAAATTCATGAAAAAATATTAGAGTAAATCGCTTTTGAATAAAGCCAAGTGTATACATACTTATGCTCGTGACTGTATCATAGGTGCACCTGTGCCTAACCATTTGAGGAATAAAGTCGTCAGAAATTCCTGATAAAAAAATGTTATTGGGCTTCAAAACTAGTTCTTTCTTTCTTTTTGAATAAACGTACACTAGGAATTTCTCCTGTATCGTGGGTGCGTTTACAAACATTTAAACTCACATACACAAACAGCCAGACCTGGAACAACTACTTGTAGATCATACAAATATTTGTTCCGTGCGGGAATAGAACCCGCGACATGCAGCGCAGCAGTAGGGGCAATTCTTGTATTTTTAAGAACGTTCAGTTTGATCTCAGTTTCAATTTGTCAAAAAAGTCTCTAATTTCCCTACATTTTGACAAGTTTTTAACATTTGTTTGTCACTGAGATGAGATTGCAACTAGAGTTTGACCGTTTTAAATTACGAGAATTGGCCTTAGTTGGTTACAAAATATCAATAAATACGTACCTATTTTCAAGTTTTAATTATAAAAGAATCTACAGTCTGCAGTGTAACAAGCAGTCAAGTGACCAATATGGCTGACTGGCTAATCTCTTTCAGAAACCATAAGCCAGTGTTGCAAAGCTTCTGCCGCAACTAAAGTAGACAAAGAATTCAAAATGAATCTGCCTAGCCTTTTCCCAACTATGTTAAGGTCAGCTTCCAGTCTAACCGGATGCAGCTGAATACCAGTATTGTACATGGAGCGACTGCCTATCCGACCTCCACAACCAGTTACTGGATAACATGATACCGCTTAGTAAGACTGGTTGTCAGATATTCGGGCTTCTGACTACCCGTAACGACTGTCAAAGATCTATCAATGAAAGAAAGAAAAGAAAGAAAGAAATGCATTTATTTGCGGCAAACATGACACATAAAAAAGAACATAAACACACACAAAAAAAATTAACAAAAAATTTTTTGGTTACTATGTTTAAACAATTGGTTGAGTTACCAACGGATCAAAAAACCGGGCCTAAGAAATAATTTATTGAAATCGCTGTAAAGTAATAGGGTAGTTGCCTGGGTAAAAATAATTATATTTAGGCCGTCAGTTAGATTATCGAAAAATAATGGACACGTATATTTTCTTTTGTCAATCAAACAAAAAATGACAAAGATAAAGCGCGTCAAAATTTGGGAGTGGGGGGTCGTGACGTCACTTGCTTGCAAAAGTATCGCAAGCAAGTGACGTCACGCGGAACTTTAACGGGCGATATCTTCATCATTTTTTATTTAATTGACAAAAGAAAAAATACGGGTTCAATATTTTTGATAATCTAACTGACGGACTAATTAGATTTTTTTAGAAAAATAGCCTATTATCACCAACTATTAGTTGTTTACTGACCTACTTCAAATATTTGCAGTACCTTAGTCCTCGGCCATTATGTTATTTGCTTATGTAAAGGACCGTTTGTTCGCTTTGGGCGCTGAACTATTTACAACTTTCTGTTTATTTCGACTAAACGTTTCAGGATTAGTAGTTTAGTAAGGAGTTCGGTGCTAGGTGTGACGCTTAAATTATTTCATGTTTCTGATTAACATATAATAAAGAATCTCGATGTTTTCTCCATTCGTAAAAACTGTGCGAGGCCGTTGCTGAGGCGTTCCTAGTGAACGCCTCAGCGACTTATACTTCTATATGTATATATATACTTCTTTTATTTGATCTGTGATCTATACTCGTATATACTAACTAGCTGCGCCGGTTTCACCCGCATAAGTTTCGATCCCGTGGGAATATCGGGATAAAAAGTATCCTATATGTTAATCCTCGTTATAAACCACCTGTGTGCCAAATTTTATCCAAATCCGTTCAGTAGTTTTTACGTGAAAGAGTTACAAACATCCATCCATCCATCCATCCATACAAACAAACTTTCACGTTTAAAATATTAGTAGGATTATAAAGCTGAAGAGATTTTAAGTTGGTTGGTTTGAACGCGCTGATCTCTAGAACTACGGTCGGATTAAAAAAAACTTATTGGCTTCGATAGCTAAATTTTTGAGGAAGATTATATTTAACATCACGCTAAGACCATTGGGAGCCGAGCACCAAGAAAAATAGTCAGAAAGAACGCTCAGCGAAAACGAAGTAATAGCACGAGTGGGGTTATGGGATGTGGGTCGGGGGCCGAAATTTATATTTATTTATTTATTTTAGTACATGGAGGACTTACAGGTAATAAAAACCAAGACAAAAGGAAATCATAGTCACCCGAAAGCCAATTCCAAATCCTCACGTATAGACTTATAATAATAATATATATATAATATATACAGGCTGATTTTTTAAAGACCAGCCAAATTTAAGGATGTGGTACAGACCATCAAACTGAACAACTTTCTCCATGGGACCAACATCGTAATCGCGAATAAAAATTCAGCCGTCCCATACATTTAGGTCGAGTAGGTATTGAAGTTTTCTATGGGACAGTTGATAAAATTTTCGCGATTACGCTCTTTGTCCCATGGAGAAAGTTGTTCAGTTTGATGGTCTGTACCACATCCTTAAATTTGGCTGGTCTTTAAAAAATCCACCTGTATATATATATTTATTTATTTATCTCATGGTAAACCAACAGCTTTACATAAATACAATAAATATACTGGAATAAGAAACATGAAGCCAATTATAGGTTTTCATGGCTAGCTATACAATAATACGGTAACAGATCTTATACACGACAAATTATCAAGAACATAAGCGCACCAACCATCAAAACGGTACAGCCAAACATAAGGAATAAACTACACTAAAAATTAATTAAATAAGTACCAGAACTAAATTAACCCTAAAAAATAATTTTGAAGTAATCAAGGTTCAGCCTATTGCGTACGCTTGAGCCTTTCGTTGAAAACAAGTCAATAGAGAACTGCTTGCATAAGTCATTCAAGTCTTTACTCGCTCGCATTAAAAATATACATAAACCTTCCGGAATAAATGTTTTAAGTAATGGTGAAACCCGCATCAAAATTCAGCGTGCAGTTAAAAAGATCTAAGCGATCACACAGACAGAAACGAAAAGTGACTTTGTTTCATACTACGTCAATCAGACTGCCTAGCCTTTTCCCAACTATGTTGGGGTCGGCTTCCAGTCTGACCGGATGCAGCTGAATACCAGTAGTTATTTGGAGCGACTGCCTATCTGACCTCCACAACCCAGTAACTGGGTAACACGATACGCCTTGGTAAGACTGGTTGACAGACTTTCGGTCTTCTGACGACCCGTAACGACTGTCAAAGAACCACGAATGACAGCCGGGACCAACGGCTTAACGTACTTTCCGAGGCACGCAGGGGTTTCGGTATGTAAAGATGGACACCCAGCCGTAGCTTAACCTGATTGATCGACCGGTGCGGCTGTTATTACTTAGCCACGAGCCCCTCTTGTTTCAAACTACGTATAGATTTGTATTTTACTTACATACTTTAATGAATTGCGATTCTGTTCTGGGTATATAGTCGACACAAGTTAATCATCTTTACTTTCTTCAAGTATTTAACTGGTTTCAACTTTATCTGTAGCGACTGAGCTATCAATTTCGTGCAGTCATCGTGATTAGTTAGCGAAGCACGGTTATTAAGAACTACTGCGCCTCGCGGTTTCACCCGCATAAGTCTCGATACCGTGGGAATATCGAAATAAAAAATCCTATGTCCTAAAGGTGGTCATGATCGACCCATGTGCCAAATATCATTCAAATCCGTTCAGTCGTTTTAGCGTGAAAGCGTAACAAACAAACACACAAAAAATCAAATAATTTCTCTTTATAATAACTATTTATTATTTTAATACGAGTTTTTATTATATCGGCTATTGAGAAAGTCATTACCAAAATATTTTTCTTCTTTCCAGATAACATCTACAACGTGCCAGTGCTAACTCAGTGTTCGGCCCTTTCTTCAAAACAAATGACTTGAAATCAGAACCATTTCTTAACCACCATGACGTGTCCATTCCGCCGAGCGTCCTCCCAACACCAGTTCGCCAATGGGAGTGGTTCCAGTGCTAAGAAGCCGGAGTTCCGCTCTCGACAGTCCTCAGTCCACCTCCCAGGCCCTGAAGAGGAAGATGGGGAACGAAACACATTAACACTCAAGAACTTGAGCGAAGCACTCCAACTTCTGACGGCACCTTCGGTAAGTTTTTCCAATGTATTATCAACTGTATGTGAGGGACATAAAGTTAGTTTTCGACTGGGGGTTCGGTGAGGAAATTGTTGGATTTATCTATTTTGTCTTGCATAGGATGAAACGTGAAAAGTAAGCTTAACGCCTCTTAGGCCCGCTGAGGCGTATAACTGCGTATCTGAGCCCTGCTTTACGAATCTGAACTTTAAAAATAATGGTATAAAATTTTATTTAGAGGCTCTATTCGCAAATCATCGGTGCATAATCTTAGAGGCAGGCAAGTTGTGGCTGCTGACTGTGGATCTAGTTCATCGTTCCGTTCTAGTTTGAACTTTATCACTCCATCTTAAGGTTCGCTGTCGAAACTTAGTCTGAAAGTTATCGTTGAGGAACGCTGAAACATATTGACGCTCAAGCGCTTAAGTGAAGCATTGCAGCTGCTGGCTGCGGCTTATTCGAATCTTCACCGCTCGAATTTAAGTCTTATCACATCGTTATAAGACTTCTTTTAATGAAGTGGCAGTGCCTAAGACGATTACGCGAACTTCTACCATTAATATTCTAACGTACGCTTGGCGTGAGTTCCGTAGAGGCGTAGACTACTTTAATATTTTATAGCCAGTTAGCAGTTGTTAAATCAACTGAAAAGTTTGGCATTTTGACACGGGCGACATTAAGTGCCTACGTCGTCAACATTGGTTCCAAAGTCAACTCAATCTTATGCCGATATCAGGTTAGGGTCAGATCTAAAATATTTTATTTCACATAAACCTACATTGGCACTTATGAAACGTCAGAAGCTAGGTGCACGGTTCCAATTGGTTGTTTGCTATGGAGAAGAGCCGGCAAGAAACTCCACGGTTACTCTTTTAAAAATAATTGGCTTTAACAATGTTTTCAAATTACAGTAGGTATGGGAGGACAGCGTAGGCCTGTCAACAAGTAACAGGTACTTGATAAAATAAAAAATGGTGTACAGATCTAAAGTCTACAAGGCCTACAAAGTCCTCACATTTACAAAATATAAAAGAATCTATCAAAGGATAAATAAAAAATGAAAACCTACTGAAACCAAGTGACATGATTGCCATTACAACCACAAATAAAGAGTGGAAATTAGGATTGTCTCTATGTGTATGTAGGTATGTATATATTATAACCATCAACTGTGTACCCAAAGGCTAGCTTTTACTTTGGCCAGAGGATAAGCGTTGCCATACAACGTGGCAATACCGCCAGTGTCTTGGGTACATTACCAGTCGACAGCGATGTGGATGAATTTTTCGACGCTATTTTTTAGTTTGTAAATAGTTTTAATTAATTTAGGATATTATTTTGTTATTTTAGTGTTATCTTATAAAATGGAAATAAATTTGACGTAAAGACAAAAATAAAATGACTAACTATTATGTGTATTATGTCAAATAATAAAAAGATTATGTCAAAGAAGTATGTAAAAAATAAATAAAAAATAAACATCGTAATTTGAGAGCAAATACCAACGAATACACTCTTAGAATGGTCTCAGCTCATAAAACAATGACTACTTGGTAAGAATAATTAATGCCCAATTTTTATAACGGCACTAATTTAACGGCAACCTACTTATAAAGAACGACTAATTAACTTTACAATAATTTAATTGATTATGTTTTGTACGTATCATTGAACGAGATAAGAGACGCTTATTCCGTAGTTAATTTAATTACGACACTTACAAAGAAAGAAAGAAAAAATATTAATTGCGACTCGCACAGGAAGATCACAAAATAAACTAAACACAGTTATAAAAAAAAGTTACAAAAAGAAAAATGAAACAGAACGTCTTATATGAGGCCAAAAGGCTTCTATCTCAACGTCAGTCAGCATGCACTTACATATCATAAAAAAAAAAAATCGCTTCACTCGGGTAACATTAATGATTGTAGACATAACTTTTTATTTGTCGTCAGGAATCGTGTGAAAAGCAACTTAAATTCACACAGACATCCACAACCTTGTAAATCAGATCATGATTATAAATTGAAACGCGATTGATGGACGTTTGTATACTCTTAGATCAATTCATTGGTACTTAAGAAAATCCAGTGATTTTATAATTACAATTATCTCTTTTTCAATCACCCTTGTATGGCTTCTATGCCTCTCTCTGGATGCCCCTCCCTATCAATCTTCTTTGTGAAATCAATCACGGTATTTCATTATGTTCGAACAATACATTAAACCTATATAGGTATGAGGAACAGGATGTAAAGTCTACTCATCCTCTTTAGAAAAGGCTCCTCCGACTAGACGGGTGTTGTGTCTGGCGGACAACTGCCCCAAGGCTGATGTCGGGAAGTTTGTATATTTGCTAATTGCGCGGTAAACTCTGCTTGCGAGATGCAGGATTTGCGTGACGTCAATATGACGCTTCGTTCGCATATGGCGTTGTAGATGATTATAAGATGTTTGATAAAACCCTTTTAAACCATGTTACAAGTAAGAGTTATACTCTTCCATCGCAATGCATCGCATCGCACCTGGACATGAGTTACCTTGGGTAACTTGCAAGTCTTTAAACAGACTCCGGACTCAGGTTGGCCGAAGCAAGGAAAACCTGTTCAGGTGGAGATTCATAGACTACTCCGCCTTGGAGTTGTGCTGTTCCACAAACGATGGGACACTTAATATCGTGTCTTGCGTGTCCTGTCAGCTGCACGGTACAGGAACTGATGGACGCTGGTGACGGCGCCAAACAAGTAGCTGAATTCCGGGCCGAGTCCATTCAGATTGCTATAGACACGCTAAGATAAAGAAGATCGCAATGATCTGCAGCAGTGGTGGCCGATTTTTGTAGCAGCTAAATGAAACAATAGAGGTCAAATGTATCAACGCTCACGTCCTCCAAAAAGAAGATCCTGCAAAGAAATCTGACCGATTTTAGACCTACACAAAGTATATCTTGTGCGAGCGCGCTATGTGAGGCAAAATTTTTGCTGAGTCAGAATTCCTGTTTTGGTTTGGTTCCGATATAACTTTAATGCCCGGGTTACACGAGGTTAGTTTAGCAAGATTGTGTTAGTAAGCTAGCAAGGTACAGTCCGGTCGTCGAGAGAATGCGTTCGTGACACATATCAGTGCAATAATTTTAGTAGCTAATAAAGATCAAATCACAAGGCACAGATTATTTTGTATAAAACTGACACATGTCAAGAACGCAATCTCCTGTCGACCGCACTGTAGTCACTTTTTCCTCGTGTATACAGAACTATACTCATTTATAGGTTAGTCATAAGTAAGCTAGTGGGAAAGATAGTGAGCTAGTGTGATAGTTTAATAGGACGGGGTTCTAATTTTGAGCTAGTAGCGGCCCCCACCATCTATTTTACTATCGTGGCTTGTATGCTAGCCTCTTTTGGCTGGCGAAGATAAATCCAATCGGACCATTTTACTGTAAGGACTATTTAAGTTACCGCAATGCTTTTGTCTTAAAAGGAAGTCAATAAAAGCCCATAGAACGTTGCCCAAATATGGACCTCGAGGTACACGTGGCACTCGTGCACCAAATCGAAGAGAAAAAATAGAGGAATTCGATAATAAATTATTTTTTATTATTTTAATAACCTGTAACACAATTAAAACGTGTGGCAACATTGCATGTACAATTGAGTTCTATTCTATTTTTTCTCTATGGCAATGGTGCCGATGTCGACAATTCTGCCAATGTCAGATGTGATATACAATTGAGTTACATTTGGTTGACACTAGGGTTGACATTATTTCGTATGCCATTCACATCATGTCGTTTGTTTCTGCGTTATAATATACATCTATACAATATAATAATTATATGTACGTATATTTCAGATCGAATTATTTATAAATTAATATTCGAAAGGAAACAAATGTTAAGTAACACTGGCTGAATCCGACAGCAGACAGCTGTCAACTTGACAGTTTTTTTTTAATAAGTAAGGTAGTACTTGTCCCGATGATAGAGTGCCAAAATGGCGTGCTTTTTATTATGCTAAAAGTTATTTTACTCTCGTCCCCGGGTAACCATAAGAAAAATATATAAATGTTATATTATTTAGTGTAATCTAGTGTATTTTATGCAAGCAAGTATACCTCGCTAATTCGTTTGGGCAGATTTTGGTGACATCCTCTAGCATCGTGTAAACAGCTCTAGCTCAGTGCCAATCAAGGATAGTTAGCCAGGATATTACTTGCTTGGTATCCTAGCTTTACCGGTAGAATACCGTTATTACAGAAACCATTAAAAGCAATTGTGTCGCGCGTGAATCCACGTTCATACCACGTTAAAAAACTAGCCTCGTGTAACCCGGGCATAACTGCTCACGTCAATGATAAGGAAATGCAGGATATCTGATGACAATATTAGCATCGTTAAATATATTACCGATCGTTATCCGGAAATACATACATTGAATGAATATGATGACATCATTCAATTTTACAACGTGATTTGTATTCATTCTGCGCTTGCAAATGATGACGCACACATATATATACATAATTATTGATTTTGCTTTCTCCTAAGACGTTGGTTACATTTTATTATAGAACTAGCTTTTGCCCGAGAGTTCGTCCGCGTGAAATTTCTTTGTTTTAACATAAAAAAATATATCGTATAGCTGTATCCTGTTACTTCATTCTCGCTTAGCGTTCTGTTAAATAACCTACAACCTTCCTCAAGAATTGGGCTACCAAATGCAAAAAATATTTTTCATATTCGACAAGTAGTTCCAGAGATTTAGCGCGTTCAAACAAACAACAACAACAAGTTTGTTTGAACGCGCTAAATCTCTGGAACTATTTATTTATTATTATTATTATTACAACTATTATTACTTACTATTATTTACTACTATTTATTGTTTTTTCGGACTTATGCGGGTGAAACCGCAAAGCACAGCTGTGCTTCGCGGTTGCACCCGCATAAGTCCGTGGGAATAACAGAATAAAAAGTATTCTATGTCCTCATCCATGGTTCACCCATGTGCCAAATTTCATCCAAACCCGATAAGCCGTTTTAGCGTGAAATATTAGAAAATACTTGATAGTATTGTATACAATCAAGTATTTTCCCTTTGTAATATTACTTTAAATGACTAAAAAGACCTATAGATCCCACATAATAACTCCCAAAATACAAATCAATCCTATAAGAAATAATTATACTGACATATTACGAGGCAACCTGATAATATACTTACAACGATCAATCATAGCATAATTAGCCTATAATGGTCCCACTGCTGGGACACAGGCCTGCTCTCTGTGACAGGAAGGAAGAGATCAATCATAAGTAATACATCATTGTTTTGCTTATTAATTACTTAAGAGATATTCGCCCCCGCGCACCTGAACTTGCTGCCAACAATTTTGTTACATCACCTGTAGTCCCACGCAGTCCTATTCAAATAGATATATAGATAAACCATTTATTTGGCGCACACAAAAGACAGCACAACACACAAAAGTACACGAATCTAATATAAAGAAAGGTGCCGATATAAAAACCAAAAGAAAAACATATATGTCGAAGTAAAAGTGACACAGTGCGGTTTGCGTCTCAAGGTTGCACCAAATGGTGGTCCAGCTCAGCATGTGTCAGGCAAATATACCTAACGCTGATATTCTGCTGGATCCCTGCAGTGACACACTGACGCTGAGCAGACGAGATAATCTGAAGGCCAATTCTCCTAATTTAAAATGTTCAAAATCTAGTCGCAGTCTCATCTCGGCGACAAAGAAATGTCAAACACTTGTCAAAATGTAGGAAAATTAGACGTATTTTTGACAGATTGAGACTGAGATCAGACTGTGAACGTTTTTAAAATTACGAGAATTGCCCCTCAGGTGTTGTGACAGTGTTATGTGCAGAGTGATGTTTTGTAACTATCTATTCTACAGTAAAGTTTTGCATTGGGAAACATTCTTATTCAAATAAAATTAGTATAGCATTGTGTGCTCACTCTACGGTACAATAGGTCTATAACTCCATTATATCCACGCGTAATAGTGAGCGTAAAAATGTTACGACTGTAATTTTCCAGTAAATGTAACTCGATTTTTTGTTACCATTGTATTGTCAGTTTTTCCCACGAGGTGCATATTTTTTCCACGAATACTTGAAATACCCACAATACCACGTTTAGTGTAATGATTGAATATTAAGGAGCAATTGCCGTATTTTGAAGGACGTTCTAATTCAAAAATACCTCCAATTTACTTATTTTTTAGGGTTGTTCCATACCCAAGGGTTGCCAAGGGGACCCTATTACTAAGCCTTCGTTATCCGTCCGTCCATCCGTCGATCTGTCTGATAGCGAGCTTATCTCATGAACCGTAATAGGTAGACAGTTGAGATGTTAACGAAGTGTGTATTCTATTGCTGCTATAACAACAAATAATAACAGCTAAAAATTAAAACAAGAAACGTGTTTTTTTAGTCTGTGCCTTGTGGTACGGAACCCTTCGTGTCCCAGTACGACTTGCAATTGGCCGGTTTTTGATACATAAGTTTTTGACATTAATTGCCACTGAGATGAGATCGCGACTAAATTTGTAACATTTTTAATATCGGAATTGGCCTAAAGCATTATTATTGGCGTAGTTGGCCAAGCGCCATTTAAGGGTTGCTGTGTTTTAAGGATTTCAAACTTGGAATTTATTTGCAGTATAAGAGATTTTTTCTTTGTGATTCACCGATTTTGATTAATGTTTGATGTTGCACGTCAATAGATGTCGCTAGTTGTAGATATAGTCAAAGCCTGGTCGAATAACGAGAAGTCATTTTTCTTTTGCATGCCTAGTAATTTTGAAATAGTTCCTAGTGAACCTTAGTCTGATTATGATAATATACTATTAATAAATATGATCAACATGTGCAACATGGCATAGGTAAAAACAATAATTCTACAAGCTGTTAAAGTTTTAACACGGGATAATTTTTTTTTTTTCATATACCTGCCCACATCTTCGCGTGGATGTCGGAAATTATCCCACGGGAATGTGCTACCGTAACAAAAAGTCGAAGCAGCCCATGTTACTCCTTATAATATTAGCTATCTCTCAGTGGAAGTCCTGTAAAAATCGGTTCAGCCGTACAGGAGATTAGCCGGAACAAACAAACCGACAGACAAAAATTTGTGTTCTGTTATATAAGTACTGTATATTCATATGCGTTTAATAAAACAAATTTAATTTTATTTATTTGTAAATAATATTATTATCTCCTTTATTTCAATGTAAACATACAAATTCTATTTAAAAAAAATAGAATATAAAAAATAGTACCCCGCCGGTATCGGGAACAGGGTCCAAGCTACCGGTGTCAGGGCTCCAGAGAGAGGAACCTCCTGACAATGCGAGCCGTGTCCAGAAGTACCGCTTTCTAAATCAAGCCCTTGGTCCAGCTGCCCAACGAGAGCCTCCTCAGGTGTTGGTCGAGGCTCTTGGCTATTAAGCCTGGCTGTCACGACTATCGGCACAATGATTGCTGGGTCCACATGCCACATGTCGACAACCTCGCGAGCCAAGACAAGATACTTGTAATTAATATTATTATTAAAAGCCTGTGATGTCACACTGCAGGGCAATGGCCTTCCTACTCTCTTTTCACTTCTCTCTGTATAAAGCTACTAAGGACCAGTTCTTGTTGAAGGAGTCCAGCTCATCCCAACATCTCCGTTTGGGCCTGCCACGATGTCGCTTGCCATTAAGAGGGACCTATTGGGTCGTAAGTTTGGCCCGTTTCTGTTATATTGATTTGTAAATAAATAAATAATAACAGAAATGGTATTGCAGCTTCCCGAAAACCTGGCCGTATTGTTGGATGTAAAATATTGTCATTTCAAAGTGATGTTGAGTTTTAAATGTAATTGAATACTGGGTACTTAATAACCCTCATGTTGATTGATATTATTATTTGTTAAAGATTTTGTTTGTTAATTGAAAATTACTCGACTCGAATTAATTATTTTTCAGGTCTGAAGTATGACAAGTAATTAGGCAAAAAAAAAAATACTTCGGCCTACGCCTTTGATAATAAATTCTTGAGGAAAATATTTAAAGATTATCGTAAAGTATATCGTTCGGAAATTAATAATTTTCATTTAATAGTATTAGCATAAAAAACTCTAGGAAATTCTTTTTCAAGTGATGTTTTGCGGAAAGATTGTATGAGGAAAACTCAATGATAAGAAGTATATATTATAATTTGAGGAAAAAATGAAGCTTTAATTGAATTTTTTATCACTTGTCAACTTTTTATATGCTTTAATACGAGGCTTTTGACTACGTTGTTTGTGTATATTTTATGTTTCTTTTTATTTGTAATGTGCGTTTTGTTTGTGCAAAATAATCAATTTTTATTTCTTTACTTTTTTCTTTTAATGTTTTTTTTTATAATCAAGAAAGAGAATTTAAGATTTGGTTCATCATCATTTTAGCCGTAAACCGTCACCGCCATTTTGGATTTTAATTTCGTTACGTGACGATTTCTCCAGTTTACGCCTACCGCAAGTCGAGTTAAAGAACTTCGTTACAAAAAACTATTAAGTCCAAAATTATGATCGCAAGAGAAGAACTAGCCATTCAAAAGTTACCGGGTGCGGGCCAGCCCCAACATTGCACTGCGGTGTATCGCGTGCAGACCGGACTGCTTGTGTATGAACTGCTGCAAGCTTTCTACATCAGTGTTGAGCTTGTTGCAGGGTTTCTCATAACTATATGACTGTGCTGGGTTAAGTTTACTAACATATTTGTTACTATACCCTGTCCTTTAGGTAAACCGTTTTTTGACAGATGGAACTAATGATTGCAGCAACTTACAACACATTGATTGATACACGTACGGTATTATAATGTCTGTAAGAAGTCATAAATAAGATGATTCACTAAGATAAGACAGTTTATATATTTATTTTATTACGCATTTTTAGGTTAACTTTTACGTAATCGGGAATATGTACGTTCTAAGACAGCTGTCAACAAAACGGTTAACCTAATGGACAGGGTATAACTTATTTCAGTCCATTGTCACTTGTATGTTAAATATAAATAAACACCACATAACTTATCAACCTGACATAATATTAACACACTTTGACACCAATTTTCGGTCCAATTTGACCCCGTAACGACGGTCTACTTGGGCCATACAATTAATATTTGAGATTCATGTGCCTGGGTCAGGACATACATCAAATTGCTGTACCTTGTATACGATATTGCATCTCTAGGGCATCGTTATCTTTTATTGGCAATTTACGCGGAATTATGGTGCTTGTTTTAAATTAAGTGATGATTGAAGCTTCTATGCATATTATAAATTAAAAACCAGCGTCAAATTTCTTGTTGACCCGACCCGCCCTGTCACATCGCATCGCCAGCCCGCGCTGTTTCTTTGTTTTAGCCTAGCGTTCTTTCTAACTTTTTTTGGTTTTGCTCTGCTCCTGAGGACCGTGTGATGTTAAGTAGCCTTCCTCAAGAATTGGGCTATCAAACGCAAAGAGAATTTTTCAAATCCGACTGGTAGTTCCAGAGATTAGTGCGTTCAAACAAACTCTTCAGCTTTATTACCTATTAGTATAGATTAAAGTCGCTTTTCGTAACTGTGTGTGTCACCGCGTTGTACTTGTAAACTTTGCAAATTCATTTTCATGCGGTTTTCACCATCATTTAGAGAATTTATTCCGGAAGGTTTGTGTTAATATTATTTTTTATTTATTTCTTCACACCGATAAGTATAACAACAGGGTGTCAATTGTTTCATCAAAAAAAAATTTTACAAACTATCACTTCCCAAACAATTTTCCGCATAATTTCATTTGCCAAATTATTACTTAGCAAATAAACTCTTCACAAATAATTGTAACGCAAACCTAATGTTTGGCAAGTCAACGTTTAAACAAGAACTTGCTTACCAACTAGTACTTTTACCAATTTTAATATAGTCAAATATTTCAGTAAGTATAACATATTTTACGCAAAATAAAATAAGTCGAATATTTAGTATTGTCAGTTTTCAATTTACCATTTCTATTCAGTCAATTGCTTAGTCAATGATAAAATATTTGCATCTTTATGTCAGTTGCACAAAATATACAAATTAAATTATAATGTGTTTTATTGGTTTGGTTTTACATTCAAAAATATATTTCTGGTGTTGTGGTCACATTTCTAACCTAACCTAACCTAGCTTTTTCGATCTAAAAAATATATAAGCGTGTTAAGTTGCAAATTTCACTGAACTCTAAGAAAATTACAAAGTATACATGGCAAATAAGTAATATTATATAATATTAAAATGAATTCTAACCTAATCTACAGTTCTGGTAGCAGTTTGTTTTTTGGTCTTCGTTCGTAACCATAAATTTAACTTGTTTCAAACAAATTCTGGCAAATAAACATACAAAGAAGTACGCAAATGACACCAAATAAAAGTGCACTTTTTATTTATAACGTTCCCAGAAAATCTTATTTTTGTCTTTATATTTTTTTTTCATAACAAATCATTTGACTAAATGTTTATTGTCTAAAGATTGTTTGCTGTAATAAATCATTTGATTAAAGACCAAATGCCTTAATGACATTATCCTTGGTTGGTTTCTGCCGAGTAAAATTTGACCAAATGAAAATGTGCGTACTTAAATGATGATTTTAGTACGCACATTTTATTTATATAAAAAAAAGGTTGCTAAAATTTGTTTGATAATGAAATTTTTAAAAAAAATTTTAGCGAAGCGGCAGTATCTGATAGATGTTATACACACCTATTAAACTATCTATAAAATATATTTAAACATAAAATTCAACAATAAAAATAACAATATTATGCCTCCTTCAACGCACCTTTGTGCTCCTGATACAAATTCTGGCAGGCTACCGAACACGTCTTCCGTTGGCATATTATTTATAATACGTGCGTCCCTTGACAAAGGGGCAAACTTGAGTAAATTCTTCCAAGCCCATGGCACATCTAACAAAGCGGGGCGGCGGCGCGCCCCCATATACTCGTCGGGGACACACAGTCGCAGCGCCTCCAGCACATGTGGGTGGTGCACCAGCCCGCGCAACACCCTAGCCACGTACTTTACTAACGCGACGTCCCTCCTAACTGCATTACCATTAATCTATGTATCTAGGCTATAAAACATCGAGATTTCCTTATTATATAGAAATCTCGATGTTTCATCAAGTCGAAAAAACCTTGCGAAGCAGGGGCGGGTCTTCATAACTCAATACAAAGCACAAACTCTCCCCATCTGTCTCTCCGTAATTCAGATTTAAATTGAAATAGTGGGTGCCTTTATTGACGTGTGAAACCGAAAGCGGTTAATTTAATAAAACATTACGCAATCTAACTACGTTACACAATGAGGGTGTCGAACTAATGAACTCTAAACTCATTTCGATAAACACAAGCATTCAACTATCATTTCATTTCAATTTCACATTATTGTTTAGTCGAATCTGACATGTGTCAGTGTCAATCATTTAGCAAAATGTTCTTCCTTTTCTCAAACGCACATTATTAAACCAAATAATTCGATTGTCAGTCATACCCATATTTTGGAACACCCACTTCCTCTGCCACAGAATGTGATAGTTCGCAGTAGTTTCACGTAAAGTTGCCGCAGTTCGCAAATATTCTAAAGTGGTGGTCGTCCCAACTTTTCACAATACAACGACTCATGCTCGCATTTATGGAGTTTCACAAACTTTTGCATTGGTTTTTCACTGAAGATCAGCGAAGAAAATTGTTTTACAAATACGTAATGGTTTTAAACTTTTCCCCTTTGGTCTTATGTGGGGTAAATTTACGGACGATTTATTCCGTGAATGTTAATTGTTTTTTTGGTCTTTTTGCCCTCTTTTTTAGATTTCAACGTGGTCCTTTCATCTAATTGCAATTCTCAACTCTTACTAGGATTCGAAGGGCAATGGTGGCCGCAACTTACGAGTGTAAGTCGGTGGGAACACAAGCAGACACTTTTTCATCACCACTGCACTCAAAAACGTTGAAGGAACACATAGTGAGGAAACCGGCATGTCCTAGAACCAAAAATTGGAAGAAGTGACATCCGCCAACCCGCACTTAGCCTGCTTGGTGGATCATGGTCCACTCCCTATCATCGAGAGGCCAGTGTCCCAGCAGTGGGAACATTATAGACAGATTATGCTTTTATCCTGCAGAGTAGAGCGCTAAAATTAATTTCAAGAAAGAAGAATAAAGTTTTAGCCAAGACTACAATATTCTCTTAGAAAGCACATTCTAAAGGCATTTTTCATTATTTTGTGCCCATAAATTCACATTTAAATTCTAAAGGCCATATTCTTTGTGTGACACGTACTCCAACCCGTTCGCGGCAAGAGGGTATGGTACATAGCACCCTTATGAATTTTCCAAACGTTGTCCCTTTTGTGACACTGATTGAGTTGCACTCACGCGAGGTGAGCAACGAATTTCTATAAGTTCCTTCGTCAAGATCCTTTTGATGTTTATCAAAGGACATTTTTGCGACATTTTGATTATATTCTCTTTCAGGAGTTGACTTTGAAGTAATTTGGGGAAGAATTTGGTTTTAAATCAAATGCCGTGAAATGAAATCTTCATGAACGGTCTCAGTGGACTTCTATTTGATCATTACGGTTATAAGGAGAAAGTTCTTTGCCTCGAAAAGGAATGGTACTTGTGAAGTGCAAGATTATTTATTATATATGATCAAAATGTACGTTAAGGTACACTTATAAATTTCAGTCAATTTTACTCTGTAAGCGTAATATACTGAAGTTAATTTTAATTGTAGACTAATAGCGCGTTATGCTGTTACGGATCCATCCATCTTCTAACACCCACTTATTACATTGTGAAGTAAATTAATTCACAAAATTAATTCGAAAAGTTCCAGAAGGATTGTTAATTAAGCAAGTTCGGCGTCGCAAAGACCAACGTTATAAATCTCTTTAATACTCTCCTAGTTCATCTGAAACTCGATGATAAATCTTGAAAAACCACGAATCGAGAAAAAGAAATCGATTGAATACCTTCGAAACCGAGTCTTTGTGTGGGCTTACACACTTCATTGCTTCGCTTCTCGAGATTAGAGAAGCTCTGTTCGAATTAAATCTATTTTTGGGTATTAATTAGAACTGGTCTTAAGATCCGCGGTTTAATTTCGTTAAATCTGTGTCACCCGGCAGTCAGCGGGTTAGAGTCGGGCTAAGTTATCTGTCTTTGTCTGTCAGTTCTATACTAATGAAACGTCCTGGTTTCTAACGTACTTGGTAGTGATGTATGGTATGAACATTGTTCTATATTTTAACGTTTCTTTGTAAGTCTAGGATTAGATTTTCATTAGCAGCTCGCTCTGATTTATCTCTGGTACTTTAAATGTTTGTCATCACACATTTACCTATTGACTTTCTAATTATTTTATTTCTTTCTAATAATGAGTCTGTTTCCCTCAGGTATGACACGGCTATACAGGGTTGCAGGGACATCGACGCGCAAACTGTAACCATTTTTTTTTTTTAATTTTTCGTCGGTTATCAAAAATAAATCTGCTTTTTCATTGAAAAGTGCAATACCTACGCGGTCAAAATGTATGGAACAGCAATATTTTTTTTAATAACCGTCGTAAAATTTCAACGCCGTGAGTCAGAAAAATTTATTGAATCCATGGTAACAGGCTGCGCGTCGATGTCCCTGCCACCCTGTATTGCTTTGGCAATTTGTGCAGAGACGATTAATTGAGCAAGATTAATTTAAAGAGAATTAATTTGAGCAAGATTTGATTTTAAATGAATCAAATGAAAGTAGCTTTTACATTGATTTACATTTTCATCATACTCCTGTCATTTCATCCCAATTAATTTAGAGTCGCTACAGCATGTCTTCAGTTTATTAAAACTACGGCCGAAAGGTTCTGGCGTAGCGACCGCGTACTGGAAGATGTAGTGTTAGAAGGCCTCCCGCTTCTTCTTAGCGTGTCGATAACAATCTAAATAGACTCGGCCCAGAATTCGGCCCCCCACAAGTTGGACCGATGACCTTGTGAAGGCCGCAGGAACCTGCTGGATGCAGGGAGCACAGAACCGGTCGAACTGGCGGTGCTTGGGGGAGGTTATGTCCAACAGTGGACACCTTTCGGTTGAAATGAATGAATGAATGTATTTTAATAACAACACAACACAACATAATAATGATATTTTTATTATCCTATATCGTTGAACATACCATTTACATAGAATACAAGGAAAATCATAAAAAAAATCATTCATTGATGACAATAAAAAATACGACAGCTCAACGTTGCGTTATAGTGCCATAAAAACAAAACAATGAACTATTAGTACCATAATAGACGAGCACGAAATTGCCACACAGCCACGAAATCGTATCGGATAACTAATGTAGCAATCACATCGCTTCGGTATTTCCATCACAAAGTCCTTTTTTTTAGCCGTTAATGCTCCACTGCAGGGCAAAGTCCTCCCTACTCTTTTTCCACCTCTCTCTGTCCAAAGCTGCCAAGGACTAATGTTTATCAAATCAGTCCAGGGGGTATACTCCGAAGTGGTAAATGATTCGTATTGGCCGAATGTTCGGCTGTTTCCTGCTACGAAGTTACTATTTGATTCAGTCGGTCCCTATCCTACACTCCTGCACTCTTTCGAATATTGACTATGGTCCCGACCCAACTGAGCCGATCCGTACTTTTTTCGCATTTTTCAATAATATTCGGTTCGGCCATGTGTCGGTTCGATCCGATCATTCGAATGTGTCCCTTCGGAGTAGACCTCCAGCTCATCCCGTCATCTCCGTCTGGGTCTGCCGCGACGTCCTTTCCCATTAAGCGGGACCCACTGGGTCCTAAGTTTGTAATCTATTAATTATTATTTATTGCAACACAAGAGAAACCACCACAAGACCTCTCATTAATGAAAAGCAACGATGAGCGTTGTATTAAGTCGAGATAAAAACAAAACAATGAACTATTTGTGCTTTAATAAACCAGTACAAAATCACCGCACAGCCACGGAATCGTATCGGATGTTTAATGCAGCGATTGCATCGATTGAAACCGAACTGGAAATGTGCTAAAGCCGTCATACGAGTACTTCATATAATTGAGAGCTTAGCGTTAATTTGGTCTGAGTATGGGAGTAAATTATTTGAAAATTCGTTGGTATTTTCATCACAAATAAAGCTGTAATCTGTTGATTATTATCATTTACATATTAGCAACCACTTACTAACCACCACTACCACCACACCACCATCACCACCAACCACTACACCAAACCACCACCACCAACCACCACACCAAACCACCACCACAATATTTTTTTTTATAGGACATGCACTACAAAACCTCTCTTTTATAAAAAGCTACGATGAGTGTTTTATAAAGCGTGATTAAAACAAAACAATGAACCCCATGATGAGCCTTTATAGACGAGTGAAATTCGTTGATATTTTCATCCCAACATAACCTATAATCTACTGACGATCATTTATTGCAACACAAGGAAAACCACGACACTGTCAATGAAGGATTGATCAAAGTTAAGATTTATCGTTGTACTAAAATGCAATTCAAAACAAAACAATGAACTATAGATATGCGAGAACCCGCCGCACAGCTACGGAAATCGTATCAGGCAACCAATGTAGCGATCGCATCGATTGAAAGCGAGCTGGAAATGTGCTAATGCCGTGATTGGGACTCGCTTAATTGGGACTTTGGGAGATTGCACTCCGGTATTCCGGATTTTGTGTGCAGGTTTGAGTGCAATGTTTAGCGTTTTAGTGAAGTGATGCGGCTCTGTTAGATAGGTGTAAAGGTTCCTTTGTATGTTCATGTTTACTCGTAATTATAATAGCGCTTCGCTGTAACCAGTTTATTATAGCGTTAGGTACGTAGAGACTGAAATAAATAGAAATAATATTCAGAAAATATTTACTATCTCATAATACTTAACATCACGCTTGCAATCCCTGAAGAGTAAGGCAGAGCGATACCTATGGTACGCCTATATTTTGCCAGTTATATTTACGTCTCATGTAATAGAGGACATGGCAGAAACCGGGCACAAATCCAGACTCGGCTGCTACTGAGGAATTGCTGTCAAAAAACCCAATGACACCTAGCTTGACCTGGGAATCAAACCCAGGACTACATGCTCAGCAATAGCGCCTGCGACCATTAGACCAACGAGACAGTCATATGTATTAAAACAAAGTTCGCAAATCGGAGATTCTCCGCAAACGGCATGTCGTTTTGTGAAGATTTACTACAAGGGGGCAATTCTCGTAATTTTAAGAACATTCACAGTCTGATCTCAGTCTCAATCTGTCAAAAACACCTCTAGTTTCCCTACATTTTGACAAGTTTTTGACATTTGTTTGTCGCTGAGATGAGACTGCGACTAGATTTTGAACGTTTTAAATTACTAGAATTGGCCTTCAGATATCGTTCGCTTAATATAGTTAATAAAGTAATATATACATAATAATTTTTTATACAGACTTACATCACAACACAAGTTTTCACCATATTTATCTCCGCCTCACACACACAAATACACACACACATACATAGCTACATAAATAGGACACAACATTAGCTTGTAATTTAATGATGATGTACTGTGCTCGTCTTACAACTACTGCTACATGTTCAAATCTTAGGCGACGACGCTGGCACCCTAAACATAAGTTAAATCTTACATTTGATGTCAGAGCTCATCGAAGACACTCTGTTTCTCTAGTTGTAAAGCTGCATAGTGTTTAGATAAATGTTTTTTATACAACTGAAGGTAATAAAACTTATAATTTTTTTTTGAAATCTCTCCTGTTCAGCAAACGTATTTCGCAAAAACATAAGCCATTTTGCTCAGTAGTTAAAAAGTTATTTTCTTTGCAAACACACATTCTATCTTTCACGGTAATTAAAAAATAAAGGAGGAAAATATACGAGTTGCCGGACGAAAGCAAACGGTAGTGTTGTGTTGTTGGCTGGATTGGCTCGCCTTCGAATTAGGTGAGTGAGTTGAAGTGATTGGCGATTGGTGCGTCGTGGAATTGTGCCTTTATGGCGATACAATCAGCATCTTAATTGCGTATTACGCTATCAATCTCAATCTGAATAATTTCGAAGGATATTGCTAATCCATTGCATCATATGTTCGAAAAATGTGCCTGCTCAACAATGTAAATAACGCAATGAATGTTGTTGAACTGGCAAAATGAAACCCATTGCTACTGATAGTGTCTTATGCAATTACCCTGCTGATTTACTCAGTTATTGGTGTACCGTTTTTAGGCAGTGAAATGGATGCGTTCGATCTGTTTTTCGGAATAGGAATTATCTAGTACATAGATACATTTCGGACAATCAATCACAAGGTCAGTCGATGTGACGACGTTTGAGGGCTTATGTGCAGCAGCGGACGCCTTTAGATCTTAATGATGATGATACAGTCCGTTTGCCTGTTATTTAATGAAATTTAAGCTTCCTTTATTATTCAACTCAGCCTATTGCAGTCCACTGCTGGACATAGGCCTCTCCCAGGCTGCGCCACAACACCCTGTCCTCCGCCTTCCACATCCAGTCTGTCCCAGCAACCTTCGTTAGGTCATCCGTCCATCAAGCTAGGAGATGTCCCACACTACGCTTGCCGATAGGCGGTCTCCACTCCAGGACTCGTCTGCTCTACCGGGCATTAGTCCTTCCACAAACATTGCCATTATTATTGCTAAAACCTTATGCAAACCCACTTACTTTAAAAAATCTCGAAAAATCTGTAACCTATTTTGCTGGACTAATATCCAAAAAAGAAAAAAGTTCCTGGAAGGATTTGGAGGAGCCCTTTGCCCAGTTGTGGGACAGAAAAGGCTCACAAAAAAAAAATAGATGTAAAAGGAAATTCATGTATCAAACGTAAGTCCGTTGGTTGGTTGCATTATTCAGGTGCCAGTCAATTTGTCAGAAAAGGTACTTGACATTTGTGACAAAACGTTTCATGTCGCCGGTCTGCCTCTGAATGGTTTGATCTTACCCTGAATGGGAAATAGAACATTTTTTCATGATATTTGTGGAGACAAATTGGTAAAAAACGTAACTTCTTGTATTTTTTTAAAAATAATCCGTAGAATGGTCCGAAAGGTTTCTGTGGAAACTAAAATGGTTTTACCAAAATTGGGTATTACGATACACTACTGGCTTAAATATTTTCATGTAAATAAACCCAGTTCCTTAAATAAATAAATAAAATAAAAATTCGTTTAAGGGCTGATTTTTCAATAGACAGATAATTTTTATTCGTAGAATAAAATTGACGTCTGACAGATTTTGTATGGAATAACTGTCAAAAATTCAAAATTATTCCTCCGATAAAATTATCTGGCTTTGGAACAATCAGCCCTAATTCAGGTAATAAGACTAATATACAAACTGATACATAAAAGGATACAGACTGGATAACAAGCACAGACAAAAACGAACACTCACAAGATAAAAATATGTGTGCTTCAGCATTGCCGGATATAAGGGCAATCCAGTCTGTTGGCGATCATCGCCAGGACGGTGTTGGCGCTGCCCCGCACTCTGCTCACCACAGACGCGCACCACTTGCGCATAGTTGCGTGAAAGCAGTTGCAAGCCAACGTTCCACAGACGTAAAAATATTGCGGCGGGATTTCTTCGCGCACTGTATTTTCAACATACTACATAGCGCCGAGAGTTGAAAATCCAACAATGTGGATTTCTGACGCACTGGGATGTGCTCTGTTGGATTCTCAATGCTCGGCTCAACACCGAGAGTTAAAAATCCAGTCCGCGATAAAAACCCGTCGCGATATTTTTACAGGCTTAAGGAACTGGATTTACAAGAAAATGTTTAAGCTAGTGGTGTATCGTAAAGTCCAATTTTTTCTCTCTTTTCTTATCCTGCGGAAAAAACGTGGTCCTAACTTCCACAATATTAAAAAAAGTATTTTTTCGCCGTTTTTTCTCTATTGGCACCAAAAAAATATATCACGACAAAGCGGAAATGTCAACTGACTATGAACAATAGGCTTCACATTTCACCGATTTGGGTTACATGACTCTGATATAACGAAATGGCTTCCCGCCAAGATGTAACGACAAATCCCGAATAGAACACGCTGTACATAATAGAGATACAAAGTGTGGTGAGTGCTGTGACCATGTGGGATAGTCATCTGTTTTGTAGCGCGAGTGCAGGCAGCAGGCGGCACGTCTGTGGTAAAACATGAATTACGAAAATCGCCCTCACCGCTACGACATAAAGGCACTAGGATTTTGAGGTTGCAACCGTGGAATGATTATTCCTTATCAATCAAACAATCAACCTAGCCGTTTCCCAACTATGTTGCGGTCGACTTCCAGACTAAACGAATGCAGCTGAATACCAGTATTTTACATGGAGCGACTGGATATCTGACCTCCACAACCCAGTTACTGGGTAACACGATACCCCTGAGTAAGACTGGTTGTGAGACTTTCCCGTAACGTTTGTCAAAGATGTACAAATGACAGCCGGGACCAACGGCTTAACATGCTCCCCGAGGGACGGAGGGATCTCGACCACTCCGTGCCTCGGAAAGCATGTTAAGCTTGCCGTAGTCGGTCCGTGGATGGGTGATCATCCATTACGTACCTCGGTACGCAATGGATTAACCTTCAAAATCTGTTGTGCGGCTGTTATGATCCGCCTGGTATTTCTATAACATAAACACTACTAATACGAAAAGTGTATATAAAATAATCAATTAACTCAATAAACTTATTTAACAACATGCCATCTGTAGCAATTATACTTTTTGTATTAGAAATGGATACAAATGGAAAAACACAATACGATTGCACAGTTCTAGGAACAGCGTAATGAGACTAATTAGATTGCGTCTAATTACAAGCAAATGCTCATATACCAAGAAAAATAGCAGCCAATTTCGAGTACGATTCGCACACACAAGCAAGCTATAGACTTCCAGTTGAAGCTGACCTCACATTGTACAGGTTTTTTGTACAAACAGAAGTCAGCTTAAACTGGCAATAAAAATACACACTCTGTGAAAATTCAAACTGTCTACCTATTACGTTTCATGAGATACGGCCCGCTGACAGATAGACGGACGGACAAAGGTTTCATAAAAGGGTCCCGTGGCCACCCTTTGTGTACCGAACCCTAAAAATAACTGTCTTCTCCTACTGTGCAATTTACTTTGTCATCCAGTCAAAGGTGAGGGGCTTGTGTCTAAGTTAGAACAACTGCACTGGTCAGTCGAAGGTTAAACTTCGCTTGCCGTAGTCGGTTCGTGGATGACCCTCCAATACATATCGAGACCCCTCCGTGCCTCGTAAAGCACGTTAAGTCGTTGGATGTCAGTGACAGTCATTACGGGTAATTAATCGAAGCCCATAAGTCCGACAACCTATTTATTTATTTTACCATTTATGTACACACATAAATAAACAGACAAAAAAAACAGAACAGAAAAAATAGGTACAGAGGTGATGCTTATTTCATAAGAAATCTCTTCCAGCATACCTGAGACAGGACAATAGATACAGAGATGTAGACAGCGTGCCTATCTTACTAACGGGTATCGTGTTACCCAGTAACTTGGTTGTGGAGGTCAGATAGGCACTCGCTCCATGTAAAATACTGGTATTCAGCTGCATCCGGTTAGACTGGAAGCCAACCCCAACATAAAAGGGGAACCGACCTAAACACCAGTATTTAACATAATTAAGAAAAACGAAAATTTTATCAGACTAGGGTATTTTAGGAACAGTCACATGTTGTAGTTGGGAGAAGGCTTGGTAGACATCGTTCAATTTTGATCGTTTTAATCCTTAAAAGGGGTCATTGTACCAACCCGGAAATCGTGAAAACAAAATCAGTTGATCCATACATTATGTCGAGTTGCGAACATAAATCTATGGATCAACTGTTTTTTTTTTTCACGATTTCAGGGTTGGTCCCTTAGTTAAAGTTGTTCATGATGATGAGTACAATGACCCCTTTTAAGGATTAAAACGATCAAAAGTTAAGTTAGTTAGTTAAGTTAAGTTAGTCGACTCTTCACGTGACCACAGGGCTGGCCTGTTTCCTTGCCAAAGAATTAGCATCGCCACATAACGTGGCAATGCTGCCAGCCTGTTGGGCACTGTTCCTGTTGACAGCGATGCGGACGAATTTTTTGATGCCTTATGATTTTTTTTGCGTATTTTTTCATTATTTTATTAATAAATTTTATTATATTTAATTAAGTATGTATTTATGTAAAGATAAATGCATACTTAATTACACATCAATGTTAGATATTATTATGCTATTTAAAGGAAGTAAAATAAATAACTATCTTCTTACGGAATGAGGAAAACTCAAAAAAAAAATTCTCCCTAATACATAAAATAAATACCTATAGTCCACCTAATATCGGTACGTATGTCATAAATATATAATAGGATGATGACTAATAGAAAGTCTCTTAAATCAATTAACGTTGTTTTTATCAAAAAAGTAAACCCTTAAAAATCATTTCCTGCTGTTTTTAAATATTGTAAAGGTCAAAAAAGTACCTAAAAAGTAAACTGACAATTTCTGATATGTTTAAAATATTTTCGTAAACAAAAAAACCTTTTAACGGATCAGTTTCCGGACAACGCGGGTGGTGTTGTCGGCTCCGATTCATCAAATCAATATTACCGGAAGAGAGCGGAATATAATACCAGTGTTAGAGCAATTTGTCAGTTTGACAGTGACAGCAACCCGGTCGCTGTCAAACTGAGAAGTTACGATTGCTGTTGTTTCCAGCTAAGGAAGTAACAGTTTATATTCATTGGATTGTGATTGGTATTGCACGGATAAGTATATAATATAGGCAATCTATGCAAAGAACGGGAAATTATTTTTTTATTAAATTGACACACGAAGTCAATTTGTCGTGTCTAAGCTATTTTGTCGTGACTAAAGAAGGTGGCTGGGACAGACTGAATGCGGACGGGGGAGGACAGGGTGTTGTGGCGCAGCCTGGGAGAGGTCTATGTCCAGCAGTGGACTGCAATAGGCTGAGTTAACTGAGGCCATTCTGTACAACTATCTAAAAAAATTGCTTAACAATTAATTTCCTTGACTTTATAGTGATATTGGTACCAGATCAGCGGGGTAATAGCATAGCATACTAATAGTAGCAGTAGAAGTAGCTTGCCGCAAATGTATGGTATGGTACAATACAATGGTATGAACCTACTGCCTGTCCCGTTTTGAAGTTTATCCTATCCTGATTTAGAAAGAAATCTATTACCACATGAAAGGGGCCCACAGAAGGAGACAAGTTGACAGCTAATAAAAAGTCCTTGTTATGAAAGTTTTAAGTAGTTTTGAATGAAATCTCAGTTCTCAAAAGTCGACGTTTAAAATGCGGGGAAAAGACGGTACAGTCACGAGCAAAAGTATGTATACACTCGGCTTTATTCAAAAGCGATTTACTCCTAATTATGAATGAAATATTATGTTGTTACGAACAAAGCATTTTCGAACCCATAGGTTTATGTAATGTGTCACATTTCAACGTTGCATTCGTTATTTCACGAAAAAATCGCAATTGAAAGTTCCCAAGTGTTGACCTATCGGTGCTTGTGACTGTACAAAAAGCGATGCTTGGGTTCCAGACCAGCGGGTATCATAAGCAGTAGCGATTACGATACTTGTGTAGATATAAGTAAATTATTGTGAATTATTACTCGATATTATAATAATGCATGTGAAGGTAGGCAGGACAAATAGATGAACGAAGTACAATAAACTAGTCTTTTTTCAACCACCGAGTTTCAATCCTGTGTCCCTGTTCCCCAATTCAATGAAGATTATTGAGACCAAAATAATAAAGTAACTTTTTACGTTGACATAAAGCTAAAATTAGATAACGAAATTAGCAACATGAAAAATGTCATAATATTTCAGGGCGAATTTTTCGTTGGTGACCATGGTCCTGACGGCGTTCCCGCCACGGGGTCCCGCCGCCCGCACACTTGTACGAAAAAGGCGCCTGAAAATTTTATATCACTAAGTTTCTAATGTAATTATTAGGTTTTGAAAAACTAAAAACCACACAATATTGATACTACAAAGTCAAACTGTTTTTGTTATTCATGACGCTAAATTATCATAAATTAACATGCGAAATCTTTCTGAAAAGTTTGACTAGGAAGACTGTGGTCAATGGAATTAATAAATTATAATTAGCCTATAATGTTCCCACTGCTGGAACATAGGAAACCTCTCGGTAAAAGGAGGTGGGCTGAAATCCACCACGCGGGCCCAGTGCGGGTTTGTACTCGTAGATGTCCTGTGTATTGGATTTTTTTGTTTATTATTTTATTATTGACAATGGGCTCACTCTTGACCTCAATCCAGCCCAGAGGCAGGGATGAGATCTACGGTGGAACGAGCTTGCCCAGAAGAAGCCTATTCACTCTCGCCCTGAAAAGATTCGGGTTGTATGAGCTCGGGAATGCAGACGCAGGCAGACAATTCCACTCCTTAGCTTTTAGGTATATTCGTTTATTAAATGAATATACCAAAATTTTATTCATAGTCTCGAAATTCAGGTTGAGAAATTTAGTAAGTTGAGTAATTGGTTTAATTTAAACAAATGCTTTAACTTTGAACAACTTGACGTCTACTTAGCGTAGTAAAAAAATAAACTACAGATTATTGAATAAGCTAAGTACTAAAGAAACTAATAGGATTTACTAATCATAAAAATAACTTAGCATAATATCACAAGCACAATCAGCCTCTAAAAATATTTTCCCTTACGTATTGGAGTGCTTTGAAGGATTTATTGTATTGTAATAAAACGCTAATTCTATAGCTCCATGACAAAGCTTAATTTCTTAGAAACGTTTGAACATGAAGGGCGAACTTTTATTTTTCAATTTAACACCGTTTTCTTGGTCGTTTTTAATTTACAGCTTTCGGGATAGTTTGTTCTGTTTGAATATTATCCTTGTTTTTTAAAAATAATGACCCTGCATTATAACAACTAATGAGACAATTTTTATACACTGTTAAATTTTGATCGTTTTAATCCTTAAAAGGGGTCATTGTACTCGTACTCATAATTATGAACAACTTTTACTACGGGACCAACCCTGAAATCGTGAAAAAAAAATGCAGTTGATCCATAGATTTATGTTCGCATATCTCGACATAATGTATGGATCAACTGATTTTTTTTTTGTAGATCCTACTGTGTATTTATTTATTGAAACTTTATGCAACACTTCTGCCCGCCATTTCGTCCTCATGAAACTTCTTGTTCTTGTACCCACCTCGGCGCATCGCATCGCTTTTTGGTTTTTTCTCGGCACCTAAGGGTCCTTTTTTTTTTTTTTTTGAGGATGGGAAATCATCAAATGAGCCCTCCCGCTCTGGGTGGAGCAGAAGGGAGTGTCAGACTCTTACTGACTAAAACCCACCCGTGTTCCTTCCTTAGCCCTTTATGTACCAGGGCAGCGGTAACCCTTTCGGACGATCCCGCTACCCCGGCAGGACTTAAGGGTCCTAGCGTGATGATAAATAATAGCCTTCCTCAAGAATTGGGCTAACGAATGCAAAGATTAGTGTGTTCAAACAAACAAACTCTTCACCTTTTTTTTTTTTGGTGGGAAATCATTACATGACCTCTCCCGCTCTGGGCTGAGCGGAAGGGCGTGTCAGACTTGGGGGCCACGGTATCTCTTTCGAACAACCCGCAGCCCCGGCGGCATCGGCCCTAGCGGACCCCGTCAGTTCGTGCTGACATCTCTTTGAGGCAGTACAGTACAGATAAAGGGTACAAAAAAGGCCTATTAAATACATCTTACTACACTCTACAACTGGCGAAATGTAGCTGTACTAAAGGTACACTTCTACCCAACCCTTAGAGGAAACAAGGCGTAGTGTTATCGAATCGAAAACTTTTATTTCAGACAGGAGTCCATAGGGTTAGTAACAATTTTACTTAACTTCTAGTGTTAGTAGGTTACAGACACAGATGTACATACAATTAAAACTCAGCGCGGAGCTGCATCAACCTCCGCAACATTGGGGAATCCCACCGATCTGTGAACACACTGAGAATACTGTTGGTGCCGTCGCGAACACGCGTCATCAGGGATGCGCATCTACTCCTGATAATGGCGACAAAACCATTAATATTATTATCCGCAACATTCCTGCCGAACTACAACGCCACGGCAGCCGCAACAGTACTCTCAGTGCTTTATTATATTGAACGCGTAGGTCGCTGTATGCCCGCTGAGTGAAGTGCCATGTTATTACATACGAAACCTAACTAGTACTGCACTTACCAAAACTGCAAGTCTGCATTATGCTGCAAGATGCTCATAACAATTTGTAATATACTAAGCAACTTAATTTAAAAGAGTTTTACGGAGCTTCTTGCCCGTTCTTCTCGTTGGAGAACGTTTTGGAACGGGCAACTAGCTTAAACTTTCTGACAAACTGTCTGACGCCCTGACTATTCAAAAGTGCCTGTAAATGGTTTAATTTAAATAAATGCTTTGACTTTGTACACTTTTACGACTACTCAGCATAGTTAAAAACTACAGATTTTTAATGAACCTAACAAGGTTTAGAGCTGATTTTTCCAACGCCAGATAATTATATCCTAGGAATTATTTTAAATTTTTGACAGTTCTTTCAATTTTATTCTTGTTTTAAAACATGGTACATTAAGGTCTTATAAATAGAATTATGATCTTACGTGTTTCGCCAATAAAAAATATCTGTCGATTGAAAAATTTGCACTTTGTAATCATATAGATTAATTGGCATATAACAAAAGCATAACCATCCTATTATGGTCCCACTGCTGGAACACAGAGCTCCTCTCGGTGAGCGTGGGCCCAGTGCGGGTTGGCGGAAGTCACATGTCTTCGAGTTTACGGTTCTAGGACAAAATATTTACTAATCATGAAAATTATTTAGGTATTTACACAAATTGACCAATCAGAGGGAGGAGTTTCAGAACTTAAATTGATGTCCTCAAGGGGGAGCTTAATGGTGTTATTATAGCAACAGGTTTGTTACTAAGCCATTGTTTCAATTCACGTTTAATAGTAGTTGTTTAGTCAAAAACTTAATGTTCTGCTACTAGTTAAGCATTACTGGTTGGTGATATTGTTGTGGGTGATAGTTAGTCGAACTTTTTCTTACAGGGTGGAAAGGAGTGAATGTATTGAATCCATGGTAACAGGATGTGCGTCGATGTCCTTACCACCCTGTATTATACGATGCAAATGAAGACGTCAAAAGTGTGATGTTTTACGTCAATCAAGAAGTATAGAGCAAACATCTTTTGGCGCTTGACTGACATTAACAGGGGTGCGTTATTGGATGGTTGTCGGTAATTTGTTTATTCTTTTTAAAAACCAAGGTGGCGGCATTGCTTCCAATTTAGACCACGCGCCAAAATATTCGAAGAAATGTGACTACCAACCCGCACTGCTGGGTCCGCGTGGTGATATACGGCCAACTCCCCTCACAGGTAGCCAGTGTCCCATCTGTGGGACCGTTATGACTGATTATGTATTATGTGTGCCCAAAGATCCTTGTTTACTATACTTAACGAGCTTAAAGACGAGACAAATCCCAAAATTATCACCGATTTCATGAGGTGATTGTAATTGCGCTTTATACTTATTTACAACTTAACGCTGCAACTTAATGGATGTTGTCGCATTGTCAACATGTAGACTGTAGGCTGCAAATGTTCCACTTGCCGGAAAGTGGTTTCGGCCGCCAACAAGACCCAAGGGGTTTGCCGACATGTTGCCCTAGATTGCTGTGTTTTGCCGCCTAGCGGACAATGTTCCTAAAATAGGTAGGAACAGGCACAGTGCTTTCCGGAACAAAGGGGTTTATTTATAAACAATGATTAAAGTTAAGGTGACGTTCTAACATCAAAAATGTACGGTTAAACAGTCGCTAATCACTACTAAACTTTAAGCAACGTTTGTGAATCAAGGGGTTTATCAACAAGGCACTGTTTTGTTTTACTACTAAAAGATCCAGGTGTGTGTAAAAAAAAAAATGTTTTTATTTTATTGTCATAAACATAACATGAGGGAGGACATCGCCGTCGAGGTAGACCCACGGCGAAGGTGGTGTGACGATGTGATAACGTTTACAGGGCCAACATGGTCAGAGATAGCACAAGACAGGGAGGTTTGGAAGAAAAAAGGGGAGGCCTTTGCCCAGCTGTGAGACACAATATAAGCTGACAAAAAAATAAAAACATGACGTGTTATTATGATCACACCTGTATTCCCTGAAGTCACGTACATTTCGCAAGTTATATTTAAGTCCGACGTAATAGGGGGTAAGCATATTGCCATTAACCGGGTCACAGTCCCCCAAAAACGCCCGCCCTTAACCACTTCCTAGTGCTATCGCTGGGAAGAAGAAGTGGCGCAACAAACTCCCACAACACAGCTGTCTGTTCAGTTAGAAAACACTTGATTGTATACAATACCAGGTACCTTCAGTAATTAAAATTACAAGACCAGAACATAAAATTAAATTATTTGCCATATGTCAGCTAGCCACGCCAATATACCAACAAATATAATTAAAACTATACGTACTCGAGCTAAAAAATAATTAATTAAAATTAAAATGTAAATAAAAACTTACTACCCAAATAAAAGCCTCCAGGCATAAAGGGCGTGACAGCTTACATATTTATGCATTGCTGGGTTCTGTTCACATAGCTGTCACTTGAAGTCACAAATGATAAACAAAGAACATCGCAGTAAAATAAATAAATAAGTTAATAACAGTAACCTGTCAGTAAGCTAATTCTGGACCATAAAACAGTGACTGCGAATTCTGCGAATCCTCCAATTAATAACTTATAAATACAATCACTATAATTTCTCTTATTCATTACTAATAAATACCCCAATTCTATCACGAGATAGCCCAAATATACTCGTGATTAATGAACCTCTTTGATTCCATTCAAGGTTCCGTATCATTCATACATACTCCTTTCTGTGCTATCAATGGCGGCCATTGATAGAAATATAAGGATATATGGCGATGTAAATAATAGCCTGTGAGCATGAAAAGGCTTTGTGTTCGCTGAGACATCCTTACACTATCATAGTGTAAGGATGTTGTAAGAGTAATGAATAGATAAAAAGAAACTGGAAACATTTACCGGCGCAGGATATCTTTCTCCAAAAGTGTTCATCATCTTAGTGGTTCAATCAATTCAGCCTATTGCAGTCCACTGCCGGACATAGGCCTCTCCCAGGCTGCGTCACAACACCCTGTCCTCCAGTCAGTCGCATCCAGTCTGTCCTAGCCAACTTCTTAAGGTCGTCTGTCTATCTAGCTGGAAGGCGTCCTACACTATGCTTGCTGATACGCGGTCTCCACTGCAGGACTCGTTTGCTCCACCGGCTATCGGTCCTTCGACAAATAAGGGCAGCCCACTGCCACTGAAGTTTGCTTGCTTACTGTGCAAGCTATGTCGGTCACTTCTGCTCTTTTCTTTTGTGTATTAGTGGTTCAGCAGCTTCTATATCATCAGGATTGTGCCGGAATATATATCAGTTTGTCGTTGACGTGGTACGATGGCGGCTGCCCTGACATCATCTCTATCATCAGAAGAGTGCATGTCACCAGCCCGTGTCACTGTTAGAGCACTAACACACTGGGCCGCCATGGTGACGTCGCCGGCTACGTAGTAATGGCTAACCTTGGCTACCTACCGTAGATAAATGAGGTTGCCAAATAAGTAGCCAGTCGCTACTGACTCTCAGTCCTGGCGTCAGTTGGCCACTGAGTGAGGGAGGTGTAACTTACTTGTATACAAAATACTGGCGACTTGGCTACGCGTCACCAGGTCGCACGAGTATCTAGTCTCAACGTAGGGGCCGGTCGGTCATGGCTAAGCTTCTAAATTGGCGACATCGCTAGACCGTAGCTAAGTGAGTTTACTGTCATACATATCATTACGAATTGTTTGGATACGTAGCTGGCGACGTCGCCATGGCTTCCCAGTGTGTTAGCGCTTTAATCCGACCACTTCGGTGATTCCAGTAGCCTTACAATAAAACGAGATGGCGCCACTAGCTGCACCGTCATATTTCATTGATTTTCTAAAAACTTATTGGTCTTCTAATGATAATCACTTTTTAAAATAAATTAGCCTCTAATAACTTTATTGTCTTCTAATCATGATCGCTGTTTTTAAAATAAGCCTCTTTTTACTTTCTAGCCTTTTCTCAAAGTTGGCCGCAGTAACTAAGCTACACCCCGACGAAATGGATCCTCGAAAAAAAAAAACCCTGACTCGCTCAATTGCTGATTGACTCATCAACACCCAGCCCAAACCCTTATTTATTTATTTTATTAAGGGCTGATTTTTCAATCATCTGATAACTTTATTCGACGAATAAATTTAAAATGTTGACAGTTATTTCATACAAAAACTGTCATACGTCAATTTTATTCCTCGAATAAAAGTTATCAGGCGATGGAAAAACAAACAGTTGAACATTATATAATTATTACATCTAAGATTACATAATAATTGGAAGTGGCTAATTAATGTCCACGGCGTTTCTACAGATTATCTAGGTTAAGAATACAGTGAAGACACAAGTTACCAAAACACTAGGAAGAAGACAGAAAAGAGGGAGGTATTCCACTCAGAGCACTGATTTCAACAGCACTTGCCCGAACCGCACCTGAGCAGTTCCACTAACCGCACTGAAACAAAATGTTGTAACGTGCGGTTCGGTGGAACAGTTTATCAATATTGTTTTCAGTTCCCGAACGGCACCTGCATACAGTTTGTAGTAATGGGACGTAGGAAGTATTTCTCTTAAACTAAAACAAATAGTACCCTTGGCTCTAAAACGCTGAAATTTTACACAGAGCTCTATTTATGATGGAGGCACCGATTTTTTTAAATTCTGACGGGATAGGGAATATATAGGATGCTCGAAGTCGATGGCAAAGTGTTAGTGAATTTATAGATTAAAGTGCAACTCGCCTTCAAGGAAATTATTATGTAGTTACTGTTATAGCGTATAATACTTGGCATCGCTGAAAGTTGCGTCAACTAGTTACAAGTAGTTTCGCTCATTAAACGGTGTATGCAATATATTTTTCGCTAACAAAGGAATTTTTTTATCCTTTTTGAAGTGAAACTTCTTAGGCGGTGATTCAATAATTGGACGACAATTAAGAATGAAATTTCAGAGAGAGAGAAAGAGATAGAGAGAGAGAGAGAGAGAGATTTCAGAGTTTTTTTTTGTGTGTGTTTATGTCCTTTTTTCATGCGTCATGTTTGCCGCAAATAAATGCATTTTCTTTCTTTCTTTCTTTCTTTACCTTTCTTTCAGAGACGCGTCACGTTTAGGCACATTTCTTACATGAGAGAGAAGAAAGATATAGCTCTCTCATACTCTCACTCTAAATCTCTCATATTTTTATTTTTTTAAGAAGTCTTTCTTCTATCACGTGGACGGTGCTGCACGCATTTTTTACTAGTCTGTGCCGTCCCACACCTGGGCAATAAAAAAAAACAGACATGAAAGAATAAACACATCTTTGTTTATTTCGAAGTGTTTGAGGAAAACAAAACAATGACATGTACTTCAATCAATGTTTGTTTGGCAATCGTTTAATTTCATCATACCCTTTAGTTGTTTTATCTGTTGGAATTTACTAGTTCTTCTACGTTGTAGTTTATACAAGCTGTTGTTTTGCATCCTCGTCAAATTTCAGGAGGCTATTATAAAAAAAATTATGAATACATACGTACTTGTTTTTTTAGTTATTTAAGTTTGACAGTATTTCAGAATAGTCCACTTTCAAAGAACAGAATCGCGTTATGGTATCGTATAAGCGGCCGCGTTTTTATGTGTGTGTAAAAGGGCAGTTACAGTGCGATCTCACACAGGCCGCGTATTAAAATACGTGTCCCACACATGCCGATTTCCGAAAATAAGAAAAAAAAAACCAACTTATTTTGTTATTGCTTCGTGTCGAGAATCAGAAGCATAGTTACCTTCTTGAATTTGACGAGGATGCAAAACGACACCTTGTATAAAAAGAGATGTCATAATTAAAGAGATTTGATCTTTATGTTAAAAAGGAAAAATAAATGTATCAATATTTGCTATACACATTAAGCCAGGAACACACATGACAGTAACTATTTCTGATTAGTGATAACATGCATAGCCACAAAGTAGGTATGCAAGTAGCTATTTGCATACCTTTTTGCAATTTACTAGCTATTTGCATATTTATCCTGCTTCCTATTCCTACTAATATTATAAATGTGAAAGTTTCTATGGATGGATGGATGGATGGATGTTTGTTACTCTTTCACGCAAAAACTACTAAACGGATTTCGATGAAATTTGGCACACAGATGTTTTATAACCAGGATTAACATATACTTTTTATCCCGATATTCCCACGGGATCGAAACTTATGTGGGTGAAACCGCGCGGCGCAGCTAGTTTGTTTTATAAAATTTGGCCTGGAAACTCAGTAGACAGGCACTCTGATTGCGGAATACATTACCAATCTCAATCTGAATAATTTTGAAGGAATATTGTTAATCCATTGCTTCATATGTTCTACTAAGCCTGGAGCACAGGCGTAGGGTAGCCAGCCTTTCGGTATTCTATAGGATGCATTCTGGAGAGTGTGCGCAGGAATTACATGCCTTAATTCCGCCATCATCGGACAACCCGTCGTACAGCGAGTTTCCACCCTTACGTTGTTGACACCGCTACGATCCGGACGAAGCGCTTCGCCTCGTCGTTTATACCGCGTACATCGAAGGACTGGAACAATTTCCCTGTAGCGGTCTTCCCGTCCGATTATAATTTAAGTGTACTCAAGGCTAGAGTGAATAGGCTCATAATAAATTAGTGCGCTTTACCATAAACGATTGCATCACTGCTTTCCATCAGGCGGGATCGCAGTCAAGCACTAGTTGTACATAATTTAAAAAAATCAACGGGTTGCACTCCGGGAATGCCGGCAGAAGTGAAAACTTGAATATTAACGTTGTGCATTTTTGATATTTTGGAATGGTTAGGGAAGATTTTTGCACGAATTGCTTTAATTATCAGTATAAAATTACTATCATTTATGTGGTAAAATACAATATTAATTTCTACTCTCTCCCTCCGTCTTACGAATTTTCGATCAGGTCACGTGTCCTGACGCAAGCTCCGTCTTACGAATTTTCGATCAGGTCACGTGTCCTGACGCGAGTTTAACATTTTTTACCCATCACAACAAAAGTGCACAACGCCGCTAAAGAACTTTTCACTTTAAAAAAAAAATGTTCGAAACATGTGTCTGCTCAATAACGTAAATAACGCAATGAATGTTGTTGAACTGTCAAAATGAAACCAATTGCTACTGATGGTGTGATACGCAATTACCACGTGGGAAAAGTAGAAAGAATGACGAAAAAGGCCTTTGTCCAGTAGTGGGACAACACAGGCTTATAATAAAATAAAACTCAAGTAACAAAGACTTTAAATTTATTGTCTCTTTGTATGCACGTCTTACTCTGATAAATTGAAATAGTTTTCTTTCTTTCTTTCATGCTTTCATAACCGAACTTTCTTCTATTCTAATCTTCAGTTTAATACGATTAGTACCCCCATAAAGAAAGAAAGAAAAAGTATTTATTGCGACTCGTACAGGATCATAAACTAAACTAAACAGAGTTAAAAATAAAAATAAAACAAAAGGAAAAATGAAACTGAAAGTCCTATACGAGGCCAAAAGTCTTCCATTTATATACCACAGGTGCACTTTAATTATAACTGTGATTAATGACACCAATTCCTTTCCTATATGGTTCGACTAAAACTTTCTCCTTCCCTGAAGGAATTTCGATTGAAATAGTTTAATAGTTCACAAGTTTCAGGTTGTGAACGAAATGGATGTCGCTGAACACGTTATACCTGTGGCCGGAAAGTTCTAGAAAATATTTGACGTGTAGTGATTTATTTCGCGACATATTTCGTACGTTTTTTGTTGTGGTAGAAAAGTTTGGAGATATTTTTCGGTCGATTGGCATACAAATGTTTTGGTTTCATCGAACCATTGGGTAGGTGATGTATTTTTTACCGTCGATACTTTGATAATATTTGGAGGCATCATAGACTATGATGATCCACGGACCAACCAGTTTTACCAGGGGGTATCGTATTACCCAGTAACTGGGTTGTGGAGGTCAGACAGGCAGTCGCTCCATGTAAAATACTGGTATTCAGCTGCATCCGGTTAGACTGGAAGCCGACCGCAACATAGTTGGGAAAAGGCTAGGCAGACGATGAGCCTACGCGATGGCTGACTATGAATCTATTTATCCTGTGTCAAATGTATTTACAGGAATGATGGAATATTACTTCCAACTTTGTAAATTGATGTGTTTATTTTGACCTAGAGAGACATATGTAATCAGCCCATCATGTTCCCACTGGTGGGAAACAGGCCTCGTCTTTGTAAGAGGGAGTGGGCCGTAATCCATTTTCGACATTTCGATTTCCTCACGATGTTTTCCCTCACCGTTTTGAGAGCAGTGGTGATGAAATAATTTACACATAGTAATGACTGGGTTTAAACTTAAGACCTACATTCGTTAGTCGCAGCAGTTACTACTGGACCACCACTGCTCACAGAGATACAATATAGCAACTATAAGTACCAAAAATGTCTCGACAAATGCTCAGAAGGTTACAGGAATAGGGTAGTTTCCTGGGTAAAAATATAATTATTATATTTAGTCCGTCAGATAAATTATCGAAAAATAATGGACATGTATTTTTTCTTTTATCAATCAAACAAAAAATGACAAAGATAAAGGGCGTCAAAATTTGGGGGTCGTGACGTCACGCGGAACTTTAACGGGCGATATCTTCATCATTTTTTATTTCCAAAAGAAAAAATACCGGTCCAATATTTTTTGAAAATCTAACTGACGGACTAATTAGATTTCTTTAGGAAACTAACCTATTATTTCCAAGAACAGAAAACTATATTCTCTTGCCAAGTAAGAAAACAAATCTTTATTTATAAACGTTATTAATGTATTTAAAATGAAGCTCGTTAAGTATTCCATGATTGTGTGTATTACCAGCGATAGCACCGCAAGTCGGAAATTAGGTGCCGCCCTAATACCAGAAGCACGTACTTAATGTTTACATTAACAGGAGTCAGCAAATATTTACATCTTAAGGCTCTCCCCCACAGGCACGGTATTATCAGTCAATAATATTGGATGCGTTATTGCGATAATGCGTCCCGATTCCTTGCCATACGGCTGCGTTTTTATCGTCCGATATTTCTAACGTGTGCTTGTAACCTACACTACAGGCCCCTCGCCCGCAATACACGTTAATACATTAATAACGCAGGTGTGTGTAATAATTATCGTATGCGTCCTAATACAAAATGTTCTAAGAACTCATATCGGAATATGCCAAGACGGAGGAACGAAAGGGTTCTACTCAATGACATTATAGTAATATAATGTCATTGGTTCTACTACTATTGCGTCGTGCAGTGTGTAACTTCGTGGCCGTCTTAATACAAAATAAATAGATTTCGCAATAATGCATCCGATAATAACGTGCCTGTGGAGGAGAGCCTTTACTCCATTCCTTGAGATATGGGGAAGTATATTAAAATTGATGTTTGCAAGTGACAGAATTATAATGTCTGAAAATTAACTGTAGTATATTTTCATGATTAAATACACAGTGAATTACAATAGTGAAGGAAAACGAATCAGAAAACTGTTCTAGAACCAAAAACCTGCACTGGGCCCGCGTGGCAGATTAAAGCCCAGTTCCCCTAAAATAGAGGAGGCCTGTGTCCCAGTAGTGGGAACATTATAGGCTAATTATGCTATATTATGGGTACTTAGGTAAGTAGTTGAATTAACAACGTGTGTTTTATTAGTAGACATAAAAAAGAGATTACTGTTTGAGGAACAAACACAGGCCCAGTATTGAACCAATCTGAAAATATAATCAAGTCTATAAATAGAGGTTCATCGATTGCTTGTAATTAAACAGATGTCAGGCAGTTCCCAGCAATACAGAACTATGTCTAACACGTCCACTGAAAATAAAGTAAACAACTTGGCTCAAGAGACAAGCGTGAGGATTAAAAAAATAAAATATAAACATCAGAATTGAGAACCTCCGCCTTTTTTGAAGTCGGTTAAAACTTGGCTAGTTTTGTTTCTTTCTGATGACTAGAGATCTTTTGAAAGAAGAATATTCTTATTCAAATAGGTACCACTACCGCCCGTTTTCATCATCCAGTTAAAATACTGGTATTCAGCTGCATCCCGTTAGACCAGAAGCTGACCTTAACATACATAGTTGAGAAAAGGCTAGGAAGATGACGACCTTGTGGCTCAGTCTTCTATTTAGTATCCATTTATAAGGCGTCCTCTATAAGTTTACAACTTGTACCAGCTTCCGTCTCTTCACGTCCTTTAAATTCCACGAAGTATCTAATTGTTACTCAATGTATACACGCTTTTAAATATACGGAAGACGTGCGTAAACAAATTGTTCTTGTTCTTCTTTATCTTAGATCTTCTTATCTTTATGCTCAGTATAAAACACTTGTTCCAATTTCATGCTACTTGTGTTGTGATTTTTTATCGCGAATTCGTGATAATGTTATACAATCCAATATTATTCATAAGATATTTTTTTACTTATTTTCCTTGTAGAATTGAAGATCATTTTCTATTTTGTTAGTACTTGTTGACAGGCCTAAACTGTCTTTCGTGGCGGCGATCGGCGGCGGCGACCTCTCGCGTCCGGCCCTCATCCAGGCCATGGTACGGAGCGAGAGTGAATGGGAGGCCGTCACCTCCTTCTGCGAAGCAGTAATGCTCGCGAAGGAGGAGGCGGAGCGCGTGTGGGAGAGGCAATCGCTGCACCCTCGCGCGCCTAGCCGCCGCAGGAGACGCCCTGGACGGGAGTCAACAGCCGACTCCCGGCCTCCGTAGGCGCGGGCTTGCGGGCGGCGAGCTATGGGCAGCTCGCCGCCCGGTAAGGACCAGGCCCGGGTCGACGGCGCGTTGTGTTCCACGCGCGCCTCAAAGAGCTGTCAGCACGAACTGACGGGGTCCGCTAGGGCCGATGCCGCCGGGGCTGCGGGTTGTTCGAAAGAGATACCGTGGCCCCTGGCACAGGCAACTGAAGGAACACGGGTGGGTTTTAGTCAGTAAAAGTCTGACACTCCCTTCTGCTCCGCCCAGAGCGGGAGGAGTCATTTGATGATTTCCCACCCAGAAAAAAAAAAAAAAAAAAAGGCGTAAACTGTCTTCCCATAGCTGTTAACACTGTAGTTTGAAAACATTGTAAAAGTCAATTATTTTTAAAAGAGTAACCGTGGAGTTATTTTCCTGCACTTTTGCGTAGGAAACGACCAATTGGACCTGTGCACTTAGCCTCTGACGTTTCATAAGTGCCCATGTAGGTTTATGGGAAATCAAATATTTTGATTTTGATTTCGTCATTACCTCTTCATTGCGTTGAGTTCGAACGGTGATTTCATTTTCAAGTCTTTTTTTTTATTCAACCTATATTGTCCCACCCCTGGGCAAAGGTCTCCCCTATAGCTTTCTTTTCGTTCTTTGCGTGTGGCCTTCTCCGACCAATCTCCCGTAAACTAGGTCGTCACGCCAGCGTTTCCTAGGCGTCTCTCGACGACGAAGTCCATTTTCTGGCACCCACTGCGTGACAACTTATGTCTTATATTGTAAAAAATAGTTACTGCTGCAATCAATAATTATCTGTGGCAAAACATGTAGGCCCAATAAGCTGTGGGCCAAAATAACCACCACGTGGAGCCCACACCACCCAGACACAGCTAGAAGGAGTCGCGGCAGAGCCCGTAGAAGATGGCGGTACGAGCTGGACAAAACAAACGTCCAGTGGTCTACTTTAACCCTGGATCGAAAGAGCTATGAGTCATGGGGAGATGCCTTTGCCCAGCAGTAGGATAATGCAGGCCAACAGTAACAGTAAATCTTGTAGGCCATTATAAAAACTTGACTACCTCACAAACTCCAATTGGTAGTGCATACCTACCTACACATGTTTTAACAAATTAATTATATTTTATCTTAATAGGTAATAGGTACAGCGGGCTGGTGTCCGCAACTCCACGACAATGCGCATATTTTGCGTACGGGTGGGAAAATCGATCATTCGATCCACCCCAGCTCCTCAAGGAAGGCCAGCAACGCCTTGATGTTACTGACCGTCTCACCTAGGGTACCTGGGTTACCGAAGTACTTTGCCCTGTACGTGGCGACCACCGGGCAGTTTAGCAGCAGTATTTTATCTTCAATACATTTTAGATTTACAAATATATATCACCAAGTCAAATTTTAGAGTGATTTACGAGATGTAGGTCATGACCTCGAACCCAGACAGGCATTTTGAATTTGTGGTATGTATTTAATTGGTTGTGTTTTTTGTAGTAGCAACATTATAGGACATATACAGGCAGACATTATACTTTTTGCTACGTATTTAATTTTATCGCCGCTGCTCTCAAAACGGTGAAGGAAAACATCGTGAGCAAACCGGCAGGTCCTAGAACCAAAAAAATCATCCACCAACCCGCATTGGGCCCGCGTGGTGAATTACGTCCACTCCCTCACAGAGAGAGGGGGCCTGTGTCCCAGCAGCGGGAGCATTATAGGCATTATATGAATATTGAAGTATGAATAAAGATATTATACTGAATATACTTAGATAACATTTAAAATTACTTCTGCGACAGATGGTATCAAATGGTAGGTTTTCAATAAAATATCTGAGCGCTTTATTAAATTTCTTACAGACCTCATCTCAGATCTCGTCTGGAGCATTTGTCATGTGAAGCTATCACTTATGAGGGTTCCTGAAATAGCTATCGTGTCGTAGCTATCGTTGTATCGTATCGTAATTTATTGTATGTTACTTAAAAGGTGTTTTATTATACTTTCTGGATCCTCACGAGACTCAATCTTTATTACATTTTTAGTAGCTGAAAATATACCAAGGGAACGTACAGACTCCAGCACACCAAGCTACTACAATCTGTCAAATTGATTTAATAGATTTTCAACTTTATCGCTAAAGCATTAAGGTTCAAGGTTGATTGGGAAAGTTTGACAGTTTCGGGTAGCTTGACCTGCTAGCGTCTCTACTACTGGGATAAAAAGTATTCTATGTGTTAATCCAGGTTATGAACTCTATGTGTGCCAACTTTCATACAAATTGGTTCAGCCGTTTTGGCTTGATTAAGTAACCAAACATACAAACGTTTACATTTATAACATTAGTAAGATATCAAATAGTCTTAGCAGCCATTTTCGAGGCTCTTGGATGATAGTCTATTGACCGTCCGAACCCATTATTTATCGTCACAATAACCACTGAGTTCACATCCCCCATATCAAAAAACAGCCGATGTATTTTGTGAAAATGTCACCGTGAAACTTCGGTGACGTGGGCTTGAAGTGACCTGTCGATAGTGTAAGCCCCTTGCAGGTAGTGTTAACCCCTAGAGGTATAATGACAGCTCCCGTCAAACTCACAGAATAGACAGCCGAGTCGGCAGCTGAGTGTATTGTGTAAAATCAATATAATATTATGTTTAGCCTTTATATCATCCCTTATTCATGTTATTTTATTCTATTCGAGAAACTTACAGCTAATTTATACAGTGTTCTGAAACAATATGAAATTAAAGACCATTTATAAGTTTTCACTGATAAACACTAAAATTAAAAACAAAAGAAGGGTCGGTACAAAAAATAACTATAACATAAATTAGGAAATAAAAATCAGTTATACGCAATTACTTTTTCGTAACCTTTACCAACCCGCACAGGGCCCGCGTGATCGATTACGGCCCACTCCCTCTCACAGAGAGGAAGCCTGTGTCCCAGCAGTTGGAACATTGTAGGCTGATTAGGCTACTTTTCTGTAAAGAAGCTAATCTAACCAGCTAACATAACCAGACACGCTAACATAACAGACGGCAAACTTCAAAGCCTTCATGAGAACAGTTTCGAACATACACGTGGAGTTTATATCAGAAAAATGGGAATCCCAAGACGCTCTGCAATCACTACAAACGCGCTGGTCAGCTATTGACAGCCTTCACTGGGAGATAGAGTGCGAAACCAACGGAGAGAAGATGATTCTGTACGAAGAACGCTACACCAGGTATGAAAACCAGTTCTATAAACTGAAAAAGGCTTTGAATACCAACATGTGGTCCGGTGCTCATCGTGAGAAAACAACACCGAGGTTAGAGATACCAGTCTTCAACGGTTACTACAACCAGTGGATCCCATTTAAAGACCTTTTGACAAAAGCAATACATAACAACAATTCCGTTTCATCTGCTCAGAAGATGTAGTTTCTGAAGAGTAAGGTGCAAGGAGAAGCAGAACGCTTGATTCAACACCTACAGATCAGTTCGGATAACTACCTAGTGTGCTGGGATATCCTCAATAACCGATACAATGAAAAACTTATCTTCCCATCGCACATCAACATGCTTTTCAATCTGCCAAACATGAAACAACAGTCAGTGGCCCAAATAAAGAAAACCCATGACGTCAGCATAGAATGCTTACATGCGATAAAGAATTTAGACGTAAATGTCGACACTTGGGATACGATCCTTGTGCATATACTATCGCAGAAATTAGACGCAGACACACATTCAGAGTACAACGAATCACTGAAGAATTGCCGAAAGCTGCCAATACTGAAAGATCTGTTATATTTCCTAAAAGCGAAGTTTACATCGTTAGAAGCATCGCGCCGCAAACAAGAAAACAATCAAAAACCAAATACATCATCGAGTCAACATCAAAGTTTTTGGAACTCCAAAAAGCAATATAGCAGTAATTAAGCAACTAGCAAAAAGAAAATTACGAAATCGTTCCATGCGTCAACATTCCGATGTCCTCTTTGCGATGACGAACATGGCATGTACAAATGTGCAAAGTTATTAGAAATGCCGAATCACTCAAAACTTAGCACAGTAAATAAAATGAACCTTTGTGTAAATTGCCTGTTCACCCATAACGGAAAGAAATGTACGTCAGCTCACCGATGTCGCAAGTGCGCGGGTTAACATACACTGCTACACGATGCATGTATTAAGGACAAAACAGAAAAACAAACAAATTCTTCCCGTGTATCAAAAGATGATGATACTTTGGAGATACTACTAGCGACCGCTGTAGTAAACATAGAAACAGCTGATGGGACCCAAATCAAGTTTCGAGCTCTCGTCGATCAAGGGTCTCAGATATCTTTGATCACGGAACATGCCGCTCAACTTCTCGGTGTCAAGCGTGAGAGATTCAAAGGAGTCCTTTTTGGAGTTGGACAGATTCAGACAGAAAGAAAATCACTGCAAAGGAATGACAACAATTACTTGCAGTTCTGTATGTACAACGACTTCAAGTTCCAAACGTCTGTCTTCATTATGAACAACTTGATTAAGAACCTGCCAAATAAAACCTTTGCAAAACCATCTTGGTCCCACATACAGAACATCCATCTAGCAGATCCAGACTTCCATGACAGCCGTCAGGTAGATTTACTATTTGGAGCAGACATTTACTCGCAAATCATGCTAGGAGGAATAATAAAAGGCGATGATGTTACTCAACCTATCGCACACAAACCTACCTAGGCTAATATGCGGTAACGTCAAAACTTTTCACTGCAATGTGGTCATAAACAATCTAGAAGATATCAAACAGTTCTGGGAAACTGAAGACATTACGGATCAATCCAACCTATCGGTGGAAAATTAGACATGCATTGAGTACTACACCAACATTACGCAACGCCTGGAGAGGGAAATATGAAGTCAGATTGCCGATAAAGAATGAACTTGAGAGCAGACTGGGTTCGTCTAAGCCAATGGCTATCGCCCAATTCAAAACTTTAGAAAGAAAGTTGGAAAAACAAACACATTTGGCAAAAGCCTATAAAGACTTCATGGCTGAATATATTAATCTAGGTCATATGAAACAATCTACAGTTAGTAACAAAACAATCGAATCCTCCTGCCCCACCATGGCGTGCAACGTGCTGAATCAACAACAACAAATTACAGAGTGGTGTTCAATGCGTCAGCAATAAAACCTTTATACCAATTGGTTGTTTACTCACTCAACATAACATTCAAGATAACATCCCAAGACACAACATCAACATAACATTTTCACTGCACCCACGACACAGGAGAAATTCCTAGTGTGGAGCAAAATTTTATTAAAAAAAAAAACAAACAAACTGTTGGGAGTTACGCCCGAACAACCTATCTTACCTCCACCTACATTTTTAATTAATATCTAAAGACGTCATAGCATAATGACTCATACCCAAGTAATGAATCCATAAACTGCTGACCTAAATGGGTTACCACGAGAAATCAAAACAAACTTAGCACCCTATCCATTAGAAATCCGATACGACGAAAGCGGCCATTTTTCTTCCATTTTCCACAATTCATCTATCCGTGACGTCACTTCACTTAAGGTGTAGTATTACATGTTGAGGTCTAAGTGAGGTTGTGTTTGACCCTTGATAATCATAGTCTTGTGTTGGTTTTGGAAGATTCGTGTTATTAACCTGTGGAAATGGATCTCTCAAAGATTGCTACAATGTTTTATCTTTTCGTTTCACAGAAGATTATACAATTACACATACACATATATACAGGGTGTCCGGTAATTAATGGAAAACCTCTTAAGGGGTAATTGTACTCATCATTATGAACAACTATTACTATGGGAGCAAACTTTTTTTTTTTTTTTTCTGGGTGGGAAATCATCAAATGACTCCTCCCGCTCTGGGCGGAGCAGAAGGGCGTGTCAGACTTTTACTGACTAAAACCCACCCGTGTTCCTTCAGTTGCCTGTGCCAGGGGCCACGGTATCTCTTTCGAACAACCCGCAGCCCCGGCGGCGTTGGCCCTAACGGACCCCGTCAGTTCGTGCTGACAGCACATGGGATGGGAGCAAACCTGAAGTCACGAAAAAAGTATCAGCTGTTTCGTACATTTTGACTAGATAAGCGAACATAAATGTAGGGAACAACTGATTCTTTTTTTGTGATTTCATGTTTGTTCTCGTAAGCGAGGCAAGAGGAGTATGTATGGATCGTAGCGGGGGGCGTTCTGTAGTTTCTGCTTACTCCCATGGGAAGAAGGAGTGAATTTATGTATGAGAAGGTTTTTTTTTATTTTTTAAATAAACCTTTCCTTACGCTAGGAATTACTCCTGTATCGTGGGTGCGTTTACAAACATTTAAACTCACATACACAAACAGCCAGACCCGGAACAACTACCTGTAGGCAATACAAATATTTGTTCCGTGCGGGAATCGAACCCGCGACACGCAGCGCAGCAGTCGATCGCTCCGCCACTGCGCCAACCGTGTCGTCCACGAAAACGATTATTAATGAAAACGAAATACTCTAAAACCATTTTTTAAAGGAAGTTTCTTACCATTTCCTCTCTACACAAAATTACCTTTGGGAGGGGCGACTAGAATCAGTTCGTCTTTTATTTTGTAATTTGTTACGTTTAAAGTTTCCTTTTATTGGTTTAATTGAAATAATTATACGATTTCGACTTCGATAATTACCTTGATGATATCGCTTTTCACACGCAGGTTAGCAATTGCAGTTCTGGAATATTCATGACCGTAGAATGTTATGTAACATTATTCGATTGTAATTTCGCTTCGAACTCGTATTTTCGCTTCAATGACAATGTGACTCCTTATTTACAATTCCCTGCCTGTTCGTAATGGTAGCATTGAGAACGTCTGAAATACGGACGTGGATCGTTGTTAATGGGCACCCTAATATGGACTGACCACGCCAGCATTCACCGAATGATAAATTTATTGTTCTCCAGCTACGAGGCTCTTTGAAAAACTTGGGACGATTTTGTAAAGATGATAACGAAATGCTCTAAAGGTCAATTTTACATAGTAAAAGTTGCCACTTCGTCCATTAAAACTAAACTCCAATATTATCACCCGTCATTGTTTCGTACCCTTCATTTTAATGAGGGACCCTTTAACTGTTTATGAATAGATTCAACCCGACACCGACGATTCACCAATTAATTTGGTTGGACAACTCATTTTGATTGATTCATTTTCGTAGAATGATAAAACTGTCAAAAGTTTTCATTTAATTGATTTAGGCGGGTCCGGGATTCAATTGATCGTTCAGTTGATTTATTTGTTACGGTACTGGTTCGAATCTTTGGATGATTTTATTTGAAAGCTGTTTTTTTTTTCAATGAAATGTGAAGGACCAATGTTCTGGGATTGATTTGGGTAAAAGCTAGGCCAGAAGCCCAATCCAAGTTATTAAAATCGATCAAAATCTAGTCTCAATCTCATCTCAGCGACAGACAATGTCAAAAACGTGTCAAAAATGTAGGGAAATTAGTGGTATTTTTGACAGATTGATAGGTTAGCTAGGTTGTCGCCTGCTTCACCGGGCTATCTTGAGGATCTATGAATAAATAAAGGCCTCCAGCCAGGGCATGACACTTACAAACGAAGCGACTACACGCTAAAGGCGCCCACTGTGGCATACGGATCTGTCTTAGGGCGTACAACCATAGGTACCAGTTATCTGAGTTGCTTTAAGGTATAGTTAGTTGATAACTTTATTGTGCCTGCTGTGGTCTCCTATAAGTGAAGGAATACACTTACTTAATACCTAACGTAGCCCATTACTTATGTGTCTTGTCTTGTGTTTATATTTTGTTGGACATCCTAAATAAATAAGTATCCAACTATTTTGAGGAATTATTTCAAGCTCACAACAAGGTCTACAAAAAATGTTTATATCTTAGGCAAGGCAAACACTTTTAAGGTTCTTTGTAAACAGATACCTACCCAGAAGGTCTGAGTAACCAAGTAGGTATGACATTACATTGAAGTGTCGGGTAATTTTCCATTACGTGAGAAAATATGTTTTCAGATAAAATTACTTTGTTTTTCTTCGAGTTTGTTTGACAAGAATTATTGCAATTGTAGTCACCAACAATTTGTAGCTTTATAACAGACTAGTTGCGCCACGCGGTTTCACACGCATAAGTCGATCCCGTGGGAATATCGAGATAAAAAGTATCTTATGTCCTAATCCAGGTCATGGTCTATCTATGTACCAAATTTTATCCAAATCCGTTCAGCCATTTTAGCGTGAAAGCGTAACATATAAACAAACAAAAAATAAAATCTTTCTCTTTATAACATTAGTTTAGATTAGATCAAAAAACATTAGCCTTATCTCTCTGTATTAGAAGATCGAGGAGCCTTTCAATGACCACAAACAAATGCGTGGTTGACGTCAATGGGCTGATAATTATAATTATGATAATTAACCAATTATATGTGTCAAAGCGGATTGGAAAGATGAAAGAGAAGATATCGTCTCGTAAACAACAACAGTTTGTTACTTATATTGAATTCAACGGAGTTCTAAATGAAGAGATTTGAAAATTACGCTACCATAATTGGTCTTCCTTGTTAGATACCAGTCTTTAGGGAAGCCTAAGAGCCTGTCCTGCGGTACCTCGCCATCGTAGTTTAGCTGGCAACCTCGGTGTCACCTCAATGTTAAACAAATGCATGCTACTATACACCCACGCACATGTCGAAGGATACCTCACTGCGATACATCGCGGGCTGCTTGGGGGTTTACCTCAATGCCTGGCATATGCATGCGTTTGTTTTACATGGAGGTGACATCGAGATAGAGAGCTCACCGCGATCACGAGGTATCGCAGTGAGGTATCTTCGGAATGTACTTACTTTAAAACTGGCAGGAGAAAACCTCTCTCTTCGTGGCTGTGTATCAAAATATCCACTGCCAGGCTCATATTTTCAGTTAAACCCGTGATACTATCTTTCAAAGACTTCCTAATCATGATGATCAGGAGGAAGTCTTTGAAAGCACACGCATCATCTGCCTAGGCTTTACCCAACTATGTTTAGGTCGGCTTCCAGTCTTCCAGTCTAACCGTAAACCGGATACTGCTGAATACCAGTATTCAACATCATCCGGTTCAGATCAGAGTTCTATCAGCTAGGCAGTCGCTCCATGTAAAATACCAATATTTTACATGGAGCGACTGCCTATCTGACCTCCACAACCCAGTTACTGGGTATTACGATATCCCGTGGTAAGACTGGTTATTAGACTTTCGGGCTTCTGACTAAAGACTTCCTCCTAATATCTACGTACAAAAATTACCTTTAAAAATCTTCCACCAACGACATCATACACGTCTAAATTTCCGTTCCAACCTAGAATTAGATCAGGTGTTAACCGGATCACCGGGTACGGTAAGCCGACTAGTAAGGACAAGAAGCCATATTGTAGGGCTGCAAGTCTCTAGTTGTATCAATATAGTATGCGTGTACGTGGAGAAGCTATTTTTGTTCAGGTTTAGAATATCTTTAGCTTGCTACATCTTTAAGCAGTAATTGCCCAGTGGTAATGATCGTGACTTACTTATTTAGGTCGTAGTCTCGAACCCAGACAGGCAGGCAGGCTTAATTAATTGATTGTGGAGATTAGATGAGAAAACCATCCCAGTTAAAACCTCATCTCTCCTTGGCCGGTTTGAGTGAATATTCGGAATGCAAAGGAAAGAAAGTATTCCATCGCGATGCTAAAGTTCGTTTTTTAATCCCAGATACTAATCTGACATTTAAGTGTTTTGTGTTTGCGTTTTTTTAGTATAGAGATTTGACATTACACCTGTCAAATTAGTATCTGGGTTTGAAAAAACCGGCCAAGTGTGAGTCGGACTTGCGCAAGAAGGCTTACGTACCATAATCTATAAAAAATCACGTCTGCTGTATGGGAGCCCCTCTTAAATATTTATTTTATTTAAATTATTTATTTTTAAAGTGAACATACAACTAAATATTCTTTGAATATTTCAAGCGTCTACCTGTTGCTGTTATTAATGTCGAGCAAAAAGCGGCAAAAAAATCACATTTGTGATATGGGAGCCCCACTTAAATATTTATTTTATTCTAATTTAAATATGTGTTATTATAGCGGCAACAGAAATAAATCAGTTGTGAAAATTTCAACTGTCTAGCTATCACGGTTCATGAGATACAGCCTGGTGATAGACAGACAGACAGACGGACACGGTCTTAGGAATAGGGTCCCGTTTTTACCCTTTGGGTACGGAACCCTACTTTGGGGCTACTGTCAAAGATCCACGAATAGGGGTCTTGGTATGTGAAGATGGTCGCCCATCCGCGGACCAACCGCGGTAAGCGTAGCTTAACCCAATCAATCGACCCGTGCGGCTGTTATTACTTAGCCACAAACCCCTCAAGTTTACCCTACAAGTTTTATGTAATAAGTAATGACAATAAATATTTACAGGAGTCTTAAATGTTCATATTTGTATAAAATTTACGTAATAATGGTATTAAAATGATTGAAATGTCCCAAAATAAACAAATACAGGGTAGCAGGGACGTCGACGCGCTGTTACCATGAATTCAGCACACGATTTAAGGGTCTAGACCCACCTAGCGTAGAAACTCTTCGTCGGTTATTAAAAAAATCACTACTGTTTCATAGATCTAAAAAAATATATTGTTTCACCGGAAGTGTCAGTGAAAACCTCATATGCAAAAATACAGTTCACCAGGCAATCCGCTTCCACCTTTAATAAATTAAATAAACTTTTAAATATTTATCCCATGACATATCGAGAATGTAAAAAATCTTTAATAGACTGGCTAAATGCAAAAGCTATGACGAAATTGAAACTCTGCTACAAAGTACCATCCGCGTTAATTAGACCATAAGGGACACACAAACACACACACACCACACCATACACACGCACACCAAACCACACACACACCAGACCACACACACACACATGCTTTCATAGATAAAAGTAGAATTTCTTTTGTATGTACACTGCTACATTATTATTGTTTCTAGTTTTAGAAGAGCGGGGTCTCCTAGCACAGGTATCTTTATTACTTAAAAGGAGGCCTCTTGTAAGCATTATATTGTAGAAGTTTGTAAAGTTAACTGAAAATAAATATTATTATTATTATTATAGAAAAATGCAATAGCTACGCGGTCAAAATGTATAGAAAACTCACTTTTTTTTAAATAACTGACGAAATATGAATCATTTACTGAATCCATGGTAACAGGTTGTCGCTGTCCCTGCCACCCTGTATAATAAAAACGGAGGCCGTCGTTTTAACATGTTTCAACATTATGTCTATGCTCTTTTGGTGGATGACCTAAGTATCTGTACTTAGACAGACAGAAAGTAAGTTTATTTGCAGTAAACATGACGCATAACAAGAACACAGACAAAAATAAAAGCAAGTTAAGGGAAAGCATGGGTCACATCCCGCAAAACGGCCATAGCTCAGTATAATACTAAAATATTGATACACAAAAATAAACACAAATATTGATAAATTACTGACGATCAATATTTGAGTATAAATAATATCAATATATTATTTATACTCAAATATTGATCGTCAGTAAACCTAAACCAACCAAGTCGGTATGAAAACTAGACATAACTTCAGTGAACAAGGTTCTAACGTAAATAAATCACTAACAAAACGTTGTAGGATTATGGTCGTCTATTGTTTTACCGAAGCCAATTCATCAAGCCACCACATTTAAAGCGTTCAGGGTACGCGCGACGCCTCGTAAAGAAAATGTAGGGAAATTGGTCCCTTCGCGCTTCGTAGCGTAGGACAAAAGAGATGGCTATGTATTATGGAAGCTTCGTGTCTCTGTCTGGCCTTTAAGATTTCTATAACAATCTAAAGTGATGCTTTACAAACCTAAACGAGACTGATTTGTGACCGGATTTTAATGAGCGTATTGAATTCGGTCAAAGGTCACCGGGAAAGATTTATAGAGGTATGAGGAACAGGGTAAAGTTCACTCATCCTTCATAGAAAAGGGAGGATCCTCCGGATGTTGTATGTGGTGGGCAACTACCCAATGATTGATGTCGGGATGTTGTATATATGCTAGTCGTGCGGTAAAATCTTTTTGCGCGATGCAGGAATTTGCGTGACGTCACGTCAGTAAGATACGTAGTTCGCATGTGGCGATGTAGATGCCGCCACAGATTTCATCATCTTATCGAAATAAAGCCGCAGTCACAGCAAGTCTCGTTTCCATTATGTAAGCAAGTTTCTCTAAATAAAACAAACTTATCCATTTAGACGCTTTCTAAGATTTTGCAGGAAATTAATCATTTGGTCGTAGGTAAAACCGCGGAAAATAGCTGTTGACCACTTTTTAAACTTATAACTAAGGCAGGGCACATATTTTTGAGTGGAGACCGCGAATCGGTAAACGTAAGGTGGGACGCCCTCAGGCTAGGTGGAGCGACTATCTTCGCAGGATTGCTGGTAGCAGCTGGATGAGAGTTGCCGAAAATCGCGTTGAATGGCGTGCAATAGGAGAGGCGTATGTCAAGCAGTGGACTGCTATAGGCTGATGATAATGATGAACTAAGGCATGAGGGTGAAGTGAACCAGCTTTATCCGAGGTCGTTCCTATATGCATTTAAAATAAAAAAAGCACTCCACATAACTTAATCCTAAAAATCACATACACGCGCTATAGAAATTTTTGTAACGATTTGCTTAGAAAACTAAAACAAACACATGAACACAATGAGCTACAAAAAAGTAAAAACAACCCAAAGGCCCTATGGAAAACAATCAAATAAATCACCAACACTCCCCCAATACTTACTAGTTCAGACATATTGTTGAAATTATCTGATACACCTACTTCTTCCATTAATAATATCTGCACTTTTTTCACCAATGTAGGTAATCCCAAGCCTCCAAGATAAAAATCAAAATCAAACTACATCCATCAGCAGTCATTCCCCCGAAACTTGAACTAAAAGCCAGCCTTGTGATTCGCTTGTCGTTGCTGAAGTAGACGAAAAGGACGTGGAAGCAACTATACTTCAGCTACGCAGTGACTGTGCCATGGGTTGGGACGGTATCACGTCATCATTGCTGAAAACGCATCGTCTTGGTCCCACCTATATATATAGCCTACATCTTTAACCTCTTCATTCAGTCAGGAGTCTTCCCGAATGCTCTTAAAAAAGATATTCTGCACCTAATTTTCAAAGGAGGGGACAGAAACTGTGTTAACAATTACAGAACCATATCGGTCTTCACTTCACTTTCTTAAATTTTTGAGAAGATTCTCAACGAACAACTTAGAAACTTCCTAGACCAATTTCATCTTATAACTGACAACCAATACGGCTTTCGTTCAGGAGTATCAACTGAAGACGCGGTACTAGATCTTTCGCCATTGGTTGCTAAAATACTCGATGAAAAGACAAAGTGCCTGGGAATTTTCTTAGATCTTTCTTAAGCGTTTGATACGGTTTCTGTGCCCAAACTTATCTCCAAGTTCTTCTGGTGTCCAAATCTCCAAATTTTTGAGTGTTTGTGGCAAAGGTCTTGAAATTTTCATAGACTACCTTAAAAACCATAGTCAACAAGTCCAAATTGGTCCTAGTTTAAGTAACCAGGAGCTAGTGACTTACGGCGTGCCACAAGGCCAGCATAGTAGGGCCGACATTGTTTCAAATTTACATAAACGATCTCTGCAACGCGACGCTGCGATGCTCCCAAACTGCAACATATACAGCTATGCAGATGTGACCGCAATTATTACCTACGATCCTTCTTGGAAAGCTGTTAAAAGCAACGCTAAATCTGTCCCTAAGTAGAATCATGCGCTGGTTTAACTCTAACCTACTGACATTAAATCTGGCCAAAACTTCATATGTTCCTTTCACCATCCGCTGCAACATGAAACCACCAAGTAATTTCGCCATAACGGTACACTCATGTACAAGTCCCTAAACACATTGCTCCTGTCCAAAATTAAGAAGAGATGACAGCGTAAAATACCTCGACATCCATATAGACAACGGACTAAGATGGGACAAACACCCGAACAATGCAACTTATCTCTATCTTAAAATTACTTAGGGGGTCAGGTGACCATGATGTTCTTAAAATGGTGTATTTCGCCCTGTGCCAATCGGTGCTAGGGTATTGTATTAATGTGTGGTGTGGAGCCAAAAAGACAGGTCTCCTGAGGGCTGATAGGCCAAAAAGAGCAGTCGCATGACAAAGAAACCAGGCAGACAAAGAAACCACGCAGATATCCAACAGCGCAACTTTATTCAGACTATAAGGTTTTAACTGTACGACAGCTATTTGTTCTTCAATCAATTCTTAGGACTCTGGCTCCTCTGCAGATGATACTCTGGCTCCCGTCTGGCTCCCCCCGACCCCAAAAAACGTAAACATATAATTCCTAGCATTCAACATAAAACGAAGTTTGCAAGGCACCAATTTTACGTAATAAGTAGGCACATTTATAACAAAGTCCATAAAAAACTAAATATTCTCGGTCTCCTCAGGCTTAAACTAAAACTTAAACTAATTGAATGGCTGCTAAAACAGGACTATCATGGAACGAAATCACTTTTAAACTACATCACCAAATAAACATCCACTCTTTATGGTAATCCACCTATTTTTCGCACACGCGCTAAACACTCCCACATCCATAACACACTACAAACATACACTCACTTCATTTACTACACTCAACACTATCACAAAACACCCCAAACACTTCCCACACACAATCATCATTTGCTCTTATTCAATACAATTCACTCTTCACCGTCTCACTCTAAATTTTTTTTATTTTAACGCAAGATCAAAATGCACCCACTTGTCACAGTCCACTGACAAGTCTGCCACAATAGCATTATATAAGCATACCCTATAGCCGGGCACTGCCCCCTAAGATACAGGCCTAGCCTAGTTTAGGGAACAGGGTTGAACCTATTGTACTTATCTACCTAATGCTAAATTAAGAACTCTAATCTGTATACAGTGCAATAATGTACTTGAACTTTGTGTAATAAATAATAATAAACAATTATTATTATTTACTTATTTTAGTTGTCTATTTTGTTTCTTTTCAAAGACAACTAAAATAAATAAATAATTATCAATGTATTTGAACTTTGTGTAATAAACAATTACTATTATTTATTTATATTATTACTTCAAAGAGATGAAATTATCCATCACTGACTTATCTGGTACAATTTTTTTTTTTTTTTAACAAAGCCTGTTTGTTCCAGAACGAATGCCTCCACACAGCGGTAGCAGCTCTCACAAAGAACCAAGCAGAACATTACGACAAATACAACTGTTTGTAAGTACACAACCACCTTATAATTAGCACTATACTGCCTGCGCCTGTTTCATCTACTCTGAATAGGCACTATCTGACAAATTTATTAAAAAAAAAGCACAAGAATAAGTATAAAAATATCTTTCAGGTGAAGTTGTAAGAAATCATCTGATAGATAAGTTATCCGAAACTTATCTAGAGGAGGTGAAACAGGCCCTTAGAATATCACACCATCACCTTAACACACTCACGATCAGAATTTATTCTGTAAAAGTCACATAAAAAATAAATTTAACTGACTAAATCCCGTTCTGGTCCTACATCAGGGTCGACCACCAGCCTAAACCGATATGGATAACTATATCCAAGTATATTATGAGGATCTACAGCAGTAGAACAACTGTAAATCGTGAGTGAGTAATATTGTGATTCCATAATTTATTTTATGTATTCCTTTGTAACTTTATATGCATAATTGGTGTCAGCTTTCGAATCACCATATTTGTCACAAACACTGCTTTGGCACAAAATATTACAGCCCTAAAGATTGGCAACACATCACCAACTTAGCAAATGTTGCGAGCGGCGTATTTTCGAAAACCATCAGGCGACCTGCATACGAATTTTCGAATCCATTGTTTTCCATTGGTGCGTTGCAATATATAAAGCGCAGTAATTTGTGTACTTGCGTTGCACATACACACACTGTAAAGTAAGTGCAAAATAAACCGTATAAACGGTCACTGTCTCTCTACAACCCACCGCGTCACATTTGATGCGGTCCGGTGTCACAACCACTATCCGGTAACAGCTAACGGTGTCTATTTGGCTCCGCAACGAAACTGAGGAACAATTCTCGTAGTTTTAAGAACGTTCACAGTCTGATCTCAGTCTTTGCCAAAAATACCTCTAATTTCCCTACATTTTTGACATTTCTTTGTCGTTGAGATGAGACTGCGACGAGATTTTGAACGTTTTAAATTACGACAGTTGGCCTTCAGGTCTTTCAAAGAAAGTGCGACCATACACACCACAAACCATAGGGATGTGTTGCGGAACGCACTGCATTTATGGTTGCATTCATGGTCTAAATACGACACCATTGCGGTAAAAAATGCGGGTGACATCAAACGCACTCAATTGCGAAACGGCAACGCACCGCTAAACATTTCACCCTAAATCTAATCTCAGAAGCTTTATTCCACAATAAGTGTATGTAAATACAAACCGTTTAAATTAAAAGCCACCCCAGTCGTGAATCAGCATCTTTGCTAATTAACTTCCCCTCGTAAGATTAAATTTAATTACGGGGACTACTTAAATTGGTCGTGTAACATGCTTAAGAGATGTAAGCGAAATTATATGTCTGTTTGTTGTTTTATATTTGTTTTGAGAGTCTCATAGTGGCTTTAAATGAAATTGTGGAGGATTAAAGAGGAATATGTATTTTGAACTTATTGCGATAGTATATACATAAATGATTTTATTTCTGTAAGTAGGTTTGTACAAACACTTTTACACGTCAATCATATTTTAAAAACTAGATGAGGTCGGCGTTTCCTAACTGACTACTCTGAGAAGAAAGACCGAAACAAACTCAGAGGTCACAGTCTATTTTCAAGTCCAGACAAAATCTTGGTCAGATCATGTGAGGACTATGTAGATTGATGTCTGAAATGGTCTTTTGAGGAATTAACCACACAGATTGAGTGGATCTGTCCAGACAGAACACGCGTTTGTCAGTAATCGTGCAGCTCAACTCAAAACTTAAGGAGCTCAACGATTAGCACTTATGACAAACATTAAGATCTTTAATAACCGAACCTATCACAATCTATAGAAGAGAATCTGAGACTGTACTTAAGGAAACCCTAAGAACTAAATAAGGTTTTACTAGAAGATAATCTTAAGAAAGCAGAACCAGGATAGACTTGGCCTTCGTTCGCACGGACGTAAAAATATCGCGCACTGGATTTTCAACTCTCGGCCTTGAGCCGAGCATTGAAAACCCAACAGAGCGCATCCCAGCGCGTTAAGAAACACACCGTTGTATTTTCAACTCTCGGCGCTAAGCAGTGGTTTGAAAATCCAGGGCGCCAAAAAAATCGCCGAGAAAACAGCGCCTGTGCCTCCCTACCTAGGATAAAGGACTATCCTTAAACCATAATTAGGCTGTAATGTAGTAGCGATAAGAATGTATGTAATTGAAAATAAGTATTTAGATATTGTAACTTAGTATGTAGACAGTATTCAGTTCAAATAAGAACAGACACGTCATATCATTATTTAATCATCAAATTATATAAAGGCTAATAACTCAAAGTGTAATTTGTAACAAACAAAATCATAAAACAAAATAGAAACATTCTCATTTCATTGTTATAGCCTACCCATTCCTTTCTTAATGAATCCAAAAATATAAAAGCACCCATTTTGTTCGCAGACGAAGACTACCCGACGATGTTAAAACTTGTAGGAATTACGCGTATTTACAAGAAATTTACGATGCGGTACGAGCTACGGACAGTAAGTATCCATCCATCACCATCTTAAATAATGTAGACATTAATTCTGTACACAGACAACGTTTGAACTAGATATTTGAGGCAGGCTGTACAAGCACTGAAAATGTATAACACCATTAATATAATAATTATATAGCGTTGATAACGGCTGATAGTTAAAATATGTCTTCACAACAATTATAACTTTGGCGTCTGCTAAGCTTAAAGACAAAAGGACTTCTACTGTCTTCAATTTCCCTTCCGTATGCCACACAATTTGATGTCTCATAGAAAGTTGTTTTCTTTAACTTCTCAGAATTGGTCGGCCAACATTTCCAGTTTTCAATCTATCCTGTCAGAGTAGTGGAGTATTTCGCTGGTGTTTTTGAAGTCCCTCTCATAGCCTTCTACACTTTTCCATGTGTTAATTTTATAGCCGTTATCATCATGTTTTTAAAGACAATGTTGTACTATTCTTAACAATTTTTTTGTCTTATTTTGATCTAAGTATATTGTAAGTGAAACATATCCTTTTACGCAATCACCCTGACGATATGAGTTTCTAAAACCGTTGACATTAATTTCATTCCCTTTCGTTCGTAACTTTTCCGTCTGTCACGGAGTTGGCTAACTTCTGGCAGCTTGTCATAATTCAATTTTGTATGAAAGTTATATTAATAAGAGGGTTGTACGATGTCACACGGACGGTATTTATCACAATGCTGTTTGGTAGAAGTTTTCTGAAGTGTTAAAAGGGTATCATTACTGAGAGTTTTGTTATGACATTGTTTTTTTTTTAAACAGGTTACTTTTTTAGTATTTTGTAGAAAGAAAAGGTTCTTCATACAAGCCGAAAGAAATCTTTTTACGGCTTTTCTAAAAAAAAGCTAATAAGAATCTTCAAATCGTCAATCGACATCTTCTTGAACCCAATTTTCAACCGACTTCACCTAAAAAGTTTCCTCCATCACCCCTTTCAAACCAGAACAATAACGCCCACATGGAAATAAAACCTCGCTTCGATTCCCAAATAGTCTGACGTCACACGTTCATTCCGTGTTAGCACATACAAAAGTTTGCTTTGTAACAAAGCCAACATAGGCGTCATGGCTCCGTCGCTTTGAAGTAACATTGTGTCAACATGAAGCCGAGATTCACAGTCAGACATAAATTACTGACATCTGACGACTGGCAAACATGGAGTTTCAAATAATATTTTTCTGAAATGGTTGAATTTTTCAACACGTGAAGATAACAGTGGAACTGCTTTTCGTGATCATAATCTTTATCATTCTCTTGTCCTTATCTCAAACTATTTGATGTCGGCGAAGCATGTCTTTTTCTTCCATATTAGTCGTCATCTTTGTAGTCACCCCCTTTATAGGCTCATCATCTCTCACACAGTCCATCCGTTTCTTTGGTCTTTCCCTAACCTTATAGCCAATGACATTCCACGTGTATCTTTGAATGTAACATTGAAAAATATGAATGAACTTGGAGACGGTAATCTTAATTGCGTAGAGAGTTGCAGAATATTCTTGATAACATATTATGCAGTTTTTATTAGAACTGCTAATCCGTCAAATGAGAGTATACATGTAAAATAATATAGACTAATTAAGCATGTGTAACAATTCACGCTAATTAAGCCGCCTACATATGTAACATAGATTTTAACTACATAACTCGCGTAAATTGATCAATTACTGTTTCATATTACGGCTGTGGTTAATGCCTGCTATTTATGCGTTTAATGACATCTATTATAGTGAGGGAGTGGATTTGTTTATGGGTAAAAATCATCATTGTTGCACTTTCATTGTTATCTTTGTTTTGACTAAATTCTGATAGCAATTTCATGAGGGTTTAATGAAATGACGTTTAGTAGCGTCAACTGTAGTGTTCTGTCAAAAGTGTCAAAGTGCCTATATTTTCTTTAGTCGTGGCTGAATGATGAATGAATAAATAAACTAATAAATATCCTCATATATTTTAAATTCACTGTCGAAGTACAATGCTCTTGTCTCAAAATAGCGTCAACGGGTGGCGTGAATTATCATAAAAATCCTCGGTCATCAGCTGTCTCCATTGAATTAAGAATGTATAATGAACCTTTTAATTTAACGTTAGAGGTTGTAGAAGTTTATAGAATAATCTTTATAAAACAATGTCTCAAAAACAAATTTGGTGCTTATAACATTATTCCAGAAATCAGAAAGCCGTTATCAATATTGCAGTAAGTAATATGTATATTGACAATGAATGTATATCTAAAACATAAGATGAAAATACGCCACTGATTTGTTAAACCAGCAACATTTTGTCGAAACCCGTAGATAAGGAAGCCATTAATGTTAATTCATCGTTGCGTTGGTTGAACAATAGTAATATCCGCTGTACTGTCGAAACGCTGTGTATATTTGTAAAGTACCAGAGGAAGTTCATTTAGATTATTTGCAATTCTGTTGCTCGATCGAACCCCTTTTCAAGAAGTGTTGTGTAAATGCTAAATTAAGTTTTTTCTGAAGATTGTACTCATGTATTATAATTTGAAAATTAATATAGTATCATTTATACATAATTTGATGAATTTTCAAAATTTCGTTCGTTATGTCATAATATCGTTCTTCATTGCATAAAGTATAATCAGCCTATAATTTTGCTACTGCTGGAACGCCAGCCTCCTTTTTGGGTCATAATGGAATGCAGGCTCATTGCGGGATGGTAGATGTTACATGTCTCCGAATTTTTGGTCCTCTGATATTTTTGTTTCCTCACGATGTTTTCTTTCGCCGTTTTGAGAGCAGTGTTGATGATGACTTTTCTATGAAACAGCCTTTTTCATCAGAATCATGTACAGAATCCATTTTCTCATTTTGCGCGTCGATGTCCCTGCCACCCTGTATATTCTTTTTTGTTTGAGCCCCAAACTCCTTGAACATTCTATAACCCAGACAATTATTTTCATTCAGACAGGTTTAATGGGAACATTGCCATCCTCAAGCACTTTGAGAAGTGCTATAAAATTCTAAATTCCATTTCGTCTAGGTAATAATAAAAATGTATTAAGAGCATACGTCACCCATAACATGAGTTTTATTATAGTACTATATTATATTAACGTACTAAATTTTCTATTGCTTGTTGCAGGTGTTAGCACTAAGGATTTTATGGCAAAATTAGGAGAATATTTAATTTTAACGGCGTTCTCACATAATTGTCGACTTGAGAGAGCTTTTAAATGTTTAGGCACCAATTTGACTGAATTTCTCACTACTTTAGACAGCGTTCACGATGTGTTACATGACCAAGTAAGTGCATTCTTATGTATTCTATCTATACTCAATATTTTACCATTTACTAGGAAAAAATACCTTATTCATTGCAGAATTCTCACGAAACACCGAGGAAAGTGTGAAACTTAGTACGAACACTTTAGTTTCAATTCAAACCCTTAATAAGTCTTCGTTACAAAGCACTTAAACTTATAACGCAAAGTGAAAATATTGTAATGTTTTAAATTGCTCTTCATTGTGATTTATAATATCATTCTCATGAATATTTTTATTTAAATTGAAAAGCAAAGCAACACTTCAAATATATTAAATTATAAAACATTCACCAAAAACGTTAATGAAGAAACCAACATGATTAATGACACCATTATACTTCCACAGGATGATATTCAGAAAGATGAAACAATGGAATATGAAGCTAATTTCGTTTGTACGACATCGCAAGATGGAAAAATCCAGCTTCATTTGACGACAGAGAGCGAGCCTGTCGCATATATTCTAGTTGGCAGCTTGAAATCAATAGCAAGGTTGTTATATGATACACAGACGGATATAAGACTGACGAGTTATACTAACGACCCTAGGAGATTTAAGTAAGTATAAAAGTTGGCGATAATATTGATGACGGTAAAAAGTTTGTAGATATTTTTTTTACACGAAAAAGTCTCACAGACGTGGGATACGATATGGATATTACAACGATTTTTTTTAACTTCTTTTCTTTCAGTACTTCTATATATATTTCTCTGTGTAGTATTAGTGCCACCAATAGTCACGGTAATTCTGTTATGAAAAACACTACTTATTGCCTACTACTATAATCTACGATGTGCATTTAATTAAAAGCATTTAACAAAAGTGGCAGTAGCACATTTCACGGAAAAGTGACTTCCAAATTAATCATTCACTCATGCCAGATAATAAATTCGCAAACGACTGTAACAATAATTAAAACAGTTTTAATTAAAATTAAAACCATCTCAATTTTGAGCCTTAAAATCTTTGTGACATGGAATTAACAGACGTCGATTGCACAAGCCTGATTGTTATTTTAGTTGTTATTAAAATTATAATTATTTTATCCGCATTTTAACAGTAATGTTATTAAAATCGGAACTTATAATGACATCAGCATCTGCATAAAAAAATGGAAAACATATTATTTAATTTTCGTTGTACCCTGTCTATTAGGTTAACCGTTTTTTGACAGCTGTCTTAGAACGTACATATTCCAGATTACGTAAAAGTTAACTTTAAAATGGGTAATAAAATAAATATTATAAACTTCCTTATCTTATTGAATTATGTTATTTATGGCTTCTTAAAGATATTATAATACCGTACGTGTATCAATCAATGTATTGTGTGTTGCTGCAATCACTAGTTCCATCTGTCAAGAAACGGTTTACCTAATGTACAGGGTATAATGCGGTTATATTCAAAGAGTTTTAAAATTGTAATTTAATGTATTTGAGCTGAAATTTGAGTTTTAAATAGGTTGGTCTGGTTAATTTTTGTGGGCGTTTTAAAGGTTACGCTATTTCTACACTCCTAGTAATGTTCCCGTAGTTAATGATTACACAATATTGAAATCATTCTTGGCCACCAGACACACCAGCAGGCATACCTGCTTTTTCTAGTATCATGTTGATGATGTTATTTTATCTAAACACAAAAATTAAGAAAACAAAATATTATTCGAGAATAGCAAGAGCGGATGGATTATGACTTATGAGTCATCCCTTCCCAACTTGAAAATTAGTTATTATTGGAGTTTCTTTCTTCCATCAACTTCCATTAGGAAAGCGATCCCTTTTTAATTGGTTGGAAAGTTTTCTATGGAAAGAAGGAGTAACTGACCTTCTCAAAGAATAATGCCTAGTGCCTCATCGCCCTAAAATCTAAATTTTATAACAAGTCTTTAGTATTTTTATAAACAGTGAGTGTTTTAAACTAGTCTGACGTGTTATGTTGCATGTTTGTTTTGGATTTTATCGTTTCGTGTTGAATAGCAAGAGCGGATGGATTATGACTTATGAGTCATCCCTTCCCAACTTGAAAATTAGTTATTATTGGAGTTTCTTTCTTCCATCAACTTCCATTAGGAAAGCGATCCCTTTTTAATTGGTTGGGAAGTTTTCTATGGAAAGAAGGAGTAACTGACCTTCTCAAAGAATAATGCCTAGTGCCTCATCACCCTAAAATCTAAATTTTATAACAAGTCTTTAGTATTTTTATAAACAGTGAGTGTTTTAAACTAGTCTGACGTGTTATGTTGCTTGTTTGTTTTGGATTTTATCGTTTCGTGTTTTCAAGTGAAACATATCAATCAAATGTATTTGTGTATTTTTATTTTCTGATAAATCATCTCAATGGTTTTCTCTCTTAATGCTCATACACACGAGCGGCACGTTGTCGCCGGCTCCAGTTGCCTCTGCCGTTGACGCGTGTCATTCGTGTGTGATCACCAAGTCTAAAATGTACATAATTTGCATTCCTTCCTTTCTTCAATTCTATTATGTTTTAGGTACGAAATAAACGCAGTGCCATTACATCAGAAGTCAAAAGACAGTGACTGCGAGCAATCAGAAGCATCTTGCATTGCCACTTCAACAAAAGTGACAGATTTGAGGATCGGAGTGGCCAGCTTCTGCAAGGCGTTCCCGTGGCATTTTGTTACTGATAAGAGATTGGAGCTGGTGCAATTGGGTATGTATTATTTTTCATGTTCAGATACTTCTTCTTCTGCAGCTAATTTAAATTACTACCATATTACTATTGATACTTTGATTGAATTGAAATAAACAAAACATTTAGATCATGAAGTTGATCATAATAGGGAAGGCTGGGGTGTAAGAACGGAAAAATGTGGAGAGAGAGGCCTTTGTTCTGCAGTGGGACACAGTGGGATACAGGCTAGTTAGATTAGAAACTAAAACCAAACTATAATATACACATATTTACAGCGTCACTAAAATAGCTGCCGAAGCAGCGCGATGTTACAACGTTCAGTGATGCATTTCACATTTACTGCTTCCTCTTTTCTAAAAGAAGTTATTCGTGTCGGAACAACTTACCCCTGGCACTTAGAACCCCGGCCTCCCTTACTTTTTCTGGAACGTGGCCGACTTAAGTGACAGTAATTACGTTATTATTTTTATAATGAATATCTAGTATCAGCTTAACTTTTTTTTGTTATTTAATATACAATAAATGTTGCTTTAGCTCGTAGCTCGAAGTAATTGAAGCTCTATGTGCCACCATTGTCTTATATTGAAAATTCTTCCAAGAGCGTATTTGTCTGGAATTCATTCAAGCGAATGAAATTATATTATAGAAGATACGATTAGTAGAAGCGATAAAAGTAATAAAACTAATGAGAAAATTACAGATAAATATATAATATCTGATTCTCTTTTGCGTAAAGAAAGCATCAAAGAATATGTGAGAAATGGGTGAAGTAATACGACCGTACTTCTTTATAATACCATGATAGTGCTTTCATGGGCGATACTAAGTACCTAATAAAGTGGCCTTAAGAACAACATTTTATTGCTCCGTAAATCAGTGGAGGCCATTCAAGGCTAAATAGAAAGATTCATGGAAAGGAAAACGAATATTCAGAACTTAGTAAAAAAGTATTTGGGTAAAAAAATAATCGAAATTGAAGTTGAGAAAGTATAAGATGGTAATAGTTATGCATTATATTTTTATCTCTATCTATGAGATCTTATCGTAACTTTCTGAATTTATGAATAATTAATACGCATTTGAAAAACCTCTTTTCGATAGTGATACTAGAAGAAACATTTTCATTTATATCTATGAAATTACTCTCTTTAATTAAAGTGGTATTTGATGTTAAGGAATTACTAAAAGGTATTTTTACATTAAAATTAAATCAACAAGTTTAAATTTAAATATATTTTGCTAGCAGAAATGGAATTCTGACCATACCACGTGGGTGTACTGGTAATCAGGATTTAAAAGTTATTTATATACAAGGCAAAGGATAAATATTAATTGCTATTACATTGATAAGTAAAGATTTTTTTTAAACTGATTTGCTATTTTAGATGTCCTTAAAGATCGTTCTTTCAATAATATGAAGAAAGTTGAAAGTGGGCAAAAGTCGGAGGAACGCGAACTCGAGACTACATTATTAATAATAAATTTTATTATTACCAAAATACCTACTGTGTTTTTAAGAAACCCCTTAGTCTGATATTGTAATAGAATAAGAAACTATTTCATAGATTGTATATGAACACAAAGCTACAGAAGACGATATTTCCATGCCCGAGGAAGTAGTGTAAGATACAATATGAACCAGCTCATGAATAACTCGGTACAATTTTTCATATCAACCGTTTGTCCGTGAATAGAATTCTATAGCGGTATATCTAAAAATATCTGCGTCTGACCTAGAGCCGGAAATATTATTTACATTTTATTGATTTATGATCTTCGGACGCTGTATTTATTACATAGCTAGATTACGTACGCCTACAAATGAAATGTTTGTAACTGGAATAATATTACACAGTGAAATTCAAAATTAGATTGATTATACCTTTATGATGTTATTGTGCTTGGTCAGTATAAACCATAATTCCAAATGATGATGGTTATATGTCTCATTCGTATAAATTGGATTTGCATTCGCTGAAAATGTCAAATGTCGTAGAGTGGATTGTCTATTTTTAATTTTTTCTAGATTTGGTTGTGAAACATCATATTGACAACCACCATCTTATGATGTATTGCCATCATTACAATCTTTGAAACTTGCAACTAGCTCTTATGAAAGAAAAAAAATTAAAAGTGCTCCAAGAGATTTATTATAATCAGTATAAGCTTAACTAACAAAACGTCCATTAACAGTATTCATCTCTTTTCTTTAACACTTCGTTGGCACCGTCGTGCTAACAAGTCCCCGTTGAATCGAGATTTGCCTCGGTAAAGTCATTAATTATTTATTTTCCCACAGGATTTCTGCTTCCATATTCTTGAACAAGGTTTATTTTGTAAAAATCCAGCTGGGAATTGGAATGAATAATGTCCACTGCCCAGATGCCTATAAATGGTCTAAGTAAAAGCATTCCACCAAAAATCGGTAATTAATTTAAAAAGGGTCGGAGGAAAAAAGTTCGTTTGAAATTGTTTATCTGCTTAATCTTATTGAATACTTGAAGGTCATGATTATTTGGCTTTAGATTCTCGAAAATCTGTGTTCAAAGGGTTTTTAATAAGGTTTTTAATAAATTACTAGTCGTGAAGTAAAGGCTTATGAATAATTTAGAATTAAATGGATATTAATCTGAGTGCTTATAAGAAGCTTTTTTCTGTAGACTATTTTCTTAAAAAGAAATCCAATATCAAACCTTGTTGTGATTATCTTTATGGCATTTTCGCCAATAAAGGCTCGAAGGAAATAAATGGAAGAAGTTGACCAGTTACTGTGAATTACTGTCTTGTTTCTACTCAACACTTAATAGGGTTCTCAAAATGGAGTCGTTAAATAAACGGCAACTCAAAGTGATTATCGGCAAAAGGTCTTTTACTATGGTACCTTCATTTCCTTGCCTTTGTTGGTACCCATAACAGTTAACGAGGGTACAAGTACCCACTTTTGAAGATTATGTTGTCAGTAGTTTTTGTTCGATCTTGGAAACTTTGGGTAGTCTAGAAACTTGGAAAGAATTTGAAAAATAAATAACAACAAGCAAATTATTGCACATTGAAATGCTGTCTGTTGATGATTGCAATGATTTGACAAAAGTCAATTTATAATAGAATAATATCCATTAGGCTATATGTAAATATAGAATCTACCTATATAGCTAACTAACCTGTATTGTCTCACTGCTGAGCAAATGCCCCTCTCTCTCTCTTTTCCACAAATACATATGTACATACATAAACTCACCCCTTTCTTCTATGGTGGTAGGCAGAAACTACTTCTTCCCAGCGAAAGCACTAGGAATTGGTGAAGGGCGGGCGTTTTGGGGGACTGTCTTATACAATTTTAACGTTCGAAGACTGCTGATTCTGAGCCTAATTTGAATAAATGACTTTTGAGTTTGATTTTGTTTTGACAGAATGCCGCTTGTTACGATGTACGAGCTTTTCCACACAATTCTGTCTTTTCATCTGAACATTAAAATAGATCATATTCATACATTATGTGAAGTCATTCCTGATAGTACCTTCTTTAAAATAATTTAATGTTGTGCCATATTGATGATAAGAATGAATTTATATAAGTCAAAATAAATAAACAAATGGAAGATAAATTCATAATGCTATAAGTATTCATAAATTATAAGAAGATACTCAACTGAATTGAAAATTATTATTAAAGAGAAGAAGCCTAAACTTAGCGCACAAAATTGAATTTATAGAATTAATCAGACTATCTGAATTATTTATGGAACGTTTCGAAGCAACTCTTTATGTACTGAAGAAAAATCGACGTCAAAACTGTACATTGAATATTTTTGAAAAATAAAATTGCTACTAGTGTGGCAACGAGTCTGATGCCGAAACTATAGTTTTTAACCGACTACAAAAAGAAGGAGGAATCGGTGTCAAAAAACGAAAATGCAAAACCAACGACATCAACTTCTGAAATTAAAGTTATTTTTCACTTTGTAGTATTTTATTTGGAAGTCGGTTGTTGTTTTTTATAAAAAAAAGTATTTATTCGAATTTTTGTCCGTTTGTCTGGATCTATTTTCCGGATTGAAAATATAATAAATGGTTCTGAAATTAAAACTGTGTCAACGCCAGGATAAAGGAGCTAAAAGTACAGTAAAAGTAATAAATTCTACAACTAGATAATTTTTCCAAGGAACTACGTCGTAGACTACAGTAGATATAGGTTAAGTAGTTGTAAAACTAAATTTTTATTCACCTCTAAAAATTTTAGCGTCCTTGGTAGTTGCTGCTAAAAATTTTATGAGCATTTTGTTATGTTACCCGCAAAATATTGTCTGCAGAAATACCTACTCGCAACTTTCGCTCCGTAAACTAGAAGTTTTGAACAACGTGCTATGATAAATTGTTAAACTCATAACGTGCTCTAAAATAAGGTATAATGTTATGACTTTGATTTGGCAGTGGTGGTCTAGTGATATAGAGTTTGTAGGTCGGCAGTTCGAATCCGGGCAGGCACTTTACTTTGTGTACTTATTTAAATTCATCACCACTGTTCTCAAAACGGTGATGGAAAACATCGTGAGGAAGCATCGTGAGGAGATAGATAGGGGTAGATCAGGTCACGTGTCCGGATGCGAGCTCCGTCTTACGAAATTTCGATCAGGTCACGTGTCCTGACGCGAGTTTAACATTTTTTACCCATCACAAAAAAGTGCACAACGCCGCTAACGAAATTTTCTCTTCAAAAATTTGAAGACAGTGACATCCACCAACCCGCACTGGGCCCGCGTGGTGAATTTTAGCCCACTCCCTCTCACAGAGATGGGGCCTGTGTCCCAGCAGTGGGAACATTAAAGGAACGCTAATTATCATTTTATAATGACCAGCCTGTAACTGCAGGATAAAGGCTGCTTTTCACATAGAGGAGGACAGCGGACGAGCATTGATCACCATGCCAGCTTATTACGGTTTGGCGATTTCATATACAGAGTGTAAGGGACATCGACGTGTCATCTGTTACCATTAATTCAACACACGATTTTAGATCCTTTAGCGTTGAAATCATGGTTATAGTTTGCGCGCCGATGTCCCTTACACCTTGTAGAAGTCCTCATATGCCTAGCCATTTCCTAACTATATTGGGGTCGGCGTTCAGTCTAACCGAATGCAGCTGAACACCAGTATTTTCCTTGGAGCGACTGCCTATCTGGCCTCCACAACCCGGTTACTGGGTAATACGATATCCCTTGGTAAGACTGATTTCACCTTACACCCTGTAGAAGTACAGGTTTACATTTTCCTTTTTCCATCGTAAGTCAGTGATGTTCCAAATAAACTGAAACGTACAATAGTTTTGAAAAAGTCTAATTAGTACTTACCTTGGCCTCATAACTTTAGTACCAACGTGATTAATCACAAAATATGAATGATTCACAGCAATGTCAAAACAAGGGAAGCTTATTCGGGAACGCAATTTGACGAATTGCCTCAGATGAGGACACTGAACAAATAATATATGAGTCTACTCGTATAACGTTACAAATGTGCGTTACATTTACCAAAACAATCGTACGAAACAGAAACAGTTCAAAATGTAACGCTTTCATTCATCATTTTGGTTAGATTTTCTTCCTGTCGGCGTAGATTGTACTCAATACATTTGTCAACGGTCACTGTGGACCCTGTCCGCCACAGCAGCCGATCGATTCTGTAAAAATCTCGCCGTGAAAAGTTAGGTGAAGTGAGCTTAGAGTGAGCTGTCAATAGTGTCAATCCCTAGCATTAGTTGGAATGACAGCTCACTCCACGCTCACTTTTCCTGAGTTTTCACGGCGAGATGGTTACAGAACCGCACTGCAGATTAGAGAAGAGGAATCATACTTTAGTTAAATATATAAGTTTTTTAACACTATACAAGTCACATTTGGGTTTAAAGATTATTTATTTATTGTCACTTAAAATGAAATACAAAGTGGTTACATCTAAATAATACTATCCTATTTGCCTCTGGGGTGTTGGCGACGTTACAGAGTGCATACATGTTTCTTAAGTTTTGTTTTAAATGTGTTTATATTATCACACTTCGCATTTCATATTTTTTCTCTTTTTAGTGCAATTGCTTAGAGTCATATTCATTTGGGTGCGCCAGGCTACCATGCCGCGCGCTGGCAGGCATTTTTAGGAGCAATTTTTGTGTGAGCAAATTAAACAAACAAAAAATTAATATTCATTTTCCCTTGACTGTTACGCTCCAGTTTAGTTTTTCGGTATTCTAACTAATGTGTTAGTAACGTTAGCTTGACAAACAATATTAGACTTGATGTTCCCTTTGGTGGTAGCAAAAACTAATTTATTTGAGGTCAACTACATATTTCAAGGCTGTGGAAAATTTATTGTCTGACATTGTCACGATGTATTTAATGTAATTGTTGCTATGTTCAAATAATGAAAGGGGTGACGTAACAATAGTGAAAGCATTAAACGACGACCTTTTGACCTACCTAGGTATGTAAACCCTATTTGTTTTAGTTGTACAATGTAATGTTTTAGTTGTACAATGTAAAGAAATTAGTCAGCGCCTTATGTAAATTGAGGTATTTTTAGTTGCCAATTTTTTAATCACGTCTAATTTGTCTATGGAGTATCTTAATTTGACAGGAATAAACTAATGTTTATCTTCTGTCCTTTTCTTAATGAAATAGAAAGAAAAAGATGCACTGATCTTAAATTTAGCTAAGTTTGTGAACAAGGGAATCGGCGCCATTGTTTAGTTGTGCAATGTAAAAAGTTTTGACTTACAGCAATTTTATACATGTTTAGTAATGTCTGCTCCTTTTGGCGTGTCAGTTTGATTTGTGGCTTGGTTCGTTCATTCAATTGATGACGGTTGCGTTCGTGTATTAAATTGAAGGAGAGTGCTTCTTATTCTCTCTTTAATCTTTTACTTACATAACTCATCACCTGCCTAGCCTTTTCCTATGTTAGGTTCGGCTTCCAATCTAACAGGATGCAGCTAAATACCAATATTTTACATGGTGCGGTTGCCTATCTGACCTGTTCACCCAGTTACTGAGTTATACGCTACCCCTTTTTTTTTTTTTTTTTTGTGGATGGGAAATCATCAAATGACTCCTCCCGCTCTGGGTGGAGCAGAAGGGAGTGTCAGACTCTTACTGACTAAAACCCACCCGTGTTCCTTCCTTAGCCCTTTATGTACCAGGGCAGCGGTAACCCTTTCGGACGATCCCGCTACCCCGGCAGGCTTCGGCCCTGTCGGGCCCCGTCAACTACGCTGACATCTCTTTGAGGCGCGCGTGGAACACATACACGCCATCCGGCACGGGCCTGGTCCTGATCGGACGGAGAGCTACCCAGTGCTCTCCGCCCGCAGGCCCGCGCCTACGGTGGCCGGGAGTCGTCACGCGGCTCCCGACGCCCGGAGCGTCTCCCTCGGCGGCTGAGGCGTGAGGATCTCTCCCTTGCCCATCCCGCCACCTCCTTCGCTAGCATGACTGCTTCGCAGAAGGAGGTGACCGCCTCCTACTCCCTCTCGCCCCGGACCATGGCTTGCACCAGGGCCGGGCGCGAGAGGTCGCCGCCGCTGCCGATCGCCTCTACGAGGACACGGCGGTGCTCTGCCCAAGCGGGGCAGACCTCCACCGTATGCTCCACCGTGTCCTCTGGGCGATCCTCGCAGTGGCGACACCCGGGCGTCTCCTCCCGCCTGATGATGTGCAGGAACCTCCCGAAACATCCGTGTCCGGAGAGGACCTGCGTCAGGCGGTAGGTGAGAGCGCCGTGACACCTCTCTAGCCACTCCTCAAAGAGGGGTCTTACCGCCGCTATCGTGGCGTGCCCTGCGCTGGGTTGCGATAGTCGCGCCTTCCATTCCACCATGAGACCGCGCCGGAGGTCCGTCCGCTCCGCAGCAATTTGCCGCGGGTGCGGAGTTTCCCCCCGACGTAGTGCCTCAGCGCGCCAGTCATACAGGCGCGCGAGGACTGTCGCCTCCAGATCCCATGGTGGCAGTCCGGCAAGGAGGCTTGCTGCCTCGCCCGAGATCGTGCGGTATCCCCGGATAAGCCTTATGGCTACCACCTTTTGGGGCGCGTTCAGGTAGTGTGCGGCTCTCAGCCGCAATGAACGCGCCCATACCGGGGCCCCATAAAGGGCCATGGACCGCACGACCCCTGCGTAAAGCCTCCGGCAGGAGGCGTTTGGCCCCCTCAGGTTGGGCAGGAGCCGCTTTAAGGCGGCCCCGGTCCGTTCCAGTTTGGGGGCCAAACGTCGAAAGTGTTCGACGAAGTTCCACCGGCTGTCGAGGACGAGACCCAGGTATCTCATTGTATTCTCGACGCCGATGTGAACCCCTCCTACCATCAGTTGGGATCCAGAAGGTGGTCCGTACCGGGGCCCATGAAAGGACATGGCCTCGGACTTGTGCAATGCCACCTCGAGACCCAACTGCCGATACGCTACCCCTTGATTGACCTGACCCGTAACGAATGTCAAAGATCTACCGATAAAATACAAATGAAAATAATTAACGGGCTAACGTACTTTCCGAGGTACGGAGGGGTCCTGTTACGTAATGGATGGTCACCCATCCACGGACTGACCTCAGCAACTGTAGCTTAACCTTCGATAGACCAGGGCAGCTGTATTTTATTTAGCCACGAGCCTTACATAAATATTATCTTTATTTGTTCCCCTATCTAATGGTCTTTATTCTGTTTATTAGGTGCTGGTTTCATGCGTCTCTTTGGAACCTACCTCGCATCCCACGGTTCCTCACTCGGCACTTACTTCAGGTTGCTGCGCCCAAGAGGAGTTCCTCTCGACTTTCGCGATATCCTGAAGAGAGTTAATACTCCTTTCATGTTCTGCTTGAAGGTGCCTGGGTCTTCGTCTCCGGCTGAGGTAAGTGAATCAATTGATTTTTAGACTACATTTTAACTGTGTTCAGTAAAATCCTACTAATATTATAAACGCGAAAGTTTGTATGGATGGATGGATGTTTGTTACTCTTTCACGCCAAAACTGTTGAACGGATTTGGATGAAATTTGGCACACAGATAGTTTATAACCAGGATTAACACATAGGATACTTTTTATCCCGATATTCCTACAGGATCGAAACTTATGCGGTTGAAACCGCGGGGCACAGCTAGTCTATAAAATTAGATTTAGGCACAATTGCACATTCTACCGGCAATCTACAATATTTTATTTTTTTTTCGAAGGGAACCCAAGTAAATATCAAGAAAATAATACTTTTATTCTTGTACTGGTCTGTTTCGTTTGATCGAAACCCACGTTAATATATCATTCAAGCGGATAGGTAATGGCACAAAGGTAAACCACAGACTAATTTTTGACTAGAGACATGTAGATACGTACAGACGCCAGCAGGTAAAGCTACCCGAATCTGTAAAATTTTCCCAATCAACTTTGAACCTTAATGCTTTGGCGATAAAGTTGAAAACCTATTAAATAAATTTGACAGATTGTAATGTGCTGACGTCTGTACCTAACTACCTATACGTTTTCTTTTTACTAAACGAAGGTCAAAACAATAGATACATAGATGAAATTAAGACGAGTATTTGATCTAGAGAGCTAAGGACTACAGGAGCCCTTTTTTTTTTGGTTACGCGGTGGAAATCCTCATGGACTTCCTCCATCGTGGGGGTGACGGAGAGGTATGCCTGTATGCTAAAAACCACCGCGATGTTCCACCTCTGCCTATGGCCGGGGGTGCGGGATTCGCATAAGCATTCACCGCTCCCCCGACAGGCGTTGGCCCGCTGTTCCTTAGCGAGTCCTACCTCCCCGTGCGGCCATTCCCAGAATGGTCGTACCCACTCTCGAGTGGCGCGCGTGGAACACTGCGACGCTAACAAGCCCTGTTTGGTCGGACGACGGACGCACTACAGGAGCCCTAGATTACTTAATTTAGATTCATCATCTGCGTAGCCTTTTTCGGCTTCCAGTCTAACTGGATGCATCTGAGTACTAGTATTTTACAAGAAGCGACTGCCTATCTGACCTCCACAACCCAGTTAATAGGTAATACGAAACCCCTTGGCAAGACTGTTTCTCAGACTTTCGGGCTTCTGACGACCGGTAACGACTGTCAAAGACCCACGAAAGACAGCCGGGACCAACAGCTTAACGTGCTTTCCAAGGCACGGACGGATCTTGGTATGTAAAGATGATCATCCATCCACGGACCAACCGCGGCAAGCGTAGCTTAACCTGATCGATCGACCGCGCGGCTGTTATTACTTAGCCACAGGCCCCTCTTACTTACTTAATTTAGATTAACTAATCAAAATCGAATACACCGTTCAGATCGAACGCTAAGCCACTTAGATTAAGTTACGAACTCGTACGTCGAGATGAAAATCCAGCCAGCATAACCACCGTTAAATCAGGCTAGCCTTATAACGAAGAAACTGAACACACTTTCAAAGAAATAAACGAAGAAAGTTTCTATTTAATTTGAGGATTTTTTAATTAGAATTCGCTTGCTTCGTGGAAGGAAAAAATATTAGGAAGCTAATGAACATTTGCTATGCTAATCTTGGAGAGATGGAGCTTAATTAGTTGCTAGTGTACAGAAGAAAACAGATTATGATGAATAATGAGTTTCATTTCGTTATCGTACCTAGGTAGGTACTGTAAAGATTATAGCCTTTTTGGTGGTTACATGCAACCTCCGCGAGTCTGTTAAAAGTTATTGGCATGGAATACGAGACAAACATTAACTTAGTTTAAGATTAGAAGTCTTTTAGGTGTCAGATTTGAAAAAGAAAAAAATTGGAAAAAGATGTAAAATACGTTTAATGATTTATAGGAATAATTATTGAACATACGTGATAAACCGTGGTTTAATTGATTCTTGCCGGTACACTGACAGCTCGTAGAGAGTACTGTGCAAGAGGTACTTCAATAAATAAAAGACTATTTACTTTTAAAGCCTAATTATTTAAATAATCAAACCATTTTATAATTATGATGATATACTTGTCAGCTCACTAACATACATAAATAGAATCAGCCTATAATGTTCCCACTGCTGGGACACAGGCTTCCTGTCTTCGAGAGGGAGTGGGCTGTAATCTCACTAAGCAGACTTCTAATTGTTTTCTGCCTTCTAAATTCGTAATGGCGTTTATCTCATAATTTTGAAGCCAAACTAATCCTTCCTATATACGAGTATGTACTCGTATACATATATGTATGTACACGCGAAAGTGAGTTTGTTACATTTTCACGCTAAAACGGCTTAACGGATTTGGATGAAAGAAGACTGAAACGATTACATATAATCTTGGGCCTGGGTGTAAAAAGATGAAAGTGGTGTCAATTAATAGCTTATATATTATCAACCTTTCACTGAAAATTCTGCGGATTTTGTCAATCTTTGAACAGAGATACAAGAGAGTTAGTAAAAGTGAGGTTATGTTACAATCTCTAACTAACAGCTGGTTATTGTATTTAGGAGAAAATGTTTGAAAAATCATATGAATGAAAGTCAATGACTTCAAGTAATAGTTTGGAAAAAGGTATGGAGTTATGGAAAGGATGTCTAAAATAAAAGTCTGATTAGAAATAGCAGATTGATTTATTTTGATTTTTATCGATAATATCTATTGTTTTTTCAGTAATTAATTGATATTTTATTTATTAATATGACTGTAATTATATGAACTATATTGCATATAAGTATATATTACTTTGAGTTAATTATTTAGTGCAGAAGTCTTATTTTCGTAACTCTGTAATCAATTACTCAATCGATAATCTCACGAAAACTATCTTTCTCATATTTCTCTGCTTCCAGATTGAGAATTGAGGTGATTTTCCATATTCTAAGATAAAACAAATATGACTAATTGTTAAGATCATATATCTCAACTTATTACATTTGGGCCCACCGTTTTCCATCTCCTTTGGCACATACGTAGACTACCCGGACAAGGACATAGGCTTCTTTTCGTCCTGGATCACAGACGAAGTGGGTGGCAACAACTAGCTATCTTATAATTACTCAAAAAGGTTGCATGGATGGATGGTTGATGATGGATGGTTCTTTTATCAACAGTCTTAGCATTTAGCTAAGCAGAAGAGGTAAGTTTGTCATAAAAAATTAATACAAACTTTTCTATTTTTGTAACCATTCAAACTATTGGACTCTATTCAAGTCCTATACTTACCAAGTTAGAAGTAAATTATGTTCATAATAACATTTATGTTTTATTTCTTTAGTCTCTTTAAGTCAGTACCCATTTAAATAATAAACAAGTAATCTTTGAAACGACAAAATGTTATCCGGAATAATCTCATCTTCATCGTTTTTAACAACATTTTGTCGGCGAGGAAACGAAAGTGTCGCCAACTTCTAATTTATTATTCTCGATTTTCCAACGTTCTACAGAGTTTCAACAAAATTATTATACTTTGAAGTTCTTTTTTTCCTGTTTGTGATTTGATAAAGGTCAATATTAACACATGATAAGGATATACCTTATCATGTGTTAATATTGACCTTTGTCAAAGGAACAATTTAAAAATAAGGCTTCCTGAACTTTTGACGGACCAAGAGGTAGTATAGATAAAAATAGAGACAGTAATAAAACACTGAACTAAGAGGATATTTCTGCACCCACACACAAGCAGAGAGCTGGTGGACCTCGTCACCGGGCTGCAGGCAGTCCAAGGAAGCCATGCCATCATTAGATGGTAAGCTAACCAGGCGTTTACTATGCCTGGACAGGAAGGCCTGCGCCTGGTAACGGGTGACCCCATGACTAGGCTACTGGACACTGCTCGCTAAACAAACACTACCACACAATAGGCATAACGGACAGTCACCTGTGCAGGGAGTCTGAGGAAACCTTTGCGCGTGTGCTCTTTGAATGCATAGGCGTCACCCAGATTAGGTCAGAAACCCTCGGGACACCCAGATATTACACAGATGTTCTCAACAGGCCAGGAGGAGTAATCAACTTCAATAATGTTGGAATAACCACCGACGGCCACCATAGCCCACGCACAAAGGTCCACTTGAAGGACTAAGTGCGGAAATCAAACCCGACATAGAACATGATGGATGTTGCAGGTAAAACACTCGAGCCGATTCAAACTGCAGCGGTTGCTGGCAATAATGGCTAAGTTTTTATATAAAACCGTTTTGAAATCCCGCTTATATTAAAGAAAGAAAGAAAAAGTATTTATTGCGACTCGTACAGGATCAGAAACCAAACTTAACACAGTTAAAAATAAAAATAAAACAAATATATATACAGATACAATTTCGCGGCTGCCTGTTTCGGTATCTACATTTAGGCCCGTATTACAAAACCTCACTCAAGCTCCTCACTCGCCGGTTGATTGGTTGAAACTAGTTTTAAGTAATGCTTGAGTCTTGAGTGAGGTTCTCTAATACGGGAGACTTGGTAATGTCAAATTAATGTTTAATTTACGAAGCTCTAAAAGTAGTACCTAGTTTCTTAGGTACTTTAAAAAACTTTATAACATAATCTGCCTATAACGTTCCCACCGCTGGGACACAGGCCTCCTCTCTGTGAGAGGGAGTGGGCCGTAAACTACCACGCGGCCCTGGTGCGGGTTGGTAGATGTCACAATTTTTGGTTCTAGGACATGTCGGTTTCCTTACGACATTTTTCTTCGCCGTTTTGAGAAACTTGATAAATCCAAAAAAAAAGACTTTTTTTAAATGGAATCTACGATCGTCATGTTATTTTACTCCTACATAAACGTGAATAAACAACACAACCATGTAAACTATCATCACAGCAGAATTGATATTTAGATGTTCTCACACCCTTTCCATTACACAATGGATCCCAGAACACATGTAACCAAACCCACAGTAACTATGTTTATCCGCTTTTCTTTGTCCCCCACCATTCAAAACACTTCGAATTCAAGAGCAGCCCTTTGTAGGGAGGCACTTTACCAAGTTTGCACACAATATAACGTTCCGAATGGACACCGTCGAATTATTTGCTCACTGACCAAATTTGTTTAGGTGTTTCGTAGATAAGATCAATACAAATACACTTACAAAGGCCGTGATTAAACCCTGTTTCAATATTGATGGTTCATCCGTGTTAAGATGACTACAAAGGCCTATGATAGAAGTGGGATTATGGAAATAATTGGGGGTTTGTTTGTATTCGAAATTGTTTTATGATGGAGTCTTGGGTGGTTTTGTTTTTGTTTTTAGTGGCAATGAAAACAGTTTGGCTCAAGGTGGACCAAAAAAAGGAGAAAATTGAAAATCCAAATTTCGTAATTGTTACGGACGCCGAACTCGCCATAGAATCATGTGTAAAAAGTAGCATTATGGTTCGAGGATAGTATTACGATTGTATGGATATGTTTAAGATAGGGAAAATCATTGTAATTGGTTGCAGAGTCTTGCCTCCAGCAGATCGAGACAAGTCGAAACCTGTCGGAGACCAGACACGAACCAAATTGACTGGATTGGTGGGTCGCCTAGTTTTTCTGTATTTTACACAGTAGTGTACCCACTACTTGTGCCCACGTGCCGGGATTTCATAAGGGGCACTAAATGCAGTCGAAATATAGTTTGCCAATAGTACAGCTGATTATCTAAGGAAATAAATAAGAAGAACAAACCGGAGTTTTAATTAGAACCTTAAGAAAGTACAGTCCACACCGAGACAGTCTGACCAATACAGTAATCACATTTTTAGAAACTCTCATTCCGTAGATTACGTGACTTATTATTTAAATCTGACAGTAAAAAGTTTTTCTTTCAACCTTGAATGTCTTAGTGGGATTCTTTCGATTCCATTAGTGGAATTCTCGAAGCACACTCAAAAATAAAGATTATTATAATTAATGTATGAATTTATTGTATAATTATATGTAAATAGTACATCACAGTACCATCACTATTGTCTCTCTTTCTGCCTTAATCCATCAAAAGTTATCTTGAAAAGATCGCTTTTAGTGATAAGACCGCCCATTGTGTAAAATGTCTACCTCTTGTAAAATGTCTACATTTATACCTCTTGCCATACATATTGTCACGAAGAAAAAAATTTTTTTTTATTGCAAATAATATTTATTACTTTTACAGTGTGTTAGTTTAATACATAAATATAAAACGATTTAAAATATAAAAAGCTTATTCGAAGTGGTCTCCATTGGCTGCAATACAGTCCTTTAAACGTTGAGGCCGGTAATCAATAGAAGCACGCACTCTTTCCATGGGAATATTCTTCACTGCCAATCGTATGGATTGTTTTAGGGACTCCAAATTATCATGGCGTTTTGAACAAGCCACACTCTCTAAAACAGACCATAAATCATAATCCAGCGGATTAAGATCGGGACTATACAACGGCCAGTCTTCAGCTCTGATGAAGTCCGAAACGTTCACTTCCAACCAAGACTGCGTGGACCGAGCTTTATGACCCGGCGCCGAGTCTTGTTGGAAGGACCATACTTGGTTATTGAACATGGATTTGTTAAGGGGCTTAACAGCTACCTTCTCAAGAATAGTATCTTGATACACTTGTGCCGATGTTTTGATACCTTTTTCACAAAAATATGGCTCAGTCACTCCTTCATAGCTAACACCCCACCAAACCATCACTGAAGTCGGATAATGCCCACGTTGCACTCTGTCGACTAATTGGGAAGCTTCCTTAGAGCTTTGAGCATAAATACGGTCATTTTGTTTGTTAAAATGTTGCTCAATTGTAAAGATTTTCTCATCCGTAAACAAAATTTTTCTGTGACCTTCCCTTTGCGTACCGCTTCAGTAGTTGTTTCGATTTTACCACCCTATTCTTTTTTAAATGATCAGTCAGAAAATGACCAGTGCGTCTCTTATAGGCTGCAAGTCCTAAGTCATCTTTTAAAATACGCGACATGGTTCTGGGTGCTATCTCCATCTTCGACACTTCTTCGGACAGGATTTCTTCGAATTCTTTCCCTTACTGCTTTGACCATCTTTTTCGTACGAACACTACGTGGACGGCCAGATCTTTTTCTGTCATAAACAGAGGAGGTCTCATTGTATCTATTAATAGCCCGGTACACAAACATTTGACTAATACCAAGCGTATGGAGAGTTTTAAAAATTGCATTTGGCTCCATACCAACTTTGTGTAATGCAATCACAGCGATTCGGTACTCTTTATCACCCTACTCCATTTTAATATCGCAAAATATTGTAAAATGTATTGGCGCCAAAATTAGAAAACTCAATGAACAATCGTATAAAAATTACAGATTCCAAATTCAAATGTAATATCTTTCTTATTTTTAATTGTAACAGTATTTATGGCAAGACTGTGTATATGTAACTTTTATGGTGTAAGGAGATAAGTAACCAGGGTCGTCGGATATAGTTGAAGTTTAGTAAGAAATCAATGGATAATTTCGAATATAGTTTAATATAAATAATAGAAAACAAACAGTACATTTATCAAATTTTGGAGATGTTTCAAAACGGGCCCAGTATATGTACAGTACCTCGAAAAATCGAGAAAAATCCCTGGAATTCGGGAAAAATACAGAAAAATTGCATAAACGCATATTTTTAATCATTTGATATTTATCAATTATTCTTATCGACTTTCAATATGGCGTCTCGCCAATTTAGGTACTCTGTGGTTAAAAATCAATGACAGTATACCATAGATCGACCAATGACCATAGTTCGTGAACTGTCTACGGTTTTTTTTTTTTTTTTTTTTCTGGGTGCAGAAGGGAGTGTCAGACTTTTACTGACTAAAACCCACCCGTGTTCCTTCAGTTGCCTGTGCCAAGGGCCACGGTATCTCTTTCGAACAACCCGCAGCCCCGGCGGCAAACTGTCTACTGTCACATCTTGTCAGACTAAAAGTACGGTAACGTAGCGATTCTTTTTGACAATTTAATATGACAGAAATAAACATATCAAACGTCCATAATCAATCAACATGACAGCTTACCGCCATGACGGGTTTTTGTTGTTCTTGTGCTTTACTACAAACAAAGCCAATTTCTAGTAATTGGATGATTGAAAACTGTTTTAATTAGGTTTCCCTATTTTTTAGTATGGTGTACAAAGACCTGGCTGGGGCTCCATATATTTTGAAACACCTCCTTTCATTCGAAAATGTTAATCGGTTTCTTAGTAAACTTCAATTATATCCAACGACCCTGGTACTTAGCTCTTTTGGTGAGTGTACATAATAATGAATATTCTAAATAAATATCTATAATTTTGTCATTAAACCTGTAAACAAGAGTTTGCGTTAGCAAAACAAGAATATACAAAGCCAATACTGCACATAATGCTACTCCAGCATATTTTCTGTTATTTCCCCAACATGCATTATAACAGACCCTCTCAAACTTGGCGTTCGCCCCCTCGCTCTGATTACGTATCAACAAAGGAAAGCGCTGGCTAGACAAAAGCTTGCGACAACAGTTTTTCCAGTGACCCACCTTCGAAGTGTGTCACACAGAACCTGTGCCCGACTAAACGCGTAGTAACACAACAATAGACTAAATGTCTTTGGATGGACAATGGACTGTGAAAATTGTGTTGAGGTGCATATATATTTATATCAACAGTTATGTTTGTTGATTTGAGGAAATGTATATTGATTATATTCCCCGTAGTACACATATTATATACATAACATCACACCTGTAATCCCCGCAGGGGTAGTCAGAGGTGTACTTAGTACTCCTACATATCACCAGTTACGTTTAAGTCCCATGTAATAGCCTATTGCTATCAACCGGACACAAATCCAGACTCTGAGAAATTTTGAAGGAAAGAAAGAAAGAAAATGCATTTATTTGCGGCAAACATGACGCATGAAAAAAGGACATAAACACACAAAAAACAAACAAGTTGGGGGTAAACATGCTTCACATTCACGCAAAACGGCCATCGCTCAGCATAATGCTAAGACCTTATACGAGACAGAGCCCAAGCGCTGGTTTTCGTGTTGACGTGTGGTGTTGACGTGATGATGTTAACCAGTGCAGCATGCAATTATACATAAATAAATACAACAATCAAAACAAGAAATAAAATTAACCATTACAACATATGATTCGACACAAAACAAAAATCAAAACATGAAATATAATAAAATAAACATACATTTAAAAAAAAGATGGTGAAACATGAAATATAATGATGTGATAACATTCCGGGCAACGAATCTCGCGCCGCGCCGGGTATAGGTAATCTGTGCGCGTTCACAATGCTATACATAGATTTGACGTTTTAACATCTTGAACGTAATAATGAACAATAACATGACTCATTATTAATCAATGTTATTGTTGCGTTTAATTTCTGATCGAAAAACCCAATAACACTTTGTCCGACCTGGGAATCGATCCCAGGACCTCATGCTCAGCGGTAGCACTTGCGACTACTGGGCCAACGAGGCAGCCTCCCCTCAGCGATTTGAAGAAACCTATATTGATTATCTTCCCCGTAGTGGTTTGAAACGTTTGCCTTCTTTTGTTTTTGCTATTATTTTTTTTGTTTTCAGTTTTTCTTTGAAAGAAGATGCAGTGCGATTCTGTAACCATCTCACCGTGAAAACTTAGGTGAAGTGAGCGTGGAGTGAGCTGTGACACTATTGACAGCTCACTCAAAGCTCACTTCACCTAAGTTTTCACGGTGAGATGGTTACAGAATCATTGAACAGTAGTCGTCTTATTTTATGTGTTGTTCATTATTATTAATTTTGGCTCTTGTAACAGAATCACAAAATTTTACACGAAAGCTGCGTTGGCTACCTTATAAGGCTTACTTAAACTTTCTGCTAGAGCCTTTGATGCACCACTTCTTCCCAGCGAAAGCACTGGGAAGTGGTGAAGGGCGGGCGTTTAAGAGACTGTCTTATGTAATTTTGACGTCCGATTAGTTCTGATTCTCAGCTTAATTTGAATGAATGACTTTTGATTTTGTGGTATCTTTCCCATTAACCTGACAAATGCCATATGAAACAGCCATTGTTCAGAATAAAAATATACGCGAAACGACAGTAAATATAATCGTGAGAACCGTTGATCGCTTACATGCAAACGGTTTCTAGTAGGCGATTATTATCATGAGTTATTTCATGATGTTACCTATATTCTGTATATATATATACTACACATATACTAGTAGTCTTGTTTTTTTTTTCTATATATACCGTGCTTCTTTTCTGAACTGAATAAAGAAAGTTTTTTTTTATAATCAAATTACTTATATTTAATCTCAATCTCAAAAAGTTCTGCTTTCCTATTAAAAAGAGGAAAACAGTATCGATAAGTATTCCATAAAATAAATGCACCTCGTTTAACGGAACTCCGTTCACTAAATCGATTACTTGCAATCGAACAAGAAAATAAAACCCGTATCGAGATGTGCTCGTTACTTTAGATTTATTAGGTAATGTAAATAGCAGATCCGCCTGTTTGTCCGTTCCTTAACTATGTTTGGTAACGGAATTGAGTTGTTCGCCCAAAAGGTTTGTACAAAGATTACGTTCGTCTGAAAGTGGCATTGGATCTGTTGTAAAAGAAGGGGACGGTTTTACGTTTCTAGATATTTTAAGGAATTTACGCTTCACTTTTGCAGGTTTCTTTACCTCATTATCTTTTTTCCTAAAATCTTAATGCTGGCTCTACTAAATTCTTTATTTTCTTTTGTATATTTGTTTGGAATTAGAATAATTTTTAGGCCTCCCACAAGGTGGACCGACGACCTTGTGAATGCCGCAGGAACCCGTTGGATGCGAGAAGCACAGAACCGGTTGAAGTGGAGATGATAGGGGGAGGCCCATGTCCAACAGTGGACGTCTTCGGGCTGAAATGATGATGAATGATGACAATAATTTTCTCTCCATCGTTATTACCATCCCTCCGCAAAATATAGGCATATTTAAATTTATATCGAACTAGCTTATGCCGATCGATTCTGTAAAAATCTCACGTGAAAAGTTAGGTGAAGTGAGCTTAGAGTGAGCTGTCAATAGTGTCAATCCCCAGGATTAGTTGGAATGGCAGCTCACTCCACGCTCACTTCACCTAAGTTTTCACGGTGAGATGGTTACAGAATCGCACTGCTGGTCGCGACTTCGTCCGCGTTAAATTTCTTGCTCTCCCGTTGCGTCGCGTCGCATTACCTGCCCGCGCTATAACTTGTTTATCGCTTAGTGTTCTTTCTGTCTTTTTTTTATTTTTGATCGACTGTTTTTATCATTATACACCTTTAAATTTTGATCGTTTTAAACCTTAAAAGGGGTCATTGTACTCATCATGAACAACTTTTACTGCGGTTGGCGGGTTGGTCCCGTAGTAAAAGTTGTTCATAATGATGAGTACAATGACCCCTTTTAAGGATTAAAACGATCAAAATTTAAAGGTGTATAGCCTTCCTTATGAATTAGGCTATCAAATGCAAAAATATTGTTCATATTAGACCGGTAATTTCAGAGATTAACGCGTTCAAACAAACACTTTAACTTTATTATAACTATAGATAGATAGATATTCAATTTCATAGATTCCTTTGCTAGTGAATGTCAAAATACCGCTTAATATTTATGGCTTTATGTCGTTTATCGTACATAATGGAATGTATTCAGTACATCATGTGACAGTGCTTAAACAGCAGCTACAGTAAATGGTTTCATATCGTCACGTTTCCAGCACTTTATCAATGTCACGTCGACGTGCTCAATATCATGGATACCTCTCTAGCATTCATTTGTTTATCATTTTGCTTCGTCCAAGTTTTCAGATTTTGTTTATTAAGCTATAGTATTACAACATTGATTATTTTGAAGTTTTTAAAGACGTAAAATTTGTCTTCTTCGATTTGTTTCTGACAATTTTCAATTTTTATAATGCCTATTTTGACCTTGTAAGCCACTTGAGAACTCGATAAAAAGTAAATGATCAATATATATTTTATAAGAACTTAAAAATGAATTCATATTTGGGAAAGTTTGAGGAATCTTAAATTTTGACTCAAAATTAAACCTCATAAAATTGCTAATCCAGTTTAATACATTAAAATACAACACAAATATAATACATACATATTAACACACACATGCAAACATACAACACACATAGTAATACATACATATATATTAATATTATACTTTTTAACCGACGAAAAAAACGGAGGAGGCTCTCAAGTCGACGCGTATGTTTTTTTTTATTTTTTATTTATGACCACGCATAACTTTTTACAGCGTGGTCCGATTTTGATAATTCTTTTTTTATTGGAAAGGGCATAGTTGGTCCCATATAAATTTGGAATAAAAAATCCATCCGTAAGGGTGGAAAAATAGGTGTGATTTATTGTTCACTCACAGATTTGAATGCTGAGTTGTGTATTATTACTCTACTCAGTGCCACATATGCCTGCCCTTTGGCAAACAATTAGTAGATTATAGCCACAAAAAATATAAAATAAAAACTTTTTAACCAAAAAATTAAACCGCCGAAAATCGACTCAAAATTACTTAGGTATACTTACTCAAAATTACTTAGGTATAGTTTAAGAACTTAGTTATTAAGGTTAAATAAAAAAGGTTTATTATTTTTTGCTTTTCAGTTTTTTCGGCGGTTTAATTTTTTTGTTAAAAAGTTTTCACATCCAGCTACCCTAATTATTTGTGATTACGTTAAATCAATCAGGTAAATAGAGGTCACTTTAATCAATTTATATATTTTGGGCACTTATCCCATTGACAATGATGCGGACGAATTTTTTGATGCCCAATGAGCTCCTGCCTTTTTCTATATTTTTTCGTATTCTATACTTGTATATAATTGTATATAGTTTATATTAGTGTTAATTTGTTTTTGTACAATATTCTAAATAAACTATAAAAATAAAAAATATATATATAATATATTTTACCATTTTATTTATTTTACCATTTATGTACACACATATATAAACAGACAATGAAAAACAGAACAGAAAAAATAGGTACAGAGGTGATGCTTATTTCATAAGAAATCTCTTCCAGCATACCTGAGATAGGACAATAGATACAGAGATGTAGACAGCGTGTCGTGTATATATGTTGAAGGTACCTATTTAGTTTTATCATATAGCAATAGACAAAAGTATTGAAAATTTTTTTATGCTTGAGTATGAGTCTTTTGGCTATGTGTAGCTTATATCTTTTTTTTATTATCATTATTTTTTATTTGTAATTTGCGTTTTTATTGTGCAGAATAAATTATTTTTCTTTCTTTTCTTTCATATATCTATCTGGTGAAATGTAATCCATATCTTCTATACTAATAATAAAGCTGAAGAGTTTGTTTGAAAGCTCTAATCTCTGGAGCTACCAGTTGGATTTGCATGTGATAACCCAATTTTTGAGGAACCTTTGGCTACTCTCGCTATGACTTTTAAAAACCAAGCAAAAAGAAAAAAGTAAGAAAGAAAAAATCGAACATATGTGATATCTACCAATCCGCATTGGGCCCGCGTGGTGGATTACGGCCCACTTCCTCTCACCGAGAGGACGCCCATGTCCCAGCAGCCGGAACATTATTAGCTGATTATGCAAGTCGGATTGTGTATGAACCGCCATTGAAATACTAGTGCCTTTCTGGTCTCACACATGACATCGGGTATTTGTTTTTGTAACAAGTTACTTTTGAGTAGCATCATGTACGATGGGCTTAAATTAATTATGTATAATCAACCTATAATGTTGTTTGTTAATCCACCGCACAAGCCCAGTGCGGGTTGGTAAATGTCACATATCTTCGAATTTTTGGTTCTAGGAATTGCCGGTTTCCTCACGATGGTTTCCTTCACCGTTTTGATAGCTGTGATGATTAAATAATAAATAAATAAAATAAATAATAAATAAAAATAATAAATTAAATAATAAAAATAATAAATAATAAAAATAAATAATTTACACAAATTAAAGCGGCTATCTGCATTCGAACCTATGACCTATGACATAACTCGTAAGTCGCGGTTGTTAGCACTGGTTCACCACTGCTTTCTATCATCGGTGATTAAAATTTGTAAAAAGTTACTTTTGAGTAGCGTCATGAACGATGGGCTTAAATAAATGAATCAGATTAATTTAATCAGTGAAGCTTCCTGTTTCTTCTTCAAAAAGCAAACAAACCATAAACCGAAACTAATTCCTCTATCTAATTAGTAGTATACATAGATCCCAGCGGCAATCTGCACAGCATTGTCGAACTCCTTTGTTTTATACCGCATAACTTTTGGCGCATTCATTTGCGTTTGCTCCCGAAAGTTGCTAGTACAAGTTTGTTTCAAAACTGCGGGTAGACGGAAGTTTGTTTGGTTATTTACTAAATGAGCCATTGTTTGGAATCAAATGGTTTGAAGCTCGTAAATTTGTTATGAATACTAATAGGTTGTATTCATTTGATGGAAGATGGAAATTAAGAATTTTGTTGATTTTTTATTCACCGATATAGTAAATTAGTAAAAAAATTGGCCGTCACGGGATGCCCGGTAGATGTTTTTAGGAAACATTTTTTATCCTGTGACGTTATAAAAATAAAATAAAAATACTTTACTTCAGACCTCGATCCATATGATGTTAGTAATATACACTTATAAACTATACTAGTAAGCTCACTGATGACCTTCAGAATGCTGTCGATGCTCCCACGCACACTGCGCATCATGGACGCCATCCTTTTTCGCAGGATGGTTTTCAACCCATCAATATGAGCTTCGGCAAACATTCCTGATGCACTGCAGTAACGTGGAAGCCAAACAACATTCTGAAGGCATTATTATATTGAACTCTGAGGGCGTTGTATGCCCTTTGCGCATATCGAACCCACAGAGTGCGCGTGTATAAGAGAGCGCCCTGTCGTTTGCCGTCACGGCAAACCAGTTGGTCTTACCCCCAAGGCGCGCCAATAGATGTTTCACTACAAACATATTTAGAAGGTACGAAAAAAGTGTCTATTTACAGAAATGTTTTTGTAACAAAATATCTAAATTAATTTGAATCGCGACATATCCGCCAAAAATGTAAACAAACATGAGTTTATGGAAAAATAACTTTAATTCCTACATGATAAAGTTCAGTTTACGCTACAACTTCAAACATTTTTATAACTTTTTCAATAGTGCTAGTCACTCTGAAATCAACATAAATACCATTACAGTAAAGTTGATATTTGTTTAACTTGAAATAACGTCAATTTGAAACCAATAAAATTTGAATATACCTCTGCTAACTTTTTTTTTTTTGGGTGGGAAATCATCAAATGACCTCTCCCGCTCTGGGCTGAGCGGAAGGGCGTGTCAGACTTTTACTGACTAAAACCCACCCGTGTTCCTTCAGTTGCCTATGCCAGGGGCCAGGCCATGGTATCTCTTTCGAGCAGCCCGCGCCCCTGGCGGCATCAGCCCTAGCGGACCCCGTCAGTTCGTGCTGACATCTCTTTGAGGCGCGCGTGGAACACAACGCGCCGTCGACCCCGGCCTGGTCCTTACCAGGCGGCGAGCTGCCCATAGCTCGCCGCCCGCAAGCCCGCGCCTACGGTGGCCGGGAGTCGGCTGTTGACTCCCGTCCAGACCTCTGCTAACCTGCCAAGCAGTTTGTTGCCATGCAGCGTCTTTTTCTAACTTCTATTACCAGCTATAATCAATCAATACACTTATCTGCCCGTACCTAAGCTTTAACTGGAATTGTTATTAACAATTTTGTACGTAATCTGCTCATAAATACGTTGGTCGATATAATGACAAACATCCAATAAACGAATTCCTAACGTTCCAAATAATAGAATACAAAAACAAAATATCACCACACACACAAAGCTATCACTAGAAAATATCTGGCCTAGCATATTTTCTGTCGTAGATACAGAATTTTTTTTTACCAAACCGTTAATGGCTACAATATTTTATACAAGCGATACGAAAAAATCCGGTGGTCTATAAAACAAGTGTTAAACGAAAAGCATTAAATCTAAACCAATGTCGCGTAAATTCGCAAAGTTTTTTTTCTACAAATTCCTCTTTTGTTCAGTAGGTACTAAATCTAGTAAATTAATAAAAAACGAACTAAGAAGTAAGTAAGCACAAAAGGCCACAATACTTACTATTTTTCCTTATTTTATTTCCTTTGTTCAGCTAAACTCCGAATAAAAATTGCGTCACTCCACCTTTTCCCAGAGTTATTGTCAGAGATAACTAAAGGTACTAATTATCAGGAGGCAGCAACAAATTCGTTTGTTCCCTGAATAAACCGATTACTTTAAACTTCCACAATCCTTTTTCCTTATCCTTGACCGTAAAGCCACAACTAATGGAAATTGCTTAATCCTAGTTTTGTACCGGATTCACTTTATCTGCCACAACTCCTAGGCAGTCTGTTTACTCTACTATTTAAACCGACCCACGCTTAGTCCCTTTTCTTAATTGCTAAACGCTCTCCTAAAATGCTAGCTACCGCTGAGTATTTTCCTTTCGTATTTTTAGGAGCGCTTGTAAGTGTTTCCAATTAGCAGGCTTAATTTGTAATTAACATAACCAGCGCCATTTTGACTTGCCTGACAGTAAAGAAAACATTTGTTGAGAGAATATTGCTTCTATGAGTGAACTTGATGTCAATAAAACTCGTCTTTATGCTAGAAAACATAATGCGGGCTTTACACAGGTGACTATAGCCAAAGCTATAGCTATAGGTAACTGTTTAAATGGTTCTGGTTCTGGTTCTCTGGGTAGTTGAAATGGCAATTCGGCTAGGCCGCAGGTGACTAAAATCACCAGTTCCAAAGTAAATTGAGTTGGTTTCGACTACTTTGTTCGTGAGGCGACAATGTGTTGGTGAAAATGCTCAGTCACAGCGGATCACCCGCCGCATAAAGGTCGACATTTTGATGCAAAATGTCACCTGCGATTTTTATCGACCTGTGTGAATGGGGTGGCGATTTGGCTTGTGAGGCGATACGTTAAGCGACCAGCAGTACGATGAAAGTTGACCTAGTGTGGGATAAGCCTCCTCTTTTTTCTTCGAAAGTAAATCAAAACCAATGAACCACAACGTAACAAATGAATCATCGTTAAATGATTTCGTTTCCGATTTTTCTTTTAAATAAAGCGGCTTGAAACGAGCAAACATTTCGATTCAGTCTCATAGGATTTAAAAGGCACATCGAATGAATTTATATATCGTATTTGGTGAATAAAGATGGTGAAAAATTACATTTATTTGAGATGGAAGATCAGTTATCATTCAAATATTGAATGATAACTGATCTTCCATCTCAAATAAATGTAATTCTTCCTTACTTTGTGCAGCTTCCTGAAAGCTTTTAAAAGCACACATTGATACAAAACCAGGAAATATCGACAACATTTAATTCGGAACAGAAATACCTAAAACGCTTTTGTTCGGTAAGTGGCTTTTATAAGGTGGGTTGCGAAAAGCAGTAACGAAAATGAAATTGATATGTAAAAAGAGATTGATCTAAAAAAATATTAAAAAAATCTTCAATGTTATTTGGGACTATTCAGAATTAAGAACTGATACACAAACTATACCCTGTCCATTCGGTAAACCGTTTTTTGACAGATAGAACTAGCGATTGCAGTAACACACAATATATTGATTTATACACATACGTAATAGTTTTAAGAAGCCATAAATAAGATAGTTCAATAAGATTAGGCAGTTTATACCTCTATTCATTTTTTAAAGTTAACTTTTACGTAATCTGGAATATGTACGTTCTAAGACAGCTGTCAAAAAACGGTTAACCTAATGGATAGGGGGGTTATAAGTAGTTTTAAGTGTAATCGAAATTAATGTTTTATATAGGTAGGTACTCGTAGAACATCACTTTCCACGGTATTCCGTAACAATGTAATCTTTGTCCTTAACTGTTAAGCACAATATATTATTTGGTCCACGGAATACATTGGGACCCAACCTTTGTTTGCATTGTAAATAAGTGGACTGACCCGGAATCTTGTCACACCTCGCAATCCCACCTGGAATACTGTTTTATTTTTGTTAAAAATAAAAAGGAAGATAGTGTGTTTAATTAAAATGTGAGGATTTAGTTACTCTTTTTTAATTGAAATTTCATAAATATGTCGTCCAAAATACTAATTTGCTATTATGGATTTTTGCATCTAACATTATGGCCAAGCTTATATTTTTTATTTTCACGTACAAACTCCAGCACATCAAGCTACTATATTCTGTCAAATTTCTTTAATAGACTTGCAACTTTATCGCTAAAGCATTAGGTTCAAAGTTGATTGGGAAGATTTTACAGTTTCGGGTAGCTTGATATGCTGGCATCTGTAAAAACACTTCGGTTTTTTTAAAATGAAAATCACTCACAACTGAGATAAAATAGAAAACAGAATTCTAAACTACACTGCAAACTGATGTTATCCTCAGCCCAGTTCCATACTCCATTTTCTTCTTTACGGTATTACGGACAAACTTTTATCTTTTACTTACAAAAAATAAAAGCTAAAGTGTTGCACTAACCGCGTTTAACGCAAACCGCTCTAAATTGTCGGCTACTACCGCATCGCTGGAACTTTTGAATGGACTACCCAGACCAAAACGTGTTCAGAGGTAAAAAGAGATAAACAAACAAACCAAAAACGACGAAGAGAGGAGGGATGCGGGGTCGGAGTCCGACGCCGCGTCTGGAGGAGCGAGCACGGGAGGCTCAGTGAGCTCTCGCCGTGACCAGAAGACGGCCGCTGCCAAGAGAAAGGCACAGGGCAAGCGGCCAAGGTCAGTGGACGGCCAGGGGTCGTCCTCTGACTGGGAGCTGGCTTCGGCCAGAAAGATCCCGACCAGCAGGCGGGGAGGAGCCCGAGAGCGAGGCGTAGGGCGGGGCTTACTGCTCGGGAGGCGGCGGAGAAAGCGGAGGAGCCCGCAAAGGAGGGGGGTTCTGGTCGCGCGTCCGCATCAGAGACCTCTAGTGACGAGGCGGCGGAGGTTGGCGGCCCTGATGCGGACCGCAAAAAGAGGTTCGCGGAGGTCGTGGAGGCCGCGATCCGGGACGTGGCCCTGAAGAAGTTACAGACTTCGAAAAACAGGGCCATAGTCTCGGCCAAGGCCTCCATCATGGCGGCGGCGGAAGCCATCCACATCGGGCCCCCGCCGGACGTAACGTCCGATATGCGGGCGGAGGTGGCCCGCTTGACGGCTGCCATGGAGCTCCTCCGAAAGGAGAACGAGGAGCTCCGAGCGGACCTGGCCGGGATGCGAGCGGCCGCCAGAGCGCAGACAATCCCACCACCAAGCCAGCCCGTGCCGGTGGAGAACCAGGTCCTGAACCTGGTTCGGCAGGAGCTGGCGACCTTCCAGGCGCGGTTCGCCGTCCTGGAGGGTATCGTTCTGCGCCCTCCCTTGGCGGGTAGGACGGCCCCAGGGCCTAAGGCGGCCTCGTACGCGGCCGCTGCCGCCCCTAAACCCGGGCCGTCTGGCCGGGCCCAGGCGCCGGCCAAACCGGCGTCGGCAAGAGGAGCCCCGGCGCCGGCGAAACCGACGTCGGCTGGCGGAGCCTCGGCGCCGGCGAAATCGGCGCCTGCCGCCAAACCCGCGGTGCCAGCCCGGAAAAAGGGCAGAACGGCTGGGGAGGGGAAGGCCCCAGAGCCTACGCCTCCCCAGAACAAATCTCCCACGACCAACACCGAGTGGCAGGTGGTCGGGGAGAAAAAGAAGGCGGCCAAGGCGGCCAGAAAAAAGGCGCAGAGGAGGCGCCGCAAGGAGCGAGCCGTTGCGGCTAGGCTTCGCCCCCCTAAGACCGCGGCTGTAGTCATTACGCTACAGCCGGACGCGGTCAAGAGGGGGGTGACCTACGGCGACGTGCTCGCCAAAGCGAGAGCGACAGTGGATCTCCAGGAGCTGGGGATCACCGGAGGCCTCCGGCATAGGGTGACCGCCACTGGTGCCCGCATGCTGGAGGTCCCCGGTGCGACGAGTGGCCCCACCGCTGACGCCCTGGCTGAAAAGCTAAGGGCGTCCCTCAATGCGGACGAGGCTCGAGTCTCCAGGCCCGTCAAGTGCGCGGATATGCGCATTGTGGGCCTGGATGACTCGGTGACGGGGGCCGAGGTGGTAGCCGCCGTCGTCAGGACGGGCGGGTGTCTGACCGACCAGGTGAAGGCGGGCACCCTACGTCCTGACTTCACGGGTATGCGAACCATAACGGTTAGCTGCCCCGTGACGGCGGCGAGGAAGATAGTGGAGGGCGGAAGGCTCCTGGTGGGCTGGGTGTCAGCGCAGGTCAAGCTGCTGGAGCCCAGACCTCTAAGGTGCTATCGATGCCTCGTGGGGCACCACGTGAGCGTCCAGTGCACCTTAGAGGACCGCAGCACTCTGTGCTTCCGCTGCGGCAAGCCCGGACACACGGCCGGCTCGTGCAACGCCGCGCCGCACTGCGTCGCATGTGCGGCTGCTGGCAAGCCGGCCGATCACCGGGCGGGGAGCAAGTCCTGCGCTCCACCCGCCGAAGCCAGGAGGAAGGGCAGGCCCTCCGCCGTCGTCGCCACCACCACCGTCGCCGCCACTGTCGCCGCCACCGCCACCGCCGCCGCCGCCGCCGCCGCCGCCACCACCGCCGCCGCCGCCGCCGCCGCCGCCGCCGCCACCACTGCCGATAGGGCCCGGGAGGGGGCTGAAATGGAGGAGTAATAACTCCTCCACTACGCCTTCTCCAGGCGAACATCAACCACTGCGCCTGCGCTCAGGACCTGTTGCTCCAGAGCATGGCGCAGTGGTCGATTAACGTCGCCGTGGTCGCTGAGCCGTACTTTGTCCCGCCCAGGGATGACTGGGTGGAGGACCTAAACGGCTCAGTGGCCATAATTTCGTCGGCCGCCGCCGGTACCCCGTCCCTCGAAGGTGTCACGAGGGGACAGGGGTGCGTAGCAGCACGGTTCGGAGAGATTGTAGTAGTGGGAGTATACTTCTCTCCGAGCCGAACTCTCGCCGAGTTCCAGAACTCTTTAACAGAGTTGAGTGTCGTCGTCGCCAGAAACCACGCCTTCTCCGTGCTAGTGCTCGGGGACTTCAACGCCAAGAATTTGGCCTGGGGTTCCCGTTGCACGGATGTGCGGGGCAGGATGGTGGAGGACTGGGCTCTGGAAACAGGCCTGGTCGTCCTAAATCGGGGTTCTGTTCCTACGTGTGTGCGGATGCGGGGCGAGTCGGTGGTGGACATCTCGTTCGCCAGCCCCGCTCTGTCACAGCGTGTCATTGACTGGCGCGTCATGGAGGAGGTGGAGACCTACTCCGATCATCGGTATATCCGGTTTGAGGTCTCCACCCAGACCTCTAGCGCGCTGGTCCAACAGGCCCCGAGTGGTCCGCGGTGGGCGCTGAAGCAGCTGGACCGGGAGCTTCTCCTGGAAGCCTCGATCGTGCAGGCCTGGGTGTTTTCACCGGACAGGCCTGCTGACATTGACGATGAGGTGGAGTGGTTCCGGGAGGCCATGTCCGAGATCTGTGACGTGGCAATGCCCCGAGTCCGGCCAGGACGCGCCCGACGTCAGGTGTACTGGTGGTCGCAGGAGGTTGGGGCGCTACGCAAGGCGTGCGTCGACGCGCGACATCGGTACACCAGGCACCGCAGGCTCCGCATCCGCCCTCCGGATGCGGAAGCCACGGAGGTGGAGCTGTACGAGGGGTACAGAGCGGCGAAGACCACCCTCCAAGAGGCTGTCAAGCGGGCCAAGGATACGGCCCGCGAGGAGATGTTGGAGACTCTGAACCGAGATCCATGGGGGCGCCCTTACAGAATGGTGCGGAATAAACTCCGCACCTGGGCCCCCCCGCTGACGCAGAGTCTCCGACCCCAGCTGGTGGAGGAAGTGGTGAGCGCTCTGTTCCCTTCACGGGGGGAGCATACTCCCCCGCCTATGGCTCCGCCACTTGCGGTGCCCGAAGCGGACCACACGGACGACGACGACGACACCCCTGAAGTGACCGGGGTAGATCTGAGAGCGGCGGTAGGCAGGCTGAAGGCCAAAAATACCGCCCCGGGACCCGACGGCTTGCCGGGTAAAGCCTGGGTCCTGGCCTCGAGGGCTCTCGGGCCTCGACTGGAGGCGCTCTTAAGCGCATGCATGGAGAGAGGCCAGTTTCCACTCCGTTGGAAGACGGGGAAGCTGGTCCTCATTCAGAAGCCAGGGCGCCCTGCGGACTCTCCGTCCGCATACCGGCCCATAGTGCTGCTCGACGAGGTCGGCAAGCTCTTTGAGAGAGTGATTGCGGGCCGCCTCGTCGGGCACCTGGTGAGGACGGGGCCGGATCTTGCGGAGTGCCAGTTTGGCTTCCGCAAGGGGCGCTCGACGGTGGACGCCATCATGCGCGTGAGAGCCCTCACGACGGGGGACGCGGTGTCCCGGGGTGGGGTGGTCGTGGCGGTGTCACTCGACATCGCCAACGCGTTCAACACCCTGCCCTGGAGCTGCATAGGGGAGGCACTCCGGTATCACCGGGTGCCGACTTACCTCCGTCGAATAGTCGGGGCGTATTTGACGGACAGAGCCGTCATCTACCCCGGTCGCGACGGGAATTGGAACCGGCGAGAGATGTCGTGCGGTGTCCCGCAGGGATCGGTTCTGGGGCCGCTCCTGTGGGACATCGGTTACGACTGGGTGCTGCGGGCCGACCTCCCTGATGGCGTCAGCGTAGTTTGCTACGCTGACGACACGCTGGTCCTGGCGCAGGGGAGGTCGCATCAGGCGGCGGCCGACGCGATGACACGCGGGGTTGCGATAGTCGTGGAAAGGATCCGGCAGTTGGGTCTCGAGGTGGCATTGCACAAGTCCGAGGCCATGTCTTTTCATGGGCCCCGGTACGGGCCACCTTCGGGATCCCAACTGATGGTAGGAGGGGTTCACATCGGCGTCGAGACAACGATGAGATACCTGGGTCTCGTCCTCGACAGCCGGTGGAACTTCGTCGAGCATTTCCGACGTTTGGCCCCCAAACTGGAACGGACCGGGGCCGCCTTAAAGCGGCTCCTGCCCAACCTGAGGGGGCCAAACGCCTCCTGCCGGAGGCTTTACGCGGGGGTCGTGCGGTCCATGGCCCTTTATGGGGCCCCGGTATGGGCGCGTTCACTGCGGCTTCGAGCCGCACACTACCTGAACGCGCCCCAAAAGGTGGTAGCCATAAGGCTTATCCGGGGATACCGCACGATCTCGGGCGAGGCAGCAAGCCTCCTTGCCGGACTGCCACCATGGGATCTGGAGGCGATAGTCCTCGCGCGCCTGTATGACTGGCGCGCTGAGGCACTACGTCGGGGGGAAACTCCGCACCCGCGGCAAATTGCTGCGGAGCGGACGGACCTCCGGCGCGGTCTCATGGTGGAATGGAAGGCGCGACTATCGCAACCCAGCGCAGGGCACGCCACGATTGCGGCGGTAAGACCCCTCTTTGAGGAGTGGCTAGGGAGGCGTCACGGCGCTCTCACCTACCGCCTGACGCAGGTCCTCTCCGGACACGGATGTTTCGGGAGGTTCCTGCACATCATCAGGCGGGAGGAGACGCCCGGGTGTCACCACTGCGAGGATCGCCCAGAGGACACGGTGGAGCATACGGTGGAGGTCTGCCCCGCTTGGGCAGAGCACCGCCGTGTCCTCGTAGAGGCGATCGGCAGCGGCGGCGACCTCTCGCGCCCGGCCCTGGTGCAAGCCATGGTCCGGGGCGAGAGGGAGTGGGAGGCGGTCACCTCCTTCTGCGAAGCAGTCATGCTAGCGAAGGAGGTGGCGGGATGGGCGAGGGAAAGATCCTCACGCCTCAGCCGCCGAGGGAGACGCTCCGGGCGTCGGGAGCCGCGTGACGACTCCCGGCCACCGTAGGCGCGGGCCTGCGGGCGGAGAGCAATGGGTAGCTCTCCGTCCGATCAGGACCAGGCCCGTGCCGGACGGCGTGTATGTGTTCCACGCGCGCCTCAAAGAGATGTCAGCGTAGTTGACGGGGCCCGACAGGGCCGAAGCCTGCCGGGGTAGCGGGATTGTCCGAAAGGGTTACCGCTGCCCTGGTATGTAAAGGGCTAAGGAAGGAACACGGGTGGGTTTTAGTCAGTAAGAGTCTGACACTCCCTTCTGCTCCACCCAGAGCGGGAGGAGTCATTTGATGATTTCCCATCCTGAAAAAAAAAAAAAAAAAAAAAAAAAAAAAGGTAAAAAGAGATCTAAATTACGGTCTTATATTTTTGTTCTAAAAGTTTTGCAGGAACTATTTTTACTAAGCACTGTTATGTTCGTCCGAAAATTCGAATCTCCTAAATCTAACTTAAAAATTGCTGATCTTGCAATACTTTTAAAACTAATGTGGTAACTAAAATACCATAATATGATACGGTAAGGTATTTAAAAAAAAAGTTTGCTTTGATTAACAAAAAATAATAATATTGTTGGTGATTCATTCGCCCACAAGTTTAAACTAGTTTTCAGCTTATAATTTTTAATTAAAGCAGGTAGTAGTAGCCATGGATAGATCGAGTCGTTCACGTTCAAAAGAATAGTGCCCCGCGTTCTAAACGATCTCGTAGCTGCCATAAGCGGAGCAGAAGGTCATGTAGCAAGTCTCGGGATTGCGATCGCCGTTCCAAGCGCGAACGAGATCGTCGTGGGAGCCGCTTGAGGACGCGAAGCCTTGCGTCACCGCTTCACCAACGATCGCTTGAGAAGATTGTCTCGCGGTTGAAAGCCTTAGAAGATCGTTCACGGGTAATAGCTACGCCGGAAGCAGGAACTGCTACTGATGCTTCGGCTACAACCACGGAGAAAATAGTGCAAGCAATACAGTCGTTAAAGTCAGCACCCATCATTTTTATGTGTCCTGTTTCGATCCAAATGTGCATTGACATGGCTCAGGTTTTGAATAACTGGTCAGAAAATTGAGTGCCTTTCCCGCGTTGGGAACTGTCTGAAAGGAGATGCTAGGACTTGGCTTAGTGAATGGGTTACAGATGACCGTTCATAGAGCAATTTTAAAAAGGATTTTCGGTCACTTTGTGTCAAGAAAATTGGTGTGGCAGGTACTTTGTATGAAGTAATGAGCTCCGATTCAGACAGTTACTCAACCTACGCTGAATATGCACGTAGACGTTTATTACGGTTACGAATAGTAAAAGGATTATCTGACGAGTTGACATGTTATTAGAGGGATAAAAGACCCTCAAATTAAAGTAACTGCTACTAATGCAAACCTGACGCCTGACAACCTCGTCGAAAGATATCAAGAGCCCACTTATTAATAACTTCAACCGCTCATTTAGGGGTCAGGGTCCCAAATGTTTCACTTGCCAGATAGGGCATAAGCAAGTGGGTTGTCCTAAAAAGTCGAAATCAAACGATGCGACTGAACTTAATATAAACCTGAATCGAATTCTACCTCAAATAAGGCAGTATGTGCATATTGTAAAAAAAAACGGGTCACGATATCAGTGTTTGTTTTGCTAAGCAGCCTGCAAATAATAAGCCCAATAAAAGTACTGTACATTTATGCTCGGTTCCTATAAAAAATAAGTCCAGTGACATTGTAGTTCAAATGGTTCAGGGTATACCTATAGACATTCTGATTGATAGTGGGGCGTTAGAGGTCTCCTTGATTTCGTCATACGTGGTTAATCATTTTTTTTGCTCGAGGAAACCAATTAATAAACAATTGAAAGGAATAAGTGATTCCAATAACCGTTCGGCCGTCCTTTGCCTCCTTATCTCCCGTAGCGGCTCACGGTTTTCACCAGACGCTTCGATGGCAACGTCTCGGATTAACGTGCGAATACCCGGGGTAGCTCCTTCGACACCGATAAGCAGGTTAAGCGGGAACTGCTGGGTGGTCGTTTGCTTCTTTTCTTTCTTTCTTCTTTTTTTCTTGAGTATCAACTGTAACCTCCACAACTGTTCAGACCATTCCCCTTTCCGATGGTTCACCTCGATTCTCAACATGTTAAGGATTGTGCGGACGTAACGCTCTGCCTAACCATTGGCGTGCTGCATCTCTGGGGTAATATAATGAACCTTACAATTCAAATCATTCATTAATGACACAAAACCAGATGATTGAAACATCCTACCTCTATCACATACAAATTGTCTTAGGTGTTCCAAACAGAGATACAACATTTTGCATAACACGTTTTAACTCATTTAAGTCCTGAGTACAAATAGGGTTTAATAAACAATATTTTGTAAGAGAATCCACAACAACTAAACGTGTTTATTATCGTTAGATATTTTATTTTATTTATTTACCAAAGGGCCTAGAACATCTACAGTCACGAGCAAAAATATGTATACGCTCGACTTCATTCAAAAGCGATTTACTGCTTTATTTTTTAATAAAATTTTATGTTGTTACGAACATAGCATTTTCGAACCCATAGGTTTATGCAATGTGTTGTATTTCAACAAAAATCGAAAAGAAAAGCGAAAAAATCGCAATTGAAAGTTGCCAAGTGTTGACATATTGGTGCTCGTGACTGTACATGTAAGGTGTCAAAAGGGACATTTGGCTTTGTCCAATAGTTAATTGGTTATAGTGGAGCTCTTGAAACTCTCTTGTAAGCTATACATATGATGTACTTAGAAATAAAAGCTCTAAGACCGGGAAACCAAAAGTGTTTTAAGATAAAATCGGCAGTTTTGTCAGCGTTAATATGGCTAATAATTATGTTCATCGTGAAATATTCGGAGGAAGCTCAAACGATGTCTTTTTGGTATGTAACAAAGTAACCTAGACTCTTCACCTACTGGTGTGAAGCGATAGTAAAAAGATTATTGCGTTTAACATAGCGTGTAGAGTCCAAGATTCCCTCATCTAAAGACCTGATTAAAGTTTGAGTCTCCTCGTCTCCAGCTTGCGCGATTTGAGCCCAATTACGCGGTTTCTCAATGTTATTTACCGTAAGTACGGGGTTACGGCTAAGATAGTCTGCGTGAGGTATCATTACCCCTTTCCTATATTGAATGACAAAGTCAAAATCCTGTAGGTAAATCCACCACCTTGCTACTCTCGGGAGTAGATCTTTCTTATTTTGAGTGGCTTTTAAGGCATTGCAGTCTGTCACTACATTAAATGGCATTCCTATAAGGTAATGCCTAAAATGCTTAAGAGCTTTTACTACAGCGAATGTTTCCAATTCATAAGAATGGTAACGTTGTTCACTACCTTTCGTAACCTGGCTATAGTAAGTAACCACACGCTTGTTACCATCCTTATGAACCTGTAGGAAAACCCTCGATAACCTGCACTACTCGCATCTGTGTGAACCTCAGCAGGAAGCTCTGGGTCAAAAATGGCTAATATTGGAAGCTCTTGGTGAACGCTTTCCTGCTGTGGTCTCCAGACAAATGCAACACCCTTACGCGTCGAACGAGCAATACAAGCAGTTTTCATCGAGTAGTTAGATATGTATTTTCTGAAATAACCAGCTAGACCTAAAAATTGTCTTGTTTGTTTGACGTTCTTGGGAACAGGTGCATTCGCGAGCGCCTGGACCTTACTTGTTGACGGCCGGACTCCACCATTTGATATAAATCTGCCTAAATATTCAATTTTTTGGCATAGAAATAAACACTTGCGCAAATTCACTGAAAAACCGGCCTTAGTCAAAACAGCTAAAACGTCATCTAATATCTGTAAACCCTGGTCAATTGAACAGGACAGCAGCATACAGTCGTCGACGTACACCAATACTTTGCCTGCCTCAATGAATTCGCGCAATGTATTTGCAATAATACGTTAAAATATTATGGGTGCGATAGCTAACCCGTACGGCATCTTTAAACATTCAATATGCCCTTTGGGCGTCACGAAGCCAGTTAAGGGTATTGATAGCTCATCTAATTTAATTAAATAAAATCTGGCAGCTGATATGGCTACCGGATTTCAACGGAGAAGAGAAGCGTCGGAGAAGGGTGAAGAATTTTGACTTCCCTAGTCGATCAATGTGATCCTCTATTAAAGGTCAGGGATATCTATCCTTCACTGTAATTTTATTAAGCGCCCGGAAGTCCACAAGTCCACACATACGATCCAATCCGTCCTTCTTTTTCACTAGAAGAATCTGGCTTTAATATGGGTCCTCCGAATCACGTATTATACCTTTACTAAGAAGGTCCTGAATAATCTCTCTAACTTTAACCTTTTCATTGTAGGACATTTTGTAAGGACGATAATTAATAGGTACCTCACTATTCAATCGAATGTGCATAAGACCTCTGGTAACTGTAGACGTAGCCCTACCAGAAATCATAAATTCCGAATATTTATCAAGTATTCTTGCGAGTTTCTCCCGATCTTCCCCTATTAATGCGGTTTTAAAACCACCAGGCTGCACGTCCGATTTAACCGTGGATACCCCCGATAAGGCTTTATTATGAGTTAAACATTAAGAATCCCTGATCCTTATATACGTTACCCCATCCCTGTTTAGCACATCAGTACCAATTATAATTGGTGCGTTCATACATACACTAGGCACAACAAGCAAATCTACTTCGAGAGTTATTTCCTGAAGCTCTATTATAAGCGTGACATAACAATCCACACAACTAAGATGTCAAAAGCCACTGGGTGGTATGCAAACTGAGAGCCTATGCCTACAGTGTTTGTAGAAGTCTGGGCGGTATGCTAACTAGGTGCCTATGCCGACAGCCGCTGTGAGATATGCTAACTAGATGCCTATGCCGACAGCCGCTGTGAGATACGCTAACTAGGTGCCTATGCCGACAGCCGCTGTGAGATACGCTAACTAGGTGCCTATGCCGACAGCCGCTGTGAGATATGCTAACTAGGTGCCTATGCCGACAGCCGCTGTGAGATACGCTAACTAGGTGCCTATGCCGACAGCCGCTGTGAGATACGCTTACTAGTTGCCTATGCCGACAGCCGCTGTGAGATACGCTAACTAGGTGCCTATGCCGAGAGCCGCTGTGAGATACGCTAACTAGGTGCCTATGCCGACAGCCGCTGTGAGATATGCTAACTAGGTACCTATGCCGACAGCCGCTGTGAGATACGCTAACTAGGTGCCTATGCCGACAGCCGCTGTGAGATACGCTAACTAGGTGCCTATGCCGGCAGCCGCTGTGAGATACGCTAACTAGGTGCCTATGCCGACAGCCGCTGTGAGATACGCTAACTAGGTGCCTATGCCGACAGCCGCTGTGAGATACGCTAACTAGGTGCCTATGCCGACAGCCGCTGTTAGATACGCTAACTAGATGCCTCTGTCAGCAGTGCGACCAAGTTACTTATTTGGTTTGTTAATCTTAGCTAAGATTTTGATATGTCATGATATTTTACGTGTAATGCGCATTGCCTCTTATGTATCCAAGGATTTTTGCTTCTACATCAAGGCAAATTCTCGTAATTCAAAACGTTCAAAACCTAGTCGCAGTCTTATCTTTTAGGTGTATATTTGACAGATTGAGACAGAGATCAGACTGTGAACGTTCTTAAAATTACGAGAATTGCCCCTCTTGGTCTTTTATGTAATACGATTGTCTGATTACACGAGATAGCGAAGACTCAAGCGTCTTATTGGACGGCACTGCTACAGATCAGGAGGGACCATCTTCTAGACTTGACGAGGACGTCAGAGCATCAGGAGAGGCCGAGTTGGTAACAGAAGGCGAGGTGACATCTTAAAGATGTCAGGTGATCAGCTGTGAAACGATGGGAGGATATACAAGGAGGCACGTTGTGTGGCAATGGTCCTTTTTTGCTTGGACGGCACTCGAACGGACGTGCTACCTGACCGTTATAGTGTGCTTGTGTTATTTTTTTATATTTTCATAATTTTGTAACGTGTAATTTTAAGGAATTAAAGATTGTTTTTTTTTTTACTTATTTCACTTCTGATTCCAAACAATATTATTATTATTTTTAAGAGCTGTGGTGGCCAAGTAGTAAGGGCTCCCACACATAAACACGATACGACGTCGCGTCGTACAATGCCAATGTCGGACAATGCCATTACGTTGTGATCTCACCTTCAAGCATATACAAGACAGCATGATACATGCTAAGTCTGTCACTAGCAGCCGTCCGGACAATCGTTGACGATCACCATCTGACAATGAATGGTGGCACCTTTGTTATGTAAATCGAAGGATTTTACGACGCGACGCCGTATCGTGTTTATGTGTGGGAGCCCTAACGGATGCGATTTACGAGCTGTAGGTCGTGGGTTCTAACCCAGACAGGCACGTTACTTTGTGTAAATTATTTCATCATGACTGCTCTCAAAACGGTAAAGAAAAAATTGTGAGGAAACTGGCATACCCTAGACCCAAAAATTCGAAGATATGTGACATCCACCAACCCGCATTGGGCCCGCGTGGTGGATTACGGCCCACTCCCTCTCACCGAGAGGAGGCCTGTAGTGGGAACATTATAGGCTCATTATGGTCATGGCAAAGCAAAAAATAAAGAGGAAGATCTGATGGTAAGATGAACATGATAATTATCTAAAGTGTCTTAACGAAATAATTTTGGCCCGACTCCATATCAACACCACAATCAGGCTGCTTTTCCACCAGAGATATGCTATGCTACGTTGCTATGGATGCGTTTGTTATCCACCAATCATATTTATTGGTTCACATAGCATGGCACTGGTGGAAACGGATTCAACTAAGCTATGTTTTTATACGGAAGGATGCGTGCTATGGATGGGAGCTATAGATACGCGAGTGGTGTAGCTATGTGCAGAGCAGAGTAATCCCCGTGCGTTCCCTACTATCGATGCATCGCATTGCGCGAGTTGAGCATCTTCCGGCGCATCTTCATAGCACATCTTACTCGCTCCGCTACACAGCTTAGTATTAGTGGAAATGGTCGCATAGTTTCGTAGCTTAGCTTTCACATCCTCGCAGCATAGCTGCATAGCACATCTCTGGTGGAAAAGCAGCCTCAGACTCTAATTTTATTCGACGAATGATTAAGTTTCAGCCTTTAGCGTGAAACAAAACAAGTCCTAGACAGTACTAAAAAGCTGGTCTATGTATTTATCTCCACCTAGTAACTACGCCACTTTTGTTCTTTGGATTAAAGATTTCATAATAGCTATCTATTCTGTTGAAAAAGCTTTATTAAATACTAGCTGCGCCACGCAGTTTCACCCGCATAAGTTTCGATCCCGTGGGAGTGTCGGGATAAAAAGTATCCTATATGTTAATCCTGGTTATAAACAATCTATGTGCCAAATTTCATCCAAATCCGTTAAGTACTTTTTGCGTGAAAGAGTAACAAACATCCATCCATCCATCCATACAAACTTTCACATTTATAATATTACAGTAGGATGTATAGTATCCAAATATCCTACAATTTTCTCCTTTTGATTCTTAACACAGGGTCAAATTAAATAAGCTATCGAAACTCCGCTCCGCAGTCGTGATGGATATTGATGTCTAAACGTGATATAAGAAAAAATCTATTAATTTGAAAAGTTATATATAAAATATATATATATATAAAAAGACGATAAAACAGATTTTATTAACTCACACTTCAAGTAACAACACTACCTGCGGGCATTGACCCCAAAAAAGTCATCAAAACTTTTTTATTTTGTCGTGTTTAGATACACCTTCCATACAATCATCTCCCGCCACTGCGCCTCAGTACATTTGTGTGCTTGAAGTGTTAAATAAATAAACACCCGTCATGTCTGCGAAGTTTCGCTAGCTAAATTAATCAAAAAAGCAGGGTCAACCCTGTACAAAGTTATTATGTTCCGTGGCTAGAATTTAGTATTACGAACTACACGGAGCGATGGGCCCCGATCGTAAAATCCTTACCTTTTTTGAAATTCAATAACCTAAAACTGCCTTTGTATTTAATAAAACCAATTATTTTGTTGCCCGCAGGGTCTGGAGATCAAAGGACAGATGGTGTTCTGTTCTGAATCAGATTCTCTTCTCTTCGTCGGCTCCCCGTTCCTCGATGGACTTGAGGGTCTCACTGGCAGAGGTCTCTTCATTTCTGATATACCGCTTCATGACGCCACGAGAGATGTCATTTTGGTTGGGGAACAGGCGAGAGCACAGGTAAAAATAGTTGTTATACTTTGATAGGTAATTTTCAAAACTTTGCGAAGGTTACAAAGCCATTATTTCAAGCAGGGTTGTTCATAGCACATACAAACCGGGCCAATGAAAATTTCTAAATAGATTGGAGGGCCGCAGAAACAACCCTAATAATGGTGACAGAAAACTTGTTGGAAAAAAATACAATAATGTTTTACCAAATAAATTTTGTTAAAGGAATATTTTCGTATTTGTGGTAGATAAAAAATATTCGATCTTTACCTACCTAAATTAAAGTTTGGAGAACTTTTTTAAATGAAACTATTTGTTAATCAATGTTTTGGCTATAACGGTCGATGCACTTTTACTATTTAAAGACAGGCCATGCTTTGGATGGACCTGATTTAAAGTATAAACCCATTTTTCCAAGTTACAAAAGTTGATTGATAGTAATATATACCTATGAACTTTCGACGCAAATCATATACTTTTTTTGTGAAAATAGTATAGCCATAAATCAAGATTTTGTACATGATAGTGAACTGAATTTATGGATGGTATATTCTTTATTTATGAGGGAACATAATATAGTCAATGAATTATAACACAATATTGTACCGAAGTGTGACTGCAGAATAAGATCATCATCTCCCTAGCCTTTACCCAACTATGTTGGGGTCAGCTTCCAGTCTAACCGGATGCAGCTGAATACCGGTATTTTATTTAGAGCGACTGCCTATCTGACCTCCACAACCCAGTTACTCGGTAATACGATACGCCTTGGTAAGACTTGTTAGACTTTCGGACTTCTGAGTACCCGTAACGACTGTCAAAGATCTACGAATGACAGCCGGTACCAACGGCTTAACGTGCTTGGGGTCTCGGTATGTAAATATGGTCACCCATCCACAGACCAACCGCGGCAAGCGTAGGTTAACCTGATCGATCGGCCTGTGCGGCTGTTACTATTTAACCACGAGCCCACTATACACTACAAAAAAAGTTGTACCTTCCAAAATCGGAACTGAATACTCAAAGATGATTCATTGTATGAACACAACAATCTTTCACGACATAGTCGTTCAAGAATTACGAAAGAAGTATCAAAAGCTTCAGTAGCATCAGTTTGGAAGTCGTTTTAAAAGTTGAAGTTTCGCACTTGTTGGTCGTCTTCAAGTACAATGTCTTCAGCAGAGTGCTTGAAACTTGCTTTTGTGGAGGCAGGGGCTTGAGTTCAAGATGACGAAGAATTTTATATATTTTTCCAACTCAGTAGTGCAGTTGATTGGAATTAATTGGAAAAACTAAAACTTAGGGCTGATTTTTCCATTGACAGATAATTTCGTGGAATAAATTTGACGTCTGACAGTTTTGTATGGAAGAACTGTGAAAAATTCAAAATGATTCCTCCGACAAAATTATCTGGGGTTGGAAAATCAGCCCTTAGGACTAGCAAAACATGGATTCATCGATTAATTACTAGAAAAAACCGAAGAGTCTCGTGATAATGATTCTGGACTTAGATATATAGATAATAATGTAGATAGACTATTCTTCATTTATATTTTTTTTTCTTGAAGCTTAACTGAAATGTAGGTGGACTATAGAGTACATTTCTGCCTTACCCTTCGGGGAAGCAAGCGTGGTGCTGAGTTACGTAAACTAAACACGTTTGCCAAATCCTTTTGGAAAAACAGACGTCATGTCATTTACATACAGAAAAGGAAAAGTATCAACAAACTAGACAACACTTAATCACATGACAGCTTTGATAAAACAAATCTCTTTACAAAAAAAAAGCCAACGTCACGCGGTATTCCCAGGCGGTCACCCATCCAAGTACTAACCACGCCCGATGTTGCTTAACTTCGGTGATCGGAACGAGAACCGGTGTTCTCAACATGGTATGGACGTTGGCGACAGTGCAACTGAAATTGCTCTTTACTATCAGTGCATTTGGCAGCTTTCCAACTACGATGTATTTCTGCAACTATTCATCGTACATCAATGCAACTATATTTACGTAACTACAATAAACTACCAACTACCAACTAAATTTGTGGAGGCTGATATGAAAGACATAAATAATCAAATAAAATTACGATCCCTGGTAAATAATGAATACATACTTGATTTTTAGTTATTAAGTTTTTCAGAATACACCACTTTTAAAGAACAGAATCGCGTTATGGTATCGTATAAGCGGCCGCGTTTTTATGTGTGTGTAAAAGGGCAGTTACAGAGTGGTCTCACACAGGCCGCGTCTTAAAATGCGTGTCCCACACATGCTGATTTTCCGAAAATTATAAAAAAAAACCTACTTATTTTATTATTGATTCGTGTTGAGAATCAGTAGCATAGTGACCTCCTTGAATTTGACGAGGATGCAAAACGACACCTTGTATATTATATTATTTTGCTCTGTACCAATGCAGCGCCCTAATAATTGTTTGCTTTAAAAATAAATCTTTTAATAATTGATGAATAATGGTTTGCTGCACCGGACGACGTCATTACGTCGGCGCCAGCTGTCGCTGAAAACGAGCGCTGGGCTCTGTCTTGCATTGGGTCGCAGCATAATGCTGAGCGATAGCCGTTTTGCGTGAATGTGACGCATGTTTCCCCCAACCATTCCTTATTGTTTTTTTTGTGTTTTATGTTCTTCTTCCTCCTATAACAGCACACCCGTTGTTCTCGAAGGATTAGGCATAAGGGTCGTCGGATATAGTTGAAGTTTAGTAAGAAACGGTTTGATTTAATTTTTTTATTTAATTAATAGATAACAAACAGCTCATTTATCAAACTAAATTTCATTCGCAAATATCCATCGGTTTGTTACTAAACTTCAACTATGTCCGAAGAACCTGCATACTTATCTCTTTTGTTGACTATCTATGTACATAAGTACATAATTATATGCCTAATCCTAAGCGCATATTTCGCAGTTATGTTTTAGTCTCATGTAATAGGGGTGAGTCTATTGACATTAACCGGACACAAATCCAGACCCCGGGCTGCTTCTGATAAATTCCTGATCAAACAAAATCAAACAACAATTTGCTTAGCTTGGGTATCGAACCCTGCAAACTCAAACTTAAACCAATTACAGGTAGTTTTGAATTGTCAAAGAGTCGGTCAATTAATCAGAAAGTTGAAGTTAGTTGCCCATTCCAAAATGTAGATTTCTATGTAGAAGAACGGCCAAGAAACTCCAAGGGCACTCTTTTAAATCAAGATATTACAAAATCCTGGGTGCATACTCGTATACCCACATTCAGCAGTCGAGCTTGCGACCAGGAAGACCAATGAGGCAGTCGAAGCTTGACTATTATAGGAATGATATGTTCCCATTAGTGTAGGTATGAGGAACAGGGTGTAAAGTTCACTCAGCCTCCATAGAAAAGGGAGAATCCTCCGACCAGACGGGTGTTGTGTCTGGTGGGCAACTGCCCACCGATTGATGTTGGGAAGTTGTGTATTTGCTAATTGCGCGGTAAACTCTGCTTGCGAGATGCAGGATTTGCGTAGCGTCAGTATGACGCGTTGTTCGCATGTGGCGTTGTAGATACCGCTACACTACACTTATTTATAAAATAATCTGGAAGCTAATAATTCATTTGTTTTCAATCAGGATGGACTCCGAAGACGCATGGACAAGCTAAAGAACTCGATAGAAGAAGCCAGCAAAGCAGTTGACAAGGAAAGACAAAAGAATGTCAGCCTTCTACACTTAATATTTCCCCCTCACATAGCCAAGAGACTGTGGTTAGGTAAGTTTGTAAGTCAATTATCTGTTCCTACACTTTGAAATTGATTTATGTACGGTTTAATTTAAGTACGCACTACGTTTGATTAAAGTTTCCTTCTTGGGAATTGAAGTGGGAATTTAGCGAGTCAATCTTGTTTCGAAATGGCGTCCTGTGGCGTAGTTTACTGGAGTTTCTTTGTTATCTTTGTTTGATATTTTTTTATCTATCATCACATATACAGGGTTATTGGCAAAACACTAACAACCTTGCAGGACTGGATTACTAACGTCATAAACAACAACTTTTGTTCTATGACTTTTTACAATACATAATACATTTACTAAAAACAACCCTTTAAGATTTCGTTGTTCTATCTAACCCCCGCTCCCCTCCGCTGAATTTTGTACTAGACACAGGAGTTCGTTTGCGTAACCAGCGCTTTCTTTTGCTTCGCGTATAGTTCGTAACAGAAAATCGAATATTTCAATTCCTTTAATTGAAATATTTTTATTTTTGTATAAAAGTCAGATGAATTAATAAAAGTCATAGAACAAAAGTTGTTGTTTATGATGTTAGTAATATATTCCTGAGAGGTTGTTAATGGTTTACCAATAACCCTATATAACTTCCTTGTCTTATAAGTGATTAACTAAATAAATGATACCATCCAAAAACACATAATTAAAAATACTTCACATAAACATAATTATTATAAACTTCGATTGGTCAGTACGTGAACTATATAGCAATGGTTCAGGTGACAAGTTCAGACAAATGAACTTCTGCGCGAATGCCCTCAGGATGTCGCTGGAGTTATTAATTTTGTTGTCAATTGTTTTCTGTTTTATGAAAATACTCAAGGAGGTCAATTATTAAATTCATTCTAATCAATATTGTTTCATATTGGTTTTTTTCATTCTGGGTTCTAAAACATTCAACAATGAAGGTTGACCTACATAACATTGTTCAAATGCCTAAATAGAGATCTCAATCTCGTTCCACACGTAAGTACTTAAGACTGGAGCCCTTAGTTCCACGAACCCTTATTACAGTCATAAACCAAAACTGAGGCGTCCCATTCACTCAGCGACATTTATTTTGACACGACGAATTGCGTGACGCACCCAGTTATCACGCAATATCACGCAATTTTGTCATATAAACTGACTGATGTTGATGTCAAAATGCTTACAAAACCTTATTTCGAGTAATATTCTCTGTTGAGAATTTTACTCGGAATAATTTGTCCAACTTGTCTGCGTGGGCTTGAGTTTAAGTGTCGTATAAAAGCGAATTATTATGATGATGAATAAGTAAAAGTTTTGCCGGTATTATGAGTTTGATTGCTTAGTTGTGACTTGGTGTAGTACAATGGAGTAATGGTGGCCCAGTGATAACGACCCCGATTTACAATTTCTAGGTGGTGAGTTCGAACCCACACAGGCGTTTTACTTTGTGTAAATAATTTCATCGCCACTGCTCTCAAAACGGTGAAGGAAAACATCGTGAGAAAACCGGCATGTCCTAGAACCAAAAATTCGAAGACATGTGACATCTACCAACCCGCACTGGGCCCGCGTGGTGGATTATAGCCAACTCCTTCTACATAAGAGGAGGCCTGTGTCTCAGGAGTGGGAACGTTATAGGTTGATTATGCTAAAAAAAATACTCGGACGTCCTTATTTTGATTCTGATTTAAGGCTCTGTTTTAAAACAGTCAGTTTTCGAAATTTTGTTTAATGCCATTCGTCAGTGAATTTAAGAAAATATCATCTATACCCTGTCCATTAGGTAAACCGTTTTTTGACAGATGGAACTACCAATCACTAGTTCCATCTGTCAAAAAACGGTTTACCATAATACATTGATTGATACACGTACGGTATTATAATGTCTGTAAGAAGCCATAAATAAGATAATTCAATAAGATAAGGCATTTTATTTATTTTATTACGCATTTTAAAGTTAACTTTTACGTAATCTGGAATAGTTCGTTTTGAGACAGTTGTCGAAAATTGGTTAACTTAATGGATAGGGTATAATAGAATTTTCTTGCGTGTATCTTAAAGCCAAGCTACATATATTATATCTACGTTGATTTCAACTCTGTTTATTACAATGAGGACGATGACGTCACAACGACATAATAAAGCCAGTCATCACCACAACGTTACACTTACTATACCGTATATAGTTTATTATATGTATGTACTTATATTATATTATCCTCCTTTATACCATGTCACACGCCCTTCACCACCACACCAGGGTCGTAAACCATTGTTAGTTGGCGCACATATTAATTACTAACTTTAATCGAAGTTTGAGTGTGCACTTCGCAAGACAGGTGCGCTCAACTTTTATAATGTCATTAGGTTATAATGGCGACGATGAATAATTAAGGAGGATTAATTGTGATGAATCACTTTGTGTAATAGGTTGCGTGTTAAGGCATACGAGGCTCAGGTGTCAAAAATCTTCTACATATTAAAATTAATGGGTATAACAATCTGTTGGGTGAATTGTCTTGTTTTGAACAGAAGGCCAATTCTCGTAATTTAAAACGTTCACAATCTAGTCGCAGTCTTATCTCTGCGACAAACAAATGTCAAAAACTTGTCAAAATGTAGGGAGATTAGAAGTATTTTTTGACCGATTGAGACTGAGATCAGACTGTGAACGTTCTTAAAATAACGAGAATTGCCCCTTTGATCTCAGTCTCAATCGGTCAAAAAATACTTCTAATTTCCCTACATTTTGACAAGTTTCTGACATTTGTTTGTTGCCGAGATGAGACTGCCACTAGATTTTGAACGTTTTAAATTACGAGAATTGGCCTTCTGACTGTGAATGTTCTTAAAATTACGAGAATTGCCCCCCCAGAACGCTGGTTTTGAAGTATTTTTGGGCCTTCCAAACTTTATTCTTTCGTTAGATTTTTTTTCGACATGTATCATCTCTGTGTTGCTGTCTTATTCTACATGTGGAGATCCAAGTAGATAAAGTACAGACGGCCAGCAGGTCAAGCTACCCGAAACTGTCAAATTTTCCCAATCAACCTTGGACCTTAATGCTTTAGCGATAAAGTCGAAAATCTATTAAATAAATTTAACAGATTGTAGTAGCTAGATGTGCTGGCGTCTGTACAACTAAACAACATCAATCAGCTCAGCCTATCGCTGTCCACTGCTGGACATAGGCCTTTCCCAAGCTGCGCCACAACGCTCTGTTCTCCACCTTCTGGATCCAGTCCGTCCCAGCAACCTTTTTAAGGTTGTCGATCTGGAGGGCGTCCCACACTATGCTTGCCAATACGCGGTCTCCACTCAAGAACTCGTCTGCTCCATCGACCATGGGTCCTTCGACAAACATGGCTAGCTCACTGCCACTTCAGTTTACTTACCCTGCAAGCCTTATTCCGGTTCCTTAACAACGCTTTGCACCAATGCAATTTCGAAATCACGGTGTAAACTATGAAGTTGCTCGATCTTAACGAAAACGAACAAGGACACACAAAGCAGATTTAACTCCTAACGACTACTTTCTTAATAAAACAATTATTTCCAAAGGTGAGAAGATCGAAGCCAAAAGCCACGATGACGTCACGATGCTGTTCAGCGATATAGTGGGCTTCACTTCGATATGTGCCACAGCCACGCCGATGATGGTCATCGCCATGCTTGAAGACCTGTACAGCGTGTTTGATATCTTCTGTGAGGAGCTGGATGTTTATAAGGTAAGTGAACTAAGTAAAACTGCAGATGTTTTGCAAAACAATTTTGCAGATTTTAGAAAGAGTGCTACTAGGATCTTTTGGCGCCTAAATGACATTGACAAAGGTGCATTGCTCGTAAACATTTGTGAAAATGTCAAAGAAATTGCATTGACAAAACAAGATGGCGTTATGATTTTGGCAAAATGCCAAAAAAGCCTTGTAGCATTATATACTCGTGGAAGTGAAGTCAAGTAACAAATCTAAGTGGATAAAGATACAAATAGATGAAGATGAGGAAAAACTCGACGTCAACTTTGAAGGCTGCATGTAGCATGAACTGAATGCAAAACAAATTAACAAAAATTAATTAATTGCCATTCCGTCGGTGTCTGTGTTGGAAATTCTTCAAAATGTTTGAGTGTTAAATGCCGCCAGGCTTGAAGTTATTGCTTTAAACCCAGTGAGATATGTTTTACATAATGAAACTGTACAATTAAGTAAAAAGGGGGAATAAAAAACATCTAACTGCAGCTTTTGGGTTGCAAAATACATGAGAAAGGCATACCAAGACCAACATATATTATGACTATATTACTACCGTAAACAATTCTGCCTCAAAGTTGTTAGAAACCCTAGATTCCCATGTTACATGCTGAAGAAAATTGCTCTCTTTAGAAATTCAAATTAACCTAAACAGCTCCGTAATTTGAAACAAGGAGCATTCAATTACGGTTAGTAATTAGAATGAAATTCTGCCGTTTGGAAACAAAATACTTCAATGGCCGCCAGTTGCTGGTCTGTTCGTTTTGAAGGATTTTCGTGCAATTGAAGCGTTCATTATATAATAACTGCCGAACTCCATTGAAGGTTCAGCTACGATTGTTGCCGTCGGTTCGTGGATAGATGGACGTCTATTACATATCGAGACCTCTCCGTGCTTCAGGAATCATGTTAAGCCGTTGATCCCGGCTGTCATGTGTAGATCTTCGACAGTCGTTATTGGTAGTCAGAGGCCCAAAAATTTTACAACCAGTCTTAAGCAAGAGGTATTGTGTTACCCAGTAACTGGGTTGTCGAGGTTATATAAGCTAAGGGCTGAATTTTTAATAGTCAGATATATCTTAGCTGACGAATAAATATTGCTGTTTGACAACTTTTGTATAGAAGATATATCAACTGTCATATTTATTCTTCAGATAAAAGTTAGATGTTTGTCAGAAGTATCAAAATCACCCTTTAACGTAATAAAATCATTAGGGACAATTAGTTAAATGAAGGTCCAAATTAACAAATTGTTTAAAAATACATCAAACGTAAATTGGAATTGCTTTTATTAAATTACTTTACCTTTAAAACCGTTCAACCCCTGATCTGAAATGTTGATTTTACTGACGAGGTGATGATGTAAATATTAATCCACCTTTCATCCATTTTGATGAAACTTATGCCTCAACAGCTTAACTTAATTATGAAGTAATTATTATTTCTTATCGTTTCCCTTATCCATAGATTTTAACATATTAAGGGCTGATTTTTCGATCCACAGATAATATTTATTCGTGGAACAAAATTGACGTCTGACAGTTTTTGTATGGAAGAATTGTCAAAAATTCTAAATTATTCTACCGCTAAAATTATCTGGCCTTAGTTAAACATTGAGGGCACACGAGGTTTTTTTTTTTGACAAACGAGTATTGGTTGTATTGCATTTTTGTGACATTTTACACGTTGAAGGCGCGTAAATAAAACGCAGTGTGCATGAAGCTCTAAAAATCAGTCAGGAAATGTTGAAAAAAATTTTTGCGTTATACTAAAATGTTCACATGATAATTTCGTTCTGTTTTTTTGCGCGGAACCCTAATTCTTTTTATTTTTCTAAAATAAAAGCAGCCTAAGTTACTTCTTATAACGTCAGAAGGCCAATTCCCGTAATTATAAACGTTCAAAATCTAGTCGCAATCTCAGATGAAATTGCGTTTGACATTGATTGTCGCTGATCTCAGCGACAATCAATGTCAAAAATGTAAGGAAATTAGAGGTATTTTTGACAGATTGAGACTGAAATCACACTATGAACGTTCTTAAAATTACGAGAATTGCCCCTCTGACATCTGCCAGTGCCAGATCGGTCTAGCGGTATGGAGATTAGCCGGAACAAATAGACAAACAAAACACAGGCAATTTTTTTTTTGTTATTCCTTTATACTTTCATATGCATTTAGTAAAGAGCTGTTATTTTGAAATTATAAACAGACACATCTTCAATTGTTTGTATTTGTATATAGATAGAGAATATAGAGTTTAGATTCAAACATCAAAGAGTATTTACTCAAGTGACACCGGAGGAAAGCTTTATAGTACATCAAATAATACAAACAAAATGGCTGTCTGTGATCCGTACTCGAATCTAATAATAATTAAGACATAATTATAATTACTGTTCTACGTGATTAATAGTCGTTTACTGAGGATAATTTACTCTTGTTATTAATCTGTTTGAAGGATGTTGGATAATAAAGACGCTTTGTATTAATGAAAATGTGTTAATAAATCTTTGGAGATTCTGTGTAGGAAATTGGCTCCGAATTTTACCTTAACACGTTGACTGCCAGACAACAGACACAATAGAAAATCTATGGTTGGCAGTGAATGCCTTAAATACTGATTGTGGTCATTTTATTAAAGTTTGTTAAAGACTCAGACCCCCTTATTACAAAAAAGGTTTTTTTTTTTTTGATCTTAGGGGCGATTCTCGTACTTTTAAGAACGTTCACAGTCTGAGGGGCAATTCTGGTAAATTTAAGAACATTCACAGTCTGATCTCAGTCTCAATCTGTCAAAAATACGTAAAATTTCCCCACATTTTGACAAGTTTTTGACATTGGTTGTCGCCGAGATGAGACTGTGACTAGATTTCAATCGTCTTAAATTACAAGAATTGGCCTGCTGATATCAGTCTCAATCGGTCAAAACGTCTAATTTCCCTACATTTTTCACAAGTTTTTGACATTGATTGTGGCTGAGATGAGATTGCGACTAAATTTTGAACGTTTTTAATTACGGGAATTGGCCTTCAGGTTTAAAACACGTTAAGTTTGTTCTTGGGATAAATCCATCCCAAATACGCAACCCTTTATTGTGCGTGGTCCGACACGCACCTGGCCGGTTTTTTTCATTGCAACATTTTAAAATATTCTGTGTAGGTGGAAACCATAGGCGATGCATACTGTGTGGCGAGCGGGCTACATCGTAAGATCGACACGCACGCGCCGCAGATAGCGTGGATGGCACTGCGCATGGTGGAAACATGTGCTCAGCATTTGACGCACGAGGGGAACCCTATAAAGGTATGTACATATTACTATTTTGATAACACTTTAGTATTATGAGGTATTGTTTTAACTTTGACTTTATTGGCTTCGATTCTACTACTACCTACTCTGAAAGTCTTTAAATCATGAAAAAAATTACAAAAATAGAGTTACTATAGTTCGGCCGACGAGAGAATGCGCTCTTGACACCTGTCAGTTTCATACCAATGAATACGTGTTTCGCGAGTTTGACTTTTATTAGCTACTAGAATTGTCGCAGGAACGCATTCTGTCGACGACGGCCGGACTGTGAGTAGAGAGATTATATTTTGGGTTATCCTACAATTCTTCGCTGCACATCAAGCTACTACAATCTGTCAAATTTCTTTAATAGATTTTCAGCTTTATCGCTTATGCATTAAGGTTCAAGATTGATTGGGAAGAATTGTCAGTTTCGGGTAGCTTGACTTGTTGGCGTCTGTACCTTTACTAGCATTATTTTTCTTAACTTACATAATTCGTATTATACTTTATACCCCTACCTATTAATACCCACTGCAAGCAATCGTTACAACTACAACTATGAATGCAATAAAATATTTGAGCTAACAACTTACTTAAAAAATTAATACTTGTGTAGTAATTACTCTCTGAGAGCTGTGGTGGCCCAGTGATAATGGCCATGACTTACGATTTGTAGGTCGTGGGTTCTAACCCAGACAGGCACGTTACTCTGTGTAAATTATTTCAACACCACTGCTCTAAAAACGGTGAAGGAAACATCGTGAGGAAATCTGCATGTCCTAGAACAAAAAATTAGAAGACATGTGACATATACCAACCTGCACTGGGCCCGCGTGGTGGCTTAGGGTCGACTCGTTGTCACTGTGTCCCAGCAGTGGGAAGATTATAGGTTGACCATGATTATGATGACACTGTAAGCTCATTAAGCAGTAGTTAACAATGATGAAGGTAAATATCAACATAAAAATATATGTTTGCTCCACAGTGTTTTTACCTGTCAACATGAGTCAACAGCTAATTTTCATACTAATGAAAGCACGGCGTGAAACTATAAAGATGGCGGTTGTATACCCACGTAACCTATTTCCCTCAGAGAATCAACAGTTTGCCTCGGAACGTAAACATCTACGTTTACCCTCACCTCACACATTAACGTTCACGGAAAGCTTAATCAATATTTCCGTGAAAGAAATGAGTCTTACAGGATTTATGTTTCGAGATTCGTTTTGAATTTGATTTGGTTTTCATTTCAGGCTGTAAATAGGCTTTCAAAGACTTTATTTTGGGCAATGGAGGATCAATTTAAAAACACGTTTTCAGACAGTTATTTATTATCTATGTTATCTTCTACAAAAAGGCTATTAAAGACACTGTCTAACACCAACATAACATAACTACAGGCCTGAAATCCCCGAAGGGTAGGCAGAGTTGTACTTATAGGTACATACGTAACGGGTATACGTTTGGGTGGAGTAGGTATTGAAGTTTTGTATGGGACAGTTGCTAATCTTTTCGCGATTACGATGTTGGTCCCATGAAGAAAGTTGTTCAGTTTGATGGTCTGTACCACACCCTTAAATTTGACCACACGTTTCTGATAAACCCTGCAGATTCTACCTATTAATTCACCCACCGCACAGGTCTCCTCATAATGCAAGCTAGTGTATTTGTAACAGAGCATTCAACATTTTCATAGCATGCGACTTGCTTTCGAAATATACTCGTCGAGACCCAACACTGTTAAGAATTCCGTCATATCAAAGCACACTGTGCCATAAAAATAGCTTTATCACAGCAATTAAAATATTTAACAATATTCAAAAAATAAATTAAGGGAACTCCCTCTTAAATACTTTAAATCCAAACTACATAAATGGCTTATTGCTAATTGTTTTTATAGTATGAAAGAATTTATTGATAAAAATGTAACAGATAAATAGGGTAACCAATTTTCATTATAATTATTACCTACTTTTTGTAAATACCTATTATTGTTAAGAATTCACTAAAGTTATTAGACGTGTTGGAATAATGTATCCTTTTAATTTTTTACATGTTACGTGTTTAAATATTTGTATGCACGTCCTTGGCGAAACATGTAAGATCATAATTCTATTTATAAGACCTTAAGGTGGATGCCCCAAGGTAGCCCGCGAAATTCAAATTTTCTTCCGTTTTTTGCAATTTGCTGGCCAGTACTAAGTTGTAAGTTGATTAAAATATGATTCGCGGTCGTAACAAATATGTATTTATAGAATTATAATCATTAAATTCATCAACACAACTCTCTAAGATCAAGTAATCCTACTGAATGACTATTTATTTTAGGATTATGCTAACTTAACAAGTTGTAGGTATTACTGATTCTTATTATTATAATTCTGTAAATACATATTTGTTACGGCCGCGAATCATATTTTAAACAACGTACAACTTAGTACTGACCAGCAAATTGCAAAAAACGTAAGAAAATTTGAATTTCGCGGGCTACCTTGGAGCATCCACCTTAATGTATCATGTTTTAAAGCAAATCAATATATTCTATTCTATTCACATTTCGCCGGTTATGGATAAGTCCTATTTAATAAACGGCAAACTTGTCACCATCAACCGGGTCCTGTTTATATGAGCATCATTATTGTTTCTAAATAGTTATTGAGTTTAAAAAAAACACATAATACACACATACATGCATAGGTACATTTAAGGAAAATCTATAAAAAGTTATCTCAATACTTGAAAACAGTATTAAAATGTTTTAATGTTAGTTTTATGGATTATTTCATATTTTTATTGTTGCCATAAAGTATTTATTATTTTTATATTAGTTTCACTTCAAGCTATTTATGCGTAAGAGAATAAAATTTTATACTTTTGATAGTGTTTGAGTTCCAATTTTAACGATATTTGCTCTGAACAAAAAACCATATTTAATCACCAAAATTTTGTTGCCTTTGCTGAAACTACCTTGAATACGCAAAATAATAATAAAATATCTTAGTTAGACAATTAACAATACATAATTAGTGCATTGGAGTTTGTTGCAAATCATTGAAAACAAAACCATCTTATGTCGCTATAATGTTCTACCCTTTGGGTATAACGTAAAATCATTAGTACCTAAATCATTGCAATCTAACTCTTATCTCCGTAAGTTAAAGTATAAATTAGAATCCGAGCCTAGGGTTTCTTTCGATTCTAATAATACTTTATAACAGTGTTTTTCAACTTGTGGGTCGCGACCCCCTAGGGGGTCGCCAAGCCTCCTTAATGGAGCCGCCGTTTCTTTAAAATTATAGGTTCCAAATGAAATCAAAGACTTCAAAGCTTCAGTGGTTGATTGTGGGAATTCTATTTTTCTGTTTAACCAAAAGGTACCCAATGTGACAGACTTGAATTCCAAGTTAGAAGCAGCGGAGGCAAGGGGGTCGCGAAATATTTTCCGTACTAAAGGGGCCACGCCATGAAAAAGGTTGAACAACACTGCTTTATACCCATGAGACAAGAGTTACATTGCATAATATACAGGCTGATTTTTTAAAGACCAGCCAAATTTAAGGATGTGGTACAGACCATCAATATGAACAACTTTCTCCATGGGACCAACATCGTAATCGCGAATAAAAATTCAGCCGTCCCATACATTTAGGTCGAGTAGGTATTGAAGTTTTCTATGGGACAGTTGATAAAATTTTCGCGATTACGCTATTTGTCCCATGGAGAAAGTTGTTCATATTGATGGTCTGTACCACATCCTTAAATTTGGCTGGTCTTTAAAAAATCAGCCTGTATACATAAGGGCTCACGCCTTTTTAAGGGAGGGGTAAAATCTACAGAACCCCACATGCTACGATCCTTACATACTCCTTTTGCTTCGTTTACGTTGATAAATCTGGTCATACACGCACGCCCGCACCTGAATTTCCTGAAGAAAATACTAATAAACGGGGTAATTACATAACGCACTATCAGTGGCAATGGCTTTCATTTTGACAGTTCAACACCATTCATTGCGCTATTTACGTTCTTGAACATATGATTTTTTCGAACATATGAAGCAATGGATTAGCAGTAGCCTTCAAAATGATTCAAATTTTGATTGATAGTGTGTTCCGCAATTAGGGTTAAGGTCACTATAACCCTAACACTAGAACCCTAGTTAACTGGACTAAATTTGTTGCTAATGACCTCTACTATAACGCCTTTCAAGGAATTCGTCGAGTTTCCCTGTCACCCTGTATACTAGGGCGTCCTCTCGGGAGAGGACGCCCTAGTATACAGGGTCCAGTCATACGTTTCCAGTCACATCTGCCTTGTAAATGCCTTTTGTTACATATTGCAAAGAATTACTAATGTTTTTACGTCATTGAATAAATTTGTTTCCTTTTTTCTTCATTCAAATTTGATCGTGGGTGCACTGAATTATGCGTAGGTAGTTATGTGCCTACTTACCAGTGTTTGTGGATATAGACTAAACCATAATATCTATAAAGAAAGAAAGAAAATACATTTATTTGCGGCAAACGTGACGCATGAAAAGAATACAAACACAATAAAAATAACAAATTGAGAGAAAATATGCGTCACGTCCACGCAAAACAGCAATCGCTCAGCATAATTTTAAGACCCTATACGAGACAGAGCCCCAGCGCCACATACCTAACCACCAAATTAAGAATTTAAATCTAATTCCTTATGATAATATTGATGATCAATAATTCTTGCTCCAAATACATACATAGCTCACACCTTCCCATGGGGGTAGGCCCGGGTACGCACGCCACCTGCTGCGATTCTCACATACTCCTTTGTCGATTACCCTCCAAATAATTTTCTGGTATTTACAATGTAAGTATAAAAACGTGCCCTAACAATTCTGTGTCTCTTCCTAGATGCGCATAGGCCTGCACACCGGGACCGTTCTCGCCGGAGTGGTCGGCAAGACGATGTTGAAGTACTGTCTGTTCGGGCACAACGTCACACTTGCCAACAAGTTTGAATCCGGCTCTGAACCCTTGAAGATCAACGTCAGTCCTACTACTTATGAGTAAGTTATTAATTACATTACTTAGCCGACCTGAATTTTTATTATACCTATCATTATTTTAGGTACACATTGTTCGCAGATATTTTTGTTGCCAGTGATCCCACTGGCAACAAAAATATCTGCGAACAACAGCACAGTCACGGTCACAAAAATATCTGCGAACAACAGCACAGTCACGGTCACAACAATATCTGCGAACAACAGCACAGTCACGGTCACAAAAATATCTGCGAACAACAGCACAGTCACGGTCACAAAAATATCTGCGAACAACAGCACAGTCACGGTCACAAAAATATCTGCGAACAACAGCACAGTCACGGTCACAAAAATATCTGCGAACAACAGCACAGTCACGGTCACAAAAATTATATGTGACATCCGTCACATATAATTTTTGCAATATAAGCTAAATTGAAGAAAAACTCGAAACAGACTATCAGGTTTTTATGCTGCCAAAGTGATGTCACATAGAAGAATGTGATATGAATTGTGATAAAAAATAACAATTCATATCACATTCTTCTGAATTTATCTTAGTAGGCAGATATTTATAACACACGACAAGTCCGATATTATTGCATTCTAAGATGTGAAACATCTCTTTTAAGCCGTTGCAGCAGCTTATATTTTGGTGGCGTTTGTTTAGTCAGATAGTTTTAGTGTTCCTTCGTGTCACATATTTGTGTTGCCACTTGTATATGCCTTTCACAAATGATCGCATATATTTGCCGTCATCTTGACGACAGATATTAATGGATGAACCATAAAATCAGACATTATTGCCGACCTGTCCTTAGAAATATATTTATGCTCGTGACTGCACACATGGCATCATTCAATCATAGTTTTGTTCGAACGAAATCTCGAGGATGTTATTTTGATATCAAAATCATTAAATGTTTATTATACATTCGCCACAACCGTGCTGTTTTCCGCATTTCATCAACTTCATATTTTAATTTCGAACAAATTCACAAACATTTTTATTAAATCTGCATGAAATTCATTTAATAAAATGCTGTTCAGTGGTTTTCACATTATGAACGAACTTATGAAATGAATTTTAAATGGTGCTGAATTTAATTAGTCGAGTTAAATCATAAAATGAATGAATGCTACAATTTATTCCTTTTAAAATCGTGATTCCTACACAAAAGCACAACAGTACTTGGATGTTGATAAGACACCAGTTTTAGAAAGAGACTGTCAGACAAGTATGCATGATAAAGACGACGCTCTACAAACCCGAACTTTTTCTAAAACTCAATTAGAGTTGATTGAGTTTTAGTCCTATCGCAGTCCACTGCTGGACATGCTGGACATAGGCTTCTCACAGGCTGCACCATTATACCCTGTCCTCGGCCTTCCGCACCGAGTTTGTCCCAGTCATTTTTTTGAGGCCCATCTAGCTGGGGGGCGTCCCACACTACGCTTGCCGATACGCGGTCTCTACTTTAGGACTCGTCTGCTCCACAGGCCATCGGTCCTTCGACAAACATTACCACTTTAGCTTGCTTATTTTGCAAGCTATATCGGTAACCCCGGTTCTTTTCCGGATAATTTCATTTCTGATTTTATCTTTCAAAGAAACTCCAAGCATAACCCGCTTCTCGAATTTGTGGACCAGCCCGTATGTCAGTGTTCACATTTCGGCACCGTATATATCATAACGGGACCATAAATTCTCAAAAACTCGGTGTTCTATAATTTATGGCTGGGTTATACAGTACTCTGCATAAAATCGATTGGCCAATTTGTAACAATGATGGCCGCAAGCCCGACTTGAATTCGAAATGCTCGACCACTACCCAGATAAGGTGGAATTCTATTCACGGTTCAAAGACAGATTGGCATCTTAATGTTGTGCAATATTCCATCATGGAAATTGGCCTAGTTCCTAAAGGCGCTTTCACGGGCGATTTTTCAGCAATCTAAGTAGGTTTAGGCAAAAGTTTTCGTCACGGTGGTAGTGGATAGTGGGGCATATAATTGTCGGATCAATATAGTTGGTAATCATTCTTAACAATTACTCCAGTAGTTTCTGCTATAACAGGTACTTCTCATTTCTTTGTCCAAAATAATATTAAAATTAAAAAGAAGTAAAAGTTTTCTATGAAAATGAAAACTACACTATTACCAAGTATCATAGGATATACAAGGGTGGCAGGGACATCGACGCACACACTGTAACCATGAATTCAGCACCACGAAAAATTTCAACGCAGCGGAGTTCAGAATCATGTACTGAGTTCATGGTTACAGTTTACGCGTCGATGTTCCCTGCCACCCTGTATTTTGTGTACAAGAAATTTCACGTGGACGAAGTGGCGGGTGGTTTTTTTTTTTGTGTTACTAATGAATTACCCTGTTTATAAAGTGCTCTATTTAGCTCGAAGGGGTGCCAATAGCTCAATAGCTTAGTGCATTTCGGCATCACAGTGAACCGATTCATGTGGTGACTTTATTGGTTCTTATTTGACCAATATCTAGTCTCCAGAATTACAAAGGCACGAAAAAAAAATAGGTTTATTTGTCACAGAAAAACGTTCATACAAAAAGATTATTGAGCAATTTATGTTGCCCACGTAACCACGTCTTAAGTAATGCTTCTATAAATGTACTCTGAAGATAGATGCTAATCCAGGAGAGTGCTTGGTAGATCCTTCGATGCGCTAGAATAATTCTCTTTATCAGGTACTGAGCTGGACTGATTGCAATGCCTTTGATCGATGTGCACAATGCGTTTGGAAAGAAAATGGAGTTTATAGAATGAATAGTGATTAATGTGATTATACAGTAGGTACTTGCTAGTCTGTTATCGAAAATTGATATTGTGAATAATTAAGATATTTAATTTTTACAAGCTGCGTAAGGGATGAGATTTTCACTGAGCAAAAATGACGACTTTCCGTACAAAGTTTCATTCCCTACTTAACTCCTTAAGGGAATGGATTTTACACAGTCGTCCATTAGATAATTTTCGTTATATAAAAAACTTTGATGCCAAATTTCATGCTTTTAGACATAGAAGTTAAGGCTGTGCGTCGTCTGTCGCTGAATGAACGAATTAAACATTTTTATTAAGTAGATTTCGACGGTATGTTCATAAAAAAACTAAGATTGGTAAAGTCTTAGAATAAGACGATTAATTAACTTTATCGAATTTAATTACGCTGCCATAAAAAAGCATTTCATTTTAATGATTTTAGTTAGAAAAGCAATTTCCTCGAACTAAAACCAGTAATTCTACGTTACATAAAAATAAAGTATTAGGTGCTGTCAAAAAGGGCACTTTTTCATCAAAATTCATTGCAGACTTTCTCTTATGATCCATTAGTTTTTGGCGTGAAAGGGGTGTCTATTTTATGACCTCACTGGCATACATTTTTTAGGGCTGCTATATGGGCGTTGATAAATTTATGATATGACGTGCATACATAACCCACTCGAATTTATGTTGGGGTGGAGGTTCCGGTTAGACCTATCTATACATACATACTGTGGCTTTTCGTGTCTGTCTGTGTGACGACGTTGTTTTTTAAACGAATTTTGATGCGGTGTTCACCATCATTTCAAAAACTGATTCCTGAAAGTTTATGTGTATACGAACGTTAATTCTTGCATATACCGAATATATAATAAAGAAATCTCGATATTTTGTCAAGTCGTAACACCGTGAGAAGCAGGCGCGGCCGTAGCTAGCCCTACCCTATAGTCAGCCCTACCAACATTTTGCCAGTAATGTATAGGTCCCATGTAATAAGGGGCCATATGAATTCGTGATGTCTATGCACGATGCACGACGCACAGTGATAGTTTGTGGGCGTACAGGAAAGAAAGTAAACTTTCAGGAAAATATTTGGTTTCGTCATTGAAATCGTTTTAATTTATTTACGTTTTGTTCTTGAATTAAAATAGTGTTGTGATCCGTTGTAACTTATTGCAAAATGTGAAGAAGGAGTTTAGGTTAAAATAATTTACTTAACCCATGCATTTCGCCAATAAATTATCCAATAGACACTTCAAATCTCTTCTTTGCGAACGTCGAAAATGATAGCGGATTGTGCCCAGCCGTGCACGACTGTCGGGTATCCTAATGTCCTTCAAGATGAATAATGCGTAGAGGGCTAATCGACGCTCCTACCTACTTTTGGTACTTTCAAGGTTTGAATGACCAGACAAAAACCAAACTAACTGACTCAGATTATTGTCTTAAATCGGAACAATTTGTCACTGATTCGGATTTAAGAGTATATTCATACTCCAACGTTTTTTTTTGGAAGAAAGCTTTTATATAGGTATTGATGTTAAGCATAATACATATAAGCTTAGCAAGATTTCCATCCATCAAATTTGATTAATCTCAAAGATGACTAAAATTAATTTCGAAACTTGATTTAATATAAAACTTTACCGATGCTTCATCAAAGAAAACATCCCCGTCATCCCACGCTTTTACTTCCAGTACAAAGGCACAACTCTAGAATACCGCAATTACTCTTTAAAGTAGCTCTTCAGTAAATAGCGAGTACAGTCAAGAAAAAAGATACAAGTGCAACTACTTTTTTCTGATGTTTTCCGCATTATCTGTCCGTCTGTGCATGATTTTTGACGTAAAAATGCTAGTGAACTTATGAGGACATCAAACCATGCACAATGAATTATTCTGTCCTTCAGAATAGAACATCCATAGAGCGTTTTAGACATCGTACGTTGAGAGTGTCTTATTTAAGTATGAATGTGGAGGGTTATAAAAGTAGGGGAAGACCAAAGAAACGATGGATGGACTATGTGAAAGATGATATTGCTAGAAAGGGAGTGACTACCGAGATGACGACTAATAAAGAAGTAGATATGGAAGAAAACGACACGTTGTGCCGACCCCAAGAAATTGGGATAAGGGCAGAGAGACTGATGATGATGACGTTAGAGTGGGTTATTTTTAGGGTTCCGTACCTCGAAAGGAAAAAACGGAACCCTTATAGGATCACTTTGTTGTCCGTCCGTTCGTCTCTCTGTCCAGACCCTTTTTCTCAGGAAGGCGTGGAGGTATCAAGCTGGAATTTATATCAAATACTTAAATCTACTGACCCTTGAAGCTGTAAAAAAATCAAACATCTAAGCCAACGCAATCAAAAGAAACAGCCATTTATGTCGCAAATTTCCGCAAATTTTCGACACTTGCAAGGGGATCAAAACCTACAGGGTACTTCCCGTGAACTCAGAATCTTGAAATTTGGTACGAAGCAACGTCTTATAGCACAGATAAAGGGAAAATTGCGAAAACCGTAAATTTTTAGTTACATACCTACAAATTTGTACGGAACCCTCGGTGCGCGAGTCCGACTCGCACTTGACCGGTTTTTTTTAAGTTATGACACACTCTATTAAGCGTTTAATACAATGGTATGCAAGCTAAGTAACTTGCATACCACTGTGCCAGAACAACTTGCACAAAAGTATGTGCTTTTGTACACTTGTATTTGCAGGAGCTTCACTCGTATTACTTTGTCTACTGTCTGCAAAGATTTTTATTGTTACTCAAACCAAATTCTTTTGTGAACTGTACACGAACACAGAACCACTTTACCGCGGAAGGCACAGACAATTTCTTAACTCAACGTTTTTTTTGACAGGTGGCTAATAAAATTCCCGGGATTTGAGATGGAGCCTCGTGACCGTTCTTGTCTCCCAAATTCGTTCCCCAAGGACATCCCGGGAACGTGTTATTTTCTTCATACGTACAGGCACCCTGGTACCGACACTGCGGCCTCTCAGGTGAGTTTTTTTTTTTAAAGTAGACGTCGGTAATTTTTTTTATAGATTTCCGGTTTGGATTTAGTAAGGCTTAATATAATTTTGAGAAGATAATTATGTTATATTTTCGTCGGTGTCTGGTATCTAAGAATTGTTTTACAAGGTTTTAGTAGCTTTTTCAATTGATTAGTTAACTGAATCTGATGATAGATAAAAATAATCAGATTGAGTTGATTCTATAGTAAAAATCACTACCTACAAACTACACTAAAACAATGTATTCCAAGATAAAAAAAAAACTTCGCTTGAATTTTGGTAACATATTACATGACAAAATTCTCCCGCTGCATACCAAACGAGCGTGGATATAATTAAGTAGGCCTACACTCATTTTATAATAAAGGCTTAAGCAAGGTCTTGAATATTCATTAAGTACTTAAAACTAATTACTGTTCTAGCCTTAGTTGTGTAGCCATGTTCTTGTAGATATTTCTAAAGTTACGAAGACCTTGGCGCGAGTAAAGGTCAGGGGAATACAAAGGATTTCGCAACCCAAAAAATAAAAATATGGTGAAGGCTGAAATAGGGGAAACACGAAAAATGAAATAGAATAGGTTTTTTTAATTATGAGCTCTGCGGTACCTGGTAGTGTCATTATGACATGCCATTAGTTTAGACGAGACTTTTTATTATATGCCTTGTATCCTATTATAAGGGCTTTGAAGGGTTGTGACATAACTACATGTCCGCCATTTGTTTTCAAAATTGCAGCCACGCATTATCAAACCTATATAAATCGATAGCAGACATCAATGCAAACAGAAAACATATACAGACCAAAACCCAGTATCACGTTTCCGAGATATTAACGTTCAAAGTTGTTCGCGGGACATCGATATTTTTATAACTTGAAACTCACATCTTGATGCATAGATGTGTGATTACTTAGGCTTCATGCGAGACGCCATATAAAAAAAAAAATGGCGCGAAAGTAGATATGCCATGCTCCATATAAACATTTTGAATCCCCTCTGTGAGTTTGTATGTAGTGAGTAATCTTCGGAACTCATTTAACTCCTTTTTTCAAGCCCACAAATTTCGTAGTGTTTTTCAATGCATTACTCTTTTACTACTTTTTCTGTTTTTCGGAACTTCTGATCCGATTCCGAAATATCTTTGCCTAATGGGAAGCTACAGTATTGCCGAGTTTCATATGCCAAGGATATATTTTATGTTAAAACAAGATATTTCACATGCACGAAATTTCTGTTATAAAAAAACATATGGGCTACAACCACGTACAACTAAGGGCAAATCTGTAAATAAAATATAGTGCCATCTAAAATCGCATCTAACTTTCTTTTTGCTTTGGAAAAAAGTTAAATAAATCCGGAGGTTTTATTACTTTTGATATCAAACAAACACAACTTTTCAATTCTATCAAAGTCAGAGATACGGCCATTCCTATTTCGTTAACTTTCTTACTTCTTACAGATATTGGATAAACTTTATGATTTTTCTATGAATGTTTGATAGTGCCAGAATCTATATGCTTTTTTTCTATGCCAACTTCATGTTAGGAACAATCTTCTTTTGAGTAACATCTCTAAGGAGAAAAGTTTTCGTAATCAAACTTTCTTTGACAGGTCAAACATATACAGGATGCATTGAAAGATTTTAACATTGGACAGAAACCGGATGATATCGAAAACGATGAATCCAGTGGAGCAACCGAGTCACAGAATTAAAATCAGACCAGAATCGTTTCAAGTTTCAAATTGGAGCAAACTGTTGACATTGTAAATACTTATCTTGTAATTGCTTTGTAAAGCGTTGATTAAAAACTTTGTTCATCAGCTGTTTTGTGTAAAAATGTCACTTGGAAGTTTTAATATCTACTCTTTATATTTAAGCTGTTTTTTTGTCGTTTTAGTGCTAAGGATTTTATGGCTGTTGTGGTTGACACTGAATGCTTTTCTATTAGATGTAATTATAGTGCAAATGGTGAAGCTGATGTTCTCCGTATTTATAGTTAATCGTATGTTCTCACTGACGATAGCTATATAATATTGATGCTAAATTTTTACCTGTGAACGATAACATTTTGAGCTCAGCTCTGCTCTCTGTAAAACCAAATATAACAATAGTAATTTCAGCGATAGACATTCTCATTGCCTATTGATAGCTAAGTGAAGTTTCCTTTGTGTAAGTTAAAGCTAATATCGCAAATAAAATAAATTAAGCTGAGGATAGAAACATTTCGGTCCGAAGAGGATCCTAACCTTTAAAACTCATGTAATACGTAGTTCATGTAACTCTTCTATCGTGTTTGTACCAACACATTTTCATATAGGTGTAACTAATAGTGATCTGTGTGAAGCTTTACTATATAATCGTAAGGAATATGTATATAAAGTTGAACCTGGGATAATTACGACTTACATAGGGTTAAATCGACGCTGTAGATAAACTAATATAAGGCAAATGTGTTTGCTTCTAGAGATAATTCATTCAGATTATATTAGGATATTAATATAATTATATTTGAAGTCATTAAAATTAAAACTATATAGCATATTAGTTAGAATGAACATTAATATAGATTTTTTTTCAGAATCATAGATTATTTAAAAGCAAAAGATTTGTTTTGCTTAATTTCAGCTTTGTAAAATAATTCGGCTTATTTTAGAAAAGCAAAATATTTAATGAATAAAACAAAAAAAAATATTGCAAAAAAAATTGTCTTCTAGTTGATCAACAGCTGTTTTTTTATGTCTGTAGTCTTTAACAATGCTATAATATATTTATATGTTGCGGTTAACTTCATACATTAACATTTCATATTCTATATCTTTTTTTATTATTATTATACTTCTCAATGGAACCAAAAAAATTAATACCTAACTCGAAGCTAAGGTTTTCAAAGCGAGAAACTTATGTACTATTTTTTTATTTATGATATTTATTAATAGTCTTAAGCATTGTATATAATAGGACTTCTGAACAATATACATACTTACAAAAAAGCGTATGTTCTAAAATAGTTAATGTGCTTACTGCGATACCTTGAATACTATTAGATATTGTAATTTAAAAATGTTAAATATTACTATTTTTTCTTATAAAGAGCTGCTTTTTAAGACACTGTTTTTTTTTTTTTTTTGTTTTTTTTTTAAAACGTTGCCCCACACTAGGAATTACTCCTGTATCGCGGGTGCGTTTACAAACATCTAAACTCACATACACAAACAGCCAGACCCGGAACAACTACCTGTAGGCAATACAAATATTTGTTCCGTGCGGGAATCGAACCCGCGACACGTAGCGCAGCAGTCGGTCGCTCAGCCACTGCGCCAACCGTATCGTCGTCCACTGCGCCAACTGTGTTCGCATACGGGTACATTTACCTCATTAAGGAACCAAGTACCGACGATACTGATTCACGTATACCTCTGTATAAAGGTATACGTGAACCAGTATCGTCGGTGTGGAAAAACGAACATGCTGCAAAAAGATACGGATTTACTTTAAACTCTAAAAAGTTAAAGAGTGTTTCTTTTGAGATACATTTTTAACCTCAATATTTATGGAAGGTACTTCTTCCAAGGCCAGTTTATTCTTTCCACCCTGTAAATCCTCGATCCAAAAATATTTCAGTCAACTTTATTTCATAGGCTCTACCAAAGTGTCTACCCAAATAAATATTGGCTTACTTTGATAAATTTAGAACGGTAAAGTCCTATCTTACACGACCATTTCGGCCTCAATTTTCTTTTAAATCGACCCTATAAAGTTCATAATGACTTTCCCCCAATTCAATATATTCTAGAAAATGTTCTATGTGTACTTACGGGTTTAATTTGTTTATTTATTCAGCGATAAGTACTTTCATAGCCTTAAATACATTCCACTTCTAACCGTGTTTAAATTTTGCAGTGTTGTGATTTAGCGTACTAGATTTAATTATAAACTGTATGTGTATTAGAATAAGGCTCATTATGCTATGCTTTAAAGCGTTTGCGTCACATATCGCATAGGTTACTTTTAACACTGTCATCTAGTCACTAATTTTAAGTAATTTAGTGATCTGTTATTTAATATAACTCTGCAGTTCTATACAAAAGCGTTTATTTTAGATTATCTAATAGAGAATAAAAATTGAATCTCACAATAGAAAAAATATGTGCCTGTATGGTAGTATAAAAGAAATCGTATTTAGTTAGAATCGCAACGAATATGCAGAGTTGTTTAAAATAAACCGATGTTTTTACTAGTCCTCATCATAAGTACCTACTTAACATTTAGAGAATAATAAAAAAATAAATAGCATCTGTATCTACTTTAATAGACAATAAAGAAAACTATGTAATTAACTCCGAAGAAAATACGAATGTTTAGTTATCAATAGCTATTAATGCAATATTTCATCCTGAGAGGAAAACAATACTCATGTAGAACATTTTTAAAAATAATATGTAGGTAACAATTAATAATAAAAATGACATTTCATTAATAAAATATAGTAAAAATTCTTACTTAGAAATATAATTAATTTCTATTTCAACATAATTTCTTCATCCTTTATAATTGGAACACAGTTTATGTAGCAATTCAATTTTATGTATACATATTATATTGTATTGTGTATTGTATTAGTATTTTGTATACATATTATATTAAAGTAACAACAGGAAGAAACTAGTACACCCTAAGGTTTATCGAAAAATATATAATTATAACTCACAATGCTAGAGAATATTTCATGACTTGTACATAAGTACGTAGATATACCTTCATAAATATGTATATCTAACTTCATATACATTTTATATAGGCTTAATATGTATGTATATTAACGTGAACTTAACATTTTACTCTGTCCTTAAAAAAAATGTAAATCTTGTAGGATACTTCTGTGCATCGTTAAGTAACGCGTAATCTTTATTGTTTTATATATTATTAATTATTATTATTAACGCCTAAGAACACGGCCTTCTGTAGAAAATAATAATAATAGTCACGAATCTTTAAGTCTAATAAAATTAGAAAAAAATATATATTTCACTATCAATGTAAGCTATTTGTATTTCACGCTGTTTCGAAAATGTATATCTATTGTTTTACTAATATTAATTTTTAATTAAAAATAGTTTCTTGCCGTAAGAAACTTTAACTGTGAATGCACTGTTAGTGAAAAACTATAAAAAAATAAAATGTTTCTTTCATAATGTGAATGTTTTATTTAACTACTAAAGTGCGGCCGACGAGAGAATGCGTTCTTGACACTTGTCAGTGTCATACAACCGAAATTCGTGTTTTGCGAATTTTATCTTTATTAGCCACTAGAATGACAATTCTAGTGGCTAATAAAGATAAAATTCGTAAAATACGTTCCTGACACCTGTCAGTGCGACAGCACTGACAGGTGTCAGGAACGTATTCTCTCGACGGCCGGACTGTAACTAACCCGACGGACGTAGTCCTGTTCAAATTTGAATAATACAATAATAGGTCATCCAAAAATCCTATACAAAAAGGAAGATTTTCAATTTTTCTTTCTATAAAAACCCAGTTCAGATAGTGTTCAATATTTTGAAACAAAACAAAAAGATAGCCAAGTCTTACTGTTCTCAAGAGATGCGCTCAAACCCACTCCAGATATACACAATATAGTACTTTGTCTTATCTCTAACACTTTACTGAATTTACTAATTTGGGTTAGTCTAACCGGATGCAGTTGAGTACCATGGTAGTAGTATGGAGCGACTGCCTATCTGACCTCCACAACCCACTGGGTAATACGAAACCCCTTGGCAAGACTGAAAAAAAAAATAACTTCGGTGTTTCCTAGTTAATTACTATGAATCAAATTCAGAGGTCTCTTTTAAAGTCAAGACAACCTTAGTCAGGCTACTTTCTTTGACTTAAAATATACCAAAACTGAACAAAACTAATTTATTTAAACTGATATTAAAAACTGGTAACATGTTTTGTTAGATTTTATGTAGGGGGCAACCTTTGGAACTGTTGATTTGAGTCCGAAAATCCTTTCATGCAGGCGAAGTCGTGGCTTGGCTTATGGTGGCTTGTAATTTATATCGTCATAATATGAAACAGAAAACTAATTTGGTAAGTACATTTTGTGTTATTATTCCGGAATGACATAATACGTGGATACTACAGATTCTTCGTCTTAGCGTGTAGATGGCAATCTAAATGACCTCGACCCAGAATTCGCCTACGTGTTTGGCGTTGTTTTGTGTCTACGTATGACATGATAACAAGTGTCCCATCGTTAACTGCTCCCGGCGTAAGCACACTATCCACCAAGTGCTCATTCGCTAACGGCATATAAATCATCACTGTTGATGTTAGTAACTGCACCATCACCTCCGATACCATAGATTAAATACAGATTTTACAAATACATCCACATACACACTTTTTAAATAAAAAAATTGCAAATCAGATCCACGAAGCTATTAGTAATGTAATGTGTAGGTACTAGGTTAAGGTTTCTATGGGTCTATGCCACCCGAAATAAAGTTATTATTATTATATTTTATATCCTTTATTTCATTTAAATACTTACAAATTACTTTTTAAAATATTTTTACAAAAAGATAAAAAAACATTTAAAAATATAAAAAATAGTAGCCCACCGGTATCGGGAACAGGGTCAAAGCTACCGGTGGTCAGGGCTCCAGAGAGAGGAACCTCCTGCCAAGAGCCTCGACCAATAGGTCGAGGCTCTTGGCTATTAAGCCATTGCCCATTATTATTATTAGTGGACAAAAACACAAAAAACCGTAAGTTGTAAAAGTACTGATTGCGAAGAATTAGTTTTGGAATGTAAAATGCTTCCGGCTCATGATGGGCAGTTTTGTCAGTAGCCTTAGAACAGTATGGTAGTGATGAATATAAAAACAACATTATTCGCACAAGCTCCCAAAGGAGCAATAACATGAGAAAATTTGTAGTGCCCGCTTGTAATAACTATTACGGTCGAAGGTGTAGAAGTTTTTAAGTTCCAACTATTTTTAATAATCTTCCAGTCGATATAAACAGTTGTATCACAAAAACATCTTTTAAAAAAAAAATTACCTAAGTACCTCTTTAATAAGTTTAGACAAAGCCTCACTGTAGAAAATATATGAAAAGCTTGTTTGTTTGCTATTAAGGAATGCATGTTAGTTTAGTGTACCTATGGGTGAAAAAGTGTAAACTGAAATTTATATATGTAAAAAAAAAGGAGCTACGTCTGCCAACAAACTGCTTTGTAGGTAGTTTGGCACAGGTAATATTTTTCGGTGTAACGTTATTTCCGTGAATTAACACTTTTTCATTTTCATTTCATTTCATTTTTCATTTTATGACAATACATAAATCCTTTTCTGAAAAACAGAATTGTTTTATGAGATTGCAAAAAAAAAACAAGAAGTTGTGTTCAAAAAGAAAACATCTGCTGAATGCAGCCAATATTGACAGTAAAAAAACAATAGAAAAAACTTGAAAAACACCATACAGTCACGTCGCATCTAAATCGAGTAACAAAATGCCGGAAAAACAGGCACGCCGTACGGATCAAAGTTTTTTCTTCCTTGTTTGGGAAAATTTAGGGACATCGCTCAATTTTGTTTGAATAGAACGTGGGTGAATAAAATTGTTACTATTGTCCAAAGTTTTAGCAGGATTAGTTAGGTAGGAAAAAAATGAGTTGCTCCGTACATTTATGATCGCAAAATTAGACTTAGATTTCAGTTGTTCTAAATATACCTAGTATAATATATGCAATTAAAGTTTTTGCGAGATTTTTCGAAAAAAGAAGAAGATGAAAGAAAGAAAGAAAGAAAAAAGGTTTATTTGCGGTAAACATGACGCAAAAAAGAATATAAAAACAAAATTAAGAAAACAAAACAATAAGAAATGGTTGACATGCGTCACATCCACGCAAAACGGCTATCGCTCAGCATTATGCTGCGACCCTATGCAAGACAGAGCCCCAGCGCTGGTTTTCAGCGACAGCCGGCGCCGACGTAATGACGTCGTCCGGTGCAGCAAACAATTATTCATCAACAAGTATAAAACGATTATTACACGACACATATACATACATAAACACACGCCTTCTTCTGATGGGGGTAGGCATAAACTACAGAACGCGACCTGCTACGATCCTTACATGTAATACTCCTTTTGTCTCGTTTACGTTCATACTCGTACATCTGGGCATACACGCTCACCGATTGCGAGAACTACGCATCTGACTCTCTGAAGAACATCACCAATAAAGTCACTATAATTATGTTCTAGGGCGTGGGTTCCGGCGTTTCCACTCACATTTATTTGCCTTGTAAATATCTGTCGTTAATCGCCTTTCATTCATCCTCTCAACTTTGAAGAGTGATTGTAAAACTGAAAAAAATAGTATTAAAACCGCTAGCAGTTTTTCATTTGGGTCAAATATTTAAGATAGTGGTATCTGATTCTATAGGTACTCCCGAATTATTTGGTATTTGAGGGTGAAGCTGAACACTGTGGGGATCGCCCGGAGGACACGGTGGAGCATACGGTGGAGGTCTGCCCGGCTTGGGCGGGGCCCCGCCGTGTCCTCGTGGCGGCGATCGGCGGCGGCGACCTCTCGCGTCCGGCCCTCATACAGGCCATGGTAGAGAGGCGAGAGTGAATGGGAGGCCGTCACCTCCTTCTGCGAAGCAGTAATGCTCGCGAAGGAGGAGGCGGAGCTTGTGTGGGAGAGGCAATCGCTGCACCCTCGCGCGCCTAGCCGCCGCAGGAGACGCCCTGGACGGGAGTCAACAGCGGCGAGCTATGGGCAGCTCGCCGCCCGGTAAGTACCAGGCCCGGGTCGACGGCGCGTTGTGTTCCACGCGCGCCTCAAAGAGCTGTCAGCACGAACTGACAGGGTCCGCTAGGGCCGATGCCGCCGGGGCTGCGGGTTGTTCGAAAGAGATACCGTGGCCTCTGGCACAGGCAACTGAAGGAACACGGGTGGGTTTTAGTCAGTAAAAGTCTGACACTCCCTTCTGCTCCGCCCAGAGCGGGAGGAGTCATTTGATGATTTCCCACCCAGAAAAAAAATTAAAAAAAAAGGTTGAAGCTGAAGACCCATAAAATTGTATAACCAATTTCACAGGGCTGCTACGGAGACTATACTAATCGAAAATCCAAATAAAAATTAAAACTCAGCACCTCATCTTTCATATTTAAAATCTTTAGTTCATGACGTTCGTAAAACTGTCAAATTCTTAAATATTTTAGGTGCAAATTGATTACATCTTTTAATGTATTTTAGTTATCAGCACAAAGTTGCCATTAAGTACTGTGTGAGCAAGCGTGGTGATTAGTGTTCGTTCTTTGTCTGAAAAGGTAGAGGCATTGCCTATAAATTTTGGGCTGATTTTATACATAGAGCAGGTAGACCCCCTACTATGGCGATCGATGACTTTGGTGAAGGGTGCACGAATCCACTAGATGCGGGATGAACGTGATAGGTCGTAGTGACGATGCTTCGAGGAGACCTGAGGCAGCAGTGGGTGAGGATGATCTTGGACTACTGCCCATTCTTCTGTCTAAGTAAGTGGTTTATTGGTGGTGCTATAAGCGTATTTATCACATACAAGATAAATAAAATCATTGATTTCAACTAGGTCATTGAAAACTACTTTTGAAGTTCGAAACGCGACCAAAATGTGGTTTTGTACGGAGGAGAATGGGCATGAAACTCTACTAACACAAGTGCCGGAGTATCTGTAAAATTAATCCTACTATCCTATCCTACTTAATAATATAGCCGCCCCTGCAGAATAAACGTGTAAGTGCTATTGCGGCGGTTTTAATGTTCATCCGTATTCGTAATGTATAGATCAAAATACATCACATAATTTTTTTCCACATTTTTAAATCGAGTATTTACGAAGTTACGAAAAGTTATTGCTTTATTCTCTATTTAAAACCAAAATAAAAAAATCTACAATATAATTATATATGCATACGATAGTTCAAGTCTTACATTGTGTAAAGTATATAACCGTACTTATCAGGTCCAACTGAGACCTCACTTTAACGGCGTTGTCCATTGCGCGTTTGTTCTGGTGCAGATTTTAATACTATAATTCTGCAACGTGCAATCGCAGAAAATTTCAAGAACTTAATAGTACGATAATATCCTTTACATTTATTTAGTTTCCGTCTTATATACCGTATTATTCCTACCGATATTCCGTCATTCAATCAGTCTACTCAGCCTATCGCAGCCTATCGCAGTGCTGGACATAGGCCTCTCCCAGGCTGCGCCACAACACCCTGTTATCCGCCCTCCGCATCCAGTCTGTCCCAGCCACCGTCCATCTAGCTGGGGGGCGTCCCACACTACGCTTTGCTGATACGACTTACGCGGTCTCCACTGCAGGACTTGTCTGCTCCACGGACACGATCCTTCGACAAACATGGCCAGCCTTGTGCCACTTCAGGTTTCCCACGGGATCGAAACTTGTGCGGGTGAAACCGCGGGGCGCAACTAGTCTGTAAAATTAATAAAACAATAAACAATATACACACTGTCGATAGCAAGTTCTAACTTTCACGTAATAATTAGTTTGTCATGGACTGAACGTGCTCTATCTACGAGGAACATTAACTAGCCAAGAAATATGGCCAAACGTTTCCAATACCTACTTATAATGTCTGTTTCAAAAGTAACTCATGAAAGTGTAAACAAAACTCGTTCTGGTTAAATTTTTACGCAATCATTTTCTATAGGGAATTAGTAACACGTTATTGTTCATTGCACAATAAATGTCTGAAAAAGTGTTGAGATATAACTTATATCTGAACACTTTTTCAAACATTTATTGTTTGAATGACATGCTTAAGTTGTGATAGAAAAATCATTGATCAAAATTAGGTTATAAAATTATAACCTAAACTGTCAATTGAAAAACATATTCAATGTGATTTATGTACGCAATGATAAAATTAGCATTTCAGGGTTAAGTATTCAAATAATGAAATCAAAGCACTCAATTTGTAAGTGGCACTACAAATTGGCATTCTCAGGTACCTTTTCTGCTCCATATGTTTACATTTTCTATACTTTTGGAACGGATCATACTGTATTTTATTCAGCAGCTATCTTCACTGACCAGGCACTTTATTAGCAGTATTTTTTTGCTTTATTTTGTATTTACAAAGGCGAGAATATTTTTATATTCTGAAGCGAGAATCTGTTTTTGAACGTTTGAAGTTGTTAGTTAGTTAGATGATTTAGCAAAAATGTTTGAGTATTTCTCGTTATAAATGGAGCTTATCAGAGTAAAAAGCTTTTCAGCTGTTATTATTTATCAGATAGCAAGCCTTTCTTCATCTGTCAGGTTTGCAATAATATATTTACATTATGTATTATCATCTATACACTATATCTATATACCCTATGTGCAGATCAAAATGTAAAAGAACTGTTACGAAATGGCTACTTGAATTAGATTGTGCGGAGACTGAAAGTATATTAAATATTCTAAAATAATTTCGTCTATCGGAAATATTCACCTACTCAAATTAATCTTAGATCGCGGTTCACCTTGTTAACCACATACAGACACACACACACACACTTTTGGGTAAGTGGGTGCTCACGCCCAGTGCACTTTGCGGGCGCTGGGCGTGAAGACTTATATTGCACTTTCGGACACACAACACTCTCCAAAGACACACATAGACATAACATCTCCTTTTTTTTTCTACTAATTTTCTTCCTCTCAGTACTTGGAGCTTTTATAATGTTGTAGTACGTAAGTGCCATTAAATATTGTAATTTTAAGGGTGTGGGCCTGGAGATCTGTCATACACATAGTTATATGTGCATGCTGTGGTCTTCTGTAATTGAAGGAGCACACGTAAAAGAACCATTTTTATTATTGTAATTATCTATTGTATATGTGTATCCTTTGTTGGAGATCCTCAATAAATAAATAAATATAATACAGGTCCCGAACCCAGTATAGACTCCAGCTCTCACAAAGGATAATCTTTAAAATGTAACTCGATCCTATCAATCAAAACTGTACCTTTTTGAGAGAAATAAATTACTATTATTATTATTATTATCTACCTAGCCTTTTCCCAACTATGTTGAGGTCAGCTTCCTGTCTAATAGGCTATTTTTCTACAAAAATCAATTAATCCGTCAGTTAGATTGTCAAAAAATATTGAACTCGTATTTTTTCTTTTGTTAATTATATAAAAAATTATGAAGATATCGCCCGTTAAAGTTCCGCGTGACGTCACTCTTCATTTTTGTCTCACACGTCATTTTGGCAAGTGACGTCACGACCCCCCACTCCCAAATTTTGACGCGCTTTAGCATTGTCATTTTTTGTTTGTTGACAAAAAAAAAATACGTGTCCATTATTTTTCGATAATCTAACTGACGGACTAAATATAATTATTATTTTTTTACCCAGACAACTACCTTATTGGATGCAGCTGAATACCATATTATTATATTTTACATTGAGCGAATGCCTATCTGATCTGCACAAAATAAATAAATTACATCTAAAACAAAATAAATTACATCTTTCATGAAAAATTGCATCTTTCATGAACACCAGTACGGCTTCACCAAAGGGCGTTGTACCACTGACGCCGGTGTTACCCTAATGAAGAAAATTTTTAACGCCTGGGAAGATTCAAATAGCATCTTGTGCTTCTGCACAAGATGCTATTGGAATCTTTTGCGATCTCTCTAAGGCGTTCGATTGCGGAAACCATGAAACACTTCTGATGAAACTCGAGCACTATAGGATTAGGAAAACAGCACTTGACTTGTTAAGATCATACCTGAAAGATAGAAAGGTTAAAGTCCAAGTAAATGGCATAAACTCATTGGGTTCTGAAATGACAATGGGCGTTCCTCAAGGTTCGATATTGGGTCCATTCCTTTTTTTAGTTTATATTAATGATTTACCCCAATTACTTCAAAATCAACCGAAGATGGTGTTATTTGCAGATGACACATCATTGATCTTTAAAATAGACCGACGGTCACAAAATCTTGGCGACGTGAATAACTCTATTCTTCAGGTCCAAGATTGGTTTACGGTAAATAATTTAGTACTTAATGAAAAAAAAAAACAAAATGCATTAGATTTAAATTACCTAATGTTAGAAGTAGCGAATGTGACATCGTATTGAATGGCCAAAAATTAGAATTTGTTAATCAGACAGTTTTCCTAAGAATCACGCTAGACGAGAAATTACAATGGGGACCTCATATAACATCTATTGCGATAGATAAGACAATTAACAGACGAAGAAACCGCGCGCTTGGTCTATTTTAGTTACTTCCACAGTATTATGTCATATGGCATTTTACTGTGGGGTCGGGCTGCTGACATTTTTTTTTTTTTTTTTTTCAGGATGGGAAATCATCAAATGACTCCTCCCGCTCTGGGTGGAGCAGAAGGGAGTGTCAGACTCTTACTGACTAAAACCCACCCGTGTTCCTTCCTTAGCCCTTTATGTACCAGGGCAGCGGTAACCCTTTCGGACGATCCCGCTACCCCGGCAGGCTTCGGCCCTGTCGGGCCCCGTCATCTATGCTGACATCTCTTTGAGGCGCACGTGGAACACTTACGCGCCGTCCGGCACGGGCCTGGTCCTGATCGGACGGAGAGCTACCCATTGCTCTCCGCCCGCAGGCCCGCGCCTACGGTGGCCGGGAGTCGTCACGCGGCTCCCGACGCCCGGAGCGTCTCCCTCGGCGGCTGAGGCGTGAGGATCTCTCCCTCGCCCATCCCGCCACCTCCTTCGCTAGCATGACTGCTTCGCAGAAGGAGGTGACCGCCTCCCACTCCCTCTCGCCCCGGACCATGGCTTGCACCAGGGCCGGGCGCGAGAGGTCGCCGCCGCTGCCGATCGCCTCTACGAGGACACGGCGGTGCTCTGCCCAAGCGGGGCAGACCTCCACCGTATGCTCCACCGTGTCCTCCGGGCGATCCTCGCAGTGATGACACCCGGGCGTCTCCTCCCGCCTGATTATGTGCAGGAACCTCCCGAAACATCCGTGTCCGGAGAGGACCTGCGTCAGGCGGTAGGTGAGAGCGCCGTGACGCCTCTCTAGCCACTCCTCAAAGAGGGGTCTTACCGCCGCTATCGTGGCGTGCCCGGGCTGCTGACATTGAATCCATTTTTATTTTGCAAAAGAGAGCTGTCAGAGCCATTTACAATCTACGTCGCCGCGAATCTCTTAGGGAACTATTTAAAAGGGTTAATATTATGACGGTACCTTGCCAATTCATTTATGAAAATATTATGTATGTAAGAAAAAATCAACATCTTTTTAATAAAATAAGTGATAGACATAATTTTAATACTAGAAATAAAGATAAATTAGATCAACCTTTTTTCAGATTATCTAAAGTACATACATCTTTTATGGGGTACTGTGTTAAATGTTACAACAAAATACCTTGTGAAATATTGCAATTAAATGAAAGGAAATTTAAAACTTATATTAAAATTACACTTTGTAAGCAAGGATATTACAAATTAGAGGATTATATCCAAGATAGGAATGCTTGGAAACATGCTGGTCTTGCTCCATAGGACAATCTCTAGAGTCTAGACAAAATCAAACTGGTTGCTAATGTAATTGTATAATTTATTCTTTTTTTTTTTTGTCTTTGACATTGATTTACATTCTGTAATTACTTGGGGTCACACCCGGACTTATTACTCCTTATTTATTTATGAAAATCGTCTACGTTTGGAATGTTTGTGAATATGTGAGCACCATGTATCTATCACATAGTTGATCTATATGTCGTGGTTACATTTATGCATTTTAATTCTTTTACCTATTGTGGTATAGTAATTTTATTTTTGGGTGCATCGTCTTCACATATAATTATATAAATAATGTATGCATTAAATTGTAAAACATTTTAAAAGAGTAACGGTGGAGTTTCTTGCCCATTCTTCTCCATACGAAAACTACCTTTTGGAAGGGGCGACTAGAATCAATTTTATTTTAATTTTATTTTTGACGTTCAAAAGTGCCTTTTATGTGCCTATTTGAAATAAATGATTTGACTTTGACACAACCAAGTTACTGGATAATTCGATACCCTTTGATCAAACTGGTTGTCAGACTTACGGACTTCTGATGACCCGTAACGACTGTCAAAGATCAACAAATAACAGCCGGACCCGACGGCTTAACGTTTTTTTTTCGAGACACTGAGGGGGCTTATTTCACAACAAAAGAAATTAAAAACATTCAAAATCTAGTCGCAATCTCATCTCAGTGGCAGTCAATGTCAAAAAATAAAAAAAAATAGAAAATTAATACAACTACTATTAGAGGTGTTTTTGACAGATTGAGACTGAGATCAGACTGTGAACGTTCTTAAAATTACGAGATTTGCCCCTTTGATCTCTGACGATCAGTAATGACAGTGGTTATTATATATAATCATTCCTTGATTAAAAACCTTTTTTTTTATTATAAGACAAAACCCCAACACCTTTAATTAGAACCGAAAGCTAAAATTACCGAAACAATTACACAAGTTTGTAAACAAAGCAAATTATCAAGAGTGTCTCAGAATCTTTGTGTTTATGTAAGATCAAGATAATGATACCTAAAGGGAAAGACGAAGTTACAATTAAATGTGTGGAAGTGTTAATTAAAACCAACTTCCACTAAGTACCTAGGTGGGGAAGTTAAGTTGAAAGTAGATTCAATGGCGGTTGTTATTCCGGACTTTATAATCAGACTCCTACCATAAGTGTGTATACAGACGAGTGGCATGCGTCTACGGCAGAGGCTACTGTAGCCGTCGACATCCGCCGTTGAAGCGTCGGCGGCTGCCGTCAACAACGTGCCGGTCGTGTATTTGAGTACGGTGCTCAAATACACGTGCGGCGCATTGTCGACGACAGCCGTAGACGTGTTGACGGCTGAAGTTGCCGCAGCTGCGGTTGATGCGTGCCGCTCGTTCATACGTACACTTAAGGCACTTAAATAATGGTAGCGGGATCGTCCGAGGTAGCGGGATCGTCCGAAAGGGTTACCGCTGCCCTGGTACATAAAGGGCTAAGGAAGGAACACGGGTGGGTTTTAGTCAGTAAGAGTCTGACACTTCCTTCCGCTCCACCCAGAGCGGGAGGGGTCATTTGATGATTTCCCATCTTCAAAAAAAAAAAAAAAAAGGCACTTAAATAATAGAAAGATATAAAAATTGCAAAATGTGGTACTCACCGATTCCTAACTCTCCCAGAACGTCTGATCCAAGAATGATTTATACAGTGACAGCTTTACTCAATGGAACTCAGCCAGAATCAACAGAACGCCACGTGCTACAAATCTGTAGCGGTATCTACAACGCCACATGCGAACAACGCGTCATACTGACGTCACGCAAATCCTGCATCTCGCAAGCAGAGTTTACCGCGCAATTAGCATAGATACAATTTCCCAACATCAATCGTTGGGCAGTTGCCCGCCAGACACAACACCCGTCTGGTCGGAGGATCCTCCCTTTTCTATGGAGGATGAGTGAACTTTACACCCTGTTCCTCATACCTCTATAAATCTTTTAGCTTCGTTCACATCTTGTCAAACACGGATTTTGGTGGTGAATACAACGACGCAGTGCAGTGAGACTCTCGTGTAAAGTAGATCCCAAGGGGGCACATCATGTTTCCTAGTTCATTATAATATGGTGGTTTTTACCTTGAGATTTCTAACGGCCCAGGATAGCCTTTAACAGAACTAGTCATCTTAAAAGTAGTTCAGTAGCTTCTACATCATTAGGATTTTGCCAGAATATAGCAGTTTGTCGTGGACGTGGACGACAGCGGCTCGCTGGACTGACTGAGATGACTCTGTCATCAGAACACAGCCGCCATGCAACCACCGATGCGACATTCTGCTAGTGACTGTCACCAGCCAGTGTCACTCTTATTCAACCTTTTCTGTGATTCCAGTAACTTCGTAACAAAATGAGGCGGCGCAATTTGCTGCACCGCCATATCTATAGCAGCCAGATCTAACTCCCCTTCAGTTAGATCTGGCTGCTGCTAAAGACTACTTCTCACACAGAGAAGGAACGAGCATCGAACAGTAACTATCTAACTGCGTGCTGACGATTTTAAAACTCATTACAAATCTAGATTTTCTCACGACATCGTGAGGAAAACATCTAAGAAGAAGAACTGATGGGGAAGGAAGACATCTTCCTTCACCACCAGTGTTAGTGAAAAGTTATATTACTTAGAGAAGAAATTAAAAGACATATTGGGACTGAGCCGGACAGTTTTGCCACATGTGCATTGTGTGCTAAGACCACCAAAGCATGGGTTCCTGAAAACGTCAAACGGCATCACGTAATACCCTGGCGTAGATGGCGGGACGAACTTGACGCTTATATGAGGGATTGATCCATATTGGCTCAGTATTGAGTTGAATGGAAAAAGGAAAGGGAGGCCTCTGCCCTGCAGTGAGATAATACAGGCTGATTATTTATTTATTCATCGGTAACTGTCCAGAAGATTTTCAGTTACTTTGGACACATCGCCTGTCGAGAACCAGATAATCTAGAAAAGTTGGTGGTGATTGGCAAGGTAGATGGGAAAAGACCTCGCAACCGGTCACCTAACAGCTGGTCAGACCAAGTACCCGCCCTCACTGGACTCTCTGTTACGACCGCCCTGAGAGAAGCTGAGAACCGAACGAAGTGGAAGAACATCGTGCTTAAAGCCACGAAGGCTTTTCAGGGACACAACCTTCAGTAATGAAGTTCGCGACCAAGAAGAGAACTGTCCGTACTTGCAACTTTTAGTTGGGAAAACTGATACTTTTACTCAGATTCATCACAGTAACGACGCCATTTAGGAAAACCATACATACTAATGTTATGTCATGATCATAGAACATTACCCGTACTACCCAAGACGTCCCTTTGATCTTTATTAATTACTATAAGTGCATCAACACATTAGGAATGCTACTCGTACGTCCCTTATTTCGGCTAATGTTTCGGTCCCTTAGTTAATGTAATGGCGTGTAAGACCGACATTGTTGTCATTGATTCTGTTATCGTAAGTTTTGCTTTTAGACAGTTTTGCTTTTTGGGTCTTCTTGTTGTTAGTGTCGCTAGCACGCCTGAATTTTAAATCTTGTTGGCCCAAAACTTGCTTGTTGGGTTATTATTAAGTTTTTTTTATTTGATGAGTTCTACTGCTCAAAAAGTTTTTGACCAGGAGAAGTTCTTAATGGGTAGCCCGCAAACTTGAAATTTTCTTACGGTTTTTGCAATTTAAAGGTCTGTGGTGAGGTTGTATTTTGAACATAATATTATTATGATTCGCGACCATAACAAGCATGTATTCACAGAATTAAAATGACCATGTGTCATTGGTCTGAGCTCAAATGGATGTCCATTCGCCAAAGAAGAAGTTTGCGCGTTTGACCACGCTTTTCTCCCTTCTCAACTCTCCCACTCCTCCTTCTTATCTCGTGTCTCACTTCACACTTCACACGCTAAGAATCTACATTCTTCTAACAATCTTCTCTTACTCTGTCCTTCTCATACGTCTGACTTTGCTCATTCTTCTTTTCATATTCAGTCCATTCTTCTTTGGAATGCGCGTCCTCTTGATATCAGGACAGCCACCAGTCGATATTCATTTCAGCGGAAATAGCAGAGTTATTTTCAAAAAAAATTTAAAAAAAAAAGTGTAGTGTCATCTCAATAATTCTCTCCCTTGATTTTGTATATATATATATTATGAGTATATATTATAGTAATAGTATGTATGTATATATAACCTATTTATGTATTTGTGTACCTAGTTTTAAGAGATGTTTTTAACAATGGCCCTCTTTTTTTTTTTTTTTCTGAGTGGGAAATCATCAAATGACTCCTCCCGCTCTGGGCGGAGCAAAAGGGAGTGTCAGACTTTTACTGACTAAAACCCACCCCTGTTCTTTCAGTTGCCTGTGCGAGGGACCACGGTATCTCTTTCGAACAACCCGCAGCATCATTGTCCCTCTCAACCAAAGCACCTGCCATCTTATCTCTTCACCTTGGTTGCCTGGCAGAGAATGCCTAAGGCATTAAGTCCGCCTCTGTATCTTTTTGTGCGAAATGTTTAAACAAATAAATAAATGACAATTTTTTTCAATAGGGCTTCCTCCTTTAGAATGAGTTCGTCCGGGGAAGTACTAGTACCGTATTTTCCCAGGCATCCGTCAAATAGTATGAGTGCTAGTAAAATGGCAGGGTCATAGTCACAGCGGAGTAAAGTATTTTTATCTCACGAACCCACGTGCGCTTTACTTGTGGTAACCAAGTGTAGCGTGTAGACGAGTAGCGTCAGCACATAACACACACACATACTTTCGACTTCGCCATTGTCTCGGGCGGTACCAAGAGTTCCTGCGCTTACACACACATTCACAGCGTGTTTGTAAACTTGGTAACTACAAGTTAATCGCGCGTCGCTTTGTGAGGTAAAAACACTTTAACTTTGATTTACAGATTATCAACTTCTTTAGTCTCCTTGGTGCTGGCGTCTATACACCGTGTTCTGGACGATATACATAAACTTCAACCAGATGTCCAGACCATGGAAATAAGCATTTTTCATTATGGACACAATGAATTCTTATTTTTTGTTAATTTTCATACAAACTAAAATACCTTGACGTAAATCACCCGATATGTATGCGTCTTTATCTCTTTATCCAAAGCATTTGACAGATTTAGCATTTCAATTGCACTAAGCGGCCACATAGGCCAAATTAAGACCCTTTCTTACTGCATAGCTCAATTAAATTTCATTAAATGAAATTAGAAATATCTTTGAACGAAACCTTTTTAAGTACTACTACTTTCTCTGTTAGATTTGATTTGTAAAATCTATAGAAGCGTTTGCCAAAGTGTATGGATAACGTGAAGAACACGGTGTATAGGAATATGAATTCTTAATTGTTATATTTAGGCTAATTCCAGTTCCTGTATAACAAAGCATGGTTACAACAATATTATTGGGCCCTTTTGTTATGTATGTACACACATCAAAAGTGTTTAGGGATCAAGTACATTTTTTACTATAAAAAATTATCCAGTCAATATTTACCAAATCTAGTCTTCCAAACTGGCTTCTTACTTTAACTCCTATGTTTAAGTTAACAACTTATCCTTACATTTTGTAAAAATTAAGAAAATTTCCAAATTATGGGAAATTAACCTAAGTTAATGTCGTCAATTAAATGGCAAAAAAGAGGCAAAAATGAGGATTTTTTAAATTTTTATTGTGAGATAAAAAAATTAATAATCTGTGTTTCCACCATTGACACGAGTCACACAATCACAGCGATTAGGCATGCTTAAAATCAGTTCAACAAAATCACTTTGAGGAATGGCCGACCACGTTCTTTCTAAAAATCAAAAAGTTGTTGTGGGGTATGCACGGCATCCATACTCGGCAGAGCTCTTCTTTGGAGCATATACCATGCGTGCTCAATTGGGTCGAGTTGCATTATCGTGCATTAGTTGAAACTAATCACCCAACCGGCTTCACGTCTGAAACAATTTTCTCCGCATAAATCTGAGCATTGAGGTTACCCCTGATCCAAATGAGATCGGTTCTTCCACCGATCCAAATACCGGCACAAACCATTATTGTTATGAATGAACTTCCTGACCAAAATTTCAAACGTTCTAGACGTACAGAGGTCTTCCAAACTCGAGTACGTCTTGTATCCGGCTTCATACCAAAACGAGATTCATCGGAATAGCAAACACAACACTCAGCGGCCTTCGGGAACGCAGACCCACTTCACGTAAACGATTTCGTATGGTTTGGTCGCTTATCAGCAAGCCTGAAGAACTGTGGAGCTTCGTAGCCAACATCATGGTGGTCATGGTACGATTCCGTCGTGCAGTATTTTGGATGTACCGGTCCTGTCTGCGAGTGGTGGTGCGAGATCGTCCTTCATATCGCTCGGCCACGCTGTCCGTGATACAATAGCGTGTCTAGAGGCGGCTTATGACGCTTTGTGTAGTGCCAAGAGCGACAGCCACAGTACGTTGCCTGGAACCAGCTTGAAAAATTCCGACGGCTCTCATCATCTCTTCACCTGTCAAATGATGTCGTCGCTGCCTATCAATGCAATTTTTTTCAGTTCCGATGCAAAATTGTAATGGTTCTGTAAAACCGCTATTACAATCTTTTATAGGAATCCTGATTGACAGTTGATTTTCTATTTTTAATCAAAATTTTAGAAAATTATTTATTCAAATAGTGAAATTAACTAAAAAGAATCAATAACGATCCAAAAAAGTTAAAATAATAATCCTAAATTGCGGCGATACTCTAAAACGTACTTGATCCATAGACACTTTTGATGTGAGATCACTTTGACACAAATACCTTCCCACATAAAGCTCACATAACCAGCCTTAACTGTGAAATACAATTATTTAAGTAGGGGTGGAAGATGAAATTAGGTTACAAGACAAATAGCTACTTCAGTAACATAAACGAAATGGTTTTCTAATTAGTCCCTAAAATACGTTTAATGTCTGAATAAAAAAAGAAACGTGCCACAGGAACAGGAAAATTACGAATCCTTAATTGCCCAATTGAATAGATGATTCTAAGGCACAAAATGAAGACACCATGCAATGAATTTAAATAATCTTATTATAAAAGTTTTAGGCAAAATGGCTCGCTCTAGTGGATCCAAACTTGAGAACTTAAATTCAAAAGTTGGTTGGTTTTAGAGTCTTTTTTTCTTTTTTTTTTTTTTTTTGTGGATGGGAAATCATCAAATGACTCCTCCCGCTCTGGGTGGAGCAGAAGGGAGTGTCAGACTCTTACTGACTAAAACCCACCCGTGTTCCGGGTTTTAGAGTCTGTCTTTATTTTTGTAAAGTATTGGACTCTTGGGCATTCAACGCCTCTGAGGAGAACTGGCAATAAGCTACCACTTTTAAGACATTCGAATCTTATTTTTACGATTAATAACTTGATTTTGATGTTCGACAAAGAATTTTAATGTGTACAAACAATAACTGTGTAGACATTGAAAACAACTACAGGTTACGTTTTATTCCACAAGAAATTGTATGATTTTCGTATTGTTTTTTTATGTATTTTATTATTTTTAAATTCAAATTCAAAATTATTTATTTTGGGACAACTAGATCCATCGGTTAGTGTACAAAAACTTAGAAAAACTATTGTTAGTACCTACTTAAATACAATAACAAAGGACAACACTCACATAAACATCACAAATCATAAATGCCCCTGTGCTGAGACACCCCGCCCCGTCAAGATAACCAACAGGGAGATAGATACCTCCCTGAAAGATCACCAGACGAACGAAATGCCTCAATGCCTGAATGCCTTTTACCTTGTCAAACTTACTGTACCTATATTATAAGCAAAATTTCTAGTATTAGTTTACCGGCTTTCATATCCTCGGTCCACGGCACTGAGAAATTAATCAGGAAAATCCTAGCCTCCACACTGATTAATTTTGATGTGCCCTGCTTCACCGAGGCTATGGATGCCTGGAGATTTGCATTGCCCGAACTCAGATCTACCCGATAAACCATTTTCCCAGAGACGGTGGGATGAGCCTCTCTGCAGAGTAGTTCAGGATAATTTACTTAACACGTCTGTTACTACTGCAGAGCGTGCGCGCCTGCTGGCTGTGGGTAAATGGGAGTCGGGTCTGTGGCTTCATGCACTTCCGTCGTCGAACATAGGCACTTTGCTCGACGACAATACTTTCCGCCTCGCTGCTTCCTTACGACTAGGAGCACCATGTTGTTCTCCCCATCGTTGTCACTGTGGCGAAGTTGTCAACAGCCTCGGACACCACGGCCTGTCTTGCAGCCGAAGCGCAGGTCGCTTAGCGCGGCACGCAAACATTAACGACATCATTCGACGAGCTCTTGTCACCGTCGGCGTTCCAGCTGTATTAGAACCCAATGGATTGGCACGCGACGATGGCAAGAGACCGGACGGCATGTCTTTATTTCCTTGGAAGGTGGGTAGGCCTTTAGTGTGGGATGCAACTTGTGTCGATACTCTTGCGCCATCCCATCTTCCAGGGTTGGCGTGCTGCGCTGGTGCTGCTGCTGCGGCTGCAGAAAACCTCAAGCAGCGTAAATATAATAACCTTATTAATAATTATATTTTCGAGCCGTTTGGGGTTGAAACCCTCGGGCCGTGGGGTCCGAGTGCGCATAGTCTTTTTAAGGAAATTTCGAAAAGACTGGTTGACACTTCCCATGACCCAAGGGCTGGCTTTTACTTTGGCCAGTGGATAAGCATTGCCATACAACGTGGCAATGCCGCCAGTGTCTTGGGTACATTACCAGTCGACAGCGATGTGGATGAATTTTTCGACGCTATATTTTAGTTTGTAAATAGTTTTAGTTAATTTAGGATATTATTTTGTTATTTTAGTGTTATCTTATAAAATGGAATTAAATGAAGTGTTTATATGTAAATAAATAAATAAAATAACGATCCCAAAAAACTAATGCTAGGGATTGACACTTTTATTATTGTATTACTGATATAGATTATTAAATGACATCTTATCTCTAGTAAAATTTCTACACCATATTATAAGTAAATGATGTGGTCTACTATAATTGGAAGCACACACTTGTATGTATCATCATCATTTCAGCCTAAAGACTTCCCCTGCTGGACTGTGTGGTTCTGTGCTTCCCGCATACAACTGATTCCTGCGGCCTTTACAAGGCCCACCTTGTAGGAGGCCTTCCAACGCAGTTAATCAGTTATGTATACTTGCATCTAATTGTGTAGCCTCTGTTGGAGAAATCCAATAAATAAGAAAAAATACTTGCGAAAGAAAGATGATGGAAAAAGGATTTGTTTGAGAATGTACCTACTGACCTAAAAGTTGTATAACATGAGCGTACTGAATGTACAACGAAATAGCAAAATTTAGGTACCTAATAAAATTCTCCCAGTACTGTTGAAGGATAACACAAAAACTCATAAATATTACGAGATTTATTACAGCTTAGCTCATCTTGCTACCTGGCGTGAGAAGTAACGTACGTTGTCGTACAGTCACGTGCGAAAATACAATAATTATCTTACGGTACTCGCACAATGCTCGAAAAATTCAGAATTATGTTATAGCACCAGTGTTAACACAATATGTCGAGCTTTACAAGGAGGCTGAAAGGTATGAGGTACAGATAGAGACGAGTCGCTACAAAACCGAAGTTTCTCTCAAACTTCATGTGCGTATGTATCGTGCGTGTGTGTGTGTGTATATATCATAATCTGCCTATACTGTTCCCACTGCTGGGACCCAGGCCTCCTCTCCTTGAGAGGGAGTGTAATCCACCACGCGGGCCCAGTGCGTGTTGGTAGATATATCACATGTCTTCGAATTTTTGGTTCTAGGACATGCCTATTTCCTGACGATGTTTTACTTCACTGTTTTGAGAGCAGTGGTGAAATAAATTACACATAGCAAAGCACCTGCCTGGGTTTATACTCGTGGTCGTGGTAGTGGCCGTAATATGTGATATACTCTAGGTCGGTCGCCGTGCATGGTCGCTTACCAAATCGTCTCACAAGCCGAATCGCCACCCCATTTACACAGGTCGATAAAAATTGCGGGGGAACTAGTTCCTTTTGCATCAAAATGTCGACCTTCATGCGGCGGGCGACAGCCTGCGACTGAGTATTTTCACGGTCAATTGTAGTCACCCGCCGCGTGCGACCTGCCGCCGCACGACAATAGTCGAGACCTATTCTACTTTGGAACTTGGGATTTTAGTCAGTCACCAGTGGCCTAGCCGAATTGCCATTTAGACTCACCTGTGTAAAGCCCGCATTATCACTGCTCTCTATTTACGGCAAGGTAGGTACTCTACTTTTTTATTTAATTTTTACTTTAGTCTTGTAAACCTGACTGAACTAAAATAATTTTACCGTACCTCTTTCACTTCATTGAATTAAAAATGAGAGGAATTAGTAGTACATTGCGCAGTTGGGAGTTGGGCAGGAGACTCGGCAAGGCGCAGTAATGGCATTTGGTGTAAAGCAGTGACTGAGTGGCATCCAAGGGCTGGAAGACGAAGTGTCGGTCGTCTGGCGGCGAGATGAGACCTGGATATCACTGGCACAGAAGCGTGGAGATTGGGACATGAAAAGAGAGACCTATGCTCAGCAGTTGGTGAAGTCGGGCTGTGGTCGATGATGATGATGAAAAAGGATTTTACATGTAAAAGGAAAAAAAGAAAAATTCGATAGAAACCGTTTCCACGAAGCATCTATATTTACATAACCCACTAACTTTGTTCCGAAACGAACGCAATAAATGCCACATCCAGCCATCCAAACACAAACACATCGTCCCGGCAGAAACTTCTAATAACTCTAAAACGAGGTATAATATCGTAAATTCTATGCGTAAAGCACTTAAATTGATGGTACTCTCTAGACGTTTATGAGGCATTCTGGTTAATGCGCACACGATATTGGTTTCAAACTGTACTGTAATTGAATATAAAGGACGGCTTTTAAAAATTATTTCCAGTGGGTAATGAATTGGTAGCCGTAAAGTCAAAACAAATATCATAAACACTCTGTAAACGTTGTATTAGAACAGTGTTTCAGTAATCCATACTTCTGTACTAATATTAATATTTGTTTGCATATATGCGAGCCACGGAGCGCAGTATCCTGGGGGTTCCAATTTCGGACCGTGTAAGGAACACAACACTCCGCGCCAAAACCAAGATTACGGACGTTGCCCAGAAAGCAGCTAAGTTTCAGACGAAGCTGAAGGACAGGACTGGACATGTCCGCTGCATGTCAGATGACAAACGGGCTAAGAGAACCACCGATTGGGTCCGACTAAACGTACGACACCATCGCGGCAGGCCGAGACCAAGATTGGCGGGACGAGCTTGACTCATACCGAAAGGACTAGCTGGCTGGCTAACTAGCAAAAGACAGAATTGTCTGGAAAAGGGAGAGGAGGCCTTTGTCCTGCAGTGGAACAATACAGGCTAGTTAGATTAGATTAATTGTATGTAAAAGGTTATCTCTGGAAATACTGATCCGATTACAAAGATTATTTTGCTAATAGAAAGTTATTCTATTCCCGAGTGACATAAGATACTTGTTATGCGATCAAAATACATGGTTTCTTAGAGAATCTCCCTGCTGGTCCGAACCGCGGGCGCACTTAGTATGAATTAATCCTGACGGACGAGTGTTTACATGGTAAGGAATACATCTTTCCTGGTAAGAAACATAATAACATAACATCACGCCTGTAGTTCCCGAAGAGGTAGAACGAGAAGTTTAAGATAACGTAACATAATCGGCCTACAATATTCCCACTGCTGGGACACAGGCCTCATCTCTGTGAGAGGGAGTGGTCCGTAATCCATCATGCGAGCACAGTGCGGGTTGGTAGATCTCACATCACTTCGACTTTTTGGTTATAGGACATGCTCCTTGCGATGTTTTTAATTTACACAAAATAAAGTGCCTGTCAGGGTTCAAACCTACAACTCGTAAGTCGCGATCTTTACCACTGGGCCACCACTGCTCATCCGACCATGAAAGAAATAAAAGAAAGAAAAAGTATTTATTGCGTTTCGCACAGGAAGATCATAAAACTAAACTAAATACAATAAAAATAAAAAAAACAAATTATATATAAAAAAAGTAACAAAACCTAATTATATAAAAAAGTAACAAAAAGAAAAATGAAACATAAAGTCTTGTACGAGGCCAAAAGGCTTCTATCTCAGCATGATGCTACGACATTTAAAAAATAAATGTCGCAGCGCTGGTATTCTGAAAGGGCCCGCTGTGATGTCACGGGCGATTACAGTAATAAATAAATAAATAATCTATTTTATTATTTAAATATATGTCGGAGTCAGTCGTTTGACTATTCGGAACGTTAGCGCCATCTCGTGGCGCTAGACCGAGTCTAGCCTGAGTTCGTGGTGGGACGAGAGTAACAGCTACAAAAGCCGTGTGAGCAGAGCTCTCGACAGTACGAACAACATGTGCTCAGAAACTGTCATTTGCGTCCCGAATCATTGAGTTGTGTGAGTGTGTGATTCGCTAGTGTGACTAACTAGTTCAAAAGTTCTAATCTGATTTGAAATGTAAACCGTTTTTCTATTGTGCTATAACCAACATTACCCATAGTACACCCACAGTAATTAAAATATGCCTGATGCTAACGAGAGACAGATATACCATCTCCGACATGTATATAATAATGTAAAATATTATCAAATAAAATAAATAATTCATTCTTAATCCGCGCCAGACGTAACCTCAATACTTGTATAGACAAGTGACATCCAGGGCATAGGCCCTGGATGTCACCATGATGTAACTACGGTAACCATGTTTATCTTATTTAATCTAATCTAATTCAAATTGATTTTATGTATAAGAGATTATTGATATTAGTTTTAATTACATTGTTATCCATCTTTTTGTTAATTATTATTGTATAGCGAGATTTTATTAAAGTGCTGTGGTTACCTTTAATTTAGATGGATACAATGCTATTGTATTTGTAAATGATATGTACTTGGAATGTCGTTGTGTGTATTTAGTTGGTTTGCCTAAATAAATAAAATAAATAAACCATGATGTTTAGTACACCCAAATTTCGCTTGTTATGTTTATGTCACCTATGTACCTGTGTGTCTTCTATAAGCCTTATGTTCGTCAAGCGGTCGCCAACTTGACTATACTGACTTGGTTTGAACCTCAGGTCGGGCAAAGAGTTTTTAATTAGACATTTTTCACAGACTTTTACTAGTCTTGTTCTCAAATTCCGAGCTCTTATTCTAAAGAGAAGCGACTGTCCGACATCTACAGACTGACACTTGAAACTCAATCAAGCAGATATATTGATATATCCTTACATAACAACTATTAATATGAATCAGAGGATCACACCTACGTTCGAAACACCTCGGTTCTTCCACGTGATCTGATTATAACTAGTTGATTGGCTCTAGTCTAGGCCCTAACTTAATTACTTTCATGCGATATGAACTATAAATGTGGTGCCCTCTTGAGAGTCAAGTAGTTATTATAACTATTATTGTCATTGATTCGACCTCTTCGGAGATATACCTACGTGCGGTGTATCTTGAGAGTTGTTTGGACTTGTTTGGGGTTCTACAGATGGGCTACATTTGCTTATGGAATAGAAAAATAAATAATAGTTCGTTTTGGAGCAATATTCGAGGTTTCCAACGACCTTAAGCTTAGCAACAAATCTGCCGAAAGCGATGAAAATCGGCATGCGAATGGTGCAGGCGGCGCAGGTTGTTTTCATACTTTTTGCCAAATCAGCTAGGAACTTGTCGACGCTTATCGGCGACGGTTTTCGCTGATTGTTGCCGACAAGCGCTGGCGCATCGGCATCGCTTACCAGCATTGAAAAGCAGCGGAAAAAGCAATAGCGCGATAGCCCAATTTTCACCACGACATTTTTGGCAAAAATAATGAAAAAATACATGTTAGTTCTGCACAAACGAGACGCACATAGCAAAACAAAAGTAATAAAATACCTTTACATTAATTTAAACAAAGTAGCTAAAAAGCCAGGCAGGCGTGTAGTTACGCTAAGCTGTGGCTATAAGCGCGATATAGATCCCGTTTCAAGTAAACGAAACGTTCAACCAACCAAGATTGTAATGAAATGAAATTGTTTATTCCGTAAATAGGATTTTGGTATTACTTTACACGTCCTATTAAAACAAAAAACGTGTACGGTCGGGAGAGTCCCGTTAGAAACGAAGTTACGCGATACTCGTTTATAATAGAAGAATACATTGAGAGGGAGAAAGTGTCTCTCTTTCACTCTAGAGAGAGAGAAAGTCGCATGAAGGGGGCATAATGCTTTTTCGTTACGTAACAATTTCTACCAGTTGACTCCTATTGCAACCCGCGCGAGAGAACTTCGTGCCAAAAATAAGATGGAGTCGATCTTTCCTATCTGACTAACCCTTTTTTTTTTTTTTTCTGGGTGGGAAATCATCAAATGACTCCTCCCGCTCTGGGCGGAGCAGAAGGGAGTGTCAGACTTTTACTGACTAAAACCCACCCGTGTTCTTTCAGTTGCCTGTGCCAGGGGCCACGGTATCTCTTTCGAACAACCCGCAGCCCCGGCGGCATCGGCCCTAGCGGACCCCGTCAGTTCGTGCTGACAGCTCTTTGAGGCGCGCGTGGAACACAACGCGCCGTCGACCCGGGCCTGGTCCTTACCGGGCGGCGAGCTGCCCATAGCTCGCCGCCCGCAAGCCCGCGCCTACGGTGGCCGGGAGTCGGCTGTTGACTCCCGTCCAGGGCGTCTCCTGCGGCGGCTAGGAGCGCGAGGGTGCAGCGATTGCCACTCCCTCGCGCGCTCCGCCTCCTCCTTCGCGAGCATTACTGCTTCGCAGAAGGAGGTGACGGCCTCCCATTCACTCTCGCTCCGGACCATGGCCTGTATGAGGGCCGGACGCGAGAGGTCGCCGCCGCCGATCGCCGCCAAGAGGACACGGCGGGGTCCCGCCCAAGCCGAGCAGACCTCCACCGTATGCTCCACCGTGTCCTCCGGGCGATCCCCACAGTGGTGACACCCTGGCGTTTCCTCCCGCTTTATCCTGAACAGGAACCTCCCGAAACAACCGTGTCCGGTGAGGACCTGCGTCAGGCGGAAGGTGAGGGCGCCGTGGTGCCTCTCTAGCCACTCCTCATAGAGGGGACTTATCGCCGCAATTGTGGCGTGCCCAGCGCTAGGTTGCGACAATCGCACTCTCCATGCCGCTATGAGATCCCGCCGGAGCTCTGTCCGCTGTGCCGTGATTTCTCGCGGCAGCGGAGCAACGCCCCAGCTTTTTGCCTCCTCTCGCCACTCCCATATGTGGGCAAGGACTTTGGCCTCCAGATCCCATGGCGGCAATCCGGCAAGGAGGCTCGCCGCCTCAGCGGAGACCGTGCGGTATCCTCGAATGAGCCGGACAGCCATGACCCTTTGGGACGCGATCAACCGGCGGGCTGGTAGCCGCCTCAAAGATCGCGCCCATACCGGTGCCCCGTAAAGGGCCATGGCCCGCACGACCCCCGCATAGAGCCTCCGGCAGGAGGCGTTTGGTCCCCCTAGAATGGGAAGGAGCCGCCTCAAGGCAGCCCCGGCCCGCTCCAGTCTGGGAGATAAACGTCGGAAGTGCTCCACGAAATTCCACCGGCTGTCGAGGCTGTTGACTACCCCTGAGAAGTAAAAAGTAGTAACCATACGCTGATGAAAGCCGAAGTTTCGTCTATACGGAGTATTATTTTTTATCCGTCCGCTGTCCGGGGTCCGTGGCTAAATAATAACAGCCGCACAGGTCGATCGATCAGGTTAAGCTACGCTGGCCGCGGTTGGTTTCTGGATGGATGACCATCTTTACATCCCTCCGTGCGTCGGAAAACACGTTAAGCCGTTCGTCCCGCCTGTCGTTCGTGGATCTTTGACAGTCCTTACGGGTAGTCAGTCAGAAGCCCGAAAGTCTGGCAACCAGTCTTACCAAGGTGTATCGTATTACCTAGTAACTGGGTTTTGGAGGTCAGATAGGCAGTCGCTCCATGTAAACTACTGGTATTCAGCTGCATCCTGTTAGACTGGAAGCTGACCTTAACATAGTTGGGAAAAGTTTAGGCAGATGATGATGATGAATTAGTATTTTTTATCTCTGCAATCTACAACCCACATTCGCACAGCATCGTAGAACAAATTCAAAAGATATATTCAGCAATTTCACAATTCACAAGAAATTCAGTTCAGTTTAAATTCTCTAAAGTGTACGAAATAATTCTTGTGGTTTCCGAGTCTATAGAACAAGGCTGCTTTATGAGTCTCGAGGGTATTGCAGAGAAGTTACTTTTAATCCTGTACGAACTTGTGAAATAAATGTAGAAGTGTATGGGAATTTTGAAACGATATTAGGAGAGTTTAGAAGTTGGTCTGATCTGTTATGACCTGTGTTTGTGTTTTGTTATGTACTTATGTTGGTTATTTGTTGTTAGTGCGTGTATTTATTTAATACTTCAAGCACATGTACAGGGTGGGCTTAATGCCATAGCCATGCCATTTTCTACCAGTCAACCTTTGGGTGATGCGGAGACAAACAATGGTACCTACCATTGTTTGTCTCTGCATCAATGCAATCATGAAAATTGAGGAATCAATATTTTATAAATGAAGAAACGCATAAACCTATTAAACTATAAATATAATATATACCTAATTACATATAAATACATATACATGAATATACTAAAAAGAAATAAAACAAACAAAGAGAAAATATTACCGATGAGATGATACTGCCAGCTTCTTGTGAATTATTCTTGTGTACGTATTTCTGTTCTATGTAGCATAAACGCAGGCCCAATGCCTTCGGTTCCTCACGATGTTTTCCTACACATTTTTGAGAGCAGTGGTGATGAAATTATTTACACAAAGTGTCTGCTTGCGTTCGAACCCACGACCCACAACGCGTAAGAGGCGGGTTTTACCACTAGGCCACCACTGCTCTAGTGTCAAGAACGGTAAATAGGTAGGTTTATCGGGATCAGGTGTTATAAAACTTAGTAGTTATGATAGCTTCAATTCTTAAATTCTTTTTGCAAAAATTAAGTCCGAAGTATCATCTCCATTTTTAACCCCCGACGCAAAAACGACGGGGTGTTTGACGTGTCTGTGTGTGCCTGTCTGTTGCATCGTAGGTCCCGAACAGATGAACCGATTTTTTTTTTTGTTAAACAGTAGTTTATCGTGATTACTTTAGTGATCCATGTATTATTAACATACGAGTAGGTCGGCAACAAGCTGCTAAATAAATAGAAAACTGATTATTTTATTATAACCTTTGCCCATTATACAATAAACAAACCGATAAAATTTCAGTTTATTTTATTTATGCTTATATAATTTCCTTAACAACACAGCAATATATAAAAAATGTCCAGATTTCCCTAAATCAAATAAATAATTCCTACCACAGACTAAAAATACCGCAAGTTATGATTTATAGTATGTGGCGCTGTACGCCACATACTATAAATATAAAGCGCTATATCCGCTGACATATTATGCCAATACCAACATATGGTTACCGTCACAGTGCTTTTAATATAAATATTTTTATTTGATACGGTAGTAAACTAAAAATGTAACGATGGAATTAAATAAATAAGTAATTACATGACTGTATTTTTACACCCAGCAACTAATATTTGCCTAACCTTCGCTAGTTTCCAATTAGGATATTGATTATGAGTACCCGTAACGACTGTCAAAGAACTTTGTATGACAGCCAGGACCAATGACTTAACGTGCTTTCCGAGACACGGTCTCGATATGTAATGGACGCTCGCCCATCCATGGACCGATCTCGGCAAGCATAGTTTAAATTTCGATTGACCCGGGTGGCTATTTTTATTTAGCCGCGACATTCATGATGTTACATGTTTTATTTTGCATGAAACGACTGCCTTCTGACGAGTTTATCTATAGGATATTTACCGATACCCTACGATGACCAACAGTTGTCTGATTTTTGGGGTTCCCAACCAACCCAAAAATTCCTTATGGAACTGTAAACACCAATATGTAACATAATCCAACCCTCGACACCAAGAAGTATATCATTTTTTTTTGTTTGTTTGGGAAATCATCAAATGATCTCTCCCGCTCTGGGCTGAGCGGAAAAGCGTGTCAGATTTTTACTGACTAAAACCCACTCGTGTTCCTTCAGGTGCCGGGCGATCCACACAGTTGTGACACCCTGGCGGTTTCTACCGCCTTATCAGGATAAGTCGGTTGTTTCGGGAGGTTCCTGTTCAGGAACAGGAACCTCCCGAAACAACCGTGTCCGGTGAGAACCTGCATCAGGCGGAAGGTGATGCCGCCGTGGCGCCTCTCTAGCCACTCCTCAAAGAGGGGACTTGTTGCCGCTATTGTGGCGTGCCCAGCACTGGGTTGCGACAATCGCACTTTCCATGCCGCTATGAGTTCTGTCCGCTGCACCGTGATTTCTCGCGGCAGCGGAGTTACGCCCCGGCGTTTTGCCTCCTCGCGCCACTCTCATATGTGGGTGAGGACTTTGCGGTATCCTCGGATCAGCCGGACAGCCATGACACTTTGGGACGCGTTCAACCGGCGGGCTGGTCGCCGCCTTAGGGAACGCGCACATACCGGTGCCCCGTAAAGGGCCATGGACTGCACGACCCCCGCATAGAGCCTCCGGCAGGAGGCGTTTGGTCCCCCTAGATTGGGCAGGACCCGTCTCAAGGCAGCCCCGGCCCGCTCCAGTCTGAGAGCCAAACGTCGGAAGTGCTCCACGAAGTTCCACCGGCTGTCGAAGACGAGTCTCATCGTCAGCTCGACGCAGAAGTGAACCCCTCCCGCCGTTATTTGTGAACCCGACGGTGGCGCGTCCCGAGGACCATGAAAACACATGGCCTCAGACTTGTGCAATGCCACCTCGAGTCCCAACTGCCGGATCCCCTCGACGATTGTCGCAACCCAGCGTGTCGCTGCTTCGGCCACCGCCTGGTGCGACCTTCTCTGCGCCTGGCCAGCGTATCGTCAGCGGAGGTCGGCGCGCAGCACCCAGTCGTACGCGATATCCCAAAGTTGAGGCCCCAGGACCGATCCTTGTGGGACTTCACACGACATCTCTCGCCGGTTCCACTCTCCCCGGTGAGCGGGGTAGATGACGGCCCTGTCCGTCAGATAGGCCTTGACAATGTGACAGAGGTAGGTCGGCATCCGGTGATACCAGAATGCCTCCCTGATGCAACTCCAGGGCAAGGTATTGAAAGCATTGGCGATGTTTCTAGAGACACCGCCAAGACAACCCCACCCCGAGCCACAGCATCCCCCGTCGTGAGGGCTCGCATGCGCATGATGGCGTCCACCGTAGAGCGCTCCTTGTGGAAACCAAACTGGCTTTCCTCCAAATCCGGCCCCACCCGCACCAGATGCCCGACAAGGCGGTCTGCAATGACTCTTTCAAAGAGCTTGCCCACCTCGTCGAGCAGCACGATGGGCCGGTAAGACGGAGAGTCTGCAGGGCACCCTGGTTTCTTGATGAGGACCAGTTTCTTCGTTTTCCAACGAAGTGGGAACCGGTGCCTCTCCAAGCATGTGCTTAGTAGCCCCCTTAGTCAAGGCCCGAGAGCCTCCAAGGCCAGGACCCAGACTTTTCCAGGTGGCATTCAGCCTACGTACCGCCACTCTCAGCTCTACCTCGGTCACCTCCGGAGCATCGTCGTCGTCGTCGGTGTGGTCCACATCTGGCACCGCAGGAGGCGGAGCCATGGGCGAGGGAGTATATTCCCCTTGCGAAGGTAACAGAGCGAAGAAATATATCCTTTCTGTCATCATTCAATGTACCTCCTGTTGAAATTAATATCCCTGCCTATCACGAACAGTTTCTTTACTACTCCAAAATAAATTCCCAGTAAAGAAAGATTATCCCATTTTTCAGACCTTTATGAAATTCCGTCATAAATATTTCACCTAGAAAAATACCTGAGGGGCTCAGATTGAGTAATAACGATGACAAATTCATCTTTATTCTCAACGTGCTAACTGACAAGTTATGAACCACGACATTTTGATAAGTGTGTAGAGACCTGCGTAGTTACATAAGTGCCTTGGAGACGAGGCTTATTTATTAGTAAAGTAATTCACAGTATTCTATGATCAAAGCAATCTTATGTCGTGTTTAGGTAGACTCCGTACCAAAGTGGTAAAAAGGAACCCTTAGGCCCTTTGCCTTCAGCACGTTACATGTTATGAATCTAAAAAAAGCATTGACTGTTCTGTTATTAATTAAGGATATAACGGGTAAAACCTGCACGATTGCGATAATATGTTGAAGATTGTATGAGTAAAACGGATTGTGTAAAGTCGGCACTAATTTTGTAAGGGATCTTGACCTATTCTTTTAAACTCCACATAAAATTAGGCTCCGGTCAGCAGAAGTTTCGGTGGAATGTCAATCCTGCTATGACTGCGGTCTCAGAAACATCAAGTGGGGCGAGTGTCAAGAGGTGAATTTGTTTAGACCTCCTTTCTACATTTCCACTGAGGCTTCACAACTAGGCATAAGCATAATCAACCTTTAATGTTCCCACTGCTGGGACTTAGGCTTCATCTCGGTGAGAAGGAGTGAGCCGTATTCCACCACGCGGGCCCAGTGTGTGTTGGTAGGTATCACATGTCTTCGAATTTTTAGTTCTAGGCCATGCCGGTTTCCTGAAGATTTTTTCCTTCACCGTTTTGAGACTGTCAACTAGAGCCACGGCATTTTTATGTATATATATATTTTTTTAATAATACTTTGCCCCACATTAGGAATTACTCCTGTATCGTGGGTGCGTTTACAAAAATTTAAACTCACATACAAAAACAGCCAGAACCGGAACAACTACCTGTTAAGGCAATACGCAGCAGTCGATCGCTCAACCACTGCGCCAACCGTGTCGTCAAATTTCCCACGAAAAATCAATTATTTACAAAGTTTTCAATATTCATTACGGAGGCCAGCGGTTGGTGCTGTGCGCAGCCGCTTTTTGTGCAAACTTGTGCGTAACAGCTCAAGGCCTATTTTCCAATCTTCAATACATAAAAAGAACACTTGAAAGACACTTCCGACCTCTTTAAAAGGATATATCTAAACATAAAATAAAAACAAACAATAAACAAATGAAACTCGGCATCCCTTCCACAAAGCCGCGGCTACAAAATATTTTACGACAAAATTGTGTAAAGCCGAAAGTACCAGCAAACTCACTTCAAAATCAATTACGCTATTACCATAATCTTTCGACGCAGTGTGCATTAAGTAAATAAACAAAATTCTGATAATCTTTTATTGACGCCTGAGGTAACCAAAACAGTCCAGGATCATTTACACGAGGAGACGTTCTCGCATGCAAAGGGCGATTACCTGCTTGTCAAAAAGCGAGCCTAAATAATTAACCTAAATAATTTTGAATCGGCGCCGTTTAAATTTAAGGTAATTTAGTGATCTTTGTTTATTGATTGTTTGGCGCCGACCCAAAATTACTCAGGTAACCTATACTTACATTGGTTTAAGAACTTAGTTATTAAGGTTAAATAGAAAAGGTTTATTATTTTTTGCTTTTCAGTTTTTTCGGCGGTTTATTTTTTTGTTAAAAAGTTGTATTGTTTGTATTTCCTGTGCCTGTCCCAAATAAATATTTTTCATTCTTTCTTTTCGACAGGCTAGAAACTCGCCTCGAGTAAATAGGCGTATAAATGGAAAAAAAGTGTCCATGCAAACATTACTCGCGTATGATAGGAATCGCGCTGGAAAAATATTGTATAAATCTGACTCTATATGGAAGGTAAACAATTTGATATGGAGTAGATTCGATAAACATTTGGTATTATGTCGGATTAGAATTTAGCGAAATGGGATAATATTTCGAAGGTGTTTTGTTTCGTTTAATGACTGTGTACGCTGTTAAGTGACTTTGGGTACACTGAACTTAAACATTTTGGAAAATGTTTTTACAGTAAGCATTTTCACTGACGAGTAAGATTCTGTTGAAAATAATATAACATAAGGGTTAGGCAGGGACGTGGGCCACAAAAGGGATGAATGAAAGGCTGAGATGAGAATGCTAAGAGGGATGTGTGGTGTTACACGAATGGATAGAATAAGAAATGAGTACATGAGAGGAATCGGTTGTCATAGTATGGTCATGTGATACGAAGGAATGAAGAAAATGTCAGGGCAGCCCATTAATGCAGTCATGTTACAGCCGATAGAAAAGGATAGCATCGCATCGTGAGGCAAATCTCGGCTGCTCATAATGTCACTGCAACGCGTACCACGGTACCACCCACAAAGAAAAGGCATACCAGTACACCCACATTTTGCCATTTATGTTTAAGTCCCACGTAATAGGGGTGAGGCAATTGCCATCAACCAGCCACAAATCCGAACTCTGGGCTGCTTCTGAGAAATTCCTGATGAAAAAACCCAATAGAGTATCTACGAGAAAGATTCTATTGAAAATAATGATATTTTATTTTATTTTTATTTTATTTATTAGGGACAACAAACAGCAGTATATTAAATATTACACATGATTGAAGTACTAACATAAAAGAATTAACAATTACACTACTCACGACGTTATCCACAGATTACCATATAAAAAATACTTAGCATAGGTACTGATAATAATAACAGTATTACAAATAACATAACGCCTGTAATCCCTGAGGAGTTACGCAGAGGTGGTACAAGTACACACACATTTCGTCAGTTATAATAAAAAAATAAAATTAAAATAAATACTTTTTTATTCTGACTTTTTGAAATCCACAGAATGTTAGTACCGTAAAACTTAAGAAAAACTAGAGTTAGTAGGAAAAAAAAAATAAAAAAAAACAAATTAAAAAAAACAAAATTAAAAAAAGAAACAAAAATTAAAAAATCAAAATTAAAAAAAAAACAAAATTATTGTTAGTAGGAAAAAATTAAAAAAAACTAAAGTTATGGTTTTGTCCCATTTAATAGGAAGCGAGCTTATTGCCATTTACAGGGCACGAATCCAGACTTCGGGCTTCTGCTGGGAAATTCCCGATGAAAAAACCCAATGACGCTGTGCCCAACCTGGGAATTGAACCCAGGACTTCAACCTCAGCAGTAGCGCTTGCGACCACTAGACTTATGAGAAAGTTTATTAAAAATAAAATATAAACTAGGCTTTATATAGAACACCACACGTAGAAACTATTTAGTAGGATAAATAAAATGGGTAGTCGTTATCATGACGAAGATTCCAATTATTTTTATCCAGACATTTGGTAAAGGGATTGCCAATGAGGCAACGGATTGTTGTTATTTCTTGCCCCCAGATTGCTATCAGCTCAACCCTTCCATACTTTAATTAATTAAGTAATAGAGTATAAGGACATTCAGACGGTGATGGTCAGAAACCCTCGGGACACCCAGATCTAACACAGATGTTCTCAACAGGCCAGAAGACGTGTTGGATGGTCGACTGGTTGGAATAACCATCGACGGCCGCCATGGCCCACGCAGAATGGTCCACTTGAAGGACTAAGTGCGGAAACCAAACCCATATCATAGAATATAAATAGATGACTCTCAAAATACAGACGTGAACCAAAGTCAAATAAGTAATAAGTCAATCAATCAATCAACTCAGCCTATCGCAGTCCACTGCTGGACATAGGCCTCTCCCAGACTGCGCCACAACACCATGTTCTCCGCCTTCCGCCCGTCGATCTAGCTGGGGGGCGTCCCGCACTACACTAGCCGATACGCGGTCTCCACTCTAGGACTCGTCTGCTCCACCGGCCATCGGTCCTTCGACAGACATGACCAACCCACTACCACTTCAGTTTGCTTACTTTACAAGCTATGTCAATAACTTGTTTTAAATAGGCTATTAAAACGCACTTTTGAATGTCAAGATTTACAAGAACATAAAACTGAATCTAGGCACCCTTTCAGAATTTACTTTCGTTAACCACATACAAATACCAACCATATTACCCCGGAAACCACTAACATACAGCTGTAAATTGGTCACAAACAACAACTTGCCTACCTTTCCTATCTTTACCAAACACCTCATAACATTATCCCATTCTATTTAAATACTGTCCCAAAGTATGTAAAAGGGTTAAAGCCCACATTCGCAATACAAACTCAATTTATAACCCAAAAATTTCACGCCTGGTCACGCTGACATCGCAAAATCGGACCTAAATATTTTACCTTTATCACCTGTCTATAAAGTGCCAGTTTGCTCATCGGGTCAAAGGTTTTAGATCCAAAAGCGGCTTTATCGTAAATCTTAGTTCGGATAGCCCATTGTTTTGGATGACGTCTTTTGTCTGTGTTATGAAATTGAAAAACACTAGGTATATAGAGAATTTTCGACAAGATTTACCTATGGTCCTTCTGGTTACAGAGGTCATAGGTTATATTGAAGGTCAAACAGAGGTTATTTTACGAAAACAACTTTTAATGTTATCCTGAAATGGAGGCGTGGGCGATGCGACGATGCTGAAGTGCACCCTAAAGAGGTTGTATCATCATTCCAGTCCAAAATCACCCTCTCCAGGCATTACATCTCCTTTCTTCTCTGCCATAGGTATTTTCCGTACTGGTCGTCACTCACCTTCTTAACACAACAACCAAATATAAACACTTATTTTTTTCATATAGATATATTATTTTATAATAATAAGTTAATTAGTACATAAAAACAACAACACAGTACATAGCACATGTAAACAGTAGGTTGTACTAACAAGTTTAAAATTATTGTCCGCATTCCAGGCTCCGCACTAGGTACGCAGACCCGTATCTTAGACTTGAACAGTCCATGTGTCCAATGCATTTACATACAGTTATAAAAATCTGTGTATTGTATATAAAACATCGGTCAGAAAGGAACCATAGTCTTTCCATAGTTCTAGGTAACCAGTCCACTTTAGCCACCCAACCCACAGATCAGTTTTTTTTAACCACTTTCTGCATTCCTGCCCCAACGGGGGGTTGTCCCTGGGTACACTTGCATAGTGCGTGTAACGAGCCTTTGCGAGTTGGCTTTGGCCCCTCGTATGCCTTCCAAAGGTCCACGATCCCAGGGTCCCGATATATGTCAAAGCTAAATCATAATTTTGAAAACGATGAACTTCATGACAGTATCTAAGTATTTAAAATAATACATACTAATTGCATTACTATAATTACCTAAAAGTATAGTACACCTTTCTCTACTGTTGCATTTACAACTCATCTCCTACTTAGTAAAGTTAAGTCCAAAATTCTGGCATCACGCCATGCGACTAACAATATTTACACCCTAATTCTGTCCTACTAAAAATATTAGGTACTTACAAGCAAAATCTTTCGGCATAACGAAGCTCCAATACAGAGTAATCTGTAGAATTACATCAACTCTTTACGAGCTTACAAACGCTATTACTAAGTCTTCAACAGTATGTACTTTTACTTGCTTCTCCATTTCAATAGCTACGACAATCGTATCTCGCGTTCTGCTGTTTGTTTAAGTAATCTGTGAGCGACTAGGCAATCGAAATCGTGCGCTTACTTGAAGTACTTTGTGTGTTTTGATGTAAAATTATGTTAGAGCTGTGTTCTGGTGCACTTAAGGTACAGAAATTTTATCTAACGAAGTAACGCGCGGTTTACTTGTGTGTACCAAGGGTAGAAACATGCTGTAAATACAGTATTTAACTGTATATAGGTAAGTTTGAAATCCAAGACGATTGTATGTCTAACCATTCCTAAAGAATGCGACTCATTTATCTATCGATACGAAATCATGTCTCGTCGATTTTATCATCATATAATAAACAATTTCATCTATAATTTACCTATTATACCGTGTCTCGGAAAGCACGTTAAGCCGTTGGTCCCGGCTGTCTTTCGAGGATCTATGATAGTGGGTACCGGTCGTCAGAATCCCGAAAGTCTGACAACCAGTCTTACCAAGAGTTATCGTATTACCCATTACCTGGGTCGTCAGATAGGCAGTCGCTCCATGTAAAATATTGGTATCCACCTGCAACTGGTTAGACTGGAAGCCGACCTCAATATAGTTGGGAAAAAGCTAGGCAAATGATAATTTACTTATCATTAGGTTAGAAATACAGTCGTCGTCAAACCTACCGGTTTGAAATCAAAGACGACTGTATTTTTAACCTAATGATTTCGACTTGTTTATCTATCGATACGAAATCACGTTTCAGATCATCATCATCGAATAAACAATTTCCTAAATCACCTATTGTAAAATCACAGTACTTATTGAACCCGATAGTAAACAAGGGTACTAAATATCGCCAGGGACAACTAGCCCTTAATTCAATAACAAAATGTAATTAAAGGAGCCATTAGTGGGTCTATTTGGCGCTAATTTGCAGTGAACTGGTTTGTTGTGTATTATAGATTTTTGGCACAGTTCATTGAATCAGTAGGGAAGTATTTTTGACACAGGCGAAAACGTTTTAAAATGTTTAAACACAACTAAATAATAACGGGTTAGTGAAGTAGCATAATTAGATGGTTTTTTTTTTAAATAGAAAAACAAATAAATCCCCAAATAGTCTTCCAGACCGTTTTCGGCCATGGCGGCCAATCTCAACGGAGGCCAATCTCAATCTCAACGCCTTCGGCGCGGCAGATATTATAGAGCACAAGTATGTGCGCAGACACAGGTGCACTCCATCTTCCCTCGCTCTTATAGTCCCATGAGACGGCACCCAATCCGACACGACCGGAGAGAGACCAGGCGCAGGACCAAGGGGGTAACACACCACCAACTTCCAAACTCCGGACGGTTACAATAACACTGCTCAACCTGGGCATTGAAGTCATCGAACCCAGAACCGTGGTGGCCTGGGTTCGATGTCGCGCTTGCCACCACGACACCAACGGGCAGTTAATACTCAAATACATAGGTCACTTTATTTTTGTTCAATCCGCAAAACAAATGAATAAACAATGTCACTATTAAGAATTTTGTTACTCTCTGAATGCAATGAAACGAACTGTGAAAGTTCAGTGTTATTTTACACTGAATATATTTACGGCTAAACGAATGGACAGTGGCGCCGATTCCCTTGTTCACAAACTAAACTAAATTTAAGTTCAGTGCATCTTTTTCTTTTTATTTCATTATGAAAAGGATAGAAGATAAATATTAGTTTAGTCCTGTTAAATTAGTCAGCGTCTGACGTAAATTGACGTATTTTTAGTCGCCATGTTTTAATCACGTCTAAGCACGTCTATTGAGTATTTTAATTTGACAGGACTAAACTAATATTTATCTTCTGTCCTTTTCTTAATGAAATAGAAAGAAAAAGATGCACTGAACTTAAATTTAGTTTAGTTTGTAAACAAGAGAATCGCCGCCAGTGTAGAAAAAAATTAAAAAACCGCTCTAATTATTAGCCTAACGTTCTGTTAATGTTTAAAATAGTAGCGGTCCCCCGATCGGACAACATTTAATAAAAAAAATTCATACTTACTTACGTAGGGTCATAATTTCAAGGTTATTTTTTTCTTTTTATGGGGTTTCACGTTTATAACTTTTTTGTTCTATTTGTGGCTACTTTTTAATAGTTTTTTTAAATTATTTTAGGCTTTTTACATTCATACTATTTTTACTATTATTTTATGTCGGGGGTTTTTTAAATTTTTAATTTCATGCTTTTTGTAGGGACTCCTTCTTATTTCATTTGTTTTATTTTCTTGCGTTTTAAGATTCAGGTAATTTGGTGTTTAATCAGGTTTTTTGTAATTCGCCATTTTGTGATGGCAACCATCTTGGATTTGAAATTTGTCATAGTGTATAGTATTCTAATAATCAAGCCCTTTCATTTGATACCCATATTGAGGGAGTTGTGAAAAAAAAAAGTTAATTCGCAATTTTGTGGTTGCGGCCATCTTAGATTTGAAATTTATCATAGTGTATGGTATTCTACTAGTCAAGCCCTTTCATTTGATATCCATATTGAGGGAGTTGTGAAAAAATATGTAATCCGCCATTTTGTGGCGGCGGCCATCTTGGACCGATTTTCATCAAACATAGCTAAGAACACTCCCGACAAATTCACCTTTCAAACAAAAAAAACAAAATCAAAATCATTCCATCCGTTCGGGAGCTACGATGCCATAGACAGACATACACACACACACACACCCCCACACACACCCCGGCACGTCAAACTTATAACACCCCGTAGTTTTTGCGTCGGGGGTTAAAAAACCATTTTTAATCATCCAAAAAATAAGCGCAAGAATGTATTTTTACACTGCACCCAAGAAAATTAAATGAAAATGTTCATGATAAAGTGCTATGAAAATGATTTTCACAAAAACATTCTTTTTTATTTTCATTATCCGCTTTCAATTTACTGCAGTGAAAAGGTGTTCGCTGTATATAAAAATTATTTCATTAAATATTTCAGGTACTGAAAAAGTGTTATATTTTTAAAATCAATTTTCAGTTATGTATTTTCCAAATATTTATGTAGTAAATGCAAAGCGTTTTTCAACAATAAATTTACATAACGTAACATCACGCCTTTAAACCCCGAACGGTTTAGCAGAAGACTACCCATATAGTACAACCACATTTTGCCAGTTCTATGTAATAGGGGTCGACCTTATTGTCATCATCTAGACACAAATCTAGACTCCGGGCTGTTACTGAGAAATACCTGATGAAAAAACCCAATAATACTATGCCCGACCTGGGGATCAAACCCAGGACCTCACGCGCTTGTAAGTGTGTAGCGCTTGCGACTGCCAGGTCAATGAACAGGCAATCAATTTAACGACGTGAAGACTTTGTGGGTAATTCTATTTATATTATTTTTCTCTCTGTTCTCTTAGTTTTTTTCATGGTCTGGAAGTTTGAGTAATTAATGTGGCCTACCCAAATGTCCTTTCTTTGGTATTGTTCGTAGAATCGTTGAGCTCCTTAAGTTTTGAGTTGAGCTGCACGATTTCTGACAAATGGACTGGAAGGTCCTCTCAATCTGTGTGGTTCTTTCCTCAAAAGAACATCTTAGACAACGACCTACATTGTCTTCATAAGATCTGACCAAGATTATGTCTGGACTTTAAAAGAGACTGTGACCCCTGAGTTTGTTTCGGCCTTTCTTCTCAGACTAGTCAGATAGGAAACGCCGACCTCATCTAGTTTTAAAATATAATTGACGTGTAAAAGTGTTTGTACTGTACAAACCTACTCACAAAAATAAAATCATTTATCAATAAAATATAATAGAGCTTCATATTTTTTTACATTTTAAGCGTCAGTATTAGTTATTTCCAGGCTTAGTAAAGAATTCAGCTGTTCCTAATTTGATCACAATATCAATCTACCTAGTATTTGGGACCCAGTCTAACCGCCGCGGATGCAGCTGAATATATTTTTTTACATGGAGCTATCTGAAGGCCAATTCTCGTAATTTAAAACGTTCAAAGTCTAGTCGCAGTCTCATCTCGGTGACAAACAAATGCCAAAAACTTGTCAACATGTAGGGAAATTAGAGGTTTTTTTGACAGATTGAGACTGAGATCAGACTGTGAACGTTCTTAAAATAACGAAAATTACCCCTCAGACTGTGAACGATCTTAAAATAACGAGAATTACCCCTCAGACTGTGAACGTTCTTCAAATTACGAGAATTGCCGTTCTGATCTCCACAACCCAGTCACTGGGTAACACGATACCCCTTGGTAAGCCTGGTTGTCAGACTTTTGGACTTCTGACTACCCATAACGACTGTCAAAGTGAAATTTACGTATGGCAGCCGGGACCAATGGTTTAACGAACTTTCCGAGCCACTGAGAACTCTTAATATGTAATAAACGGTCACCCATCCACGAACCGACCGTGGCAAGCGTAGCTTAACTTTTAGTCAACAGCTGTTATCATTTAGCCACGAACCCCTTCTATTTGATGACAAAATAACAAAAATAAATTAAAGATCTTTATTAACTTATTTCTGAGATTGCTGGTAAACCTATAAGTATTTGGCGACTGTGTAAGACCGAGGCTATAGTGATCTACTTAAGATATATTATATTACATTGTGCCACTGCTGGGCAAACGCCTCCTCCATATTCTTCCACATTTCCTTGAGCTGTGCCTTCTCCGTCCAATCGGTCAGGAACGAGACCAAATCGTCACGCCAGCGATTCTTAGGCCTCATTTACGGAGACGCGGGGCGTCGCGCGTCAAGCGGCACTTATCATCCCACGCGTAAACACAAACGTATGGCAATATAAGACGTTGTTCATAGAGACTCGGGGCGGGAAGCGCCCGCGGCGAATCCTCAAGCGTGTAGCAAAGCACGCGGCGGGCAACGCTGCGGCGCACGTGGTATACTCAATGAAACCGACCACTTTTAGGTTAGCGGAAGATGGGACCGCAAATTAAATTAATTAGTAATTACTAATAATTAATTAATTAATTATTAATTAATTGCGTTCTGCATTTTCCAAAAATGACGGGCAGAAGATTCCGCCGCGGGCATCGCTTCATCGAGAATTGCCGCTGCGTACGCTGCCGCGAAAAACGCCGCGTGAGACGCGGCGGTATCAGCCGCGGGCTCGGCCGCAAAAAACGCTCCATTTCAAGCAAACGCGTCTAAAATCGCTTCTCCGTAAACGCACTCATACAACGCCATGTTTGAATTTAGTGCGGGCCGCGCCGCACAACGCGACGCGCGACGCCCCGCGTCTCCGTAAATGAGCACTAAGGCCTGCCTTTCTGCTCCACCCAGAGCGGGAGGAGTCATTTGATGATTTCCAATCCAGAAAAAAAAAAAAAAAAAAAAAAAAGGCCTGCCTCGATGACGACGTCCGTCTTCAGGCACCCACTGTGTGACGACTTTGGCTCATTTGCATCCTACAAGTGTGTAAAACTTAAATTCACCGACCAAATTCGGAACACCACAATACGCTCCAAGACAGGTATCACTGACGTTGGCGCCAAGTCTGCGAGACTAAAGTGGGACTGGCGTACCTTAATAAATCAATAAATTTAACCAACAACTTTGTGTAACTGAATTAATGCAAATTATGAAAGTAGTTTGTTTAGAATCGTTTACTAAATCAATTTCTGTCATTATTAGTATAGGTAATTTTAAATCCCAAAAATAATAAAAACTACGTTAAGTACAGTCACACTTCCGCTGTTCAGTCAAAACAAACCAGAATGGACGAGATACCTACTATGCTACACCCTTATACGTGTGTGACTTTGTGCGTGCGTAGATTTGTAATATGCGCTCGCACAAAGTCGCACTACACACACACATACACTGAATTTTTACTATTATGACGTCATAAACAATGTTTTATACATAATAGTAAAAATTCAGTGCATGTATTATGATTATAACATAATATTCTAATTGGGGTGTGTGGTGGTATGCGTTAATTCCGGGATATGTTGTATTATTTCTCTTTACCATTTCACGAACCTATTTTAAGTTTCAGAAAATCCCCGAGTCGTGTTTGCCCACGGCCAACAAGGTGTATGAATTTAATTACCTTACCATATGTTTTAGTTCACTCTGCATAAGAATAGCTTGTCTGTGTACTGCCAAGTGTCATGTCAGTTGTTAATTTAAATCTCTTTGTGAAGGCTTCGTCCAGTTTGAGTTAAATGTGCTCTGTCAGAATCATGTCTGGGTTGGCTTTTAATAAAATTACTTTTGGTTGTAGTTCTTTTGTGATTTCCTTTGTGAGATGAAAGGTAACGTAAATAAGATTAGGTATTGTTAAGTTGAGCCTTTGTGTGACATGGAACTAAGGAGTTCAATTATTTCGTTCATCGACTTCGAAAATTTTCAGCATTTTCTTTATGAAACCCTAAACTAATTTTTATTATTGACTGTTTGGTCTTAAAAAATAAAATATTATAACACCGGTAAATAAATAATTTTGGAACGACCAGCGTGCGCCATATGAATTAGTTATGAGTTTATACAATACCAATATCTTACAATGACTAGATTAACAGCGAGGAACAGCTCTCGACAGCCCATTATGACAGCAAAGGCCACACCCAAAACACCAGACAATCCAAAACGTCTGACAATGGTAAACGCATTCATGAAATCATCACCATAATAGATTCAATTACGATTACATTGTATCACCTATTTAGTCACGAAAACTGCTAATTAACGACTTTTAAGGCATCAAAAAACATTTAGTATTATCACAATAGACGATTACGTATTGGGGCGTGACAGCTTGGAATTCTAATCGGCTCTTTAGTGAAATAGAGCGTGAAGATATCGGTGTTAGTGATAACCGGATAACGTATGATCAGTATTGATGTTGTTAGATTTGGTGGCAGATACGGTAAACTCTAGCATAAGTTAAGTAAAATTGTTACCAGCGCTATGGACTGCTGTCTGAAATAAAAGTTTTCTATTCTATTCTATAAGTATAACCAGCCTATAATGTTTCCACTGCTGGGACACAGTGAGAGGAAGTGTGCTGTAATCTACCACGGGGGCCCAGTGCGGGTTGGAAAAGACGAAAAGCCTGCTGAATTTTATTTAAGGTTTTTAACGTCAAACTTAAACATAACGCCACACCTTTATTGGGCGGACGGCAGAAATCCAAATTACACTAGTTTTATTTAATTTGCATCAGACGCCAGCACATCAAACTACTACAATCTGTCAATTTTATTTAGTAGATTTTCAACTTTATCGCTGAAGCATTAGGTTCTAAGTTGATTGGGAAAATTTGACAGTTTCGGATAGCTTGCGTCTGTACCATTAGGTACAGACGCAAGCTATCCGAAACTACTACTGCTCCCACTGGCCATCTATTAAGATGGCCAGTGGGAGCAGTAGTGCTTCAGTGGTAACGGCATCGATTTTCGAGTTGTAGGTCGTCGGTTCGAATCAAGGCAGACGATTTACGTAAATAATTTTATCACCACTGCTAAACAAAACGGTAAAGGAAAACATCGTGAGGAAACCGGAATGTACTTGAACTAAAAAATTTAAGACATGTGACGTCAAACAACCCATTATGAGAAGGAGTAGCAGTGGGAACATTATAGGCTGGTTATGCTAATGGGTGGCGTTTCTATTAATCGGGCATAAATCCTGACCTTGGGCAACAAATAATTCCTTTAAAAAAAATTCTACTACACTTTGTCGGTTACGGGGGCAAACCTGGGAACACTTGCAATCAGTAGAGCAGCGGCAGCGAGGCAAACAAAACGAAATAACGAATTAGTTAAAACATATTTTTACTGGCTAATAACACTTAAACAGGTGAAAAATAATCAAAATGTCGTGCCAAAACCTTCCAAACATCTTTTGTTGACTCGCCAAAAGAACTTATTAAAATATAAGAGCTCTTATTTTCGTCGAGTTTTGGCACTGAGAAATGGCCAATTTACCTTATAGCTTACTAGCTTCTGCCCGCGACTTCGTACGCGGATCCTGTTGCTTATGCCAGCGACAACGGGGTCGTCAAAATCGAAGATCTGAAACGTCTGATGTCGAATTCTAAGAGCCCGGGGACGGGAAAACAGCGTGATGCGCGAGACGATTCAAGACGTTCCAGATCTTTCATTTTTGTAAGTCAACTGGAAATGCCCATCATACTAAACAACTTTTGCTAAGACGTCATTCCTATATATGTTATAGTGTCGCTGGGCTTTTGAGTTCCACAACAGGTGTTCCAGATCTTCAAATTTATTCTCACAGCAGAAAATGCTCTTCACGTGGAATATTTTTTGCTATGGCACCATTTTTCTATCTCTTATACTTTAGCTGGCCTGTTGCGGTTCTGCATCAGGTGTTCCATGCAGAACCGCAACAGACCAGACTTAATACCTATACAACAAAAAAATTTTCTTCCCGTAATTCCGCAGTGGATCCCAAGGGCACACTGAATTAACAATAATATTGCAAATAACTTTAAAAAAATATCTTTATAAACTACAGCTGTACCCGTTGCTTTGCCCACGTATCGCATAAGTATTTTTGAATTCTATTTTAATTTAAATAATAGTTAGTGATAGTTTGTTGATTTACAGAAACACTCAAAAGATGCGTCCCATACTATATTATAGCTTAGATCCCTCAAAAACTATTTGGCTTAGTAAACTCAAAATTTGAAAGTTATGTAGTTAATTTACTGGTAAGAGACGTCAGGTTAATAAGGAAATTTAGGAGACGCCGAATAACAGAACTTATAATTTACTGTAACACTTCTGTGTAAACAACGTTCGTTGTTTTTCCCTCAGTCTCATTCAATATGTACAGCGAGTCAGGACTGGTGACGCGGCAGCAAGCGACGTACAGTTGTCCGTGTGAGAAGCAGCTCGTCCTGAGGTCGACACCCGCAGCCTTCAGTGTCTGCCGCTGCGACTTATTTATTGTCATGGCGAAGCACACGCTCACATGAAACTGCACGCGCTTGAATTGAAAGGGGTAATTGTGGGGAATCAGTTGTATACGTGGTATAAGCATTGTCTCGCCGACACCACAACACGTTAGAATTTCCGCCTCAATGATATTTCCCCATTGCACAGTTTCGGCGGAGTGAGATTCCGAAGAAGCATAATTGGGACACCGACCTTTAGCTTAATGGTGTGCGCTGGTAGTCCACTTGCACTGAGGGAATTGAGAAATTCTACGGGGTAATGTGTGGCGTCATCTTGGTCGACAACAGTGTTTATTGAAGTGTAGATCACTTCATTTCCCTCAATTTCCGCGAGAATGCATTCATTGATCGCTGAAGCTTGGTCGTTTGTGGGTGTTAAAATGGCTCGTTCTCACACCCAAGAATTGTCTTGGTGCGGTATCCTATTGATGTCCCCGTACACCAGGCGAATGAAATCTTCTAAGGTGGACACCACTCTCCTAAGTATCTCAGGTTGAACCACCTGGCCACCGTCTACTGGTAGCGTTCCCTCACCCAATTTTAAGAGAACATCAGAAAATTCTTGGGCGTGTACATTCTCGCTAAGCTGTGTTCTCATATTCATCGTTAAGCGCAACCTATAAATATGTGGCCATAAGAAAGAGCATTTCAACGAAGCATTCTCCTCATCAGCCCTAGTTCCTCGCGTCACCACAGCAGCGTTTGTCGGAAATCGACGCTAAACAGAACTGTAACGCCACCCATAATTTGCTGACGATGCTACTGCAATGGCAATCTTGCCTTGCCTCCTGACCTCTGCGAGAATGCCAGCGGTGACAAATGTTTTCCCTGTTCCACCAGGAGCATCCAAGAAAAAATCTTACCTTGGCCGAGCCCAACGCTTTCAAGGATGATGTCGAAAATTTGCTTTTGCTCTGAGGTAAATTAGAAACATGGTCATTGACGACGGTACTCATAGCTCTTGAATCAATTACCTACAACAAATGTGCTTGGTAAGATATAACTTAGAACCAAAAGTTTGACTTGACTTCATGATAGTGTAGCTTGTTGTACCACCAATCAATCTGTTTAGTAATATTGGTGTGAAACTCTCCATACAATTAGATAGGACATGTAAAGTTCTCAGATTTCATAACAGTATCGTTCCTAATGCACATAAAAATGCAAAAACTAAAAAAAGAATTTTACGATTTTTTAAAACAATATTACAGGATTTGAACTCGCTTCATTTAGTGCGGTAAACGGTCGCCTGACCTTACCGCTAAATTCCCCGTTGATATATTGTTGAAATAACTGTTCCCTTGCAATTTATAATATTACTGCCCCACTCCTTTATAAAAATAGCGTGATTATTATGTTCCCAGAGTTAAATTATTATTAACTAAATAAATAACATGTCATTTTGTGCATTCAATTACGAACAAAAACCTTTTAAAATCAGTATTGCTTACCTCCCATAACATACGGCGTGATAATATGTAGCCTAAAGCCTTCCTTGGTTTACAAAGAACATTTTTGCTGAATTTCAATTCAATCTATCCAGTAGTTTTGGCGTGAAGCCGTACCATACACACAGACAAACAGACAAAAATTCTAAAAAATCACTTTTTGTCATCAGTTACGTTTTTCTAACAAAAGCCACTTATTTTTTCTCGAAAATTCTCAATGTACAGTTTTTCTTTCGTTACTGTTTTATTATATGTATAGATAAAAGTATATTGTATTTTTGCTGCTTCAGTAGTACGTTTAGCTAAATTACCATGGAATATTCCTACATCCATTACTGAAAATTTCAACGAGTTGAGAAGTGCGTTTCTTTTGTTAATCTATCGGACACATTCCACCAAGACAGCTGCACATCCTCTATTTTACCACACACCTCACAGTTAGGAGAGTCCTATTTTCGCATGAGAAAAGGAACATATTTTATGAAAGCTTCTAAACGTAGAACTGGCATGAAAGACTATCAAACAGCAATCATTTTAATAAAAGACCCATTTTACTTTTCAAACTGTCACAATTATTATAAAAAAGCTAATGTTATTGTTTGTATTTTAGATGGTAGTGAAGAAGAAAACCATAGCCGGTTGACAAAAGGAGATCGAACGCAGCTGTCATATTATTCTAGCAAATTAAAAATCTCTATTTTTCTCTTACTAAACCCACGGTATAACAAGGGCCTCTTCATATACAGAGAAGGAACAAGATATTTCAAACCATTAAAGCCTTTCTTCACAATGTTTTCCTTCACGGTAATTTTTATTTTTTCAACGTATTTAATGTGTGAGCGACTGTATAAGCTTTTGTATACCTGCGGGCGGTTGAGGTTATCCCTTTGTACCTTTCTTATACTCGAGAGGGGTTTTGTACGTTCAGTTTTGTAGGTTCAGGTTTATTACAAGTTATAAGCCTTGTCAACGTCATGGTAGATGCTTTGTGTATGTTTACTAAATATTGCGATTGATTATATTTACCTACTACTTATATTGATTTTTATTTTTCTTTTTTATCTGCTGTATATTATTGTGTGCCTATCTGCTGTACATATGTGTAGGCAAAAATGTGGAATGCAGATATAATAGATCAATTGAATTACGAATCGCTGACACAACTGACATTTATTTTCACAACATGTAAAAATAGTAAAAAACCATAAATATATATGAAAAAGTCGCAACAGTCTGTGCTAAATAAATGTATTTTCTATCATTTTAAATTTTTTGTTTTTTCTTTGTTCTATTTTTTTTTACTTTTACCCTCTTCTACTTTCTACAAATAATCTATGCAAGCGTTACTTTTCAAAAACATGTTATCGCTTCTGGGTTCTGATGTAATTTCAGGACACAACAAGAAAAGAAGAAAAACAGTGAGTTCTTCGGTCTGAAGAAAGTGATAAATAAATAAATAAATAAATAAATAAATAAATATTCCACAACTATCACACAACGCCATCTAGTCCCAAGCTAAGCAGAGCTTGTGTTATGGGTACTAGACAACTGATAAACATACTTATATATTTATGATGTTATCAATATTGCGTATCACCCGCGACCTTTCATCGATATTGTTTTATTTTATTTAATATAGTAACTCTGTCTGTCTGCCCAATGGTTTGTTTGTTACCTTTTCACGCCGAAACCAATAAACCGATGGTTATGAAATTTAACAGATGGCCTTGCATTCTGGATGTATAAATAATTATGAAATACCGAAATACACGCAGAGGATGTCCCAGGCAATAACTAGTAACTAAAACATAAATACGTAGCTCCCTCCACCTACGAAACCCTACAGAAAGCTGCTATCCTGAACACTTTGCAGAATTGTCCGGAAATTCCTACAGAACGACAATGATGCACAAATATCATACCCACAAACATCATTCACCACCGCAACACAAAATCAAAACATTATTAATATCACCACGCTATATATCATCAACTATCATGACTTAGGTTAGTACTCTCAGGGGAAGCACTTGGCTTTGGCCCGTGTTACCCTAAAAAACCGGCAGATCAGTGCCGAGATACAAAAATGTATACCAACACACAATAATAAAAAAAACTGTATTGCTCAAAAAATTACAGAGATTTTACATTGGCCCCAAACTAGGCAAGCCTGTATCTTGAGCACCAATATGGAAGGTTTACCATTTAAACATTTATTTTAAAAACATGTTCGAATCAATAAAAGTAAAATATGTTTGCTTAAAAATTACAAAAAAAAAAAACTAAATAAAATCTAAGAATCAAAATTAAAGAAAACATAACAATCAAATCGATAATTAAAAGAAAATAATAATAATAAAACTAGAAAAAGAAAAACGCTATTATTATGTGAATGAGTATAAGTGTGTGATCATTATGTGTTGTGAATGAGTGTGAGTGTGTGTGATCATGTGTTGTGAATGAGTGTGAGAGTGTGTGATCGTGTGAGGGTGAGTTTGAGGGTGTTGAAGCGTGAGTATGTGAGGCAAACTAATGAATTGTATGTGTGCAAAAACTATTTAACCACTGTAATAATCTTTTCTGCTTCGTTATATGACAAGTTTAGTAACCAGGATGTTAGTGTCTTTTTTATTTGTTTGCGAGTGCAGTTTCTTATATGGCACTGTTTGATCACCGCGTTATAGACGTGTACATGTAGAAAATGTGGGAGTCTTTGTGCGTATGCGGATTTTACTAGGGGATTTGGAACTCTGAATCTGCGTTTGAGCTGTAAACTACTTAAATCACTCCTTTTCGAAGTTTTGATGAGGTATTCGTTGTCACGTTCAGTATATACAAGCCCTTTTCCCAACCACTTTAGGGTCGTTTCCACACTAACCGGATGCGGTTGAATACCGGTATTTAACATGGAGCGACTGCCTATCTGATCTCTACAACCCAGGTATTTGGTAACACGATACCCCGTGGTAAGACTGGTTGACGGACTTTTGACCTTCTGACTAGAGTGCGCGCGTGTTTGAACTTCAAGACAATATCCCTGCCAGCACTTGTAATCACATTCAGCATAATGATGGCGAAAATTTACTTTGGAAAACACGGAACACAGCACACTCTCTTGACACTTGATCGTCGAGCTGGTGGCAAACGATTATTTCCGATTTTGACAGCGCGCAGACTTAGTTTGGGCGGACTCTACCCGTAACTACTGACAAATATCTATAAATGACAGTCGGAAGCAACGGCTTAACGTGCTTTCCGATAACATAAACATACAGTCTCTAAATAATTGGAATCCGTACCGATCGATAAGCAAACACGAACGGAACTAAAGCTGCAGATTTCAGATTTTCATTAAAATTTAATCCGCATGTATCAGTGTGTTGGAGCCCCGATAGTTTGTTTTTTTATCGAATGACAGAACAAAACGTGATTTTTGCCGATTCGCAACTGTGGCTTTGGTCCGATATTTTTAGACAATGCAATGGAGGCACATTTGTAACCCGTAACTATACAATTTGTGGTAAAACCTCCCAGTACCTCAAGCTGAATAGCTTTTTCACACTATGTTGAGGGCGGCTTCCAGTTTAACCAGATTCAGCTGAATACCAGTAATTAAACCCCCAACGACGACGATGTATATGTATCTGTGTGTCTATTTGTGGCATCGTAGCTCCCGAACGGTTAAACCAATTTTTTTTTTTTTTGTTTGTAAGGTGGCTTGATCGAGGGTGTTCTAAAGGGCCAATAAATATTATGTTTTTACTTTTTAAAGGTTGAATATGGAGCGACTGCCTAAAACCTCTCAGTACCTACCTACATACTTACCTAGAATGGTATTGCGATAATATTGAGATACATATCAATAAATGCATACTCGTTGAAGAAGACCAAAAAAATTGAAAACATTTTTTTGGCTCAATAAAACGTGCACTGCCTGGAACCGGTTCCTTGCAGACTCATGAATATTCTTTCTATGGATGTAAACAACGTGAGGCCCTGTATAGACTTCTTACTTCATTTTCAAAGTATAAGTTAGAATATAATATTAATGTTCCTCCAGCTGGGACACAGGCCTACTCTCGTTGAGAGGGAGTGGGCCGTAATCTGGATGCTGGATGGTAGATGTCACATTGTCTTCGAATTTCTGGTTCTAGGACGTGCCGAAATCTGTGTTTTTGTTATTTTCTTCTATAACTAGAGCCAGACCTGCCATAGTTAAGTATATATTTATAGAACGTTTTTTTCTATTTAATAAAACTGGCAATATCACTAGGTAATGTGGAATTATTATTATTGTCAAATCGGGTTTTTTTATGAGAATGTTATAAAGATCACTGGCAAAACTTCAATTCCTCACAAATTCCATCCACGTTTTGCTGCAAAATAATCGAGTTTCAACTAAAAAGCGTTGGAGCGCGGACATTATATCTCCAAGGAATCTGTTGGCGCGCAACGAATGTGTCTGACAGATACACGAGGTCGTATCAAAATTACAAAATCTGAACATGACCTTTTAATAGAACATGGACATTGATAGACAAGGAATGCTGATTTTTTGAGGGTTAATTTGACGATGATGACAACTTCTTTTTCTTCGTGTCGCTGGTACGATTTTATCAGATCTTCAATCAATCAACTCGGCCTATCGCAGTCCACTGCTGGACATAGGCCTCTACCAGACTGCGCCACAATACCCTGTCTTCCGCCTTCCGCATCCAGTTTACCTCAGCCACCTTCTTTAGGTCGTCTTCCTAGATCTTGCGGGCCTAAAACTGTGCCACTTCCACGGCGTTGTCTGTGGCAGCGCAAAGGTAAACATGCATGTTTTGGGACACAGAGGGCAGGATAGGAACTGGAGCATAGTTTGTGACATAGCTCCATATTCACACCCTACTGCCGTTCCGCCGAGGTAGCCCCACTTTACCAGGTTGGAGTTACATCTTCCACCTTGTCAGGTTAATGAGGTACGGAACCATCAAAATGAAATAAAACATTCAATGTTGACGAACTTCAGTTTTATCTAGTACAGAAAATAAGCCCTCAAAAGGTATTTCTCCGATATAAAATATTTAAAGATAGAGGAAACTTATCTCAGTTTACTTATTATTTAGACAGTTCGGACTCAGCCTCCGAAGAAACAATTAGAACTTGATCTATAAATAACTTACTTTACTTTGTCTGTATTCTTGATCTCAAATCCGAATCCAAATCACGTTCAACAATTTCGCCTATACAGTCAGCCACTAAAAGATGTAACCAACAAGATCGTAGTTGACTGTCTAGACATTGTGTTTCATACTACTGTATCAATGTTAATCCACCAATAATCCACCATGAGTTTGCTGAGACAGCAAAGTCTGTATAGCTTTATAAACAATTTAATACCTAACAATACTACACTTTGATAATACTATTTCTAAATACACAACATATGTCTTCAGTCTGTTGTGAGTATTCAAGCTCGACTGCCATGTTCCCAAGTGAGATTGTGCACGTTGGCTACCATATGACTCCTGGTTGCTGTCAACCGGCAAAGTCAGCTTAACAACTAATAATCAATGTTGTTACTCCGGCACATGTCTACAACTTTACAAAATCATCAGCTGCCTAGCCTTTTCCCAACAATGTTGTGGTCGAATACCAGTATTTTACATGGAGCGACTGCCTATCAGACCTCCACAACCCAATTACTGGATAATACGATACCTCTAGGTAAGACTGGTTGTCAGACTTTCGGGCTGACTACCGTAACGACTGTCAAAGATCCACGAATGCCAACCGGGACCAACGGCTTAACGTGTTTTCTGAGGTACGGAGGGGCTGGGTATGTAAAGATGCCCACCCATCCACAGACCAACCGCGGCAAGCGTAGCTTTACCTGATCGATCGACCTATGTGGCTGTTATTATTTAGCCACGAGGGGCCCTCTTATACAAATAGAGATGCAAGAGAAAAATACATTGTAGTGTATTTATATCAGCACGTACTTTACAAGGACTTGTATTGTTTGTCCTCGACACGTGCATGCCTACACCGAAGGAATCAAACGGTTCCAATAATATTGGCAGTATTGCACAAACTTTCGACTACGTTATTAGAACCTCGCTTTGCATTAATTTTTTTTTTTTTACTTGCCTACGCTGTCCCACTCCTGGGCAAAAGCCTCCCTACATTCTCTCCTTCCATCTTTCACGAGCCCACGCGTCCTCCTTCCAGTTTTGTCGGAAGCTATCCAGTTCGTCCCGCCATCTCCTACGTGGTCTGCCGCGACCCCGCCTCGCTGTCTCAGGGCACCAATTCTGTGCTATTTGGGCCCACAATTTGTCTGGCATGCGGCAGACATGTCCTGCCCAGCCCCATTTAAGTTGGGCAGCTTTTTGAGTCACGTCAGCTATCTTTGCTTTGGAGCGCAGTTTTGTGTTTCGAACACGATCCGTTAATTTCTATCTAGTTCATCATAGTCGTCACCAGCTATGATATAGCACTCCACTGCTGGACATAGATCTCTCCAATAGAACATTTTAAAATTCAATCACTACTGTTAGGTACCTATTCATTAAAAACCAGTTGCAACCGTGGTTTTACCCACATAAATCTCGACCTCGGGGGAATATCGGGATAATAGGTTTCCTTTGTCCTCATCCAGGTCATGTTTCACTCATGTGCCAAATTTCATCCAAATCCGGTCAGCCGTTAAGCGTGAAAGCGTAAGATACGTAGAAACATACAAAAAATCAAATATTTTCTCTTTTCTAATATCAGTTTAGATATTCAGCATAATACATTGTTTATTACAAAAACATTCAACGTTACAACACTAAAGTAATGGAAATAGTTTTACAATAAAAACTGAAAAGCGTTTTATTACTTTTCCAGCCTATTGTTTGAGGAAAAACTTAGTGCCAACTAAGCCGTGGCCTCGTTAGAAAATGTATAGGAAGTTCAATTACCGTTGTCATTAGTGTGTTTGAAAGGCACAGGAAAATGTTATTAAATCACTATTTTTATAGAATTTTATAACAACGTTGAATCCTGAGGGCGAAGACAAAGTGGCATTCTATCAGCGATAAGTACTATCTTTATCAGCCTAAAATGTTCCCACTGCTGGGACACAGGCCTCCGCTCTGTGAGACGGAGTGGGCTGTAATCCACCACGCGGGCCCAGTGCGGGTTGACGGATGGCATATGTCTTCGAATTTTTGGTCCTAGGACATGCTGGTTTCCTTACGATGTTTTCCTTCACCGTTTTTGAAAACAGTGGTGATGAAATAGTTTACAAAAATTAAATTACTGCTTGGGTTCGAACCTACGACCTACAAGTCGAAAGTCACGGACTGGGAAGACTTACTGCTTTCAAGCACTAAGTAAAAGTAGTCAGAAGAAGTAGTAATGGGAATGACTTAATCTACCGAAAAGCTTCTTAGTCGTGCTGAACGCCGTTGCAGATGTACGAAATGCTTTAAAAGCGATTATCACTTGTTTGATGGAATCAGCGCTTTGGTGGAATTAGAAGGTTTGTGTCAAGTAAAACAGTAAAATTATTTTAGCCGATAGACAGGACCACAAAAATAATACGACTTTTAAAAGTCACATGGTTAGATTTCATAACTTAAATTCAATCCATGAGCATACTCGATTTTGATAAAATATGTTTTCGTGAACGAATGTCTCATTCAGTCACAATTTTCCAGAAGACGGGCGTCGATGTCTCTGAAGAAAATCGATAGAAAGATATTTCGAGAACGAGCGAAGGGTTGGCACTGCATCCGTTTTGATATTCGTCGCTTTTGGCTTATTTCTTACTAGATTTTGCCCGCGGCTTCGCCTTCATGGATGTCGGAAAATATAAATATGGAAACGTACTTAAAAACGGGATTAAAAGACCCTAAGGGCTAATTTTTCAATCGACAGATAATTTTTATTCGTGGAATAAAATTGACGTCTGATTTTGTAAAATATTCCTCCAATAAAATTATCTGGTGTTGGAATAATCAGCTCTAAGTGTTACAAACAAGTGGAAAGTCTTAAAGGAGGCCTTTATTGAAAGACAAGCTGTTATGAAGGGAGACCAATGCCGAATGCCGAGAATTATGATTTAGTCTAAGTTAATTCGTTTTCTTACTTCTAGTTAAAAAGTAACATCAATATAGTCTTGTTCTTAATTTATGTGTTAAACAGGTTATAAACAATGGGTGTGCCAAATTTCATCCAAATCCGTTTTTGCGTCAATCCAGAACAGACCAACAAACAGACAAACAAACAGCAAACAGACAAACGGACAAAAATTCTTCGTTACTATTTTATTATATGTATAGATCATGCTACCTACTGTTCATGATACCGGCTGTTTGTGATTTATGACGAGAACGTATTGTGTTTATGATTTTTATGCTGATTTTTTCTGTGATATTTTTTTTGTGGGTTTTTGCTAGAGATTGATTCCGGTTGGCTGCATGTACAAATACGTTTGTAAGACGGTATAGTAGGGATAAATTTAAAATCTTTCAAGAATGTTTTAAGAAATAAATTACCTATCAGTAGTTTGACTCTTGGGTATGTTTTGGTTTGGTTTATGTATATTGTATATCTATATCAAAATCGATTGCCGTGCGTTGCATAATCCATAATCAGCCTATAACGTTCCCAAAACTACTAGTCTCGCCAAAACTCGAAAATGGCTTCACCAACTGTCATGAAACTTTAGTAAGTTGTTGTGTGCGAGCCGGAGAAGGTTCCTTACGAAACAAAATTTGAAAAGCATTGCAACGGATTGCAGACAGACAGTACGTAGCTAGTACAGAATAAAAATTGTCAATAGGCTTGCCCGCTACAATATGGGACTAAACCCTCTGTTTCATCGTCTCTTGTCGATGACTCGTATTCTATCCGACCTGCGTATCCCTTCGAAGATTCTAAGATGTTATACCCTCTCCATCAGGTTAACCGTTTTTTGACAGCTGTCTTAGAACGTACATATTCCAGATGACGTAAAAGTTAACATTAAAATGCGTAATAAAATAAATATATAAACTGTCTTATCTTATTGAATTATCTTATTTATGGCTTCTTACAGACATTATAATACCGTACGTGTATCAATCAAAGTATTGTGTGTTGCAGCTATCGCTAGTTATATCTGTCTAAAAACGGTTTACCTAATGGACAGGGTATAAGTAATCATCAAAAAATTCTCGAATACAACAACAAACAGCCTACAACCTAATTTTAAGAACGTTCACAGTCTGAGGGGCAATTCTCGTAATTTTAAGAACGTTCAAAGTCTGATCTCAGTCTCAATCTGTCAAAAATACCTCCAATTTCCCTACATTTTGACAAGTTTTTGACATTTGTTTGTCGCCGAGATGAAACTGCTACTAGATTTTGAATGTTTTAAATTACGAGAATTGGCCTTCTGATCTGTTGTTACAACAAACTAATGAGTCAACATTGGCACATGCAAATACGAAACTATTGCTTACATAGTTGCCTTCTACATTGTTGGCTCCATATAGTAACTAGTTGTATAGTACCCATTGTAGTCGGTGTTCATTTGAGTCCAGTAAGCGCTATGAGCAACGTATCAGAAACATGTGATCGGCAATATTGGAATTTCAGCTGTTTTTGACATGAAACAATGTGAGTTTTGGATAATTTAAATAGTGTATTTTAGTCGAAGATTTTAGTTGATAATTACTACTGAATAAACAAATAATTTACATTTTATCTAAACTAATATTACATAGAAAAAATATTTGATTTTTTGTATATTTCTTTGTAGTATTATTTGAGTGGTTGCATATTAGAAAATCAAAACTTTCTCGAGCAAATTTCAAAAGAACAACGTGTGTCTTAAGACTTCCATGCTAACAAAATCGTGGGCAGAAGCTAGTGATATAAAACGATTATAGTTTCCGCATATCAATAATTCCATGTTCCGAAAGGTCTAACAGCAATATCTTTAGGTGAAAGAAAGTGTACTAACCTATTAGAAACAAAACCATTCGCCTTATGTTCGACGTTCGTGACGGTCTATAAAGCCCAAGGTCATTTCGTTGCCGGAGGTCTATACTCCCAACCTAACCAGTGGCAGGGTTGTTTTAAGTCCGCACCAAGTTCACGCGCATGCTTTATTCCGGTGGCAATTTTTTTTCGCGCAGTAATTTTCAACGCACTGCTCAGCACCGAGAGTTGACAATGCAACAGTTTGCGTTTTCGACGCGCTGGGATGCGGTCTGTTGGATTTTCAAAGCTCGCCTCGGTTGAAATTCAAATTGTTAGGAGCAAATCCTAGTTGTTAGGAATATTTTTACAATGAAATACTTAACTAGGAGGACATTATAGTAACTCTGTTGGTGATGTTCTTCAGATAGGTCAGATGCTTAGTGCGATGCGTGTTTGGTACGAGCATAGTTTTACGTAGAAGCGAAAAAATAAAAAATAAACAGAATAATCAGAAAATTTGAGAATCTGAAAGCACTTCAGAACAGTCAACAACCTAATCAAATCGAAATACATTCTAACTAACCCAAGATCGAAAAATCCACTTGCGATATTTAAATTTTCCGCTGTATTCACGACATGACATGCTTTGATTTCCCTCGAGACCGGAGTCCCCGATGTCGAAGGTCCTTGTAAATGGATAATAGCTTAGATTTCTGATAATATAAATATGCTAATAGATGTACTTTGGGATTTAAATAATGATGGACAAGGCAACTATAATTTTGTGAATTGTTCGGAATAATTGACGCCCAAATGGGACTGATAAGCTGAACTCGTAAATCAAAGAGAATGCCGTAATTCATATTTTTGATATGGAAATTGTAGAGAATATAAAAATGGAAAGTATTTTTTGCCAGATGATGATGAGGCTTTCATTTTTGGGTTCTGTATGAGGGAAATTCAGGGAGACATTGGGATTGTCATTATGGCAGGAATATTTCAGTCTATTGTCATCTTTAATAAACCACATTATTTTGAGAGAGAAAAGATGGGGGACAGTAGTGAATATCTACCTAATTTATTAACACACAAAATACTTACTTAATACAAAAAGATAGAAGAGCAAAATATACATAAGATACCGAACTGAGAGAGGTGTACTGAACCCTATTTATCTTAACCGGAGCTTAAATTTCAGTTCTGACTTCACGATCTTCAAATAAACAAAACCAAATCTTTCTACCTCGGTAAATCAAAACATCAAACACTTTGAATTTCTTTACGCGCAACAATGTCGCAAAAACACACTTATAGAGTATCCTTTTAACACAGTACAGAAACATTTTCCTGTCAACAGATTTTCGCACTTGGTACTGGGTAAAGAACCACGCAAGCTTATTTCACGTGTACCCTTTGTAAATATCAATCGCTCTGAAACAAGAAAGAACTTTGCTGAAAATAATTTCTACCAAAGTTTGTATATTTGTAAGGTTTCAAACCGACATGTGGTTTATAAGTCCTTTGAAGATATTACTTCTTGTTAGGGCCAATCCCTGAATGTCAAGGAAAGGGGCCAAGGCGGTGCCGGCTTATAATTAGCATAATATTTTAGACATGTTGTGGCCTTTTGTTTAAGGTAATATTATGAGCTTCGGTGATCTTAAAATTATGCTATTTTGAGAAGGAACAGTAGAAATCTGAAGTTTGTGTTTTTGAATATGCTTATGTAATTTTCTTTTCTTCTTTATAAATTACTAGCCAGCGACTTCGTTTTCTCAAACGAAGTCGTCTAGGACGAAAAAGTTAAAAGAAATTAAAACTTTTTAAAAACCTAAGTACCTACTTATTAATAAAAAGGATTAAAAAGTTAAAAATAATTTAAACCTGATTAGAAATAAATAAAAGCCTGTTACATTTTGATGGAACATTAAAGAACACTTAGAACACAATGTAACACGCTTTTATTTATTTCTTATCAGGTTTAAAATATTTTTAACTTTTTAGTCCTTTTTATTTATAAGTAGGTACCTAATCAAAGCTTGTTTTTAAAAAGTTTTTTTTTTCTTTTAATTTAATTTTTAACTTTTTAGAATTTTTGATGTGAGATTGACTACGGCGTAGTTCGTAGCGCGTAGCAGTATTTTTCGGTTTTATGCGTTTACTGCACTTAAACTACCTGTTCTTCTTTAGTCCCTGGTTACCATCCAGCACCAAAGTTCTCGTCAAGGCGGATCAAATGAGTCCAAACTCGATGGGGTTGTGTCGTTTAACTACCGAGTTCCTATGGCCACCTTCCGGTTCCATCATCAGATCAGCTTCATGTGATAATAATTTTGCATTGTCATCCGATTTACACAAGCATGCAAAATTCCAGCTCAATCGATTGAAGATATCTGCTCCAAAATTGAGTTGCAAGATTCCACCCGAACAAACGTAGTTACATACATACATACATCGCAAGTTAAATAAAAGCTTGTAATAGCCTATGTCGTTCATTACCTAGGTCATGATCCGTGGGGCAAACCCTATTTTATCTAAATCTATTAAGCCGTTTCAGTATGAAAGCTCAACACTTTCTTATTTATAATATTAGGATAGTTTACTTTACATCTGTAACATTAAAGACCTTATAAAGTGTGTTTTTATTATTTTGCGTTTTTCCTGACTATCTGTTATTATTATTTTTTCCTCTCTATTTGTATTGTCGACTTAATTAATGTATTGATTTGCATGCCGTAAGGTAAAATGTAGCTGATATCATTTATTTATGTTATTAATCTTATACTGTACCTATATTTAGAGCAAATAAAATTCTGATTCTGATTCTGAAATTGCCAATTTATTACATAAAAAAAAAAATTACGTTGATATGTTAACCACCCAAAATATTTGCTGTCATTCCGCCTGTAGCTAGGGATTAACACTATTGACAGCTCACTTCATCTTAGTTTTCAGTGTGAGATTTTTACAGAATAGATCTGGCTTGTCATATTGTACCGATCCCTATGCATTGTGGTGCATTGTGATCGTGGTTGTGTGGTGGTGGTTGGTGGTTGTGGTGATTGCGTTACCATTGATCGTTTTATGGTTTTATTATTTGAATTTTGAGAGACTAAATGATGTTTTGCTTTTGATTTTGTTTAGTATTAACTAACATAGTTTTAAGACCTTTGTTACTAACAAATATGGACATGTAATTTAGTCTGTAATATATGGAATTGTGATTCTAATCGTGAACATTTTAATCATTTTTAACCACAATCATAATAATGTCCAAACTCAAGAATCTAGACTTAACAAAGGAATACCACCAGATTCCCCTCCAATCGAAATCAGAAACTGTCCCCGACCTCATTTGATCACAACGTTTAATGAACACATCCTTCTCTCATGTCTATCGGGAATTTAATATCGCCACTCACTCATTGTTAATATACATAGACAAGTTTCTAATGGATAGACGAATTGGAAATTCTATTTAGAGGAAACTAAGAGTTCTTGAAACGGAATGTATTTGAAAAAAAAATAGGATACACACTATGTGTTAAACATACTTAAGCAAACAAAATAATGAAATATTATAAATATTTATTAAGCTTCTGTGCATATACAGGGTGTCCTGAAACTCAACGATAACCTGGTACCGGGCGAGAGGCTAAGGTATACCAGTTATGAAAAAAATAAGAAAAAAAAAATCCATGTCACTTAGTCAAACGATAATAGACATTTTTAAGTACTGTGATCACAATTTTTTATAATTTTACAGTGATTTTTTTAATAATGTAATCTCAAATAACAGTGCTATTAATCGCAATCACAAATCAAAGTAATAAACATTGTTAACTAAGTAAAATAAATTAAGTTTTGACGAGTTATGGTTTACAAAATTATTGTCAGTTAACTTTGACACTCCATGATGGAATTTTCTTTTCTTATTTTTTTCATAACCTTGGTCTGTCGCCTGGTACCAGGTTATCGTTAAGTTTCGGGACACCCTGTATATAGTAGAAAAAACAAAAGAAAATGTAAAATATTTTAAACTAAAAAAAATAAAATATAAAAAGAGGTTTTATACCTTCTTGTAGGTTCTAACACTATGAGACTAGATTTAACTCCATTTTTTCTGGTGTTACTGATGTTGACGCCAGTTTGCAAAATAAGTAAAAAATGACGTAAAAATATGATTATTATTTATTTATAATAATAAGCACACCAACAGCACAGTCACTGACAATTCAAATTAAATATCATCTAAAATTCGTATTACGGTATGCGTGACATTTTACTTAAAAATATTAGAGACAAAAGAGAACAACAAAAAGTGTGTCTAGTAGATCTTAATCTCTACATTAAGATCAAAACAGAACAAACCAGTTTGAGCTAGATAGACGTGCACTCTTCACACTGTCTAAATAAGGAACGTCTGTATGAAGCAAAACTCATGGAGAAAATATCAATAGGATAATCTGTCGACCTTTCATTACATACAGAATACAGAATGGCTACGTCTTTCTTTTAAGCTAATCATTTTAAAGTGCCTTAACCTGTCATTGTAATCAGGTATGGCTTTACGGATCCCATTCTTCATACATGAATACCTAAAAAAACGGGCCTGAACAGATTCAACACTATTAGAATAAGTTGAATAATAGGGAGACCAAAATAGACGAACAATATTCCAAGGAACTCCATAATAGTGCGTTGTAAAGTAAAATAATGCTACTATAATATTGCAAAAAGGTTTTGACGTACGGATTATAAAGCCAAGCATTCTTTTAGCCTTACTTACTATACCATCTATATGATCGCGGAAAGATAGTGATGAATCGACGAGTACCCCTAGGTCACAGATGACCGACACTCTCCCCCTTAGTACTGATCCATCAATATGATAATCAAATTTAATATAATTCACTTTATTCGTGAATGTAATTGTGGGGCATTTTTAACATTGAGCGTCATTCTGTTGTTCAAACACCATTCTTGAAGGACATCAAGATCTCTTTGAAGCTTTATACAATCACTCAGGTTCGATATTCTGCAGTATATCTTTAAATCGTCAGCGGAGGCTAAACAATTGCAATTTATTAAATATAAAAGATCATTCAAAAAAACAAAGGGCCCAACTTAGCGCCCTGTGCAACACCAGAACCTGGAGAAAAAGGTACAGATTCATAGTCCGCCAAGGCTACTATTTGAAAACGATTAATTAAATAACTCTCGAACCACCGCAACAGAGAGCCATGAATACCAGCGTAAATTAATTTCAGAAAGAATTGAGTGATCAACGCGATCAAAGGCTTTTGCAAAATCTGTGTAAGCAGCGTCAGCCTGACCCCTAGCTTCTAAGGTATTACTAATGAAAGTAGTGTAAATAAGTAAGTTAGACATAGTCGAACGGTTAGACACAAAACCATGTTGCTTCAAACTAATAATATGACGGAGGTGGGAATAAACTACATTGTATATGAGACCCTCGAACATCTTAGTAAATTGTGATATAATAGAAATAAGTCTATTGTTGGTTACGTCATTCATAGTACCAGACTTATATAAGGGGATAATGTGTGAGATTTTCCATAAATCGGGAAATGTATCTACCTTCCTTAAGGGACTTATTGTATTATTATCTGCTGTGGATAAGAGCATCAATGCAAAGATTAATAAAATAGGAGGAAGTCCATCCCGACCAGCTCATCATCAAGAACGTGCCAACACTTCGCCTTAAAACCTGATGCACTTAAATTAATTCTGGTAATTAATCGAGTTGGAGTACAAATTCTCGTTTTCATTCGCTTGGAAAAGTATTTATTGTAATTATTTTTCGTCAGATATCAATTTAATCAACGTAGGCATTTCATTTCATCAGCAGATTTACATAAATTCGTATGGCTGGCAGATAGTGATTGAAATGTTTATATGAGAATTCGGATTTTTTAATCATATTATGCCTCGTTGGCTTGGGTTCGATTCCCAGGTCGGGCAGTGTTATTAGGTTTATCCATCAGAAATTTCTCAGTCCTCAGCCCAGAGTCTGGATTGTGCTCGGTGGATGTTAATAAGCTTGCCCTCTATTACATGGGATATAAACATGATTGGCAAGATGTGTGTATACTATAGGTAGTAGTTCTATGGATGACACTATCATGTCCTGAAGGGATTTTTTCCTTACATTTTACTTCCCTGTGTTATCGTGATACCGTGTGCCTGATTTGTTGGTTGACTAGTAGAGAATGGCATTAAGTCCGCCTTTGTACCATTTTGGGCGAAAAGTTTAAATAAATAATAACGTTACATTATTAATTACAAAAGCGCACATTTTCGGAATTAAAATGACTGCCATATGCTTAGCGAACTTGCAAAAACAACAACAGTGAACAGATTCTAATGAAACGTAATAACAGTTTCAAAACAACAAGAGTGGACTTCCGATCGAAAGGCCCCGAGTTCGATTCCGGTTTCAAACTATTGTTGCAAACTCGACGTAACGAGACTACCATATAACTTCTGTTGCGATAACAGCAAAAAGCGGACGTATGTTATACTATAAGACTTTATGAAATGGGTTCACCATTTCTATTCTCCTGTGTTATTGTAGTATGGAAAATGTATGCGATTTTACAGAGCCAGAGCAAAAAGTAATAGTGTGCAATGCAAAATACGCTATAGTAAAAACTGACGTTATAGGTAGTTTATTTACCTCCTGGTTTTTTTTTAACTCTCATAAACTAAACTATGGGTAAAAGTAAAATTCTTTTTCTTAGCGTGTCGAGCAATCTAAATGGACTCGGCCCAGGATTCGGCTACTTATTTGGCGCCATCACCAGCCTCCATCAGTTCCTTTAACGTGCAGCTGACTGGACACGCAGGACACGATATTAAGTGTCCCATCGTTTGTGGAACAGCACCACATTTACACTCCAAGGTGGAGTCGTCTATGAAACTCCACCTGAAAGGGTTTTCCTTGCTTCGGCCAACCTGGGTCCAGAGTCTGTTTAAAGACTGGCGGGCTACCCAAGGTAACTCATGTCCAGGTGGGAGGTCTATATATATATATGTCTGTGTCTTCAGCAGCTTCAGTCTTTCTTGTGATCGTTCGCCAGTGAGCGGGACGACACAATTAAAAAAAAGGATGTGCTATGGGGTCAAGTTAAAATAGCTATTGAAAATTGACAGATGTGATGGGTTTCAATAGCTAAAGATATTAAAACAAAACAAAAAATGATTCCATTTTTTCGGGGGTCGACGGCCGCCGATAGTGTAGTTACTTGAAGTAAGTATGTGTTGAGAAAAACTGTTTTCTTTTGTTAAATCGTGTTAAGACATCGATACCAATCACGTCTGTGAAATTTACATGAGAAACATGAAAAATGTTTAAACTACCTAAGGTCGTTAACCCCGAAATGTCATCAAATATATTTTTTGTTATGATATCGATTCCCATTTCGACTCGTCTGTATATCTACGTACGACTAGTAGCTGTGAATGAAAAACAATACTAAATAATATTCTTTTATTTTTCTACACAAAATACTACCTAATAACGGTTGATTTATTTAGCAGATAATTTCTGTTAAATGTTACGATGTATCATGTAGTTAGCGAGTTCATAGCCGATGCGGCTTAAAAGCTTTGAAACTAAAAACCTAACATCCAATGCTTTCAGCGAGTGAAACCTGCACAACACCCCAAAACATCCACTCACACTAACGACAAGTCAGTACAAAAAAATTGGCTCATTTTCAAGTTCCCCTCGCCTATCATTACGAGAAGTGACCTCGAGACTCTTTCATAAAGACGTCGCTCCACAGCCGCCCACGGTTAAGCTTCGCACGTGTAAGTACTTAGCTTCACTTTGTATGAAAATATACATCGGTCATTCACTACGACCCATGACTACGCTACACACAGATGCGTGGCTAGAAAACAAATGAACCGCGCAGCTATAACGTGGCAAACCTCTCCGGGCACATCCTGTGTAGCAGTGGTCGGTCGACTAGGGGCCCAAAAAGACACACCACAACCACGTCAAAACCACACCACAACGACATCACCTCAGGGGTGTTAAGTATGAAAATGAATAGTTTATTCAGACGGGCCACATTTGACCGTCAAAATTAAACCGTATGGGCAATACCGACCACATCAAGGCCACAGCGCAGCCACAACGCAATAACCGCGCACTAGCGGCCGGCCACATCGCAAACACAACGATTGAACTGTCTGACTGGAAACACTAGCCACAACGTAGCTACATCGCAACTACTAGCGACAACGCAATTGCAAGAAGTTGCAGCGATAATATGCACATGTAACAACTGCTTGCCTACATTTTTTCACTGCGATGTGGTGTCGTTGTGGTACGTGTGTAAGGCTAAAAGAACTCGACCACGCACGACGACAAACCACTTTTATTGGCACTCAGTTTAATTATCAGTACGCGTTCATTCATATCATTCAGTATTCTAAGTGGCTATAATTATTGTGTGGTTTAATGGAATATTAATTACGTTTTGAATTGTGGTTTGGTTTAATAATAGATTTTATTACCCAATTAGTAGCAGAATCTCGTTCTAGTACACAGTATAGACAGGCCTCCTCTCGGTGAGAGGGAACGGGTCGTAATCCACCAGTCAGTAGATCGTTACACATAACATTGTCTTCGAATGTTTGGTTTTGGGACATGCCGGTTTCCTCACGATGTTTTTGTTCACCGTTTTGAAAGCAGTGGTGATGAAATAATGTTCACAAAGTAAAGCTCCTGTCTGGGTACTCGTAAATAATAAATCGATTTTTTTAATTGCGTGTGAATAATAAATACATTGAATTAAAAGGAGCGATAATTCCGCCTATAATAGAGATTGCCTTTATTACACCCAGTGTTTGTAACATTTTGTATAATAACATTGAAATGTAAATATGTTTTACTGCCCGAAGCAGTACTAGCGATCCGTATTTAACGGTTTATTAATGTTTACGAACGTATATTTAGCAAAAATACGATGTTCCTAATGGTCTTTAGGTATAATTATTTTTTATGCTCTTGCTACAAGTGAAGATCAATACTATGCACCTATATCAAAGTATGGAAAAATATTTTTTTTTTTTTTTTCATTAGCAATTTCTCAGTAGCAATCCGGAGTTTAAGAGTTGGTGCTGTGGCATCGAGTACCCCATGCTTCGGAAATTCAAATCAATTCAATTTATTCAGGAACAATTCACATTGTGTTTGAAATCATTAAAATTATAAAACTAACACATTCATAATACAATAATTCATAGAAATTAAAAAAGAAAATACATTAACAATAAAATTCAACATAACAAGCTACTACATACTAATATTATCCAGTCTCTATTTAACTAATAAAATAATCAAATTTTTTATTCTCAATAGGAACGCTTTAAGTGTTGACTTAAATGAGCTCTTGTAAATTATAGTTTTTAAATCCAATGGCAACCTGTTAAAAATCCGCACTGCTTGATATTGAGACTATATTGAACAATATGAAGTTGGGGTATTAACTTGTTTCTAAAGTCTTTCCTGCGCGTACTTTCCCTCAACTGTCTCTCCTCATCTGTTTCATACTTATGCAGGTATTTTTTTTTTTATTCACCAACAATACTAAAACATAGAGGCTGGGCACTGTAAGAATTTTTAAATTTATAAAGTGCGGCCGACAGCTCTCTATTTGCGATTTCCGGACCATGGTTTGTATGGCTCTCTTTTGGAGTACAAAGGCTCTCTGGCAGTTATATTTAAAGCTATTTCCCCAGAACTGAACACTATATCTCAACCTTGATTCTATTAGAGCATAGTATACCATTTTAAGGTGTTTATGTCTATCTCATCCCTAAGACCGCGTAAGGCATAGACGCTGCGGTGTCGGAGTCCGACGCTGCATCTGGAGGAGCGAGCACGGGAGGCTCAGTGAGCCCTCGCCGTGACCAGAAGACGGCCGCTGCCAAGAGAAAGGCACAGAGCAAGCGGCCAAGGTCAGTGGACGGCCAGGGGTCGTCCTCTGACGGGGAGCTGGCTTCGGCCAGAAAAATCCCAACCAGCAGGCGCGGAGGAGCCCGAGAGCGAGGCTTAGGGAGGGGGCTCACTGCTCGGGAGGCGGCGGAGAAAGCGGAGGAGCCCGCAAAGGTGGGGGGGTCTGGTCGCGCGGTCGCATCGGAGCCCTCGAGTGACGAGGCGGCGGAGGTAGGCGGCCCTGATGCGGACCGCAAAGAGAGGTTTGCGGCGGTCGTGGAGGCCGCGATCCGGGACGTGGCCCTGAAGAAGTTACAGACTTCTAAAAACAGGGCCATAGTCTCGGCCAAGGCCTCCATCATGGCGGCGGCGGAAGCCATTCACATCGGGCCCCCGCCGGACGTAACGTCCGATATGCGGGCGGAGGTGGCCCGCTTGACGGCTGCCATGGAGCTCCTCCGAAAGGAGAATGAGGAGCTCCGAGCAGACCTGGCCGGGCTGCGAGCAGCCGGCACAGCGCAGGTGACACCATCAAGCCAGCCCGTGCCGGTGCAGAACCAGGTCCTGAACCTGGTTCGGCAGGAGCTGGCGACCTTCCAGGCGCGGTTCGCCGTCCTGGAGGGTATAGTCCTGCGCCCCCCCTTGGCGGGTAGAACGGACCTAGGGCCGAAGAAGGCGGCCTCGTACGCGGCTGCTGCCGCCCCTAAGCCCGGGCCGTCTGGCCGGGCACAGGCGCCGGTTAAACCGGCGTCGGCTAGAGGAGCCCCGGCGCCGGCAAAACCGACGTCGGCTGGTGGAGCCTCGGCGCCGGCAAAATCGGCGCCTGCCGCCAAACCCGCGGTGCCGGCCCAGAGAAAGGGCAGAACGGCTGGGGAGGGGAAGGCCCCAGAGCCTACGCCTCCCCAAAACAAATCTCCCACGACCAACGCTGAGTGGCAGGTGGTCGGGGAGAAGAAGAAGGCGGCCAAGGCGGCCAGGAAAAAGGCGCAGAGGAAGCGGCGCAAGGAGCGAGCCGTTGCGGCTAGGCTTCGCTCCCCTAAGACCGCGGCTGTAGTTATTACGCTACAGCCGGACGCGGTTAAGAGGGGGGTGACCTACTGCGACGTGCTCACCAAGGCGAGAGCGACCGTGGATCTCCAGGAGTTGGGGATCACCGGAGGCCTCCGGCATAGGGTGACCGCCACTGGTGCCCGCATGCTGGAGATCCCCGGTGCGACGAGTGGCCCCACCGCTGACGCCCTGGCTGAAAAGCTAAGGGCGTCCCTCAATGCGGACGAAGCTCGAGTCTCCAGGCCCGTCAAGTGCGCGGATATGCGCATTGTGGGCCTGGATGACTCGGTGACGGGGGCAGAGGTGGTAGCCGCCGTCGTCAGGACTGGCGGGTGTCTGGCCGACCAGGTGAAGGCGGGCACCCTACGTCCTGACTTCACGGGTATGCGAACCGTTACGGTAAGCTGTCCCGTGACGGCGGCGAGGAAAATTGTGGAGGGCGGAAGGCTCCTGGTGGGCTGGGTGTCAGCGCAGGTCAAGCTGCTGGAGCCCAGACCTCTAAGGTGCTATCGATGCCTCGTGGGGCACCACGTGGGCGTCCAGTGCACCTTAGAGGACCGCAGCACTCTGTGCTTCCGCTGCGGCAAGCCCGGACATACGGCCGGCTCGTGCAACGCCGCGCCGCACTGCGTCGCATGTGCGGCTGCTGGCAAGCCGGCCGATCACCGGGCGGGGAGCAAGTCCTGCGCTCCACCCGCCGAAGCCAGGAGGAAGGGCAGGCCCTCCGCCGTCGTCGCCACCACCACCGTCGCCGCCACTGTCGCCGCCACCGCCACCGCCGCCGCCGCCGCCGCCACCACCGCCGCCGCCGCCGCCGCCGCCGCCGCCACCACTGCCGATAGGGCCCGGGAGGGGGCTGAAATGGAGGAGTAATAACTCCTCCACTACGCCTTCTCCAGGCGAACATCAACCACTGCGCCTGCGCTCAGGACCTGTTGCTCCAGAGCATGGCGCAGTGGTCGATTAACATCGCCGTGGTCGCTGAGCCGTACTTTGTCCCGCCCAGGGATGACTGGGTGGAGGACCTGAACGGCTCAGTGGCCATAATTTCGTCGGCCGCCGCCGGTACCCCGTCCCTCGAAGGTGTCACGAGGGGACAGGGGTGCGTAGCAGCACGGTTCGGAGAGATTGTAGTAGTGGGAGTATACTTCTCTCCGAGCCGAACTCTCGCCGAGTTCCAGAACTCTCTAACAGAGTTGAGTGTCGTCGTCGCCAGAAACCATGCCTTCTCCGTGCTAGTGCTCGGGGACTTCAACGCCAAGAATTTGGCCTGGGGTTCCCGTTGCACGGATGTGCGGGGCAGGATGGTGGAGGACTGGGCTCTGGAAACAGGCCTGGTCGTCCTAAATCGGGGTTCTGTTCCTACGTGTGTGCGGATGCGGGGCGAGTCGGTAGTGGACATCTCGTTCGCCAGCCCCGCTCTGTCACAGCGTGTCATTGACTGGCGCGTCATGGAGGAGGTGGAGACATACTCCGATCATCGGTATATCCGGTTTGATGTCTCCACCCAGACCTCTAGCGCGCTAGTCCAACAGGCCCCGAGTGGTCCGTGGTGGGCGCTGAAGCAGCTGGACCGGGAGCTTCTCCTGGAAGCCTCAATCGTGCAGGCCTGGGTGTTTTCACCGGACAGGCCTGCTGACATCGACGGTGAGGCGGAGTGGTTCCGGGAGGCCATGTCTGAAATTTGTGACGTGGCAATGCCCCGAGTCCGGCCAGGATGCGCCCGACGTCAGGTGTACTGGTGGTCGCAGGAGGTTGGGGCGCTACGCAAGGCGTGCGTCGACGCGCGACACCGGTACACCAGGCACCGCAGGCTCCGCATCCGCCCTCCGCATGCGGAAGCCACGGAAGTGGAGCTGTACGAGGGGTACAGAGCGGCGAAGACCGCCCTCCAAGAGGCTGTCCAGCGGGCCAAAGATATGGCCCGCGAGGAGATGTTGGAGACTCTGAACCGAGATCCATGGGGGCGCCCCCTTACAGAATGGTGCGGAATAAACTCCGCACCTGGGCCCCCCCGCTGACGCAGAGTCTCCGACCCCAGCTGGTGGAGGAAGTGGTGAGCGCTCTGTTCCCTTCACGGGGGGAGCATACTCCCCCGCCTATGGCTCCGCCACTTGCGGTGCCCGAAGCGGACCACGCGGACGACGACGACGACACCCCTGAAGTGACCGGGGTAGATCTGAGAGCGGCGGTAGGCAGGCTGAAGGCCAAAAATACCGCCCCGGGACCCGACGGCTTGCCGGGTAAAGCCTGGGTCCTGGCCTCGAGGGCTCTCGGGCCTCGACTGGAGGCGCTCTTAAGCGCATGCATGGAGAGAGGCCAGTTTCCACTCCGTTGGAAGACGGAGAAGCTGGTCCTCATTCAGAAGCCAGGGCGCCCTGCGGACTCTCCGTCCGCATACCGGCCCATAGTGCTGCTCGACGAGGTCGGCAAGCTCTTTGAGAGAGTGATTGCGGGCCGCCTCGTCGGGCACCTGGTGAGGACGGGGCCGGATCTTGCGGAGTGCCAGTTTGGCTTCCGCAAGGGGCGCTCGACGGTGGACGCCATCATGCGCGTGAGAGCCCTCACGACGGGGGACGCGGTGTCCCGGGGTGGGGTGGTCGTGGCGGTGTCACTCGACATCGCCAACGCGTTCAACACCCTGCCCTGGAGCTGCATAGGGGAGGCACTCCGGTATCACCGGGTGCCGACTTACCTCCGTCGAATAGTCGGGGCGTATTTGACGGACAGAGCCGTCATCTACCCCGGTCGCGACGGGAACTGGAACCGGCGAGAGATGTCGTGCGGTGTCCCACAGATATCGGTTCTGGGGCCGCTCCTGTGGGACATCGGTTACGACTGGGTGCTGCGGGCCGACCTCCCTGATGGCGTCAGCGTAGTTTGCTACGCTGACGACACGCTGGTCCTGGCGCTGGGGAGGTCGCATCAGGCGGCGGCCGACGCGATGACACGCGGGGTTGCGATAGTCGTGGAAAGGATCCGGCAGTTGGGTCTCGAGGTGGCATTGCACAAGTCCGAGGCCATGTCTTTTCATGGGCCCCGGTACGGGCCACCTTCGGGATCCCAACTGATGGTAGGAGGGGTTCACATCGGCGTCGAGAAGACGATGAGATACCTGGGTCTCGTCCTCGACAGCCGGTGGAACTTCGTCGAGCATTTCCGACGTTTGGCCCCCAAACTGGAACGGACCGGGGCCGCCTTAAAGCGGCTCCTGCCCAACCTGAGGGGGCCAAACGCCTCCTGCCGGAGGCTTTACGCGGGGGTCGTGCGGTCCATGGCCCTATATGGGGCCCCGGTATGGGCGCGTTCACTGCGGCTTCGAACCGCACACTACCTGAAGGCGCCCCAAAAGGTGGTAGCCGTAAGGCTGATCCGGGGGTACCGCACGATCTCGCGCGAGGCAGCAAGCCTCCTTGCCGGACTGCCACCATGGGATCTGGAGGCGATAGTCCTCGCGCGCCTGTATGACTGGCGCGCGGAGGCACTACGTCGGGGGGAAACTCTGCACCCGCGGCAAATCGCTGCGGAGCGGACGGACCTCCGGCGCGGTCTCATGGTGGAATGGAAGGCGCGACTATCGCAACCCAGCGCAGGGCACGCCACGATAGCGGCGGTAAGACCCCTCTTTGAGGAGTGGCTAGAGAGGCGTCACGGCGCTCTCACCTACCGCCTGACGCAGGTCCTCTCCGGACACGGATGTTTCGGGAGGTTCCTGCACATAATCAGGCGGGAGGAGACGCCCGGGTGTCACCACTGCGAGGATCGCCCAGAGGACACGGTGGAGCATACGGTGGAGGTCTGCCCCGCTTGGGCAGAGCACCGCCGTGTCCTCGTAGAGGCGATCGGCAGCGGCGGCGACCTCTCGCGCCCGGCCCTGGTGCAAGCCATGGTCCGGGGCGAGAGGGAGTGGGAGGCGGTCACCTCCTTCTGCGAAGCAGTCATGCTAGCGAAGGAGGTGGCGGGATGGGCGAGCGAGAGATCCTCACGCCTCAGCCGCCGAGGGAGACGCTCCGGGCGTCGGGAGCCGCGTGACGACTCCCGGCCACCGTAGGCGCGGGCCTGCGGGCGGAGAGCAATGGGTAGCTCTCCGTCCGATCAGGACCAGGCCCGTGCCGGACGGCGCGTAAGTGTTCCACGTGCGCCTCAAAGAGATGTCAGCATAGATGACGGGGCCCGACAGGGCCGAAGCCTGCCGGGGTAGCGGGATCGTCCGAAAGGGTTACCGCTGCCCTGGTACGTAAAGGGCTAAGGAAGGAACACGGGTGGGTTTTAGTCAGTAAGAGTCTGACACTCCCTTCTGCTCCACCCAGAGCGGGAGGAGTCATTTGATGATTTCCCATCCACAAAAAAAAAAAAAAAAAAAAAAAAAAAAAGGCATAGACGCTGAGGAAATATACGAATCAATGGCTTGCAAATCTCTTTTCCAATTCAAATATTTGTCAATGTATACCCCTAAAAACTTTACCTCATTAACTATGTCAATTTTAACTTCAAAAAGTACGTAAAGCTGCTGGTCCTGCGCCTGATCTCTCCCCGGTCGTGTCGGATTGCCGTTCCATCGGACTATGAGATGAAAGGAACAGAGAGTGCATCTGTGTTTGCGCACACACTTGTGCACTGTGTAATATCTCTTGCGTACCTAGCTACTCTCTGTTGATATTGGCCACCGTGACCGAAATTGGTCAGCAGGATATTATATTATTATTTTAATGTAGTACAGCACGATTCAAGCTTTATGGCGGATCGGAACATGAGGTGAGTGGCTATGTAGTAACAAATTCACCTGTCAGCGGCAGTGAGGGATAAGGTGCCGACATATAATTATGGCATACTGGCTGTGCCCCGCGGTTTCACCCGCATTAGTGGCGATCCCGTGGGAATATCGGGATAAAAAGTATTCTATGTGTCAATCCTGGTTATAAACTATCTGTGTGCCAAATTTCATCAAAATTTGTCTAGCCATTTGAGCGTGAAGAAGTAACAAACATACAAACACACACACTCACAAATTTTCTTTTTTATAATATTAGTGTGATGGCAAACAATTAAATTTAATGTTCTGTGTCTTGTATTATTAATTAATTTGCATATCTACTATTGTATAGAATCAAGTATTTTTTAACTGAACAGATACTCGTAGCTGTGCTGCTGGGGAGCTTGTTGCGCCACTCTAGCCAGAGGATATCCAGCGAAAGCACTAGGAAGTGGTGCTGGCGGGCGTTTTGGGGGACTGTCTTATGTAATTTTGACGTTCGAAAAGTGCTGATTCTCAGCATAATTTCAATAAATGACTTTTTATTTTGATTTAAGTTTGGTACTGCACAGCAAGTAGCGCACTTCAGAGCCACCATAAAGTTAAAATCATGCTGTAATGAAACGATATTTTCATCACATATGTGACGCAGTAAAACAACGATAAAAAAGTAGAAATCAACTCAGATGTTGACATCCTACAACACAATGAAAATTAGTTAGTTTAAATAAGTAACATTTCTAGATCATGGTCCTCAAAGAGTATGTCCAGATTATATAATAAACACACTGATATTGATGTATTTTATATACAACGTGTCCCGGAATTAACGCACACCACCAAACACCCCAATTAGTTTATTATGTTTTAATCATAATACATGCACTGAATTTTTAATATTATGTATAAAACATTGCCTATTTATCAAATTATTAAACTGATTGTGGGAGAAAATGTGGTCATATTAAAAATCTACGCACTCACATAGTCGCATACGTATATGGGTCTAGCGTGGTGGTACTTCGTGCGTTTTAGTTTGTTTTTATTGTTCAGCGGGATGGTGACAGTAATTTACGTAGTTTTAATTGTTTTTGGGATAAAATATTACCTATATTAAAAATGACAGAAATTGATTCAGCAAACGATTCTGAACAAAATACTTTCATAATGTGCATTAATTCAGTTGCACATTGTATACAATGACATGAATATTTACTTTGTAAAGTTTTTTTTTTGAAGTGTAAACTTCTTTAGCGGCGTTGTGCACTTTTTTTGTGATGGGTAAAAAATGTTAAGCTCACGTCAGGACACGTGACCTGATCGAAAATTCGTAAGACGGAGGTAGAGTTTTTTGTGATGGGTAAAAAATGTTAAACTCGCGTCGGGACACGTGACCTGATCGAAAATTCGTAAGTCGGAGCTCGCGTCAGGACACGTGACCTGATCGAAAATTCGTAAGACGAAGGGAGAGTAGACCGCATTCCAAAATATCAAAAATGCACAACGTTAATATTCAAGTTTTCACTTCTGCCGGCACTCCAGAAGTGCAACCCGTTTTTTTTTTTTAATTATTGTGATTGTGAGGACTATGTGGGTCATTTATTTTTTCTGTTTTCCTTTTTTTTCGTTCTTAGTTAGTTTTAATCGTGATCTGTCAGTTTGAGTAATTTACGCGGCCCAATCAATCGTCTTTTCTTTGATATTGTTTGTCGAATAGTTGAGCTCCTCAAGTTCTGAGTTGAGCTGCCCGATTTTTGACAAATGTGTGCACTGACTGGACAGGTGCACTTAATCTGTGTGGTTCATTCCTCAAATTACCATTTCAGACACCAATCTACTTGGTCTTCACATGATCTGACCAAGATTATGAGTGGACTTTAAAAGAGACTGTGTTCTCTGAATTTGTTTCGGCGTTTCTTCTCAGAGTAGTCAGATAGGAAACGCCGACCTTATCTAGTTTAACCCGGGGCAAATGACGTGAAAATAATTACGCCGTCGATGACACCGGGTCATCATGACCCGGATTTTATCGAGTAATTGTCATGAAATTTAAGAAGTTATCTAAATTTTAATAATTATTTATTATACAAGAGTTTTTTGCATATGTAATTTGTAAATCCAAATATTTTATAATTCCAACTTTTACGAGCTTTCTTAATAGCGCATGCAAAATCAATTCTGAAAACATAACTTTAATATGTTTCAAATTTTTGTTAAATTATTCTAAATAATAATATAAATTAATAATCGTACATAATAATATAGAAAACAAACAAACTTCTTATCATAATAATAGTAACAAATCAGTCTTCTACTTCCTCATTCAGAGACATAGAACTCCTGCTATTATTGCAGTACGGAATCAAATGATCTGGGCACATGTCAATCTGGCATGCATTACAAGTATTAGATGTCTTCTTATCCCTTTGAGACGGTCATATTTGACCTCTTCTGTGAGTTCCTGGAACCATCGGGGGGTCCCCCGAAGGTTCCTAGGTGGGGTCACTCACAAAACCTGCGATTCTTTCGCGCAACAGTCGAAGCAGCATTTAACCCTTCTTCGTCAGACCCCGACTCTTCTAACACTGTAAATATTCTCTCTCAGGGTGGTCTATCAGTGCAAAATTTAACAAAAACTTAAAAAAGAATAAGGTGAATTGACAACAAATAATAGGGGTTAAAGTATGAAATTACCGTTTCATTGTAATAGGTACTTCGAATGGACATAGAAGCTTCATGGTTTGATATTTTTGAGTGAAACTTTTTTCACATGGTACCTATGAAGTTCTTCTTTTAAAAAATGTGCAACATTCGATTATAGACTTTCAGTTGTTTTTTTTATTCAGCTTAGACAAGAAAGATGGATACTTCGAAAATTCGAGTTATTTTTTAATACGAGTTCCGACGCGGAACTAACGCGGCAGAAAGAGGTCGCAATATCAATGTTGCGTTTGGAGAAGGGTCTGCTAATGAACGCACCGTGCGATTTTGGTTTAAACGCTTTCGTGATTGAAAAGCAAAGTTTACCAATAAAAAGGTAATGGTAACTGTTTGGTGGTCTCAGCATGGTGTTATTCACTATAGCTTTCTCCGATCTGGTCAAGCAATAACGGCAGATGTCTACTGTGCCGAACTCCGAACAATGATAGCAAAACTAGCAGTAAAAACAGCCCCGACTCATGAATCGATCTTCACCATTATTGCTCCATGATAACGCGAGACCTCATACAGCACGAGAAACCGTTTTAACGGTACAGGAACTGCAATTAGAAACCATTCTTCACCCTCCTTATTTGCCAGACCTTGCTCCAACGGACTACCATTTTTTTCGTGATTTGGACAATTTTCTCCGTGATAAAAAGTTTTCTTCTCAGGAGGCAGTACAAAATGCTTTCACACAGTTTGTCGAATCTAGATCACGAGAGTTCTATCGCAAAGGCATAAATGACCTTCCTATTAGATGGTAGTAATGTATAGATAATATTGGTAATTATTTTGATTAAATAAATATGTTAAATTTAAAAAAAAAACGAATTTCAATTTTTCGGTACAAATCGGCAATTTCATACTTTAACCCCTAATACTAAATGACCTTATAAAAGTATGTCACAAAAATACTACGCCAGCGATGACGCTGGGTCATATTGACCCGTTTTGAGTTGATGCACGTATATCTCGCTGTGTATGCGACGTTGCACTTAACATACCTGAGGTTCGGTTAGAAGGAGGTCGTATCTCCAGCTACACAAACGCTGATATTGCACGATCAGCGTAAAAAAGAATAATGACAGATTTATGTCGCCTCGGTTCAATATGACCCAGCGTTATTGGCGCCGGGTTAAAAAAAATATGATTGACGTATAAAAGTATTTGTAGAAACCTACTAACAGAAAATAAATACATTTTATCACTTAGAAGAATTCTTGCTATTTTATTTGGAAAAGAGATGAATAACCATGTTATTCCAGAGATTATGGCAGTGATAAAAAAATGTAGATGTAAATATGTTTCAGAGCCCCAGGCTACACTTTGCGATGTATAAAAGATCTCGCAGACTTAGGTGGTGAAGAAAGAAGGGTAATTATCCGTTTAAATGTGAAATGGAAGAGTAATTTCATTTATTATGAGTTAATACTTACTTATTTACAATACAATATTTACATTATTTAAGCTAACATTTAAAATAATAATATATATGTACATGTGAAAAAATAAGCAAAAGAATCATAGGGCATCAAAAAATTCGTCCGCATCGCTGTCAACAGAAACAGTGCCCAAAAGGCTGGCAGCATTGCCACGTTGTATGGCGATGCTAATTCTTTGGCCAAGAAACAGGCCAGCCCTCTGGTCACGTGAAGAGTCGACTAACCGCTTGGCGATATCTCGAAAAACCAAATGGGCACTCGGACCCCATAGCCCTAGTATTTCAACCCCAAACGGCTCGAACATATAACTCCCAATCAGGCTGGAATATTTTCGCCGTTTGAGGTTTTCTGCATTAGCAGCAGCCGCTCCAGCACAGCCCACCGTGTTAGGAAGATGGAATGGCGCAAGGCTGTCGACACATGTTGCATCCCACACCTTACTTCTAGGGCATTATGGTCATTCCGTCTGGTCTCTTCCCATCGTCGCGTGCCAGGCCGTTGGGTTCTAAAACAGCTGACACCCCGGCGGTGACAAGAGCACGACGGATAATATCATTAATGCTGGCGTGCCATGCTATCCGACCTGCGCTCCTACTGCAGGATAGGCCATGGTGTCCGAGGCAGTCGACAGCTTCATTGCACTGACAGCGATGCGGAGCCCCATAAGGAGCGCCTAAACGCAGACAGGTAGCGAGCCGGAAGGTGGTGTCACCCAGCATAGTGCCTATGTTGGGTGAAGGGAGTGCTTGAAGCCAGAGCCCCGACTCCCACTCACCCACAGCCAGCAGGCGGACACGGTCAGCAGTGTTGGTGGACGTATTGATAAGTTTATTCCGTACCAACCTGCAGAGCGGCTCATCCCACTGTCTCTGGGAAGATGGGTTTACGGGCCGATCTGTATCCGGGATATAGTTATTTGTTTCTGTTTTAAAATATATTACTTTTTGTTTGACAGGAAATAACGTGGAAAGTGACAAATGGAGAAGTTCGGCAAACTCGAATCGGATAGACAGCTACTTGAAGTTAATTTATATACGCATAATCAGCATATAATGTGGGTCCGCTGGGACACAGGGTGAATGGTGGGGTGAATGGGGTGTAAGTAATTCACCACGAGCCGCGAGAGCCTAGGGCGGGTTGGCGGATGACACATCATGTCTTCAATGTTTTTGTTCCAGGACATGCTGGTTTTCTTACGTTGTTTTCCTTCACTGTTTTGAGAGCAGTGGTTATGAAATAAATTACATAAGGTAAAGCGCCTGCTTGGGCTCGAAGCAACCTCATTGCAGGCTGAGGACTTAGATATATTCTGTTGCGCTTTGGGTGAATTTACAAGAACAGCAACGTATAGAATTTGCTATGCTAAAAACAACTAAGTTGAACTGTGTATGTTAATTGTAAATGTGCTACAATATCGCATTGGGTCTAGCCTGTAAGGGTATTTGTATGTTTAGAGTAAATAAATAAATAAATAGCTCGTAGGTAAAAAAATAATTAATATTGCAAAAATACAAAGTGAACAATAACAAGGAAAACATTACCAGTAACGTTAGAAGTGACTCTTGTTATTCGAAACTATCCCTAGAGATAGGTAAGTCCTTATTGTGTTTTACAGTCAGCAACAACAGCCGATGATCATTTCAGAACTTTATAGACTATGTACACTGAACTAACAACTGTAACTGTTACTTTGAATTCAGCACATGTCTAGGGAGATGAAAATGGCCAGTTATTTTAAAAAATCTGCTGTTTCATACATTGACCTACACGGTCAAAATGTATGGAACAGCTGTTTTTGTTTATATTCCATGAAAAAATTCATTGTTGCACTGGTGGGTCTTAAATCATGTACTGAATTTTTGGTAACAGTTGCGCGTCGATGTCCCTTACATTCTGAATCTATATAAGTCCTTCATTAAGTTTTGTTTACAATATTTTTATTTTTCTAAATTAAACGTGTACAAGTAAAGACCTGTTTTTATTTCGCTACAATATAAAAACAATATGAAGAAAATAACCTTTCTGATTAAAAATAAGGTTGGATTTGTTACAAAAGAAGGTCGTTCGTGATAAAATTATAATGTAGCAATATGTACTAATAATAAAGCGCAAGAGTGTGTTTGTTTTTTTTTTTTTGAACGCGCTAATGTCTGAAATTGCCAGACGGATTTGTAAAATTGTTTTTACATTTGATAGTCCAATGCTTGATGACGATTATAGGTTATTAAACATCACGCTAGAACCCTAAGGAGCCGAGCAAAACGAAAAAAAAAGTTGGAAGGAACGCCAAGCGAAAACGAAGTAGGTAATAGCAGGAGATGTGATGCGACGTACAAGGGTACAAGAAACTTCATGCGGACGAAGTTCTGGGCAAAAACTAGTATTTCATATGACGAAACCGCAGTATTTTTTTGAAATCATAAAAGTTTGTTTGTAAATGGCCTCTACTCTTCAATAATCTTATCTTCTTATCTTACTAATATTATAAACGTGAAAGTTTGTATGGATGGATGGATGGATGTTTGTTACTCTTTCACGCAAAAAATGCTAAACGGATTTGGATTAAATTTGGCACTCAGGCGGTTTGTAACCAGGATTAACATGTAGGATACTTTTTATCCCGATATTCTCACGGGATCGAAAATTATGCGGGTGAAACCACGGGGCGCAGCTAGTTCTTTATAATAGGAAGTTTTCATTCATAAATCTTTTATAATACTTTGGGTAGTGTGTACCTTCTTCAGTAGCTGACGATACGAACTGAATGTATCGAAATCATTGAACATTGTTGACTTTATTGCTTTGGGAACTTGTAGGAATGTTTGGATTTTGTTACACGAGTTTTGGGTGGAGGATTTTATTGTTTGTGTAAGTGATCGATCGGTCGTATGGTTTACTGGCTGATTGGTATACCAACCCACACTGGACCCGCATGGTGGATCATGGCGCACACGTATCTCAAAGAGAGGAGACCCGTGTTCCAGCAGTGGGAACATTTTAGGCTGATTTTGCTATGCTCATGCTATGCCTGTTTGGTGCCTTATACATCTTTGTACTGCGCCGAATACCTGTAATTACAGACTCTTTTGTTTTTAGCGCGAACACAAGGGCTCTTGCAGTAGAACACATATAGAATTCGCCTTCGGTTTGTATGCCATCGACTCTATTTGCATTACATTACACGATACATTACATTACATATTAAACACGTCCGGACCCGATTTAAGTGAGGCGTTGATTTAAATAAACAATTATTACGTACACAAGCAAGCAAACGAAGTATATTAGGATCGTAGCAGACAGGGTTCTGTATTTTGAGCCATGGGAAATAGGCATGAGTGTATGTATGCGTGTATTGTCTGTAGAATAGAAGATAAAAATTAAATTATTTAAACTTAATAAGCATTGCTAGCACTATCTCTTCTTAACAGGCGAAATGCTTGGTATAAGATGAGTTGGTGTAGGGCAGGCGTTTTTGGGGGACTGTCTTTTGTAATTTTGACGTTCGAAAAGTGCTGATTCTCAGCCTAATTTGAATAAATGACTTTTGATTTTGATTTTGAGTTCATGTCAATTCGTTCGTCATGTCGTTCGTGTCATCAAAATCAATAAGAAAATGCCCTTTTTAATGCCCTATGATTCCTTTTCCCTATTCTTATACATTTTCATATTATTATTAATATTATAAGCTTATAAATCACGTAAAAACCTTGCTGTATAAACAATAACGATATTTTGTGGTCAAAAAAAGCATAAACAAATTCCAATTTGTTTGTGTTAACCTAAAACCACACATAACATAACAAACTAATGTAATCCATCCAACTATGTAAAACCTTCCTATCTACAACGTACCGCTTGTCTCTTGGCAATCCGCCACGAAGTCTGGCAACCTCCGCCGGGCTGCCACATTGGATGGCAACGCTACGTCCGAGGTAAATGCCATTTCACTGGCGAGATGAGTTTTAAACTGCTATTATTACTGTTGAATTTTTCGTTTGAAATTGTATTTCCTGAAGCTTTTATACTTCAATCAGTGTTCAGTGTTCTTAAAGTTGGTAATCGGCTTACAGTGGTGTTATTATTAAAATAGATTAACTGGGAGGGTGTACGTTTGTAGTGTTTAATAGAAGGCAGACAATATGAACACTATGTCATTCCTGAGGCCATACGGTAAATCTAACTGGTCCAATCAAGCATGACCACAATTGTTTATATATTTCTTCTATTACATCGTTTTTATCTCACGAAGCGACGCGTGCATTACTTGTTTTTTTTTTTTTTTGAGTATGGGAAATCATCAAATGACCCCTCCCGCTCTGGGTGGAGCAGAAGGGAGTGCAGACTCTTACTGAGCCTCTCTCCTTCCTTAGCCCTTTATGTACCAGGGCAGCGGTAACCCTTTCGGACGATCCCGCTACCAGGACGATCCCGCTACGCGGTGTTTACGTTGTGAATGTGTGTGTGACGACGAGTAGCGTCAGCACATAACACACACACACACACGCATTTATGACGGACGGTACTGAGAGCTCCTACGCTTTCACACATATTCACACCGTGTTTGTACACTTGATAAACACAAATAAATCGCGCATCACTTCGTGAGATAAAAATACATTATAGCGATTTATAAACTGGTGGGAATATGTACATTGGTTTGGTTCCTACTATATCTATGTATCTGGCTATATTTAAAAGATAGGACTTTTGTCTTTTGTTTGTCAGTTTTTAGTCTCCGTATGGCGAAAGCTATGCGAACGTATAGACTACAACTAACTGCAGTTGTATTAGAGTGGAGTGAGAGAGAGCAGTAGTTGCAGGTACCACTAAATCATCCACACCATCATTATTTCAGCCGAATGATGGCCACTGCTGGACACAGCAAGCATTCGACCAGTTCTGTGCTTTACGCATCCAGAGGATACCAAATGCTACCAACTATCATAATAATATGTACACATTATGGAATGCATTATAGTATTGAGTATTGATATCTGCCAGTTCCGAAAGTTAAACAAAAGAAAAAAACAATTGGGTGCAACTTACCTACCGATTTTGCATTACCAAAAAGCACTTCTTTTAACACTACCATGCTACCCATTAATTTCGGGCTCAACCCGTAACCCACCACATGTAAATGTTCGCGTGTTCTTACCCGTTTACCTTTTCTAACTAGGCACAAACTTAGCGTTCTACGATAAGTATAAATACTAAGGTTTACTAGGTCTAGAGTAAATTGTGGTGTATATTTTAGGAATGAAATGTGTGAGTAGAATTTCGGAATGGCTAGACTGTATATGATTTAGTTTTTGTATCTTATAACGTTCCACGTTCGAGTTAGTTGAAAGTAGGCAGCGTGCAAGAACTTGTGAGGTATTCTTTTTCAGAATTGAACGTAAAACCTTCGGACCTTCGTTTTTGAAGTGATTTTTTTTTAATAGAATTTAGGATTGGAATCTGCCTTCAAGTTTGTTTAACAGATATTTTTTATTATAAACACAGTTTCACGGGCAAACGTATTCATTCTTTTTGCAGCTTTTCTCTTACGTAGTATACGTTTTTACAATTAGTTTGTAAAAGGAAGTGAAATAAGGCGTTTACACCCATTTTTAAGTTGTGATACTTGTTTTCAATAGCCTCCTTAAAGTTAAAAACATGTCGTGTATAAAACACGTAGGTGCATTGACGTTGTTTCAGACATGTTTTGTTGACTATTTTATTTTTTGACATTTTAGATAAGTTATCTTTAACACGTTTTGTGTACGACACGTCTTGACAAATTATTTTAGATGTAAATGATGATGCGAAAAATAGATAGACAGAATACTATTTATCATGTAGGTACACCATAAATATTACAGATATAAATGTAGGAGTTTCACAAGTGGTGATACAATGGGCAGTCTTATCGCTACGGAAAAAGTATACAAACATGTAGAATACATGTTTTATACCTTAGACGGATCACACACTACAACGTGCCACGCGGCGGGGCGCGGGAAACGGAGCCAAATTCCCCGCGCAGAAGCGCGTTTTTATTGAATTTGCATGTAAAAAAAACTTTAAAAAAATAAATGAAATTAAATTGACTATGAACTGTAATAAAATTTAATTTGCATGCATGCGTTAATACAAATAGGTACTGAAATACTTATAATATTATATTGTAATAAATTTATCATTGAAATTTAATAGTACCCACTCATTATTTGTATTTAATCACATAATATTATTTGTATGCCAATATTGGCAAAGCATAGTGCACTACTAATTTTTAAGATCTTTGTATATAATTACCTATATTTTACAAATAAAATATTCTTATTCTTAAAAACAAGCTTTTATTACTTGTTAATAAAAAGAACTAAAAAGTTTAAAATAATTTAAACCTGATAAGAAAAATACCATTATAATATAGGTACCTACTAAATAAAAGCGTGTTACATTTTGATGGAACATTAAAGAACATTTAGCATATTACACCTTGATTGCTTTTCTTTTGCAATCACAATAGAATAGAATAGAATAGAAAACTTTTATTTCAGACAGGAGTCCATAGGGTTAGTAACAATTTTATTTAACTTCTAGTGTTAGTAGGTTACAGACACAGATGTACATACAATTAAAACTCAGCGCGGAGCTGCATCCACCTCCGCAACATCGGGGAATCCCACCGATCTGCGAACACACTGAGAATACTATTGGTGCCGTCGCGAACACGCGTCATCAGGGATGCGCATCTACTCCTAATAATGGCGGCAAAACCATTAATATTATTATCCGCAAACATCCCTGACGCACTACAACGCCACGGCAGCCGCAACAGTAATGTAACACGCTTTTATTTAGTAGGTATGTGCCTTCATAATAGTATTTTTCTTATCAGGTTTAAATTATTTTTAACTTTTTAGTTCATCTTATTAACAAGTAATAAAAGCTTGTTTTTAAAAAGTTTTCTTTTAATTATATTTTTAACTTTTTAGTATTTTTGATGCGAGATTGACTACGGCGTAGCTCAGAGCGCGTAGCAGTGTTTTTCCGTTAATAAATGCACGAACTTATTTTCCCCAAGATGGGTCGCATATTCACGTCAACCAAACCACCACCACCGAATCATACGAGCCCAAACTCAATGGGGTTGTGTCGCTTTATTACCGAGTTCCCATGGCCATCTTCCAGCTCCATCATCAGACCCTGGTTACCATCTACCAACAAAGTACTCTTCAAAAATGGTCCACCAAACTCGATGCGGTTTTGTCAGTTATTTGCTGAGTTCCTATGGCCACCTTCTAGCTCCATCATCAGACCCTGGTTACCATCTAGCCCCAAAGTACTTGTCAAGACGAATCAAACGAGCCCAAACTCGATAGTGTTATATCGTTTAATTACTGAGTTCCTATGGCCATCTTTCAGCTCCATCATCGATCCTGGTTACCATCAAACACCAAAGTGCTCGTCAAGACGAATCATACGAGCCCAAACTCAATGGGGTTGTGTCGCTTTATTACCGAGTTCCCATGGCCATCTTCCAGCTCCATCATCAGACCCTGGTTACCATCTACCAACAAAGTACTCTTCAAGACGGATCAAACGAGTCTAAACTCGATGGAGTTGTGTCATTTAACTACCCAGTTCCTATGGCCATCTTCCGGTTCTATAATCAGATCAGCTCCATGTCATAATAATTTTGCATTGTCGTCTAATTTACACATGCATGCAAAATTTCAGCCCAATCGGTAATCGGGAAGTGGATCAAATTTAACTTGCAAGCTTTGATTACAGACAAACTTCGGGACAGGTGAAACTAAATAAAAGCTTGTAAAAATCACGCGCGGGGGCGCGTTATCTCTGCCCCGACGCGTGGCGCTATACAGGGTTAGTTTTCAAAGACCAGCCAAATTTAAGGGTGTGGTACAGACCATCAGACTTAACCACACCCTTAAATTTGGCTGGTCTTTGAAAATAAACCGTGTTTAGTGTGTGTAAAAGCAAGGTGTGGTCGTCTCCTTATTTATATTTGGAGACAGCACGTCTCATGTTTACTTCCAAATGTAGGTCAGAAAGAACGAATCAACTATTCGTATCGGTACGTCTTGTTCAGTAATTTACTATTTCATTCATTCAAGTTCTGAACCAAGTAGGTTACCCACCTACACTGGTAAACCAAATACTTTTCCCGATATCTTTCACCCAGATCTCATTCAGGGTAAGATATTCACGCCGGGCGCCAGGCAGACTTATTCAGGTTTCCAAATGCGCTAATATATTTCGGTTTTTATTGGAGCAACTTGACGAAGTTTTGAAAGAAACTTTGAAGAGGAAATCTTGTTTACTTTGGTTTCGAGGAGTTGGTGCCTTTCAGCTCTAACTCAAAGTATTTATTTCAAACTTGCTTAAGCCCGCGGCATCATGTGAATGTGTGTAAGCACAGGAGCTCTCGGTACCGCCCGAGACAATGGTAAAATCCCACGCACACACACACCGACCTGTGATAAGAGATTAATTTAAAGATGAACTTTATACAATACACATCTTCTCCAAATATTATGAAATAAATTACTTTGTCAAATACCCAAAAACGTTTAAATTAAACATTCATCTTGAATAAAGCATTGCGTATTCCAGCCAATATAACTGGCATTGTAGTTGAATCCCCAGGGATGGCACGATGTGGCAACTGGCAATGTTCGTGAGCCCAAAGCGACTGGCAATAATCAGTTTATGGCAACATTTCATTGGCCGACTGAATTCTCCACGATATTTAAGCTTATAGTCCAACGAGCGTGTCTGCACGCGGCTTCGCCCGTGTTAAGTATACCTACTTGGAGATACGAACTCATGACTATATGTGTATTTCCAATTCCTTTAATCTCTTAAAAAGAAGTATACAAAAATTTCAATAATCATGTGAATTTTGAAATGATTCCCTATTTTACCCTTTTGAATGAAATGGGAACCATTTAAAAAAAGCGTTGAAACACATATTTTTTCTTACGAAGAGCAGAACGAATTCTTAACTTAGAAAATGCTTAAATTGCCATATAAACTGTCATCCCCTATCACCCTTTTATGATTATGTTTGAGACAAAAAGCAGCCTATGTCCTCCCTCAAGATGCCATCTATCTCCTTCCCAAATTTCATCAAAATCCGCTCAGTAGTTTAGGCATGTAAAGGTAACATACAGACAGACCGAGTTACTTTCGAATCTATGATATTAGTAGGTACTCGTATGGATAAAAGGCTTTTAACCAATTGTATTCGAGTTTTTGGGGCGTGTTTCAATTGTTTTTCTTTTTGCGGAATTCAGGAAAAGAAATTTTCGTCTTTTGTTTTTACTGTGAATAAGTTTCCCTACCTACTTAATTTTAGAATCAGAATCAGAATCAGAATTTTATTTGTCAAACATAGGTACATTGGGTTCTTGCAATACATATTTATATAGGTCGCCATGTTTTGCCATTACAGCATACAAATATTTAAACATAACGATTGTTTAAAATAACAATCATACTCAATTTAATTACAGAATAATTAGTAATATAAAATTAAATTAGGTTTTGAGAAATTATAAAGAAAATACGAAATGTCATAAAAAGTAATATAAGTGGGTATATAAAAAATACAATAAATTTAAAAAGTCACATCAAATTGTTAAGTCATTTAGAAATTCGTCAACAGTATAATAACATTTTTCGATCAGTAAATTAGTCAGGTTTTTTTTTAAATTTTACATAAGTCATTTCCTTAAACCTATCTGGAATCTTATTAAAGATACGAGGTGCCATACCAAGAATACTTTTTTTCATTAATGCTGTTTTGCATTTCACAGTGCATAAGAAGTGTTTCTTGTACATTTGTGCAGTATTGACATCTAAGAAATTTCGTCCAATCGTCTCGAAAGTTGGTCGTCATGAGAAGGCTACCATATACACCCGTGCTTTTAATAGTCGCGGCGACCGGCCAGTCGCTTGTGCGTGGCTACTGCACGGCGAGTAGCCGAGTCGCTCGCGTTTCTGGCGGCCACGTGCATATACAGGATCAAATTAAATTAGCTAGCGAAACTTCACAAACGAGGTAGGTATCGATATCTAAACATAATAAGAAAAAAGTATAATAATTTGATGACTTTTTTGTAGGGACATCGACCTCAGTTAGTATAGTCTCCTAAAACAGTTTAAAAAACAGTTTTTTTTGTGTATACTTCACAGAATTATTGATATCTCTAACATGATTAAATAAAATAAAAAACAGATGTTCTCAACTCATACTTCAAGTAAAGACACTCCGCTGTCAATCGTGTCACATGTAACCATTCGACAGTTCGTAATGGCTTTAAGGCACTGACCTCGAATAAACAAGTTTGCTGGACTTAATATACTATACGAAATGGCAGTTGTTTTTGTGCCGATTCAAAGCGCCCCGCTCGAGCGTCTCAGGAACTAAAATTGATACACTGTTGCAAACGGTCATCATGTTGTTTTGGTACGTCTCTGACGATTAAGATCTCAATCGTTTAATAAGACTTTATTGCATATTTTATGTTTACTACGAGATGTTTAGAACAGCTTTATCATTTTGTAAAACTCACTATCAAAAATATTAGTTCCACGGACGCTCACGTTGTTATCAGCGACAAAATGGCGAAAATCAAATGTCTTCGTTTTGTCATCGATAGTCTATGAAGTCAGTGGTCAGGTGGTAGGTCAGTGGTCTAAGGCTATTAATTACATCGCGAATTAACAACTTTACACAGGCAAACCTAAGAACAAAGTTAGTCTCAAATAAATCGCCAAAGATTTTCAACGTACCCATTACAAACATATTAAAACCCATTATTTAACAGAAAATTATAATCAGAAATCGCTTTTATATCAATTTAGGGGTCCTTGTCGTCGCCATCTTGACGTTAATGGTCTATAACTCTGATTTATAGTAACAACTCTTTGAATGAAGAAAGTATTTAGTGCTCGTCTGCTTGACCCGACTATTTATACCGCCGTTAACTTGAATAATGTGAATAAAACACAGAACAAATCACTTAAGCATGTTTTATGGAGTGTAGTTAGTGTTGGTACTTGAAAACACTCACTCGGCTTTAGTTTTATACCTACTAGACAGACTAAATGTTAAAGACAACATAATATTGCATTCGTATATGTAGGTTATGACCAGAGGTCGGAATTAGGTAGAGTTATTTATGTAGTTGCATCGAAATGTTGATATTAATATGGATGTTACCGGGATTTCTAATAGACAATCCCGTGTGGCCAACAATATTACAAATAAATAATAATAAAAACCTCGGAGTGTAAAAGTAAATAACTTTTTTATTTAATAAATCACGGGATTTTTCTGCTCTTTAAAATTAATCGCGGGATTTGAGGCATATCCACTTTATTCTTTCGCTGTATGAAGTCAGTGTAAGTACATAAATAACTCTACCTAATTCCGACCTCTGGTTATGACCCACGGCACGGTTTTTTTACGGTACGGCGTGTAACTGCCTGGGGCGCGTCATCTGTCATCTGCGAAGCTTTTTCGCAACTATATGGGCTGGCTTCCATTCTAACCGGATGCAGCTGAATACAGTATTTTGCATGGAGCGACTGCCTATCTGACATCCACAACTGTGAGACTGGTTATCATACTTTCGGGCTTGCGAGTACCCGTAATGACTGTCAGAGAACCACGAATGATAACTGGTACACACGGCGTAACGTGTTTTCCGTAACGTGTAAAGATGGTCACCCATCCACGCACGTTAAGCGTAGCTTAACCGGATCGATCGACTCGAGCGGCTGTTATTACTTAGCCACGGGTCCCCATAATGTCCTGACTAAAAGTAAATACTAGAATATTAGTACCATCGGTTGACACAATTAATAATAATAATCTTTGTTTATATAAAAAACAGATTGTAGTACATGTAACAGTTGTAACAAAGTGGCTAGTTTTAAATCTCTGACAATCCAGTGGGTGACGTGCTGCTCTCCTTGCTAGGCTATGACATAGCCTGTATTAAGGAGTAACAGAGCCGAAATTTAGATAAAGTTATTTATAGAAAGAAAAATTGTAAAATTAAGACAAATAAATTCAGTAGCATTGCATAATTTACTATTCCATATTTCTCCACCACATCGCATTCGACGTTCACCTTGAACAAATAAAAATGAGAAACTATCTCATAAATAAGTTCAACACACGTAGGTATAATTTACTTTGAAATTTTCTAATCATCGCGAGGTGAATTCCCCAGCTGGCCTCGGTAATTACTTGGTAATAATTTAATGCAACATGCAGTCCCGAGGCTTAACTAAATAATACTAGGCAGGTAGGATAAGGCCTGTCATATGGAGTGGAGCGGAGCGATAAGCGGAAAAACAAATGAGCGGCATGGATGAGTTCAAGGCTTGTTGAATTATCCCACAGTGACCAAGGCTATACAGGTCCCTAATTCACAACGATTCTTTACTTTGAAACCAAGTCATTTCCTTAGCTATTTCCTCCAACCTCGCGTTCATTTCGCGCGGTTTCTCATAGAGAATAAGGCCTCGGGACGGGTTTTTAGGACGAGGCAGCAAGGGCAGGCTTAAGGCGCTTCCTTGAGCATTCGTTCCTTTTTTGCCGCACCACTCCATGCGCATGAGTTATAGTAGTGAAATCGTTCAGATTTAAGGACTGTACCATCATTCTCCTGCCCCTAGCCCAAGTGATTCGTGGTCGGTGCAACATGTCTTTTCCTTCCATACTCCTCTGTTAGCCGCCATCTCGACAGTCACCCCCTTTCTAACCATATCATCATTCACACAGTCCATCCATCGTTTCTTTGGTTCAAGAGTAGAGGCTCTTATAGCCAACATTCATACCCAAAACTTCCCTCACGACATTTTCCTCATTCCTCCGTAACACATACCCATACCATGACAACAGGTTTCCAGATAACTTTTCAGTTACCGGTGCCACTTTCAGACTTCCTCTTATATACTCATTTCTTATTCTATCCATTCGTGTAACACCGCACATCCCTCTCAGCATTCTCATCTCAGCTGCATGCAATTGCCTTTCATTCATCCCTTTTGTGGCCCAATATTCTGATCCATACATGACAGCAGGTCTGACCATCGACTGTACCATTTTTCCAAATTAAAATAATTGATACAAATAAATAAAATTGAAGTGTCTGTTTGTAATGTCAAAATACCAGTTTTTTACTAAATTCATGCAAGTATAACTTATGTCCTAGTAAAAAACACTGTCTGTTTCTTCCGGCTAATCTCCAAAACGGCTGAACCAATTTTAGTGGGGTTTTCACTGGCAAATTTCTGTATTATAAGGAATAACATAGGCTATTTTTATTTTAGAAAAAGAATAAGGGTTCCGCGCAAAATAACGAAAACCCATGAAATCCACATCGCGAACGACGTTGCGGGCACAGCTAGTTACTTTATAAAATCAAATGTTTGTCATTTGAAATGTCGTTTAATTCAATTATTATTCATTATCTATTTATAAGTGTCAGTCGCAATATTAAAATAATGCTTACTTCACGAGGTTATCAATCATAATTTCTCATTTCTGTGGTTTCGTTGTGAGGAGATTAAATAAACACTTACACTTTCACAGATTTTCGAAAATTGTGACGATCAACTAGAAAAGTTTTACGAGTGTTTTAATGTTGCCAATCGTATGGGAAAGGTTTAATGTGGATTTTCTAGTACTCTTTCTTTTTTTGGTAGTACAGAAGAATCTTTTATTCCTCTAATCAGCCTATATTGTTCCCACTGCTGGGGCACAGGCCTCCTGTCTTCGAGAGAGAGTGGGCTATAATCTACCACGCGGGCCTAATGCGGGTTGGTAGATGTCACATGACTTTGAATTTTTTGGTTCTAGGATATGCCGGTTTCCTCACGATTATTTCCATCACCGTTTTGAGAGCAGTGGTGATGAAATAATTTACACAAAGTAAAGCGCCTGGCTGGGTTCGAACCTACGACCTACAACTAGTAAGCCACGGCCATTACCACTGACCTACCACTGCTCCTAGACTTGCTTAGAAATTAAGTGACTGGAGATGTTTTATTTAAAAGCACATGCTTTATAATAAAACATAGACTAGACAGTCTTTACTACAGTTTATCCATTTTACTTTCTCAGTTTGCACATGATTAGATAAGTAATCATGTAGTCCTAATAATATGTCCTAGTGGATATAGTCGCTAATTACTCCGTAAATAATTAAACACGACTCTTGCGGTTGCTTCAACTAAGGAGATTACAAATAGGGGTGGAAGCAAAATATTGCGTGGCAAGCTTTTGAGGTAAACTTTATACTTGTGACGCCTTGAATATTTAGCTCTCATATTACTACGGATAAATAATGACTAAGGGTAAAATCTTAATTATTTTACGTAGTTTTTGTCGGTTAAGTAAATTATGAGAGTTATGTGGAAATCAGTGGTCATGGTGTGGGCATGTGATGCGGAGGAATATGGAAAATGTCGTCAGGAAAGTTTTGAGTATGAATGTGGTTGGCTATACGAGGATAGGAAGACCAAAGAAACGATGGATGATATGGCTAGAAATAGAGTAACCACCGAGGTGACAACTAATAGCATAATCCTCCTTTATTTAGCTGCATCCGGTTAGACTGGAAGCTGATCCCAATATAGTTGGTATATTGATTGAGTTTGTGCTGATGCTATTAAGCCTTAAGCCTCTGTGAGGTAATGAGGTCTGTTAAACGTAAAACACACTAAAATATCAGGAAAAAAACCCATTGCTGGGACACAGGCCACCTCTCTGTGAGAGGGAGTGGGCCGTAATCTACCACGTGGGCCCAGTGCGGGTCGGTAGATGTCTTTATCGTTTTAAATAAGATGCTAGGGCTTTAAAACTTAAGCCTCTGTGGGGCAGTGAGGTCTGTTAACCGTAAAAAAACTCTAAAATATCAGGAAAAATACACTTAAGTATTAGTCCTTTTTCGCTACCTTTATTTTTCATTATTTTTCCGTGCTACGTTGTTACCTTGTTCCTGTCATCCCCTTCATTCTTTATTTCCCGCCATTTTTCTTGTCACCCAATTTTCGATCGTAGCACGTTCGCTGCATCATAAGCGAAACGTCTTGTATGAATACTTGAGTTCCTTCGTTTAGTTTATTACTCGTGTTTACGTTTATACTGGGGTTGTCATGCTTTTATAGAGGATTGAAAAATAATGTTGCCTGAACATTGTAACATAATAAACTATCATTCAAAATAAAAAATCTAAATATTTTATTGCACATAAAATAGCGTCTGTGGCAGCTAGAACCCGGGCCAGAGGCAACAGCATTCTAAAAACAGTGACTGAGAATGTGTTTTCCCCTTTTATGAGGCATTTTGTGGAGAAGATGACCGGTTGAGAAACTGGTTTCGTCTTCTTTACAAACCCAAATTGTTATTTTAATTTATGTATACACTAAGATCTCTGTTATCTGATTATTTGAAATAAATAAATATAATAAATAAATAAACCTTCAAAGGCACTTATAAAACGTCAGAAGCTAGGTGCACGGTTCCAATTGGTCGATTCTTATGGGCAAGAGCCGGTAAAAAATCCACAGTTACTTTTGTAAAAAAATATTGGCTTCAACAAGAACCAGGTACCTACTTAACAAAATAGAAAACGGTCTACAAATCTCCAGTCTACATTGACAGTACCAACTTTGTATTGAACCACACTAATAGTTATGGCAAAGAAACAGGTTTGTCCAAAAATTTACAACAAACTATATACGTAAATGTATCAAAGCAATCTAACAAAACTGGTCTAAAGCTGTTGTTTTGAATCGGGATTCAAATATCTCACTTTTTGTTAAAATAGACATAGCCTATAATGTTCCCACTGCTGGGACTGTGAGAGGAAGTCGGCCGTAATTCACCACGCGGGCCCAGTGTGGATTGATATATGTCATAATTATGTCTTTGATTTTTTGGTTCTAGGACATGCCGGTTTCCTTACGATGTTTTCCTTTACCGTTTTGAGAGCAGTGGTGATGAAATAATTTACACAAAGTAAAGCGCCTGTCAGGGTTCGAACCTACGACCTAAACTAACTAAAGCCAAACTTGTATATTGTTACACAAGGTGTCCAATTATGTATGAAAACCTACGGCATTATAATTCTAATTACAAAACCGCATAACTAGTTGAACGTCCCATTAAAATAAATCCGCCTGTTCACGATAAAGCTAGAAAGTTTAACAAACATGTAGGGAACCACTCCATAGTCTAAGTTGCTACTCGTGAGTTCCTGTACAGTACTAAAACGCATTTAGTCTGGTAATGATGTGGGTTAACAAATAAATGGCAAACTTGCCCCGTGTGGCTTTTGTGGCACAATTTGCCAGATGTTGTGATGGATTCATGGTAATGTGGTGTGTTTGTAAGGACGAAAGGGAACCGTAATTAATACTATCGAGGGAAAGGCACGATTTTTTGCTTCAGTCCTTGTGAAAATGACACAAATTAATATGCTTTGAGGCTTAAGCATTAATTGTTAGTCGTATGGGTAGCGTAGGTTGTTTTAGATCCTTACATATGAAATTGGCTTTTAATATGGAACTAACAAAAATTAAAAAAAAAAAAAAAAACAAAGTATGTACCATTGTATTTATGTACTTTCACCATTTTATAGGTAGTTCATTGGTTCCTTTGCTGAAAAAATTGTGGGAGTGAAAATCAATAAAATCTTTGAAGATGGTTTTGACTGCCTCATCGGAATTGAGCGGCGCGAAGACACATGTATCACTAAATTCGAAACACAAATACACAAGCCTAAATATTAAATAAATTTTAATTTGGAATTCGTAACCAAATGCCAGAGGGGTAATTCTCGTAATTTTAAGAACGTTCACAGTCTGATCTCAGTCTCAATCTGTCAAAAATACCTCTAATTTCCCTACACATTGACAAGTTTTTGACATTTGTTTGTCGCCGAGATGAGAGTGCGACTACATTTTGAACGTTTTAAATTACGAGAATTGGCCTTCAGATATTTGAGATCAAAGTGGCCAGTTCGACAAGATGCCAATATGTAAGGACCTAATATAAAAGTCTGTGATTGTTTTTTTTAGATACCAAACTTGTAAAACTGATAAAAATATTTTAACCCACAATTTTCAAAAGGCAAAAACCAGGACCATTTAATTTAAGATAAAAACAAAAATGATTATTATAATACTCTCTTGGAAGCAGAATTTACATTTTACAAAACCACGGAGACATTCATATTGAATTAAAAACTCCGTAATAAAGTTGAACCCGATTCGGCCATGACACGGAATGTTGCCAAATGTTGACCCAAACCCTTTTTAGCTAAAATATGTTTATTTGGGTGATTACCAGTGTTTAACTTTTTACTGGGTAAGGGAGTTTTTTAAATAAGTTTGCTTTGTTAATATTTTTCCGATGACTTTTACCAGCTAATCATGAAGGTACTGAAGTACTGTTGTGAAGTTCGGCTCTTGAAAGCCTAGAAATAGCTTATCAATACCTGCCTGTCTTTTGATTAGCATTACTATATTAATCCGTTCCATCACTAAAACAACTGATGTCTGATGATGAAAGCTGGCACGCTTAAATGGAATTAGGCTGGACACATCTGCCGCATGTCAGATGATCAATGCACCAAACTTACAACCCAGTGGTCCCCGCTTAGTGGCAAGCGACATCGCGATAGGCCCAGACGGAGATGGCGGGATGACTTGAAGTCCTTTAATAAAGATTGGTCGTAGCCAGCTCTGGACAGAGAGTAGGGACGCCTTTGCCCAGTAGTGGGACATTACTGGCTAGTAAAATAAAACTATGTGAAACCTCAAAATATAAATAATAAGGGTTTAATCCACCTTTAAAACGACACATTAACTTCTGACATTGAATGTCACACTTACATGCCAAAAATAAAAACAACACGTATGAAGAGTATAGTAATATAAGCATTTGTACAAAGATTAAATGGCAACCCTAGTTGCCAGTTAAGTAAACAAACAATAAAAACAGATATTAAAACACCCTTTGGCACTATTTTATTACAAGCTACATTCGTGCCACGACAGAGGTAATTTAATATCTAATAAAACAAAACTATTACAATAAAACATAGTTGTTTATACGTTAATAAACACAAGCTAATTTCATCAAACTTTTAAAATATAGACGACAGAATTAGGTCGACATAAGCATAGGAATTGGCCGACCCTAAAAACTTAATTAGAAAAGTTGAATTGCCTTGAAATCTCACAAACCAATTAATCATGAGCTTTTTCATTAAAACCGTCGATATATCTAATGCCCAAGATACACGAGGCTAGTTTCTCATAGCTAGAATTAGCAAGCTAGAACCTTGGCATACTATCCTGGCTTGGCACATGCTAGTCCTGTTTACATCGTCATCAGCTTGCAGCAGTCCACTGCTGGACATAGGCCTCTCCAATTGCACGCCATTGAGCTCGATTCTCGGCAACATTCATCCAGCTGCTACCAGTCACACTGCGAAGATCGTCGTTCCACCTAGCCTAAGGGCGTCCTACCTTACGTTTGCCGATTCGCGGTCTCCACTCAAGAATACGTCTATCCCAACGGTAATTTGACGACACGGTTGGCGCAGTGGCTGAGCGATCGACTGCTGCGCTGCGTGTCGTGGGTTCGATTCCCGCACGGAACAAATATTTGTATTGCCTACAGGTAGTTTTTCCGGATCTGGCTGTTTGTGTATGTGAGTGTAAATGTTTGTAAACGCACCCACGATACAGGAGTAATTCCTAGAATGAGGCAACGCTTAAAAAAAAAAAAATTGCTACTTCATATGAACATGCAATTGCGGTTTACATGTTGCCAGATAATTTATAAGCCAGTACAGTATAAAACGTGGTTGCGGGCAGAAAAACAAGGGAGTCAAGGCACACTGGCTAATCTAGGATATTCTAATATCTAGAATACTAGCTTCGCCGGCCACATGAAGCAAATTTGCTGTGCCCGACAGGGTCCACAATTGTTTCTATTATTTTTTATTTTCCCATCTGTAAGTGTATTAAAGTGTATTATGGATTGCAATAAACGATTTGAGATAGTAAGATCTGTGTTGGGGGGTGTTACTAACTCAAAAATCTATCATTGCTTGCGACGCTAGCTACCAGCTCTCTCACTAGCTGACTAGCCTAGAAATGAAGCTAGTTCTGTATACACGAAGCGAGGCTTGTAACTTGCTAGCTTCCTAACACTAGCTCACTAAACTGGCTTGAGAGTTTATCCTCGTGTATCTCAGGCATTAGTTCTAGAATTTATAAATCGAACGTTTGCATAACGATTAATTACCAGCAATAAATTAATGTTGAAACGTTTGATTCTGAATGCATTTTTCCCGTTTTTAATTTGTATTTGAAACCAGAAAATGTCGAGTGATATTACCGCGAAGCCTGGAAAATGCGATGAAAACAGATTGTGTAAAGAAATGTTGCTTTTAATTTGCAATTTGAAGCTATTTGTAATGTGAATGTTATTAAGGCGAGAAATATGTATAATCAATCAATATATGTCTAATCAAATTATGGTTTGAATTATGATGCACCGTTTCACAGTTGCTACCTAACTACCTGAACAATACTGATACATGTAAATACTGAGTCACTTTAACCTGATCGTTGTAGTAATGAATGTTTATCAGAAACTTTGGCACTTGAGATACAAGTATCTTTTTCCTTAGTTCAGAAGCCAGCTGTTCAACTTGCCTTTGCCCACTGCTTGTACAATCATGTTTAGTGTCTAATCTTATGTGTTTTTCATTGTAGAATAAACTGGTCGGAGTCATTCGTTTCACTATTCGGAACGTTAGCGCCATCTCGTGGCGTTAGACAGAGTGTAGCCTGAGATCGTGGTGGAACGAGAGCAACAGCTACAAAAGCGGTGTGAGCAGAGCTCTCGAGAGAATCGAAACATTGGACGTCGTACGAACAACATATGCATAGAAACTGTCAATTGCGTTCCGTATCGTTGAGTTGTGTGAGTGTGTGATTCGCTAGTGTGACTAACGTGTTCGTAAATTATAATCTGATTTGAACTGTAAACCGTTTTTCTATTGTGCTATAACCAACACTACCCATAGTACGCCCACAGTAATTAAAATATGCCTGATGCTAACGAGAGACAGATATACCTTCTCCGACAAACTTAATATTTATTTATTTATTTACATTAGGAAGTTAAGCTTGAAAAGTGATAATATTCGAAAGGCATTAAAGTCCGCCTTTGTACAGTTATTTTAACTAAGATAATATAAACATAATATAAGCTAGCATTTAAAATAATAATATGTTCATGTATATGAAAAAATAAGCAAAAGAATCATCGGGCATCAAAAAATTCGTCCGCATCACTGTCAACAGGAACAGTGCCCAAAAGGCTGGCAGCATTGCCACGTCGTATGGCGATGCTAATTTTTTGGCCCAGAAATAGGCCAGCCCTCTGGTCACGTGAAGATTCGACTAACTGCTTAAATTAAAATGAAAAATGTTTTTCTTTTAACTTGAGCATATTAAAAGTAAATTCACATTAAAATCAGCTAAGTATGTTGATTCTTGTCAATTCTTATTTGCCTTGATAGCGTATATTGAATACAAAATCTTACACCGTTATTCTACTTATGTTATCTCGAAAAGGTACAATTTCATTTATCAGAAGCGAGTTCTGCAAAAAATCCAATTCGATTTACTTTAAGAAACAATGTTTTTGCCAAAAACTTTTTCAGGGCTAATTTATGGAACCACAATTTTGCCTTTTGCTCCGAACATAAGCTGATTTCGTAACCATATATTATTTGAACAGACGTACCTAATCTGAAAGAAGAATCTTGAGTAAAAGAAAAACATATTCATCACGAATAAATCAGAAGAAAAAAGCCATTACTTGGCATCGCAAGCGAAAACCCATTATGTTAAAAAAAATCAAATAAACGACATATTCCTGGAACGTGTTCCCTGTCTTGTTCAATTTTCAAATCGTTGCAGATAGGAACTCCGATCACAGAAACAAAAGAGATTTGATTGGGAAGTAATGGGGGATTTACATTGGGTCGATTTTTGCCGTGCAGCTGGTCGCTTATGCAGGTTTTACACAGGTGACTATAGCCGCACGATTTTCACCGTACGGCAAAAATCAACTGTCTAAATGAGAATTTGGGTAAGCCACAGGTGACTAAAATCGCAAGTTCCAAAGTTATTAAGATACCGGTTGTGAGGCGATTTGGTAACGGGGGATTTACACTAGATCGATTTTCGCCGTGCGGCTGGTCGCTTACCAAATCGCCTCACAAGCTGAATCAGCACCCTATTTACACAGGTCGATAAAAATTGCAGGTGATCAGTTCATTTTGCATCAAAAAGTCGTCCTTAATGCGGGGTGTAGAATCACCTACGACTGAGAATTTTCACGGTCGATTTTAGTCACCTGCCGCATGCGAGCGCTGTCTCCGTGCGACAAAAATCAAAACCTAACCTGTATTTTGAAACTTACGATTTTAGACACCTGCGGCCTAGCCGAATTGCCATTTAGACAGTAAATTTTCGCCGTGCGTAAATCGTGCGGCTTTAGTAACCTGTGTAAAGCCTGCATAAGGTATTCGTGACATGAATATTTTTGAATAATTTTCCATTCGATTGTCTATAAGCAAGATAAAACCAAAAAAAAAAACATTGTTCTCTGATAATATTTTTGCGAATTTGACTTTATATGTTGCCAATTCTCAAAAAATCTTTAGGGGGGCAGTTAATACTACTTCGGGTACAGACTTAGCCTGGTATTTCCCCTGGGTATTTTTAGACTCAGTTCATTCAAAAAACAACAGCCTAATAGGGAAAGTATGATGTAAGTATAGGTACTCGCTACCTACATTCTCCGGTATCGATAACCGGTATTACCAATCTTAGATCTACTTTCAATCTTTCAAAACCAGAATAGGTACACCAGAAAATTTTGCAGAAATTTTCAATATTTCAATATGATTTCGAACCCTATTTTAGATTCGCGACGAAATATCCTCCATATTTTTAAGATTAAACAGTTGAAGGTGTTCCCATCAGCTTTCCAAGTAGTAGAAATATGAACAGGCAACCGAAGGAAAATCTGCATCGCAACATCGAAGTAAGAAGCTTAGTGGAATTAACTGTGTGAATAGTTATTTTTTTAGAGTCCGCTAATAGCATTCGATTTACTTCCTTAATCGAAAACTTTCAGCAAATCGAGACTGTATTTAATGTGAAAACGAATTCGATTTGTAAGAGTTTTAGTTTATTTCTAGTAGTTTCAATTTGAATACATACTTGATCTTTTTTTTTTTATTAATAAAATTAAAACAAAATTAGCTACTCTGTAAACTAAGACCCTCCGATTTAGTTTACAGAGTAGCTAATCATCGTAAATCAGCCTAGGAGAGGAAGCCTGTGTCCCAGCATTTGGAACATACCAAATGCTGGGACACAGGATTACTCTCTTCGAGAGGGAGTGGGCTGTAATCGAATTTTTGGTTCTAGGACATGCGCATTTCCTCACTGTGTTTCTCTTAACCGCTTCCAGAGCAACGGTTATGAAATTATTTACACAAACTAAAGCGTCTGTCTGGGTTCGAACCCACTAACTTCATCTCGTTCGTCGGCGCCGTTAACTCTGGACCACTGATCTCTTTACAAAATACGTTTAGGTCATGAATGAATGGAAGGGAAAAGGTGATAAATTCTTTTCATAAGTAAATTCATTGTACCTATTAGATTTTTTTTCCTTATAGACTGTTTAAGCCTGTTAAAAGGTCATGCTTAGGTAATTAAGTATTGATTTGCGTACATGAAACAATGGATTGCATCACATCCACAATCTGTAGGGAAATCAAATAGTCGCAATATTAATGGTATTGTCGAGCATGGTTTAGCCACCGTATCCGGTAATGGAAAAGGCTTCAAAATACAGCTCACGTAAGTAATATCAGACTGGATAAAATATCTAGGAATGGAGCACGCAGTTTAGATATATTGTGTTGTTGTTCTAGAAAATGGGGAAGAAAAATAAAGGGATCGGTGCTGTGGAACACTCGGCTTCCTGTCGAACCGGACATGTACTACGAACATAATGTACTATTACATATATGTAATGTTACTGTACATTGTCTACATTATGTCTTAGGAATAAAATATGTGGTTTTTCCGATTACGTCATTACCAACATTTTGAATGAAAATGCGCAGGAGTCCGCTGCTGGATACGAGAAGCACAGAACAGAGGGGTAATTCTCGTAATTTTAAGAACGTCCACAGTCTGATCTCAGTCTCAATCTGTCAAAAATACGTCGAATTGCCCTACATTTTGACAAGTTTTTGACATTTGTTTGTCGCCGAGATGAGACTGCGACTAGATTTTGAACGTTTTAAATTACGGGAATACGGGCCCAGGTCAAAGTGTGGATGCTTGGGGGAGGCCTATGTCCGGCAGTGGATGTCTTTTAGCTGAAATGATGATGACACGCGCCCTCTTTATGGAAAAATAATTTGTTTGAAAATTGCTAAACACGCTATCCTTGACCGAACTTGTTTTTTTTAAAGAAGACCTTTTCTAGAGGTTTTTGAAAAGCGTTAAGCATACAAGATGTCGTTTTGCATCCTCGTCAAATTCAAGGAGGTAACTATGCTACTGATTCTCCACACGAATCAATAATAAAATAAGTAGGTATTTTTTCTAATTTTCGGAAATCGGCATGTGTGGGACACGCATTTTAAAACGCGGCCTGTGTGAGAACGCACTGTAACTAGCCTTTTACACACATAAAAACGCGGCCGCTTAAACGATACCATTACGCGATTCTGTTCTTTGAAAGTGGTGTATTCTGAAATACTGTCAAACTTAAATAACTAAAAAAACAAGTATGTATTCATTATTTACCAGGGATCGTAATTTTATTTGATTATTTAAGTCTTCAATAACAGCCTTCTGAAATTTGACGAGGATGCAGAACAACAACTTGTATAACACCCGAATTAGTTAAATTGATGCGAATTATTTCAAAGTTGTTTATATTGGCTTCACATGAGATTTGAAAACAGATTACATGGCAAGTCATGCTCTCAGAAACGGCCATGTCATGTCATTACAAATGAAAACAATAAAAAAACTTGTATGAACTTGCTTAACGCAAAAGTCAGAAAAACCATTTAATTATAAATTACAGCTAGCCGAGACCTCGCCTAATAAAAGTTATAATTTATTTGCGAAGCTGATCCTAACTTTCATCCAGAACTCAAAGCTAAATCAAAAACATGAACAAAACGACTCTCGATTCAAAACTTCTCATAATACGTGAAGCTTAACACGGATTACAATGGAAACCTCGTTAGTTCGTTGTTTATGTTAAAAAATGTGGAAACTAGAAGAGAATTAGGATTTCATAAACCTGGGAGGGCTGTTTGTTTCGAAAAGAATAAGAAGTCAAGTTTTAAAGTAAGTTGTTAGTTGATTAACCTGTAAAAAAACGCTCAGGTAATGTTCAGATATCGCCAGAAATTTGGCCAGAGATAGCACAAGCCATGTAAGGGGAGGCCCATGTCGAGCACTCGACATAGACTAGCAAAAAAAAAACTTATTTTTTAAATAAGTTGGGTTCGATTCCCACCCAGGACAAATGTTTGTGTAATGAGCACGATCATTTGTTCTGTGTCTGGGTGTAATTTATCTATAATATTTATGTATTTAGAAATATATAAGTATGTTTATCAGTTGTCTAGTACCCATAACACAAGCTCTGCTTAGCTTGGGACTAGATGGCGTTGTGTGATAGTTGTGGAACATTTATTTATTTATTTATTTATTTAAATACGTTATTATTATTTTATACTTATAAATTAATTCCACTGATAAAATCTTAGTTACAAGTACCTATTTTAGAGTGGCGACCACGTTTCGGAAGACGTAGCGTTGGACGGCCTTCCACAAAGAGGATCGATGACCATGTGAAGGCCGCATCCAGCGGATTCCTGCGACGAAGTGGCGGTGCTTGGGCCCGGCCTATGTTTAGCAGTGGACGTCTTTCGGCTGAGATGATGATGATGATGATGAAGTACCTGTTAGACTACGGCCATCAAAGGTATAAAATAAGTACATACGGAATTAATAGTTTTTTTTCAGGAGAACCTTTTTACACATTAATGATACTAATTGATTAGTAAGAAAACGTGCTATGAAGATTAGGACAGAAAACAAATTTAATGAAAAAACAGTGCAAATGAAAGCATTTTGTAAAACTGTTTAAATTCAGTACATTTCCAACAGTTAGTAACGATATTTATTATCCCGTTAGCATCTCGGGGGATACGGAAATATTTATTCGCGGAACCGGAAAAACTGCGAAGTAAATGCATAGGAAAATTGTAAGTCCCTCACTGCGGAATCCTATTACATAAAACTTGATAGTATATTCCCGTTCGATAAATCCTAGTCTGAAGTAGTAATGGAAGTAGAAATTGTTGGTTCCTAAGCAAACAGGATAGTTTAAAGTGGAGTAAAGATTGTATGGAATGAAAATTATGCGATAAATTGTGAAGATTATAATAAAATGGGTCTTTTTAGGGTTCCGTACCCAAAGGGTGCTAACAAAACCCTATTACTAAGCCTCCACTGTCCGACCGCTCGTCCGTCTGTCTGTTAGCGGGTTGTATCTCATGAATCGTTATAGGTTTCTACCTATAACGATTCATGAGAAACAACCCGCTAACATTCTATAATTTGAAGCTATGTAATATGAAGCTGGATGACCGACAATTCGTCTTCCAGTCCTTAGACACCTCTCGGTCACTGCGCGGTGAGATGAATGGACGATATTGTTGCCATCGCGGTTAGAACCTGGATGAGGTTGGCACAGGAGCGTGGAGATTGGCTCAAGAAAACAGAGGCTTATTCTCAGCAGAGGATGGAGTCGGACTGTGGATGATGAGGATGGATATAGAGGTATGAGGAACAGGGTGTAAAGTTCACTCATCCTCCATAGAAAACGGAGGATCCTCCGACAGACGGGTGTTGTGTCTGGCGGGCAATTGCCCCAACGACTGATGTCAGGAAGTTTTTATGTATGCTAATTGCGCGGTAAACTCTGCTTGCGAGATGCAGGATTTGCGTGACGTAAGTATGACGCGTTGTTCGCATGTGTCGTTGTGGATATATACCGATACAATGGATGATGAATAAGAAGCTTAGCTCTTTTTTCTTCCTGCTAAGCCTATGGAGGCTTGCCTGTTTCGTCATACCACACAGGCATGTCCTAGAACCAACAATTCGTAGACATGTGACATCTACTAACCCACTGGGCATGCGTGGTAGATTTCAGCACAACCCCTCTCGAAGAGAGGAGGCCTGTGTCCCAGCAGTGGGAACATTATAGACTGATTAAGCTATGCCTTCATAATAATGGAATGGAATAATAAAAGAAAAAGAAAGAAAGAAAATGCATTTATTTGCGGCAACATAAACATAAACACACAAAAAAAACAAGTTGGGGGTAAACATGCGTCACATTCACGCAAAACGGCCATCGCTCAGCATAATGCTAAGACCCTATACGAGACAGAGCCCAAGCGCTGGTTAATAATGTATTTATTACTTATTACTTATTTTAATTCGGTTTATTTGTATTTTTATCGTGCTTGTTATTTAGTTGTTAGCGATCCTAAGATTTCTATTACCTTCTCTGTGTCTACTCGTGAGAACCTGTAATTGGTTCTGTGTCGCTTATACAATTGTTATTAATTTGATTTAGCTGTTGGTTCTCCTACTAATAAATAAATACTTTCTTACACCCAGTAGTTGCACCCGTTTAACTCGACTTGTTTTGATTAAACACAAACCTGATGCTTTTATCGCGTGACAAACAGCTATCATCGTTCAATAGGAACTGTAAAAACAGACGCCATTTTGTTTTATTGACTTTACATGGAAAAAGTTTATTGGAGTTTTTTCATGTTCTGTGTAGTTTACTCGTTTATTTACATTTTTAAAGCGTGTTTCAGTTAATCTTTTGACTTTATCGGAATTGTCGATTGTTCGATAGCTGTAATTATTAGGGAAGGGTAGGGAAATTATAATGAACGTTGCCGTTTAGCCTAAGATTTTGTTAAGTATCCAAAGGCTGCCAATAGGACCCAATAGCACTATCCGTCCGTCTATCACAGGACTGTATCTTTTGAACCGTACTAGGTAAACACTTGAAATTTTCACACAGTATGTACTACTACAACAACAAATAAAATTAAGTAAAAAAAAATAAACGTTTTTTGGTCGATCTTGGTACGGAACTGATCGTGTGCCAGTCCGACTCGCGGTTGGCCGCTTTTTAAAACTATCTACGGTCGATAATAATAATTCAGCTCAAGACAGAATAAGGTAGATTAAGACTATGCATAACTTAACCAATAAACAAGAGAACATAGCACCATTTGGAAAATATTTGACATTCTCCAACGTGACCTTACTGGTGATGTTCTTCAGAAAGGTCAGATGCGTTGTCAGTGCTTGCAACCGGCGTGCATGTACGACCAGAGGAGAAATTCTCGTAATTTTAAGAACGTTCACAGTCTGAGGGGTAATTCTCGTAATTTTAAGAACGTTCACAGTCTGAGGGGTAATTCTCGTAATTTTAAGAACGTTCACAGTCTGAGGGGTAATTCTCGTAATTTTAAGAACGTTCACAGTCTGAGGGGTAATTCTCGTAATTTTAAGAACGTTCACAGTCTGAGGGGTAATTCTCGTAATTTTAAGAACGTTCACAGTCTGAGGGGTAATTCTCGTAATTTTAAGAACGTTCACAGTCTGAGGGGTAATTCTCGTAATTTTAAGAACGTTCACAGTCTGAGGGGTAATTCTCGTAATTTTAAGAACGTTCACAGTCTGAGGGGTAATTCTCGTAATTTTAAGAACGTTCACAGTCTGAGGGGTAATTCTCGTAATTTTAAGAACGTTCACAGTCTGAGGGGTAATTCTCGTAATTTTAAGAACGTTCACAGTCTGAGGGGTAATTCTCGTAATTTTAAGAACGTTCACAGTCTGAGGGGTAATTCTCGTAATTTTAAGAACGTTCACAGTCTGATCTCAGTCTCAATCTGTCAAAAATACTTCTAATTTCCCTACATTTTGACCAGTTTTTGACATTTGTTTGTCGCCGAGATGAGACTGCGACTAGATTTTGAACGTTTAAATTACCGGAATACGGGCCCAGATCTCAGTCTCAATCTGTCAAAAATACTTCTAATTTCCCTACGTGTTGACAAGTTTTTGACATTTGTTTGTCGCCGAGATGAGACTGTAATTTGAGAATTCTCGTAATTTAAAACGTGCAAAATCGACTAGATTTTGCACGTTTTAAATTACGAGAATTGGCCTTCGGATGTATGAAAGTAAACGAAACAAATTATGTAACCCTACGCTCGTAGAAGGTGACTTTCTGTAGTTTCCGCCTACTACGAAGGAGTGAGTTTTTTTTTAGTTAACATAATTATAATGTCCCACTGCTGGGCAAAGATCTCCCCATATTTTTTCACTTTTCTTTGTAGGGGCCTGAAGACGGGCATCATCACCAAGGCAAGCCTAAGAAACGCTGGCGTAACGATTTGGACTCGTTCCTAACTAATTGGACGGAGCAGCCACAGCACAAAGAATGTATGTTATTAAATTAAAACTCAAACTACTGTTTTCTAAGGGCTGACTTTTCCATCGCTAGATAACTTTTGTTCGAGGATCAAAATTGACGTTTGACGGTTTTTGTATGAAATAACTGTCAAAATTTCAAAATTATTCCTCGAATAAAGTTATCAGATGATTGAGAAATCAGCTCTTAAAGACTTATAAAATTGCATTGTATTTTAATTTCGTGCATAAACAATGCATGTTCGTGATGACATGGAACTTACTGAGTAAAAGGGGAACGAAAAGAAGATTACATACAATAATACTCATATGTAGGAAATAGGGAACGGAGAGAAAATGTCTTATTTTTAAGTCAAGAAAATTGAGGATTTGTAGAATAGTCATACTGGAAAAATGTACGTGTGGTGCAAGGAAAATTCTACAGCGAACGATATTATATTGCACAGAGTTTTCTCTTTTATTAATTTTTACCCGACTGCGTGACAAAAGACAGGGTTATGTTTTGAATCATTATAATATCATTTTTTTTATATTAAATTTTTTTTTTGTCGCTGAGTAATGCATTACGCATCCCCGCTCGGAACGAGACGGGGTATGTGGGACTCCTGTCGGAATGACACCGACAGTATACCCACTAAAACTCAGCGGTGCACCCACATCACCGTGATGGAAGGGCCATGGGAAACCGGCTCAGCCATTACGTCCACAATCCTCCCGGCGCACGCCCGCCTAGCTGGCGGGCCCCGCATGCCCCTCACGCTGAGGGGACTACGGCCGCAGAGGATAGGGAGAGCGGCCAACGTCATACCAACACTCCTCTTCCCCTGCCGCCCCACCGCGTCCGCCAGCAGACGGTGGCGACCCCGTCAAGGCCGCGGAAGGTAGGGAGGGCGGTGCACCGCAATATCGGCACTCCTCTCCCGCCGCGGCCTCCAACCCTCAGCCGCGATGTCTCCCAAACGACATCGCGGCCCGCCTCAGATGCGATGTCGCCCAAGCGGCACCGCAACCTACCCGCTGGCCGCTACGTCGTCGGCTTAGTGGCAAACCCCTGACGAGCGGCCCCACCGCGGGTTCCTCTTGGCTTCACCGTGGTTCTCCAAGCCACGGCTACTGAGCCCCCGCGCCTCGACAATGCGGGAACCCACTGGGGGGATTATCATTCTCCTGCCTTATCCCAATTTATCCCAATAAATTGGGATAAGGCAGGAGAATGACAAGAGAGAAATGTTCTTTTTTTTCCATAGTTAGAGAAGTACTAATAGAGATTAGTCGTCATCTCGGTAGTCACCCCCTTTCTAACCATATTCGCACAGTCCATCCACAATAGTTTTCAATCATTCCTATCGTAATCTTTTGATTGAATGTTTTTTTTCAACCCAACTACCAACCTTTTAGTTTCGTAGAGACAATTTCGAAATTCAAACTGAACTTAGTACAAAGAGTGTGGTTTTAGGAACTCCAGTGCAGGATATTTGAGGTCGTATGCAACGATATTTAGCTCATCCCAAGGTAACCTAATCAAACAATAGGACCCTTAATTTCCTTGTCTTTTACCGCTCTTGCTTTTATTTTATGGCCGAACGTAGGCCAGTCACGTCGGTGATTGCATCACGAACCACAGATGCACGCTAGCAGCTGTTCAAACCTTAAGAACTCACAGAAAAAATCTTCGTTGCACTGGATGAAAGTACTTGATATTGTGAGGGGAGGGATAATAGTCGACTTCGTTACTGTTTTACCACTTATGATGGAAACTCCTAGTAACTTGAAACTTCGCTAAAGCTATAGTGCCCTAGAAGAGCGGTGGCTGCCACATAATGCCAGCAATTTACAAGTGAATGACAGCAAGAAATGAAAGTAAGTTGGTGTGTTTTCCTTGCGTCATTGACATCGTAAAGTCAAACCCAGCTTAAATCGCTAGATTTGCTCTCACCGTACTCACACTCTGGACTTACATGTCGTAGGACATAGGTTCGAACCCAAATAGGTACTTTACTTTGTGTAAATTATTTCATCACCTCTGCTCTCAAAATGGTGAAGGATCGTGTGGAAACCGGCATGTCCTAGAACCAAAAAATCGAAGACATGTGACATCTACCAACCCGCACTGGGCCCGCGTGGTAGACTACGGCCCACTCCCTCTCACAGAGTGGAGGCCTGTGTCCCAGCAGTGGGAACATTATAGGCTGATTATGTAAAACCTAACATGAATTCCTTAAGAACACCGCACATTGTAACCTCATCTTCAAGTCACTAGAATTAAATGTAACAAAATAAAACTTCAACTAAACCTGACTCGGTACGAAAAGTAGAACACGACATAAGTTTAAGCATAGTTTTATGCCCTTGTCTTGCAACTTGCTGGGTTGCTGTCTGCATAAAAATATTTTGTGGTATGCTGCTTTTTTTGTGCACATTTTAGCGTTGAATTGCATTGAGGTGAGCTCTCGATTTACATAATAATTAATATAAATATGGTGTTTGTGGCTAAATAATAATAACAGCACGGGTCGATCGATCAGGTTAAGCTAAAACACGTAACTCACACACACACTCAATCTCGTCATTTGTAATCACTCGTAATTTAAAACGTGCAAAATCTAATCGCAGTCTCATCTCAGCGACAAACAAATGTCAAAAACCTGTCAAAATGTAGGGAAATTAGAGATATTTTTGACAGATTGTGACTGAGATCAGACTGTGTACGTTCTTAAAATAACGAGAATTGCCCCTCAGGTGTTGGTTAGGCAGGAGTGATTCATTCATACATCCGGTGAAATGTTAATGTATGTAAATATTGCTTTTCCGTGAGCTTAGTACCTAGTTATATAAACATACTAACATAGCTTTGAAGTTTATTGTACCTAACTAACTAACATAATATGGATCATTGTGGTCTAGAAAAATAAATACTTAAATTTGATTTAATTTTAATTTAGTCACGCGTTAAAGTGTCCATAATGGAAAGAGTGAGTTCACACGTTATTAAATATGTATTAAATATTGTGTGAGGGGTCGAAACGTCACCGTAGGCGCGGGCTTGCGGGCGTCGAGCAATGGGCAGCTCGCCGCCCGGTAAGGACCAGGCCCGGGTCGACGGCGCGTTGTGTTCCACACGCGCCTCAAAGAGATGTCAGCACGAACTGACGGGATCCGCTAGGGCCGATGCCTGCAAGGGCCGCGGGTTGTTCGAAAGAGATACCGTGGCCCCTAGTACAGGCAACTGAAGGAACACGGGTGGGTTTTAGTCAGTAAAAGTCTGACACGCCTTTCCGCTCAGTCCAGAGCGTGAGAGGTCATTTGATGATTTCCCACCCCAAAAAAAAAAGCGGTCGAAACATGTAATGAATATAATGATAATGAATATATAAAATTAACTTGACTACTTTTGACGCGGTGGGGCGAATCAACGATTTAAATCTTTGCCGCTGACAAGCGGCAAAGATTTAAATCATTTTCATGACAGTCACTGCAGACGTTATGTACGGCCACCGTTTTTCTAAAATACCGTAGAAAGCTACGGTCTTTTAGAAGAGCGGTGGCAGTACATGGGGCATTCGGGCAGTCAGTGAGTGTGTGGGCACAGCGGGAGTGTGGCTCTAATTTACGTAGAATTAATTATTTTTGGGATAAAAAGTTACCTATATAATATAAATAATGACAGAAATCGATTCAGGAAATTACTCTAAACAGACTACTTTCATAATTACACATTGAATTTATTAAAATTCCTCTTTTACGAGTACTGTTCATTCTAACAGTAATTTCTAAGTAATTTAATCCTCTGAATATAACTTGCATGAATCTATTAACTTAAAACACAATAATCTACAATATTAAAAATTAACATAAACCCGAACATTTTCATCTAAACACATGCATTGTAGGTACATAATAACATTCGATAAATTTACATACACAGACACCTGATTAATATATTCGAAGATTTGCATATGAATACGTGTTAATAACAACTAACTGAATGTTATTGACAATATAACTTCATGCTTGTATTCCCCACTGACAGTTACGTTAAAGTGTAAATAGGGGCGAGCCTATTGCCTTCGTGAGGAAACCGGTATGTGTTAGAACCGAAAGTTCGAAGACGTGTCCGTGACCCGCACTGGACACGCGTGGTGGATGACGGCCCGCTCCCACTCGCAGAGAGAAAGAAAAAGTATTTATTGCGACTCGTACAGGAAAATCATAAAACTAAACTAAACTAAACACAATCAAAAATTAAAAAAAAAAACAAATTATATAAAAAAAGAAAATTGAAACAGAAAGTCCTGCACGAGGCCAAAAGGCTCCTATCTCAGCACGATGCTACGGCATTTAAAAAAACAATGTCGCAGCGGTGGTATTCTGATAGGGCCCTCTGTGATGTCATGGGCAATTACAATAATAAATAAATGGAGAGAAGGCATGTACCCTAGCAGTGGGAACATTATATGCTGATTATGCTATTGCCTTATCCAGAATTAACACGGCTAGTAAGACTTCCTAAATAAAAAAAAACAACTTGTTACATTTTGCTGTGTATTATTCTCTCTATTTAGGATAAGCTATACCTGACTTGTTTGTGTTAGGCTATTAAATTTTATGAAATACAACCTTTTTCTAAGTTTTCATCAAAACTGTTTTTGATGTAAATAATGATATAATATGTATTAAATAAAATAAATTAGAGATTACAATTGCCTGTTACACAAAAAAAAATCTGCCGTTTCATACAAAAGTGTGGAAATATATGGAACAGCCATTTTTTTTATTTCACGTTCAGAATCATGTATCTATCATGTTTCGCGATTTCAAAGTTGGTCCCATGGAGAAAGTTGTTTAGTTTGGTGGTCTGTACCCTTAAATATGACCACACATTTCTGATACATGCTGTATAGTCAAAATCACTTAGCAATAACCAACTATTAACTTAATTGTAATAACAATTGAACAGAATTAATACAGTGGTAATCAAACCAATTTGTCAAGGCAGCAAATGAATCACTCTCTATGGAGGTAGATATGTTAATTACGATCATAAATTATACTGACGGCTGACGTTCATAATTAATATCCGGCTTATAGTTATGGCTGAGTTCATCAGTGTCGAATTACATAAGTACTGCTTTCTAGAGTACTGGTAAAAGCAATGTGTGGGTGACATTAAACAGCATGTGGGATTTTGTGCAGTCATAGTCAAAAGTAAATTAAAACTGTCCAAAGTTTACCTATAGTAAGATCTGAAGGCCAATTTTCATAAATAAAAACTTTCAAAATCTATGTAGTCGCAATCTCGTCTCAGCGACAATGAATGTCAAAAACTTGTCAAAAATTAGAGGTATTTTTGACAAATTGAGACTGAACGTTACGGGAAAATTACTGGAATTGCCCCGTTGTTAATTGGAAACTTAATAATCGAATTAGCTAAGATTATTACTTGTTTCTAAAATAATATTTAAGAGTAGAAGATGAAGATAAGATAATTATGATCTTATTGGTACTTATAATATGTTTGAGCTGTTCGGGGTTAAATACTGGGGTCCGAATGTCCACTTCCTTTTTCAAGACATCGCCAAGCGGTTGATCGACTGTTCACGTGACCAGAGTGCTGGCCTATTTCTGGGCCAAAAAATCAGCATTACCATACAACGAGGCAATGCTGACAGACGTTTGAGCACTTTTCTTATTGAAAGCGATGAGGATGAATTTTTTGAAGCCCTGGGTTTTTTTTCCCTCCATTTTTATATATTGATACATATTATTGATATTATTATTTTAAGACTTTTAAATTAAAAAGCTTTTAAGAACTTTTAAATTTTTATCTATCTAAGGCCCGGTTTCTTGGCGCGGTTTCAGCGTGTCGTCAGCGTAGTTTGCTACGCTGACGACACGCTGGTCCTGGCGCAGGGGAGGTCGCATCAGGCGGCGGCCGACGCGATGACACGCGGGGTTGCGATAGTCGTGGAAAGGATCCGGCAGTTGGGTCTCGAGGTGGCATTGCACAAGTCCGAGGCCATGTCCTTTCATGGGCCCCGGTACGGGCCACCTTCGGGATCCCAGCTGATGGTAGGAGGGGTTCACATCGGCGTCGAGAATACGATGAGATACCTGGGTCTCGTCCTCGACAGCCGGTGGAACTTCGTCGAGCATTTCCGACGTTTGGCCCCCAAACTGGAACGGGCCGGGGCCACCTTAAAGCCGCTCCTGCCCAACCTTAGGGGGCCAAACGCCTCCTGCCGGAGGCTTTACGCGGGGGTCGTGCGGTCCATGGCCCTGTATGGGGCCCCGGTATGGGCGCGTTCACTGCGGCTGCGAGCCGCACACTACCTGAACGCGCCCCAAAAGGTGGTAGCCGTAAGGCTAATCCGGGGGTACCGCACGATCTCGGGCGAGGCAGCAAGCCTCCTTGCCGGACTGCCACCATGGGATCTGGAGGCGATAGTCCTCGCGCGCCTGTATGACTGGCGCGCGGAGGCACTACGTCGGGGGAAAACTCTGCACCCGCGGCAAATCGCTGCGGAGCGGACGGACCTCCGGCGCGGTCTCATGGTGGAATGGAAGGCGCGACTATCGCAACCCAGCGCAGGGCACGCCACGATAGCGGCGGTAAGACACCTCTTTGAGGAGTGGCTAGAGAGGCGTCACGGCGCTCTCACCTACCGCCTGACGCAGGTCCTCTCCGGACACGGATGTTTCGGGAGGTTCCTGCACATCATCAGGCGGGAGGAGACGCCCGGGTGCCACCACTGCGAGGATAGCCCAGAGGACACGGTGGAGCATACGGTGGAGGTCTGCCCCGCTTGGGCAGAGCACCGCCGTGTCCTCGTAGAGGCGATCGGCAGCGGCGGCGACCTCTCGCGTCCGGCCTTGGTGCAAGCCATGGTCCGGGACGAGAGGGAGTAGGAGGCGGTCACCTCCTTCTGCGAAGCAGTCATGCTAGCGAAGGAGGTGGCGGGATGGGCGAGGGAGAGATCCTCACGCCTCAGCCGCCGAGGGAGACGCTCCGGGCGTCGGGAGCCGCGTGACAACTCCCGGCCACCGTAGGCGCGGGCCTGCGGGCGGAGAGCAATGGGTAGCTTTCCGTCCGATCAGGACCAGGCCCGGGCCGGACGGCGCGTATGTGTTCCACGTGCGCCTCAAAGAGATGTCAGCATAATTGACGGGGCCCAACAGGGCCGAAGCCTGCCGGGGTAGCGGGATCGTCCGAAAGGGTTACCGCTGCCCTGGTACATAAAGGGCTAAGGAAGGAACACGGGTGGGTTTTAGTCAGTAAGAGTCTGACACTCCCTTCTGCTCCACCCAGAGCGGGAGGGGTCATTTGATGATTTCCCACACTGACAAAAAAAAAAAAAAAGCCCGGTTTCTTTTATTAATTTTTAGTTTATCTAATGATATAATTTCATTGCTAATGGTAAAATAATTAACTAGGTACCTATTATTTTAAAAAAAACATTAGATAAACTAAAAATTGATCAAAAAACACATTTTGCAAAAATTAACCATTAGTTACTATTTATAACAATTGGTTGAGTTTAACTACGGATCAAAAAACCGGCCCTAAATAACCAAGAGTTAAAGAGACGTATTATTTATTTGAAACAATAATTTTAAATCTTTCTCAGGTAAGCAGTCCCTTGGGTGTCCTTAGCATATAGTCGCTTAGTTTTTAAGTTTTTTAAGCCCTGGCTGAAGGCCTTAATTTATTGAGGTATCCACAGGCAAGCCCGGTTAAGCAGACGACAACCTCATAGGCTGAACTGCGAGAGGCCATTTATAAAAAAAAAATGTCGACGGCTGCAGTGGCCTCTGCCGTTCACGCGTGCCGCTTGTGACACACAACAACAATTTTACCTTTATTATATCAAAATAAGTTCTTTTCTATAAAATGTATCTTCTTATTTGTGTGTCACGCGGTTTTTCTTTAGTTCTGGAACTTAGAACTGGCATTATAAGGTGATATGGGGATATGGGATAACACATTGGAAAATCACTGTCTTCGATGAGCTTCTTCACGAATTCATTCTCTTCAAACAGTCTTCCTGACTGAGCTTCCCTATAAACCTTTCATCATGTGTACTTTGAATGAAGATAGGAAATCATTCTTGTAGCGTATTTAAACGAGCTTTGTAGGCTTCCTCTGTCCACTCCCCGCCGGCATTTCAAAATGATTTATTTCTTCTACGTCGTTCTGAAATCCTGTAAAGCTCGATATTAGGAACATAATTCCTCGAAGCACACAATAATTCTATTGAATAGAGCAGTTAATTCAAAAAAAAATCCGCCATCTTGCATCCTTCGTAGCATCCTCCTAACAGTGCACCGGTGGTATTTAATTTTGTATTTCTTAGCGACCTCCTAGCGTAAAAAAGCGTTTATGAATAAGAATTGTGGTAATGATTTGCTTTATCATCATTTCAGCCGAAAGACGTCCATTGCTGGACATAGGTCTCCCCCAAGCACCTCCACTTTTACCTGCTTCTCGCATCCAACGGGTTCCTGCGGCTGTAAAAAGGATTTGCTTAGCAATTGATTAAAATTTAAGAGACTGCAAGTCCTTAATGATTTCTCGAATGTTAAAATTTTTATTGAATGTCTAACTAGCAACCGTAATCAAACAGTTATTTTGAACGGGTACCATTCTGACATATTTTTTGCTACCTCGGGTGTACCACAGGGTTCGATACTGGGGCCATTGGTGTTCATTATTTACATCAACGATATTAGTCATTGTTTTTAGAAATTATTAGAAATAGTAAGTTTTTATTGTAAGCTGATGATCTAAAAGTTTTTAGTTCTATTAAATCTGTAGAGGATTGTGGTATTCTCCAAGAAAAATTAAACCGACTATCTGATTATTGTAATGTGAATAAACTTAAGCTAAATATTTCTAAATGCAAATTCGAAATTTTACCAAAAATAAAAATGTAATAAGGTTTAGTTACTCACTATGTTCGGAATACCTGTCAAATGAGCCTCATATTTGTGACTTAGGGATACTGTTAGACAATAAGCTATGTTTAGATCTACATATTGATAAAAGCTTTCCAAATGTATAATCTGGCGATGAGAGCTACCAACGATTTTAAACGCCCGGCTGTATACATATACCTCTCTGACTCTCTTATCCGCCCCCAAGTGGAATATGGTTGTATGATATGGGATCCCTACTTTGGCAAATATATTAAAGCCATTGAAAGAGTTCAACGTAAATGTCTGCGAACCCTGCAGTATAAATGTCGTACGGATTAAGAATGAATTGTTTATTTTATTTGATAATATTTTAAATAATTATATATATGTAAATAATAAAATAGATTATTTATTTATTTATTTATTACTGTGATTGCCCGTGACATCACAGCGGGCCCTATCAGAATACCAGCGCTGCGACATTTATTGTTTAAATGTCGTAGCATCATGCTGAGATAGGAGCCTTTTGGCCTCCTACAGAACTTTCTGTTTCATTTTTATTTTTGTTACTTTATTTTTTATTACTTTTTATATAATTTGGTTTTGGTACCTATTTTTTTTTTATATAATTTGTTTTTTTTATTTTTGTTTGTGTTTAGTTTAGTATATGATCTTCCTGTGCGAGTCGCAATAAATACGTTTTCTTTCTTTTTCGTTTCTTACGGAACCTCTATCCGATGAAGAATCATTGAAAAAATTTAAAATGCTCACAATGCAGTCTAGACGCCTGTTGCTTGAAACAATGATGCTTCACGGTTTTGTACATAATTAGTTTAACTGTACGGAATCAATTAATAAAATATTTTATGTTGTGCCCCGCACTGTAAACCGGCGAGAGGTGCGCGTTTACCCTCTATTTGCCATGAACCCCTGTCGAACGAATGCGGGAGAGCGAGCGCCGCTCCCTAGGTTAGTTTATAACCAAAATTTTACTAATATAGACAGTTTTCATTTGTCGTCCGACAAATTTAGGAAGGAACTAATTCAGGTCCTTTCCTCATAATTTACGATCTTTTCACTTTGTCTTTGTACACCAAAATTTTAATGTCAATTATCTAACTTGTAGTTTTAACTTTTTTATATGAATGTACTTCTGTCTTGTTTGTATTTACTGCGCAAACATAAAAGTAGTAATCTGTGGAAACGTCGTCAATTGTTCATTAACCACATGATGTAATACCTAATGTACAATTGTTTGTTTTTCAAATAAATAAATAAAAAATAAAAATAAAAAAACAGAAATCTCCATTTTGTCCCTCTAAATTACTACCTACAAACGAATCACCCAGCAAAACATTTACCTGTCTAATGACAATATCATTTAAATTGAAAATAATTGATATTTGCGTTTAATTCTACTAATTTCCGGATCACTTAAAATGTGATGAAACAAATGGATTAATTTAATTGCTGTTTGACGAACGGATGAACATGATTAAAATATGGTGATTAAATTGATTGAAATGGCGTGTAACTGCCTGTATTGATATTCTGATAAAGTTAAGCAGGGTTTAATTTTAAATGCAAATGGGCCAAAACTCAAAAGAAGCGGAGGTGCGTTATAAATTGGTTTTAATTTAAATTAAACTGAAAAAGTCTTTGCAAAAATATTACAATCAAAAATCAACTTCAGTTACTTGTGTGTACAGTTTATTATGGTATTGTTACAAAATTAAATAAAGAATCTTTCTGTGTGTTTTAACACGTGTAATATGTGTTACTGTACCGATATAAACAACTATGATGGAAGTAAAAATACGTTTAACGAAGCTGGGAGTCATTTGTACTCATTGTGATAATTTTTGTACTGGACCAAACCTAAGGGGTAATTCCCCGCTGACGACACGCTGGTCCTAGCGCAGGGGAGGTCGCACCAGGCGGCGGCCGAAGCAGCGACACGCGGGGTTGCGACAATCGTCGAGAGAATCCGGCAATTGGGACTCGACGTGGCATTGCACAAATCTGAGGCCATGTGTTGTCATGGTCCTCGAGACGCGCCACCGTCGGGTTCACAAATAACGGCGGGAGGGTTCACATCGGCGTCGAGCTGACGATGAAGTACCTGGGACTCGTCCTCGACAGCCGGTGGAACTTCGTGGAGCACTTCCGACGTTTGGCTCCCAGACTGGAGCGGGCCGGGGCTGCCTTGAGGCGGCTCCTTCCCAATCTAGGGGGATCAAACGCCTCCTGCCGGAGGCTCTATGCGGGGGTCGTGCGGTCCATGGCCCTTCACGGGGCACCGGTATGGGCGCGTTCCCTGAGGCGGCGACCAGCCCGCCGGTTGAACTCGTCCCAAAGGGTCATGGCTGTCCGGCTGATCTGAGGATACCGCACGGTCTTCGCTGAGGTGGCGAGCCTCCTTGCCGGATTGCCGCCATGGGATCTGGAGGCCAAAGTCCTCGCCCACATATGGGAGTGGCGAGAGGAGGCAAAACGCCGGGGCGTTACGCCGCTGCCGCGAGAAATCACGGCACAGCGGACAAAGCTCCGGCGGGATCTCTTAGCGGCATGGTGAGTGCGATTGTCGCAACCCAGCGTTGGGCACGCCACAATTGCGGCAATAAGTCCCCTCTTTGAGGAGTGGCTAGAGAGGCGCAACGGCACCCTCACCTTCCGCCTGACGCAGATCCTCACCGGACACGGTTGTTTCGGGAGGTTCCTGTTCAGGATAAAGCGGGAGGAAACGCCAGGGTGTCACCACTGTATGGATCGCCCGGAGGACACGGTGGAGCATATGATGGAGGTCTGCCCGGCTTGGAGTGGCCCCGCCGTGTCCTCGTGGCGGCGATCGGCGGCGGCGACCTCTCGCGTCCGGCCCTCGTCCAGGCCATCGTACGGAGTGAGAGTGAATGGGAGGCCGTCACCTCCTTCTGCGAAGCAATAATGCTCGCGAAGGAGGAGGCGGAGCGCGTGAGGGAGAGGCAATCTCTGCACCCTCGCGCGCCTAGCCGCCGCAGGAGACGCCCTGGACGGGAGTCAACAGCCGACTCCCGGCCACCGTAGGCGCGGGCTTGCGGGCGGCGGGCTCTGGGCAGCTCGCCGCCCGGTAAGGACCAGGCCCGGGTCGACGGCGCGTTGTGTTCCACGCGCGCCTCAAAGAGATGTCAGCACGAACTGACGGGGTCCGCTAGGGCCGATGCGGCTGGGGCTGCGGGTTGTTCGAAAGAGATACCGTGGCCCCTGGCACAGGCAACTGAAGGAACACGGGTGGGTTTTAGTCAGTAAAAGTCTGACACGCCCTTCCGCTCAAGAGCGGGAGAAGTCATTTCATGATTCCCCACCCAAAAAAAAAAAAGGGTAATTCCCGAGTTTTTAAGAACGTTCGTATTCTAATGTCAGTATCAATCTGTCAAAAACACGGTATATTCTCAGTCGCCCTCACATGGATTGCCACCAGGTGGCAATCGGGAGTAAAATTACCAGTTGCCACCAGGTTACGACTGGGAAGTTCTTGCCCCCACTTCAAATCGCTGTACACAGCCGCGTGGATCGCCATCCCCCTCATCGTTGTCTGGCGACTGGGAATATACCAAAAATACAATAAATTTACCTACATTTTTGATACGTTTTTGACAATGATTATCGCTGAGATGAGATTGCGACTTGAGTTTGAATATTTTTAAGTACGCGAATTGGCCTTCTGGTAACCTTTTGGCCACGGAGCCTTTGAATGACAAAGTTCAAACTTTTTTTTACGATAGCAAGTTTTCAATATTATCACTTACCTTAAAATGTCCCCGTAATATCTTTACCGTTGCATGCACCCATAAGCGCAATGTTTGGCGTGGATGACTTGGTGATTTTTTTACACCAAAAAAGTAGTTACAATTTTTGCTCAATGTTGCTTAGTTTGATAAACAGAATGCGTACATAAGGACTGTAGTGGGTCTTTTTCTTAAATAATGCCATTTCTCCTAATGTAAGTATGTATTAATGTACCTATAAACTATTATCATCATTATAAAAGGTTACATGCATCATGCATGCATGTGTGTGTACTTACCATTTTTATAAAATTTCAACAAACGCCTCGCCAAGCACTCAAATGAACCTCTGAGAGCTTTTCGGTGTGTGGCCAAAAGCAAACTGTAAAATAGAGTGTTGTTTATTTCTGAGTGTTTCAGAAATAAACAAATCAATAATAATACGCTACGCTAATAAAGTTGGCAAGAAGTGTCTAAGTTCCAAGTGTCAAAGTTGAACTCAAACTATTTAATATTAAATAACTCCTTTAAAAGCAAGATCACGAATGTTTTATCAGCTAACTCCTATAAAGCCGTGTGAAATAAAAGTTATACACTCAAGCTATCAACTTGAAATCCCCGAATGCTAAGTGAAACTTCAGACTGGCTTTTCAACTAACTTATAGTCTGCATTGCGTTATTATATGAATGTGGAAGGCTGTCAATTTGATGTTTGATACAGAGATATAGTTAAACTGGAAGATTTTGTTAAAAAAAAAAAACGGGTTGCACTCCGGGAGTGCCGGTAGAAGTGAAAACTTGAATATTAACATTGTGCATTTTTGATATTTTGGAATGCGGTCTACTCTCCCTCCGTCTTACGAATTTTCAATCAGGTCACGTGTCCTGACGCGAGCTCCGTCTTACGAATTTTCGATCAGGTCACGTGTCCTGACGCGACTTTAACATTTTTTCCCCATCACAAAAAAGTGCACAACGCCGCAAAAGAAGTTTTCACTTCAAAAACAGGAAAATGATGCAATTTTTCTGTACTTTTATTGTTCAAAACAATAACCTTTTGCTGCCAGCCGGTTTTGCGAGTGGATGATTAGATTCATCTAGTAGAAATTCATGATTATCATTCTGAAATTATGGTGATGAATTTTGATGAAATTTCGTCTAAACGAAAGACGTCCACTGCTGGACATAGGCCTCCCCCAATCACCTCCACTTCGACCGTTTCTGTGCTTCTCGCATTCAACGGGTTTCAGAGGCCTTCACAAGGTCGTCGGTCCACCTTGAGGGAGGCCTTCCAATGGTACATCTTCCAGTACGCGGTCGCCACTCCAGAACCTTTCGGCACCATCGGCCATCTGTTCTGCGAGCAATATGTAGTAGAAATTAAATATACTGAATATCAGAGTGATCATTGTGAGCAGTGATGGCCAAGTGGTAACGACCGCGACTTACAAGCTTTAGTTCGCAGGTTCGAACCCAGTCAGGTGATTTACTTTGTGTAAATTATCACATCACCACTGCCCTCAAAACGGTGAAGGGAAACGTCATGAGAAAACTGTCTTAGAACCAAAAATTCGAAGACATGTGACATTTACCACGTGATGGATTACGGCCCACTCCTTCTCACTAAGAGGTGGTCTGTATCCCAGTAGTGGGAACAATCTGGGCTGATTACGCTAATGCCACATTGTAGCAATCCTGTCTGTAACAATTGAATTTTATGACTGGCGATTGATTGACGAATTCTTTCAGTGACTTTAATCTAAGTTCACTAGAACATACATTTACTAAGACTTGACTTAACAGAAGCAATAAATGATGAAATACAGCTTTAGTTTTGCTTGAATAATTCCATAAAAGGCAGTTCTGGTCGAAGTAGAGTTGATAGAAGGCTAGAGTAAATAAAAGTGGTGAGAGCAGTTTATTTATGCATCTTGAATACATGCAACTACATATAAATTGCATAAATTGCAGAAGTATCGTAGATACATGCTGTACGACAGCAATAAATGCTAAAAATTAACGATAATACTCACCGCAATTAATAGAGATATATGAGTATCTTTTTTATTGATTGTGTATATGAAGCAAGAATGTACACTACCAGTAAGTGTTTACTTGAGTGCTAATACAACCGAGCTTGACCCGAATGTAGAAAAAAATAAAAAATATCAGTAGGAAGATCATGGTCTACGCAGGGCCTACGACGTAGCTGATGTTGAAGCTAAGTGCTACGGTTGCTACGCAGGCGTAGCAGACTACATATCACCCAAAGTTCATATTTTGCTTGTGCAACGAACATACAAGTACAGTATGCAAACTTTGTATGGACCTTTAAAGATTGAGAACCGGAGGTCCCCGAGGTGGAGACAAACCGCCGGAGTGGCGTGAAGAAAGACACACACATAGGCAAGTTGCGCTGCCGCCGCACTTGTCCCTAGGCCAGGCCAACATGGCCCTCCAATGAACGCGCCCGTATTGACGGGCACCGTATTAAACGACGGGGCTTTAAGAGAACCGGAACGATGTGGCTATCCACAGGTTAAGCCGCACCGCATTGCAGAAATCCTCCTACATCCAATTTTGTATGAACCATTGCATACTACAAACGGGCCGCATCGTGTATTGAAATGCAATGCGCTGCGGCCTGACGTGGCTGTAATGTGTGCCTAGCTTTAGAATACCAACTTAACATCTATATATTAGGGGTTAAAGTATGAAATTGCCGATTTGTACTGAAAATTTGAAATTAGTTTTTTTTTTTAATTTAACATATTTATTTAATCAAATTAATTACAATTATTATCTATAAATTGCTGCCAGGTAATAGGAAGGCCATTTATGCCTTTGCGATAGAACTCTCGTGATCTAGATTCGACAAACTATGTGAAAGCATTTTATACTGCCTCCTGAGAAGAAAACTTTTTACCACGTAGAAAATTGTCCAAATCACGAAAAAAATGGTAGTCCATTGGAGCAAGGTCTAGCGAATACGGAGGGTGACGAATGGTTTCTAATTGCAGTTCCTGTAGAGTTAAAACGGTTTCTTGTGCTGTATGAGGTCTCGCGTTATCATGGAGCAATAATGTTGAAGATCGATTCATGAGTCGGGGCTGTTTCACTGCTAGTTTTGCTATCATTGTTTGAAGTTCGGCACAGTAGACATCTGCCGTTATTGCTTGACCAGAATGGAGAAAGCTATAGTGAATAACACCATGCTGAGACCACCAAACACTTTTTTTTACCATTACATTTTTATTGGTAAGCTTTGCTTTAGGACACTGTTGCGGCGTTTGACCTGGGGCCAGCCATTGCATTTTTCGCTTACGGTTATCGTATAGAATCCACTTTTCATCACATGTCACAATTCGATCCAATATTCCTTCATTTCTGTATCGATTCAACAAGGCAACACAAGTTTCAACACGCGTTTCTTTCTGCAGATCAGTCAAATCATGGGGCACCCATTTCTCATATTTTTTTATTTTATTGATTTGACGCAAATGAGTCAATATTGTTGGTTTAAACCATGCCGCTAATTCCTGGGTAGTTTGGCTCAGATCGGCTTCCACCATCTCTTTCAATTCATTGTTATTCACCTGTGTGGGCGGTCTTCCACGTGGCTCGTTCTTCAAATCAAAGTTTCCATCACGAAAGCGTTTAAACCAAAATCGCACGGTGCGTTCATTAGCAGTCCCCTCTCTAAACGTAACATTGATATTGCGAGCTGTTTCTGCCGCGTTAGTTCCGCGTCGGAACTCTTATTCAAAAATGACTCGAATTTTCGAAGTATCCATCTTTCTTGTCTAAGCTGAATAAGAAAACCAACTGAAAGTCGATAATCGAATGTTGCACATTTTTTAAAAGAAGAACTTCATAGGTACCATGTGAAAAAAGTTACACTCAAAAATCTCAAACCATGAAGGTTCTATGTCAATTCGAAGTACATATTACAATAAAAAGGCAATTGCATACTTTAACCCCTATTACTAATAATAAAGCAGAAGAGTGTTTGTTTTTTTGTTTGTTTGAACGCGCTTACCTCTAAACCTGCCAGTCAGATTTGAAAGCATCTTTTTGCATTTGATAGCCCAATAATTGAAGAAGGCTATAGGCTATTTAAAATCACGCTAGTATTCTAAGAAGACGAGCAAAAAGAAGAAAAGTCAGAAAGCATAATAAGCGAAATGAAGTAATAGCGCAGGCAGGCGATGCGATGTGACGAGGTAGGTCGGGGGAACAAAAGCTTTCACGCGGACGGAGTCAGAAGTTAGTTGAAAATAAACACATTAAAAATTTCAATAAGCAAAAATTCATTTTTATTCACAAGAAAAACCAATTTAATTTTCTCTAGATCTGCAACTAAGTGCAACAAGGGTCGTTAGCTATGCGCTCTCAACTTATGACGTAACACCATTAAGTATTTAGTGGTTAGACCTGTCACATTAATGGCCGCCAAGCATTAGAGAGACGGCTTTACTCAATTTATAAGTCATGTTTCTAGTTTAAAAGTGGTTTATTTAATGGATACCTATTTTTTGTGTTCTATGTCGAATTAAAATACTAAAAGTTTATGGTTAGTTGTTGGAGTAAGAAGGAGCATTTTAAATGGGAATTTTGAGGCAGATTTTCATCTATTTTAATTTTAGGGGTTTCTCGTGAAACGCTTTTGTCTGACACACACATTTACACATTTACTTGTAAAAATACTTTTTATATGAGTTTTTACTTCCTTTGTTACTTTTCAATTCGACTCCTAATAAAAGCAAAATATCCTAAGTACTCATACATACATGAACTCACGCCTTTTTTCAAAATCAACATTGAAACTAAAAAACATTTATTCAAATAAGGCTGAGAATCAGCACTTTTCGAACGTCAGGAATTACATAAGACAGTCCCCCAAAACGCCCGCCATTCACCACTTCCTAGTGCTTTCGCTGAGAAAAAGAATTACCCAGCAATACAGCTGTCTGTTCAGTTAGAAAAATATAAAATATTCCTATGGAAGCAGGCTGCAATTTTTTTTTTTTTCTTAAAATGACCTTACCCCACACTAGGAATTTCTCCTGTATCGTGGGTGCGTTTACAAACATTTAAACTCACATACACAAACAGCCAGACCCGGAACAACTACTTGTAGGCCATGCAAATATTTTTCAGTGCGGGAATCGAACCCACGACACGCAGCGCAGCAGTCAATCGCTTAACCACTGCGCCAACCGTGCCGTCATATAATTACAGAACACCGACTGCCACGATTCTTGTATACTCCTTTTGTTTCGTTTACGTTCATAAATTTTGTCATATTCAATCCAACTTAAAAGAGGGGCTTGTGGCTAAGTAATAAAAGCCGCACGGGTCGATCCATCAGGTTAAGCTGCGCTTGCCGCGGTTGGTCCGTGGATGGGTGACCATCTTTACATACCAGAACCCTTCCGTGCCTCGGAAAGCACGTTAAGCCGTTGGTCCCGGTTTTCTTTAGTGGATCTTTGACAGTCGTTATGGATCGTCAGTAGCCCGAAAGTTTGACAACCAGTCTTACCATGGGGTATCGCATTACCCAGTAACTGGGTTGTGGAGGTCAGAGGGCCGATTCTCGTAATTTAAAACGTTCAAAGTCTAATCGCAGTCTCATCTCGGCACAAAAAAAATGTCAAAAACTTGTCAAAATGTAGGGAAATTTGAGGTATTTTTGACAGATTGAGACTGAGATCAGACTGTGAACGTTCTTTTTCATTTTCATTACGAGACTTGCCCATCAGATAGGCAGTCGCATGTAAAATACTGGTATTCAGTTGCATACGGTTAGACTGGAAGCCGACCGCAACATAGTTGGGAAAAGGCAGATGATTCAATCCAACATAAAAATTGTACTATCTACAGCTTCTGAATTGTTAAACCTACAAGAATAAAAGCTTTAGCATAATCTTGACATTTTCACAGTTGTGTTTAGCACTTTTTCTACAAAAGCGTTGAAGGCACATTCAAATTAGCTTTGAATGCAACTCACACAAAGAGTACTGCGATGACAGCTAATTAAATTTTACTTTAACAAAACAAAGCTTCTCTCGTTGCTCCGGATTATGACACCTTGTTACCGTCTTTTTAATTACTTTTAAAATCCATTTTAAACTTAATTTGAAAGCAGTTTTAGTTATTTATAGAGCAGTGGTGGATGCACTGTTCAGTATATAAAACTAATTTGTAATAATAACTTTCGTCTTTTTGGGACACCTATATGAACAATATGTACAGTAATGGCCAAGTGGTACTGGCCCCAACATACGAGTTCGAGTTCGAACCCAGGCAGGCGCTTTACTATGTGTAATTAATTTCATCACCTCTCTCAAAACGGGGAAAGAAAACATCATGAGGAAACCGGCACGTCCTAGAACAAAAAATCCGAAGACATCCGACATTTACCAATCCGCACTAGGCCGGCGTGGTGGCTAACGACCCTGTCCCAGACCTGTGTCCCAGCAGTGGGAACTTTATAAACTGATTATGCTATTTAATTTGAAAGTCTTAAGAAAAATATTAAATTAGGTTCTAGCGGTCAACCCTTTAAGTAGGTATATTGTCGGACATGGTTCGCATCCAAATATCATTAGTAATCGTATTGGTTAGTAAGCCCAAAAGTTTCATTGTTTGTGAAAGTCGGTAGTTGTGAAAATTCAAGAACGAATTTACGTGAAAGTGTGCTTCCAATTAGGTTCTAAGTTTTACTTCAAAAACTTCATAAGCAGCCTTTCGGCTTTTAGTTTTCACAATCAAGTAAGTTTTCACAATCATACAGAATCTATCTATGTATTACTCGTATAAAATTAGCTGTGTGCCGCGGTTTCACCCGTATATGCATGGGCAGCTCGGATCTTCTTGGCTATGCTCGGTTCTATCGTCGGGTGGCTGCCGTCGGTAACGAAGTTAACTCAGCCTATCGTAGTGCACTGCTGGACATAGCCCTCTCCCAGGCTGCACCACAACACCCTGTCCTCCGCCCTGCGCATCCAGTCTGTCCCAGCCACGGGGGCGTCCCACACTACGCTTGCCACGCGGTCTCCACTCCAGGACTCGTCTGCACCAAGATCCGGTAAGGAAATGTGTATTCGAAATTCTCGATGTTTTGTCAAGTCACAAAAACCGTGCGAACCATGGGGGCGAGTTGCTTCTTGTAGTATAAAACACACAATGATAATGTGAAGAACTTCCATACTATTGTTAGTTTGCAGGTACATACCCAAAAACAAGCTATAAATAAACGCAAAAACAAAATTCCTTTCAACAAAAACTTTAATAAATTTCCGGTGCACCGCAAAGACCGAGAATTCTCCCGCCTACAGAACAAAATAAAGTTATTTAAAGCTCATAACGAGAAATGACACTGAAATAAATTCAACAAAAAATAAATATCAATTCGCTGCTTTTGTGCGCAAATTATTTCGTCGCTTACTTATTTTGCACGTCCGAACAGGCAGATATAGACACAAAAAGGGTTGCAGTAAATGCAAAGCGGAGAAAATAAAAAGTCCTTTAGAAGTAATTTAGTTGACACCCCTCTGAGCTTCCCTTAGTAGGGCTGCCGCACAATTCGTGTTGAAATTTTAAATCTCAGATTGTAGAGCGAAAATGGCTTCCGCGAGACGGGAATTTTAAGTCTTGACGGATGTGGGTTTTCAGGTTATGCTTGTGAATTGTTTAGAGATAGTTGGATAGGGGCTTCATAGAGGAAATTCTAGGCTTTAACGTAGTTAAACATTTAATTTGTCGTCGTCATTTACAGCCTTCTATATCCTATTCACCTAGATATTTGGATCGTTTTAATCCTTAAATGGGGTGATTGAACCAGCTGATTTTTTTTTCACGATTTTATGGTTGGTTCCATAGTAAAAGTTGTTTATTTATTTATATAAACTTTATTGTACACCACAAAAATACATAACAAAAAAAAATTGATTGAACACTAAAAATGTACAATGGGCGTCCTTATCGCTTTCTGCGATCTCATCCAGGCAACCTTGAAATGGACAGTGATTTGCCTGGACATAAAATGGGGTTGTGGTTGGTGCAATAATATACTAAAAAAAAATAGATACACAGATATATGCATATCCTAAATAATAGATACATATATTCTAAATATATAAGCAATGAAAATAAAAGAAGACTATAGATAATTACAGATTCGAGAACAAGAGTTGTTTATAATGTTGAGTACAATGACCCCTTTTAAGGATCAAAACGATTAAAATGTAAGGGTGTATATTAAAAAAAAAAAAAACAAAAAAATTATCCATATTAGTCCAGGCCCGTGCCGGACGGCGCGTATGTGTTCCACGCGCGCCTCAAAGAGATGTCAGCATAGTTGACGGGGCCCGACAGGGCCGAATGCCGCCGGGGTAGCGGGATCGTCCGAAAGGGTTACCGCTGCCCTGGAACATAAAGGGCTAAGGAAGGAACACGGGTGGGTTTTAGTCAGTAGGGGTCATTTGATGATTTCCCATCCTCAAAAAAAAAAAAAACAAGGGTGTATGTTTGTGACAAGCATGTAGCCGTGACATAAAATCAATTGTACGAGCACTTGTTTGCTGGTATGTGTGATAAGTTGAGATGGATGAAAACTATTCTTGCTGACTTCTTGATACGAGTAAGTTATTTATTAATTGCAACACAGGTGTTTACATTAAAACGGTTGAAAGTGTACTCCACAATATTAATTGCTATGTGGATTTAAATTATGTAAAAATGCTTATGCTAGCGTGCTAAATAATGTGCGATGTAATCGTACATCAATATAGAGACGATTTATTATGTGTGTCAAACGTAAAATATTTCTTAGCATAATGAGATGCTTTCCTTGAAAAATCCATCTCGCTTGATATGAAAAGCGATATCTACTAAGTACTCATGCTCTATATCTTTTGTACGTTGAATCATATGAATATTTCCGTTATGGAGGTCAGATAGGCAGTCGCTCCATGTAAAATACTGGTATTCAGCTGCATCCGGTTAGAATGGAAGCTAATCCCAACATACATAGTTGAGCAGGGTTTTGACAAATGATGATGATGTACGAATATTTCACTATTCTATAATATTTTGTCAAGGTATCTAGCTAGGTATCCAAAACACAGTTTAAACTGGTTTCATTTTTAAACTCAATTTCGGTATAATTCAAACAACATTCGACTGATCAAAAATATCAATCAAATCTAGATAAAACAGTACAAATGGTCGTTTACATCTTCTCGATCATTTAAAATGTCACGTAACCAACAAATGGCAGTACAAAAACAAATTAGTTTACCAATGGCATTAGGCTTCGGGCGTTTTGGCAAATATTTGCCACCAGTAACGGGACATTAATTGAGTCCTGCGGGGTAATTGCATAACAAACTTACAGTAGGAATTACTTTCATTTTGACAGTTCAACAACATTTATGCGTTATTTACGTTGTTGTGCAGACAAATTGTTGAACATATGAAGCAATGGATTAGCAATATCCCTCAAAATAGTTCAGTGTGTTACGCAATAAGGGTGCTGGTAATTGCATGAATCCTGGAATTTTAGAATTAAACAAATGTTGAATGACAGAACGTATACAGCAAAACATTTAAAAAAATCAAGAAGTCATAAGTACACACAATGAAAAACTAAAGTTGTTTCGCCGTGCCGTGTACAACGGGCATCACACAGAGTAAAATAACCTTCCTAGTCCTTTGAAACGAAGACAGTACCAAAAAAGTTTTAACAGAAACACCCCCAACGTAACAAGATGCTGGAAAAAATTATCGCACCGGACAAAATGCTGTCTCAAACATAAACAGGAAAAAATATTCTAAAGGGAAACGTTTTTTAGAGACTAAATAGAATAAAATGGCGACAGCTTAATAACAATATTTGTGTTCATTGTACGATTTAATAGTTTGACCTACTTTCTTGATAATTTTGAGAAGACGGAAGGTGGGCTGAGTCGTTGAAGAGAAACCCGCACTAGGCCCGCGTAGAGGATTAATAAATCTATTACTAACAATAATGCTGAAGAGTTTGTTTGTTTTTTGGCCGCGCTTATCTCTGGAACAACCAGTCAGATTTGATCAATTCTTTTTGCATTTGATAGCCCAATTCTTGAGGAAAGCTATTTTATCTCGCTAGGACTCTTCGGAGCCGCGCAAAAATAAAGAACGCTAAGCAAAACCGCGGGCGGGCGATGCGATGTGACGGGGGCGAAAGCACTAGGAAGTGGTGAAGGGCGGGCATTTTGGGAGACTGTCTTTTGTAATTTTGACGTTCGAAAAGTGCTGATTCTCAGCCTAATTTGAATAAATGCCTTTTGATTTTGATTTGATTTTAGGGTGGGTCGGCGAAACAAGAAATTTCACGCATTCAAAGTCGCGGGCAGAATTAAGTCTAATCTAAAACATAAGACGATGTGTCCTCATTCGTCCTTAGTAGGCAGTGGGTAGGACATATAGCAAGACGCACAGACAAAAGATGGACATTACAGACAACTATATGGAAAGGACCAAGAGGAAAAAGAAGAAGAAGGAGCCCTAGAAAAAGGTGGATAGAAGATATAAAAGCGATAGCAGGTAGCGATTGGAGAAAGAAAGCCATGGACAGAGAGGTTTGGAAGAAGCTGGAGGAGGCCTTTACCCGAGAAGGGGTTCCGATCAATGGTACTGAAGAAATTAAGGATGGCGAGTAAAAGAAAATGAAAGAAACTTATAAAAGTTTCACTAAAAAAAAAAACGTTATATTAAAAATCATGTATTTATAAATATAATTTAAAACGCATGTAATAACAATTATTATTGGGGATTGGAAATAAATGGGCTTTATTATTATTATTATCTCCTTTATTTTAATGTAATCATAAAAATTATATTTCTAAATATTAGAATATAAAAAGTATAAAAACATTTAAAAATATAAAAAATATTATTATTAAAACATAAGAAGAGGTAACAACACTCACCAAATATATAACATGATGCTAAATCGTTCCTCTCTGCCCTATATTATTCAATAGGTAACACGTTTCACGTGTATCCCATAATACAACATGATCCGAGCTTAATCGAAGTTTATTCTGGTCATTGTAATCCACATGTTAAACATGACAGGTGGATCGTTGTGTTTTAAAAGCTTCTAAATGGCTCGGTATATTTGTTTCACTGGACCTAAATTGATTAAACGTATAAATTACGATGGATGGGAAAAGTAATTTTGAAAATTCTTTTGTAAAAAGGGATTTATAATTGTGTAGACTTATTGATAAAAACAGAGGTTTTTGGAATTTTTATGTATACAGCGGACCTGACAGACGTTGTCATGCCCGAACACCGCCAACTATCGGGTTGGATTGTGAACCTAAACCACCCACCCACTCAAACACACACAAAAAAAAATCATCAAATTGGGCCAGCCGTTTAGGTGGAGTTCAGTGACAGAATTATATGTATATATGAAGAAAGCCACGAATTTAACAAATATGATTGCAAAAGTATGGTTTTTTTTCATCTATTTTGGTAATTAAACACGGATAAAACAATTTCTTTTGCCATCGACACGCTAGAAGGAAGACCCTAGAAGACCCAATTTAAATGATCAAGTTCCATGTATCTCAAAAGTCACCTGAAACCGAAATACGACAATTCTTTTTACCAGAAAAAACAGTTACTAAACAATACATTCCTGGAGTCTTTCGTACAGACCACACATACTTACAAATAGCACTACCTACAATGTGTATGAATTTATGCAGCATGTGATGATTACTTCTCTCAAAACGGCGAAGGAAACCATCGAGAGGAAACCGGCATGTCCTAGAACCAAAAATTCGAAGACATGTGACATCTACCTACCCGCACTGGGACCTCGTGGTGGATTAAGGCCCACTCCCTCTCCGCTTCCTCTCTCTCACCGAGAGGAGGCTTGTGCCCCAGCAGTGGGAACTTTATAGGCTGATTATGGTTATGCTGGGCTAAGTCGTTATTCATTTGTCACCAAACCTAAACCTATTATAAAGTAAAGTTAAAAAAAAACTGACTAAACTTTGTTTGAGATAAACACGAACGAATGTCTGATTTAAAAACAAATACAGGTACTAAATAATATATACCTGCCGGCCGATTATGTAAAAATCTCACTGAAAACATCTGAAGCCATATGAATTAACACTACTGACAGCTCCCTTCACCTAAGTTTACACGGTGAGATTTTAACAGAATAGATCATCTGAAGGCCAATTCTCGTAATTTAAAACATTCAAAATCTAGCCGCAGTCTCATCTCAGCGACAAACAAATCTCAAAAACTTGTCAAAATGTAGGGAAATTAGACGTAATTTTGACAGCTTGAGATTGAGATCAGACTGTGAACTTTATTAAAATTACGAGAATTGCCCCTCTGGTCTTTCATACAGACCACGACTACCTACAAATAGAACTACCTACATATAAGCAGCTTAGGATCTGTCCGTGTTACTATCAGTAGACGAATTCCTAAGAACATTGCACACACTATATTCAGTGCAGCGCGCTCGAATGCGGTGTCAGGATCTCACCACAAAATGGAAAGGTACAGAAGGCCGGCTCCAAACACACATAAAGTCTATTAAAATTTACGTTTCCAATTTATGTTATTTCAAGCTAAACAAATATCAATTTTATTTGCAGTGGTAATTAAGTTGATTTCAGGGTGACAAGCATTAATCAAAAAGTCTTAAAAATGTTTGAAATTGTATCGTAAACTGAACTTCATTGTGTACGAATTAAAGTATTTTTTCCATTAATTATATTTGTTTACGTGTTTGGCGAATTCATCGCGAACATAGATTACATACGGCGAATCTCAAACAAATGCCAGTCGCGAGGGCGCTTTCACTCACTATAACTAAATAATATTTATGTCAATAAATCTGCCTAGCCGTTTCCCAATTGTGTTTTGGTCAGCTCCCAGTCTAACCGAGTGCAGCCGCATACCAGTATTTTACATGGAGCGACTGCCTATCTGAGCTCCACAACCCAGTTACTGGGTAACACGATACCCCTTGGTAGGATTGGTTGTCATCACTGGCTTGTGACTACCCATAACGACTGTCAAAGATCTTCGATTGACAGCCAGGCCAACGATTCAACGTTCTTTCCGAGGCATGGAGGGGTCTCAATATGCAATAGATGGTCACCCAACCACCACCGACCGCAGCAAGTTTAGCTAAACCTTAGATCAACCCGCGAGGCAGTTATTATTTAGCCACGAGCCATGCATATCGAAAATAAATGCACGATATATGCATGCATTTTCGGTCATTCTCTGGAGCCAACCTTCTGAAGGTACCTATCTATTTTCTCATTTGTGAGACTTACCTAGGATACCTGTATGGCAGACTGCATCGCACGGTTTTCTATGAGTCGCGTCATCACGTGCAATAGTCACGTAGTTGTGAGGAAATTTTGCCGCCTGTAATGTGATATCACTACTGCGACCTTCTCCTTTTGAATGAGGTGTGAGGAAGTATTATTCAAACCGTGGTAATAATATAAGCAGTTGGAAGGCAACACACTGAGAATACCGATGCTACTACTTAAGTACTTATAAAGCGCAATAAATACATAACATACATACATAAGCAGTACCTTCGTACTCAAAACTAATATATCGTATCCGTATCAATTTTACCGGGTGTACATAAATAATAAAATAAATAAATCAGTCTATAACTTTCACACTGCTAGCACTCAGGCGTCTCTGTGAGAGGGAGTGGACTAAACCACCACGCGGGCTCAGTGCGATTTGGCGCATGTCACATGTCCTCGAATTTTTTATTCAAGGTCATTCCGGTTTTCTCACGTTGTTTTCCTTCACCGTTTTGAGGGCAGTGGTGATGAAATTAAATACAGAAAGTAAGGTGCCTGCCAGCTTAGAACTATCTCCGCCACTGCACTCGCAATAAATACCCCCTTTAAATGGCTGCCATTTATAGGGGGGTATTAATTGTGCCTTACAAGTCGAACACAGGTGACGATTACATTTTACGAGCGTATACTTATTTTTGAACTGAAACGTTCTTAGGCGGCGATTTAATAATTGGACGAAAATTGAGAGTGAAATTGAAGGAACACGTCACCTTTAGACAGAAGTAGAGAAAAGAAAGATGTAACTTTCTCTGTCCTTCACACTAAATATCTCTTATTATTTATTGTACTTCTATTATGTGTACGGCATGCACAATTTTTTTCGTTTTAAAATTAATTTGATAATAGTTAATTTAGGTGGTTAGTAAAACTAAATTGCTTTAAAAATATTCAGTTTCTATATGACATCAAATAGAAAAAATAACGTATACCACGAAACTTATCTCCAAAGGATTTTAATAAATGAAGGGACAAAAAACTTGTCTCGAAGTTGTAAGCAACACATACACATTTTATTCGGCAAACAAAATAAATCACGACTGCCAGACATGTTTATGAATCACCCTATACCTTAACACAATCGTGTTTCACGCACGATAACACATTTTGTGAACACCTTTTGTAAAGGTTTTTTCTTGTTATTTTTATTGGAACCGTTTGTTTGTTGTCAATTGTCCAAAAGTGCCTATCCAATGTATACCTACGTCTTCATGTATGGCATGTTCTAAAAGTATATGTTGAAGGCATAAACAAACTCTTTTTAGGTTAAACTTTTACACAATCACTAACTAAAGGGATTTCGTAACACATTCATCTATATTTAAGTTTCAACTTTTATTGTTTATCAGCGTATAATGTTCCCACTGTTGAGGCACACGCCTCCTCTCGGTGAGAGGAGGTGGGCCGTAATCCACCACGCGGGCCCAGTGCGGGTTGGTAGATGTCACATATCTTCTTCAAAAAAAGAAAAAAAAATGTAATTGATAAAGCATCGATGAAAATTGAAGTTATAAAATTAACCTTAATTGTCAAATGAAAAACATCATTAAGGTGATTAGAAGGAGAGAGGGGGTTAGAACATCAGGTTTAAGTATTCAAATATTCAAATCAAAGCACTGAATTTGTAGGTGCCACTACAAATTATAATAATAATAATAATAATGGGGACTGGAATCAGCCCTCGGGAATACATGTCCAATGTCACAGAGCGCATCGACTTCCTGAAGCAGAAAGTTTGTGCATGGGCGAGTCGTATTCGGCGGTATAAGCGGCGGGTTGATCGGTACACGCAGAATCGCATGTTCCGGAGCGATGAGAGGTGGGTATATAGAACTTGGGAGCGACCTGAACAAAACGTGATGGACGTGTGCCGCCCGGATGATGCCACCACTAGTGCATTCTGGCGCAGCATCTGGTCGGTGCCTGTCTGTCACGCTGAGGGTGGCTGGATGCGCGATATCGAGCGAGTGTGTGGAACTATACCAGAAATGGAACCAGTCATAATTACGCCATTAGACGTAGCCAAAGCAGTCCGTCCGTTACCGAATTGGAAATCACCGGGACCGGACGGACTGCATAACTTTTGGTTAAAATGGCTAATTAGTTCACACACTTGCCTGGCATCTCAGTTCCAGTCATCCTTAGAGTCTGGGTCACTACCACAGTTTCTAACAACAGGCGTTACCCACCTGCTCCATAAGTCAGGTAGTCCCGCGGAACCCAAGAATTATAGACCGATCACGTGTTTGTCGACGGTTTATAAACTTCTAACATCCATTTTGAGAGCGAAAATTAACACACACATTGACACTCGATTATGTCTGCCTCTCAAAATGGATGTAGGAATGGGTCTCGCGGTACTAAGGAGCTACTCCTCATAGACATGGCCATTAGCCAACAGGTTCGCCGATCCCGCAAGGATATGTCGACATGCTGGATAGATTATAAGAAGGCCTACGACTCGGTGCCACATACATGGCTCATGAGGGTGCTGGAGTTGTACAAGATAGATGCAACTCTACGCACCTTCCTTGAGTCGTGTATAAGACAGTGGAAGACGGTCCTTCGCTATCCAGGGTGTCGACAGATCCAGGGGAATGATGAGCCTGTATGGATTAAGCGGGGAATATTTCAGGGCGACAGTTTGAGTCCACTTTGGTTCTGCTTAGCCCTGAATCCTCTAAGCACACTGCTGGAGGACTCAGGTCTAGGCTATCGGTTGAAGAGAGGTGGTCAGGTCATATCTCACCTCCTCTACATGGATGATTTGAAACTCTTTGCCCCTAACAAATTGCATCTGATGGAGCTACTGAAGGTAACTGAAACTTTTAGTAGTGCCATCAGGATGGAATTTGGTGTGGACAAATGTGCAGTCATGCATGTAAAGGGGGGGAAGATTATGGAATCCGAGGGAATTCCACTTTCGGATTCCATACACCTTAGATCCCTCTCCTCATCCGGAAGCTATAAGTATTTGGGTATGTCGGAAGCGTTAGGCATCAACGATGTTGACATGAAGCAATCGTTGAAGGAGCGCTTCTTTTGTCGCCTGAAGAAGGTATTAATTAGTCTTCTTTCGGGCGGAAATAAGGTGCGCGCCTTCAATGGTTGGGTAATGCCGGTTTTGATGTACTCTTTTGGCATACTCAAATGGACTCAGACTGAACTCGACGCCCTAGATAGAAGGGTCCGTACACTGCTGACCGCAAACCGGATGCATCACCCACGATCATCGGTGATGAGACTGTATATCCCGCGGAAGTGTGGGGGTCGAGGATTTTTAAATGCGAAAACCCTCCACAACCGCGAGGTGTGCAGTCTCAGGGAATATTTTTTAAAAGCCGAAGTGGGTATGCACCGTGATGTGGTCGCAATGGACAAGGGGCTCACCCCGCTCTCCATGGCGAAAGAGAACTGGCGCAAACCTGTAGTACTTACTACCGATGACCGCAAGAAGGTATGGCAAAGCAAGGAGCTTCACGGGCGCTTCTATCGGGCTCTTCATAAGCCCGGTGTAGATTTCTTAGCGTCCGTATCCTGGCTGCGTTTCAGTGACCTCTTCGGGGAAACTGAAGGTTTTGTCTGTGCAATTATGGACGAAGTTATCTTGACGAATAACTACCGGAGACATATTATGAAGGACGGGACGGCTGACGTGTGTCGGGCATGCCACCGTCCGGGTGAGTCCATCAGACATATTATCTCTGGTTGTTCTCGTCTGGCTAACAGCGAGTACTTGCACAGGCATAACCAAATAGCCAGGATTATTCACCAGCAACTTGCTTTGAAATATAAACTTGTCGACTCAGAGGTACCGTATTACAAGTATGTGCCCGACCCAGTTCTCGAAAATGACCATGTCACGTTGTACTGGGATCGGTCTATCATCACTGACAGGACTGTTGTCGCCAACAAACCTGATATAGTGGTGATAGATCGATTAGTGCGCCGCGCAATGATTGTTGATGTTACCATTCCACATGACGGGAACCTCGTGAAAGCTGAGAAAGATAAACAAATGAAATATCTTGACTTAGCACGCGAGGTTGTTGACATGTGGAATGTGAGCTCAACTGTCATTGTGCCGATTGTCGTATCGGCCAATGGCCTGATGGCCGACAGCCTCGATCAACATCTATCGAGGCTCTCGTTAGGCGGTTGGATCAAGGGCCTGATTCAGAAGGCAGTACTCCTCGATACGGCTCGCATTGTGAGGAGGTTTCTATCTCTGGAGCCCTAACCACCGGTAGCTTGGACCCTGCTCCCGACACCGGTGGATCACTATTTTTTTATATTTTTAAATGTTTTTTTTTATTTTTTTATTTAATCATACTAATATTTAAAAATGTAACAAAATAAGACGACTAAATAAATAAACGACATAATAATAATAAAGATTTATTGATTAACTAGGACTAGATTACATGGCAGAGTAAAATAATATAAAGCACAAGCATGAAGTTTCTTAATCTAGTTAGTGGGTGCCGTACTGCTCTCCTAGATAGGTTACCAAATAAACTGTGTTTAAGAGAAACAGTTCCGATCCCCGTCATAGATGGTTGACTTATAACAGCACGTGTTAAATATGTATATTATAAAAATGTTTATAGTAATCATTACAGCAAGCTACAAAATGAGAGACAAAGTTAAGTTATTAAACAAAAAATAACAGAATCTAAAAATAGCAATTTCGGAAAATACAATTTATAAATAAGAAAAAAAAAATGAATAAAAAATGTTCAGTAATTTGGTGAGGTGTGTATACTGTTAGTATGGTGAGTGTTTCGGTAATTTATGTAGTGTGTGGTGCATGTATGTGTTTGAGTGATCAGTTTTTTAGGAATTCTTCGGTTTCATCGTAGCTTAGGTTTAGAAGGAAGGTGCGAACAGTCTTTTTACAAATAAAGTTTGTTAGGCCGTAAATCGAAATTTTAGCGTTAATTTTATTGTAGAGTGATGGGCCAAGATAGAGAGCAAACTTTTTTATAAAAGCTGTGCGTGCAGGTAGAATTGTACAGATTAGGTCTTTACGGCGTTTGGAGATTTTTTTAAATGGTGTTCGACGGTGTTGCAGAAGGACTATATGTAAAATGTATTGTTGCCTTACATTAAGTACGCTACATGATTGATATAGTTCGATAGTTGGGGAGAGTATCGGTCTGAACGTAGCCACTTTTAGAATAGCTCTGTGTGCGACCTCCAGAGGCTTAAGTATGGTCTTAGCAGCACCACCCCAGCATGAGATGCAATAGATTAGGATGGACTGACAAAGAGCAAAGTAAACGTTTCGAATGATAAACGGGTTGGCAACATGGCGCAGGGTTTTAAAAATATAAATTAACTTTCGTATACGAGCAGTGAGGGAAATTACCTACACAGGGTACGGTTTTTGATCATTTGTTTATATTTTTATTAAACATTTTACAACAGACCATAGTCATAAGGTACCAAGTCAAATACAGCTGACTTCAGAGTTTTTCTGAGACCACGTTATCGTAGCGCATCGGACCATCTTTTATTGCATCCAATTTTATACTAAACTTAAAGAGCGTATTCCTATACTCATAGAGCAAGAATCGCAGGCCACACTTTGACTTTATTTTACTACGAATATGAATATTATAATTATTGTATTAAAGTACATATTCGTATGAAACGCTCACATTCGCTTTAAGTAGTAAGAACATTATGCGCGTTAAAACAAAACACATCGTAAGTTATTTTCCCGTTTCTCAGTAATTTCATATGAAATGTTTATAACGCATGCCGAGGCAAACAATGAAATTAATTTTGAATTTTCATAAGCCGTTACTGGGAACCGGAGAATAAAACCAAAAAAAAATGTGAAGAGTTTTTAATTAAATGAAAATGCATTGTTTAAGGACTATCTTTTTCGATGATTATTGTTTACTTTAAGAGGATTTTTCGCTTCTATTTCATTTTCAAAGCCAATTTATTCAAAAGAGCTAGATCTTGATCTTGTGCATTTTCAACCTAGATACTGGTTACAAAGAACAACCTTTTTAACCAAATTTACAAGGAAACCCTTTTATGGGTGTAACTTCTATTTTATCTATATATTTATTTATTTAAACTTTTCGCACAAAAAGGTACAAAGGCGGACTTAATGCCTTAGGCATTCTCTACCAGTCAACCAAGGGTGGTGGAGAGATTAGATGGCAGGTGCTTTGATTGAACAATGATGAAAAAACAAAAAAAAAACTCTTAAAACTAGGTACACAAATACATAAATCTATATCCACATAGTACAAAATAAAGTCACTTTTCGTTTCTGTTCGTGTGATTTCTTAGATCTTCCAAACATCAGAATGTAAGTTCATCATTTAGAGTATATATTTAAGACAGTTTATGTATAATTTTTTATTTAATTAAAACGGTTTAGAACCAATTACAGAAATTAAAGACACAGTTTGTATATACACATACACATAAAAGATAATATCATCAAGTAAAAAGTTAACAGCACTTTCATAAATACCTCCCACATTACTTCTGACATGCCGAAAAAATCTTCGTCCATTCTTCCGCTAACAGATCGTTGGAAAAATATAAGTGTTTACTTAGATATTTCACACAAATCGATGTTTGAGTAAGTCGCCATTGCACCCATGCGAAGTAGGAGCTAGTCGCTAGTTTAAACATAAAAATTCAATTAGCAAACAATTGCCAGTCTTCTGGGCACGTTCCCGGATGACAGCGATACGGACGAGTATTTCGACGCCTAAATATCCTTTCGTTTTTGTATTTATTTACATAGTTAATTAGCAAACTAATTAATTATCTTAATATTTAGAGTATAGATATAAATCGCGAACACCAAATCACTTCCCCAAAACATTAAACCTACCTTTTAGCGGCTAACGTATCAAGCGGGCGTGATAAGCTTTGTGACTACGTAAGCCTCATTTCATCTAAGCCGCAATAATGATTCCGCTTATTTGAAATTCACAAAGCGCATCAGAACTTCTAATCAAAAACCCTAAAAAGTCAAAACATTGTTTAATAGTCCCCACAAACATTTTAATTACGTAACGGAGGGGTTCTCAAAATGACTTTGCGCAATAAACCTCAGAGCCAAAGAATAAAAAGGTACAGAAGCAAAACCTGCTCGGAACGCTTTTTAACTACATAAACAGGGTCAAATTAAATTAGCTAGCGAAACTTCACAGTCGCAATGGCTCTCGATATCTAAAGACGAGATAACAAAAAAAAAATGAGGATTTTTTTTGAGATCAACAATTTCAGCTAGTGTGTCACTTGAAATAACAGTTGTTTGTGTTTTTGTAACAGTGTTTCAAGGCACCGCCGGGGCTGCGGGTTGTTCGAAAGAGATACCGTGGCCCCTGGCACAGGCAACTGAAGGAACACGGGTGGGTTTTAGTCAGTAAAAGTCTGACACTCCCTTCTGCTTCGCCCAGAGCGGGAGGGGTCATTTGATGATTTCTCACCCCAAAAAAAAAAAAAGGCACTGCCACACGGGCAATGCGTTGTCGCAACGCAGCTGTTCTTACTACGACGTCGCAGTGTCTCGGTGTTGGGTGTGTCGGGCTTCTATATATACTACAAAGAGCACTGCGCTGCGATGCCGCTCCGTATCGCACTGCAACATCCCTGCCCGCTCTCACTGGTCCCCTTGTCCGTCGCCGCATGTCGTTGCAACGCTCCGTGTGGCATGTCACAGTTGTGTGGCATCGCAACGCGCTGGCAACGCATCGTAGGACTTCGCTTTCTTACCTGTATATATTATGTCGTCTCTTTCTAAAGCAAGATGTGACACAACTCGCGAAGTTGACCGAACTTAAGCGAATACGAGAGTGTAGAAGGGCACTTCGGTTTTTTTCGTGCAACCTCGGCTCACCTCGGGCGAGTTCGGATCGTTGTTATTTATTGCGCCCGAGTCAAAGGAGGAAGGAGGCGTCCCGTAGTTCTTAGCACGAGTGTGCTGTCATGTACTTCGGATTTTGGTCAATTTTTACTGGTAATTCATCGAAGCAACTTCGCGAGTAGTGTAGTGCATGTTAAACGTTTTAGTTTTCAAATACCTTAGATGAGTGTCGCTTCTACACGATTTTATTATTCTATGCTCAGGGCTGACACAAGCATGTGAATAATTCATAAATACCTCCCGGTTTGTTTACGTGTTGTCCCGAAATGTTTAAAGGGACTTTTTATATTTTAATGTAGCCCTCACGTTTATAAAAAACACGAGTAATTTAATATGATAATTTTAATAAAGACTTTTTGCTGGTGTAAATAAATGTTTTTTTCATGGTAATGTTCTGTAGGTAAAATTTTATGTTTAATACGTTTAAATAGTTCACGTTTCATTTCGTTCACAATTTTCGTGTTTAGATTTTCAAGTTTGGTTATAAATAATTAGCGACCCGCCCCTGCTTCGCACGGTTTTTACGACTTGACACAACATTGAGATTGCTTCATTGTATTTTAGTTTAAAATTAATGTATTTGGAAGACCTATGTCCAGCAGTGGACTGCTGTAGTAGTCTGATGATGATGACGAGACACAAAAACAGGAAAAAATTCTCATAATGATAGTGAAAACCGTATCAAAAACAGTTGCGTGATTTAAAAGAACAACGCGGTCACACAGACAGAAACGAAATGAGACTTTAATTTATATTATGTATAGATAGGTAGCAAGTTGCGATATTTGCTGAATTCCTTCTCTCCACTTAACCTCAAATTGTTTTAGTGTATGAACATTCAATACAAGAAAAAGTCAGCATGAATACAAAAACAGCCCAAAACATTCATGTAATAAGGTAATATATTAAAAAACCAAAGCTATGTTACCGTTGAAACATAATCAAAAAACAAAACATTTTAACACGCCATTTTTAAATCAACCCGATGCGAAAATATGTAACCATGATTTTATGTTTTTTTTGTTGTCTCCTTTACTCTTTCACACGCTGTCTACATCTCTGTATCTATTGTCCTATCGCAGGTATGCTGGAAGAGATTTCTTATGAAATAAGCATCACCTCTGTACCTATTTTTCTGTTCTGTTTTTTTTTCTCGTCTTTTTATATATGTGTGTACATAAATGTTTAAATCAATAAACAAGTAGATATGGGTCGACATCAATATCAAAAATATTAATTAACAGATACAAAGTGAGATTATTAGAAACTCGAGTGGCACTCTGCCAATGGTTGGAATAATAGGGATGGCTACCGGGCCGATGGGCGAACCAACATCGTCATTAGCAAATGGAGTTTCACCGCAAACTCGAGCCAACCCTGAATTTTGAGAGCCGGTCGGTTAAATATTGGTTTTGGAAAAAGCTTTCGGCTTTAATAGAATTTTCTCATTTTTGATTAGCTTCTGTTTTGAATATATTGATGACATATTTGATGATTCAGGCACAAAATCTAGACTTTTATTTGTTTTAAATCTTTTGGGAACTGAAAAATGTGCTTTTTATTATCTATACAGGCTGATTTTTTAAAGACCAGCCAAACTTAAGGATGTGGTACAGACCATCAAACTGAACAACTTTCTGCATGGGACAAATAGCGTAATCGCGAAAATTTTATCAACTGTCCCATAGAAAACTTCAATACCTACTCGACCTAAATGTATGGGATGGCTGAATTTTTATTCGCGATTACGATGTTGGTCCCATGGAGAAAGTTTCAGTTTGATGGTCTGTACCACATTCTTAAATTTGGCTGGTCTTTAAAAAATCAGCCTGTATAGGATAGACAAATTACAGTGTCTAATTTAACATTCTATAAAATAAATTTAGAGCATGTCATTAAGGAAAGGTATGCACAACGTGCCCGTAGGCGAGCGATTTGGCAACGTCGCCGCGCGAACATATTTTCGTAGGAACGGTCAAAATTAGTTAAATACCGCTAGTTCAACGCGTTGCTAACTTGCTTCATGTTGTGAACTCAGCGATGAATGGAACGGGCGCGAGCTAAAGGTGATACTATAATTTTCTTATAGTTCTCATAACTAGGAATAAAAAAATATCTGGAAGGACGATACTTAATTCGTGTCTACTTGAAGGCAACAACTTAGTTTGCACTATCTAAGGCGATAATTACACGATTTTTTCAAGAATTTAGATTTGGGAAATGACAATTTATTATTTATTTATTTATATATGTATACTTTATTGTATACCACCAAAATACAGGGTTTTTCATTAAGAGCGCTCGAACTTTGAAATGAAATAAAATAACCTGTTTAAGTGATATTGCCATAATTTTGGTTTAATTTTAAAGGAAATTCGATGACATTATTTATGGAATATAATTTCAGTCAAATGGCCGCCGCGACTCCGCTGTAGGTGTTGTATTCTGGAGGACCAATTTTGGACGACATCTTCGCATAAATGGGGCTCAATTTCACGAAGAACGCGAATTATGTTAGCCTTCAGGCTGGCAATTGTCTGTGGTTTGTCTACATAGACCAGAGATTTTACGTAGCCCCACAGAAAGAAGTCGAGTGGTGTTAAGTCACACGATCTCGGTGGCCAGTTGATGTCGTTGACCACGCGAGATGACGAAGCCAGAAACTTCTCATCCAATAAATTTAATGTTTCCCGTGCAGTATGGCAAGTAGCGCCGTCCTGTTGGAACCACATGTTTGTGAGACCCATACCATCTGTCCTAGGCCACAAAATTTGTTATCATCGTCCAATATCGGTCGCCATCGACAGTGAGCGCGGCTCCTTGCGCATCTTAGAAGAAATAACTGACTGATGATTCCGCCAGGCGAAAATCCACACCAAACAGTGACTTTTTCGGAGTGTGGAGGCAACTGATGAATCTCACGTGGATTTTCGTCGCTCCAAATCCGGCAATTTTGTTTGTTAACAAAGCCACTCAACCAGAAATGAGCCTCATCACTAAAGATGATTTTTTTTCCGAAAGTAGGGTCAGCCGCCAAATGCTCTAAAGCACAATCAGAGAATACACGGCGCAGTCTGTGGTTGTAAGGTTTTAGCTCTTGAGTTAATTGAACTTTGTATGGATGAAAACGCAGGTATCGACGCAAAATCCGCCAAGTTGATGTCGTAGAAAGACCCGGCTCTTGCGCACGACGCAGAATGGACTGCCTAGGGTATTCTCGCACACTATCACGAACGGCAACAATATTCTCCAACGATCTTGCGTTTCTTTTCACGTACAGGCACTGCTTCATCGATCACCGACCCGGTTGTCTCAAATTTATTAATTAAACGACGGATTGTGGACTCTGTAGGACGGCCCTGAATGCCATAAATTGGACGCAATGCACGGAACGTTATGCGAACAGAGTACTGATTTTGATGATAAATTTTAACAATTTCTACGCGTTGTTGAAGCGTGTAGCGTTCCATGGTGAAATGTCACAACAAAATCTGTATTCCCGCCAAATTTGACAGCTATCGCTTTACCAAGATGGCCGCTATACGCTGTCAAAGTTCGAGCGTCCCTATTGAAAACCCTTTTACATAGCTTGTAAAATACATGACACACTACAAAATATACAATGGGCGGCCTTATCGCATTACTGCGATCTCTTCCAGGCAACCTTAGAATGGACAGTGATTTTCCTTGACATAAAATGGGACTGTCGTTGGTGCAAATATTATGTATACAATACATTAAAATAGATACACAAATATATACATATCCAAAATTATAGATACATAAATACATACATACTATATATACAAGCAACGAAAAATAAAAGAAGACTGTAGATGATTTCCTATGTTGACATTAGTACCTAAGCCAAATAAAATGGGAGAGGGCGCTGACTCTTGACATACAGGTACACCTAGTTCAGGAGTCAGAGGCTTCAAACAAGTTTTTGCAACCTATTATGTCAATAAAGAACTATTATTATTATTATTATCTCGTTTATTATTATTATTATTGCAGTTAGGACAACAAGATCACAACGACAAATAGTGTTCTTTTAAAAGTCTTTTGAACACCTGTATCGACTGCGCGCGTGTTATTTCAACTGGCAATGCATTTCACAAACGAGCGGCCTGGACAGTAAAGGATTTATTGAAGAAAGTTGTGGAATGCATAGGCATTTTGGGCATTTATAATGAATATGTAACACTTACTGCACCTCTTAGTTCGATTTGTCGCAAGTTTTAAATTTCATCCTGTTTATGTCAATTTGTTTAATAATTTATTTGCCAGACTGTATGTAATTCAAGCAAATTATTTATTAAACAAATTGATACTCTTCGTCCACTTGTCATGTTATACCCATCTCAAATACCTGTCAAGGAATGACAGTACATTAACTATGTATAACGATAGCCTACGACTGAGTTCTGGATAACGTTATACGGGTTTTGCAAATCGATTGAATTTTGTGTCTATATCTCTGACGCTGAGACCGTACATATTTGCAAAACTAAAGGAAAAACGGTTTTTCGTTTATAGTTTGCATTGTCAAATCCAGCCACCATGTTTACTCTTGCAGCTGAGAAGTCTATTAAAAAGGAAAGGTAAAACTTTTTTGTTTGTAAGATTGTTTTGGAGGTAATCTCCGGAACTACCAGTCGGATAGGAAAAAAATGTTTGCATTTGATAGCCCAATTCTTGAGAAAGGCTATAGGTTATAAAACATCATGCTAGAACCCTAAGTAGCCGAGCAAAAAGAAAAAAAGGCCGAAAGAACGCGAAGCGAAAACGAAGTACTAGCGTGAGCAGGCGATGCGATGCGATGGATCGGGGAACAACAAATTTTACGCAGACGAAGTTGCAGACTGAAGCTAGTTAGACATAATTTTGTAATGACCATGCACTAGATTTCAATATAAAAGTTCATTAGTATCACAAAAGTAAAGAAAAAATATTGATTGCGGCTCGTACAAGAAGATCGCAAACTAAACTAAACAGAGTCAAAAATAAAAACCGAATTATATTTTTCTAAAGTAACAAAAAGAAAAATGAAACAGAAAGTCATATACGAGCAGCCTGATACTGCGACATTACAGCTTGGGACCGTTTAAAATCCCCAAAAGAGCAGGAATTTTAAGAGGATCTTGGACCAGGCTGCCATAAAACATTCCCCAGCATATATCTTGTCTACACAATTTTGTATCTTCCCTCGATTTATTTATTTTTCCAAGAGCTCCTTACATTGTACTTCAAAGGACCATAAACTGAAACACGTTTGGTAAGCACGTGCTCTATTTATTGTCACGACAGATGTGTCTGAAACGGCTGAGATTTGGCTTTATAAAAAAAATATATATCTTTTAATAAAACAGATAGAACAGTATTATTTTAAAATTTATAACAGAGCTCATAAAAACAAAAACACTGAGAATCATTTTTTTGTTATTATTGTAATTTCCGAACACCTCGCAACCGAGATTGTCTCAGAACATACGTCATGCTCATATATGAATCAAGTAGCGCCGCTGCAGCATGATAAATCGACGTTAAATTCATTTCTAAAAGCTGTCGGGCATTATTGTTAGTTATAAGTTTTGATTCAAAGTCCAAATTACAGCCAACCATAGAATCAAAAGCAGTACCTCAAACTCGGTAGTCAGTGCTGTGATCAGTGAAACATCGAATAGAATAGACTAGAATAGAATATTCTTTGTCAGCAACGCTAAAATGGAATTGGGCTGGACACAACGTTTGAACCATCGGTCGTCTGACATGCGGCAGATGTCATCTGCCGCATGTCAGACGACCAATGGTTCAAACTTAAGACACAATGGGTCCCTCTTCATTAAGTGGGGCCCATTGTGTCTTAAGTCTTATGTTGCTTGCCATTGCAAGCGACATCGCGGCAGGCCCAGACAGAGTTGGAGGGATGAGCTGGACTCCTTCAACAAGAACTGGTCCTCGGAAGCTTTTTTTTTTTTTTTTTTTTTTTTTTTTTTTTTTTTTTTCAGGATGGGAAATCATCAAATGACTCCTCCCGCTCTGGGTGGAGCAGAAGGGAGTGTCAGACTCTTACTGACTAAAACCCACCCGTGTTCCTTCCTTAGCCCTTTACGTACCAGGGCAGCGGTAACCCTTTCGGACAATCCCGCTACCCCGGCAGGCTTCGGCCCTGTCGGGCCCCGTCAACTACGCTGACATCTCTTTGAGGCGCGCGTGGAACACATACACGCCGTCCAGCACGGGCCTGGTCCTGATCGGACGGAGAGCTACCCATTGCTCTCCGCCCGCAGGCCCGCGCCTACGGTGGCCGGGAGTCGTCACGCGGCTCCCGACGCCCGGAGCGTCTCCCTCGGCGGCTGAGGCGTGAGGATCTTTCCCTCGCCCATCCCGCCACCTCCTTCGCTAGCATGACTGCTTCGCAGAAGGAGGTGACCGCCTCCCACTCCCTCTCGCCCCGGACCATGGCTTGCACCAGGGCCGGGCGCGAGAGGTCGCCGCCGCTGCCGATCGCCTCTACGAGGACACGGCGGTGCTCTGCCCAAGCGGGGCAGACCTCCACCGTATGCTCCACCGTGTCCTCTGGGCGATCCTCGCAGTGGTGACACCCGGGCGTCTCCTCCCGCCTGATTATGTGCAGGAACCTCCCGAAACATCCGTGTCCGGAGAGGACCTGCGTCAGGCGGTAGGTGAGAGCGCCGTGACGCCTCTCTAGCCACTCCTCAAAGAGGGGTCTTACCGCCGCTATCGTGGCGTGCCCTGCGCTGGGTTGCGATAGTCGCGCCTTCCATTCCACCATGAGACCGCGCCGGAGGTCCGTCCGCTCCGCAGCGATTTGCCGCGGGTGCGGAGTTTCCCCCCGACGTAGTGCCTCAGCGCGCCAGTCATACAGGCGCGCGAGGACTATCGCCTCCAGATCCCATGGTGGCAGTCCGGCAAGGAGGCTTGCTGCCTCGCCCGAGATCGTGCGGTATCCCCGGATAAGCCTTATGGCTACCACCTTTTGGGGCGCGTTCAGGTAGTGTGCGGCTCTCAGCCGCAATGAACGCGCCCATACCGGGGCCCCATAAAGGGCCATGGACCGCACGACCCCTGCGTAAAGCCTCCGGCAGGAGGCGTTTGGCCCAGAGAGTAGTAGAAAAAAACTAAGGAGACCTTTGCCCTGCAGTAGGATGTCACCGGCTTTTAATAATAATAATGTACACCATATATATTACAGAATATAAACGTAGAAATTAAAAAAAAAAAAACAATAAAACCTTGGTGCAATCTTAAGCCTAATAAGTTAATATCGATGCATCAAGACTCAATTTTAGTTCATTCTCACTAACTCTCATAATTTACCCAACGAAAAACTATTTTTAACTCTTGCTTTTATAATCAAGAATTTAAATCAGACCCACTTAGCAATCAGGACGCAAACTTCGTTTTTCTGTCATAAAATAAATCAACGTAAAACAAGCTGAAAGCAGCACCATGGGTCAACGTGGTTCCTTAAAGATTAATATTCATGTTATACAATTTGTAATAGCTGTTTCTGGCGTAGAATTGAAATTTACGACTGTCATATTTTAACTTTCTCGGGAACTTTATTAAAGAGAAAGGGGCTGGTCCTTCGACCCGGTTGTGTTGAGGAAAATATTCTATGACATGATGACGAATTACTTGGCGCTAAAGGACATCATTCATTTTGTATCCAAAAAAATGTACTGTTTTCTTATGGGAAATGACCTCTTGAGCATTTTTTACTGTTACGACGAAATTCTATAATTAGCCCCGGGGCTGCTATTTGAGATTGAAAATGCCAATAATCATGTTTTTATAACAAGTTTATAGCTAAAACATGTTCAGGATGTTAAATTTAAATAAAAATTGGTATTTATTTAATGTTATGCTTAAAACACTTGTTATAAGTGTTAAATATGATTTTTGTTTTTTTTTGTTTCAGAATACCTATTATATCTTTAGCATAAGCATAAAATCAGCCTATAATGTTCCCACTGCTGGGACACAAGCCTCCTCTCTGTGATTGGGAGTGAGCCAAAATCCACCACGAATGTCACACGTCTTCTTATTTTTGGTTCTAGAACATGCCAGTTGCCTCACGATGTTTTACTTCACCGTTTTGAGAACAGTGGTGATGAAATTAAATACATAAAGTAAATTGTCTGTCTGGGTTCAAACTCACGATGTTCAACTCGTAAGTAGGGGCCACCACAGCTCCAGAATTGCTAAAGAAAGGTTAAATCCTATTTGAACCAGATACGATGTAGTGTCAAAATCAAAATCAAATTCATTTATTCAAATTAGGCTAAGAATCAGCACTTTTCGAACGTCAAAATTACAAAAGACAGTCCCCCAAAAACGCCCGCCCTTCACCGGTTCCTAGTGCTATCGCTGGGAAAAAGAAGTGGCGCAACAAACTCCCCAGCAGCATAGCTGTCTGTTCAGTTAGAAAATACTTGATACTTGATCGTATACAATACTAGGTGTTAAGTAATTAACATTACAAAGCACAAACATAAAATTAAATTATTTGCCATATGTCAGCTAGCCACGCCAATATACCAACAAATATAATAAAAACTAGACGTACTCAAGCTGAAAAATAAATAATTAAAATTAAAATGTAAATAAAACTTACTACCTAAATAAAAGCCTACAGGCATAAAGGGTGTGACAGCAGTGTATTGAACCTCCCACGCTTCCCTTGATTATTATTTTTCGTAAGAATGCGTACCCAGGCACTTTACAGTGAGCGCTTCCGAGCGCAATAGGTTGATGTGTCCAACGACCCCTAAAACAGCTCAGTCATAAGTATCATTTCCAATTCACCCTTAATAAAAGTTACACAAATACTGATAAATAAAACATAGACATAAAATAAATTTCGTGGAAAATTCTAAAGGATCCCGGGAACCTTCATGAATATTTTTAACAAACAAACACGACTTCTTAGTAAACTAATTTCTCAGCCAAGAGAGTTGTGTTTTTTTTTATTCTGGAAATCTGGAATGTTTCCATTGTCGGCATAAGAAAGTTTCTCTTTCGAGAAGGATCAATTTATAAGCTGGTCCTTCGATACAGTGGTACAACTATATGTATGTATTTACTAGCTGTGCGCGACTTCGTTCGCGTCGATGTCGGTAAACAATGATGTGTCTCTTTCCTTATTTTTTTTTAATAATAGTTGCTTTAGTTACTCCTTATAACATCAGCTATCTGCCAGTGGAAGTCCCATCGAAATTGGTCCAGCCATTGCTGGGACGAACAATCAGCCGGACAGACATCTAAACAATTTTTGTATAATAGTTTTTTTTGTTCTAAGTACCTTATATACGTTTAGATTAAGCAAAAAGCTGTTATTTTGGCACTTTTTACATTACAAACAGACACTTTTATATTACTTATTTGTATGTATGTAAAGATATATAATTGGGGTTCACAGTATTTTAATTAAAAAATAAGAGACGGAGATGTTGTAGCTATTCGATCTGTAGCACCTTGTATAGACACAATACTCGTATTAAATATTATTATTCTTCTATACAAAGTGCTGCTTGCTTTAAAAGTAAAATAAGTGTTTCCTGTAAGATCAAAATAAATAAAAATGAAATGCTTTTCATCGGTAAGCGCATCACTTGGGAACGGCTAGACCAATTTGGCAAGTTTTTGTTTTAATATGTTTGTAATAGTTCGTTATTAGGTTTTGATAAACAGAAAAACTTGAAAAGTTTCAAAGCAAATTTTCAAATTTGGGATAACTGAACGTTCTTTTTTCTGTAGGAGTTTTGTATGAATTATTGAAATTTGGACAGGGCAACGTCTGTTGTCTGTCCTTAAGAAAGTGGCTGGGAGAGACTGGATGCGGAATGCGGAGGTCAGGGTGTTGTGGCGCCGGAGTGCCTCGAACATTTCAATTTACCAAAGCAAAAATAAAGCTATTTCCACATTGAATGAGGACACGTAATTCAAGATCTGCAATAAAAGAAACCTTGGCGTTATAAATTCCTTACACACACGCGTTGCATATAAATGTGGTATATGAATTAATTTCAGCGAGGTCAAATGTAATAAAGTTTTCAGGGACTTCCAGTGATAGTATCTATATTGCGTTTTATAAAATTATGGGTTATGTTTTTCATATAGGAATGTTTGTCAGGGTGTAAAGGAGTATGATATGTGAATGTAAAGACAGGCAGTCTGCCGCCGCAGGAGACGCCCTGGACGGGAGTCAACAGCCGACTCCCGGCCACCGTAGGCGCGGGCTTGCGGGTGGCGAGCTATGGGCAGCTCGCCGCCCGGTAAGGACCAGGCCCGGGTCGACGGCGCGTTGTGTTCCACGCGCGCCTCAAAGAGCTGTCAGCACGAACTGACGGGGTCCGCTAGGGCCGATGCCGCCGGGGTTGCGGGTTGTTCGAAAGAGATACCGTGGCCCCTGGCACAGGCAACTGAAAGAACACGGGTGGGTTTTAGTCAGTAAAAGTCTGACACTCCCTTCTGCTCCGCCCAGAGCGGGAGGAGTCATTTAATGATTTCCCACCCAGAAAAAAAAAAAAAAAAAAGACAGGCAGTCTCTACAAAAATGACAAAATAAAACCGTTTAAGACTGAGCATTTTAAATGTTTACCCATTTCAATCTATTTTTAAACTACTAGTGTTTTTTTTGTTGTAAATTCGGTGGCTAATAGACTTGTTAAGTTAAGTTTAAACCTGGTAGAAAAGGCGAAACCCCAGTTAACGTACGGTTTTTCACAAGAAATACAATATTGCACAATATTAATGTTGTGCAATATTGTTCAATAACAGGGCTGGCTCAATCAGCATTGCCATCTAAATTGGCGCTGCCAGCCTTTTGGGCACTTTTCCCATTGACAGCGATGCGGACGAATTTTTTTATGCCCAATGAGCTCTTCCCTTTTTTTTGTTTCGTATCTATAAGTACCTACTTACATTAATATCCGTTCATAATATCAATATTTTAGTAATAGATTGTATAGTACATTATGACGATTACAGTCATTATTAAAGACATTGTCGCGCGTTAAAGACATGTTTATGAATTGAAAGGCTTGTCATATATGGAACGCTTTGAAAAATGCCTTCCTTCGCATAGTATTGGTACTCCACTTAGACAAGTATTGTTTGTGAAAACAGATGTATTGCTTGTGATTTTACAGTTTTAATAAACCCATATTTTTTTTGCAATAACGTCGTAGATACGACCACAGCTACACTAATAATAATAGAAATATATCTATGATGATACTTCTACGGTTATTATTTGCACTATAACTTTTAACACTATCCTAAAATGTCGGGATGGCTCTCATATTGTCAGTAAGTCCGTGACTTGGCACACAAATAGACAAAACGACCTTTTTGTATTAGAGAAAAGAGATTATAGGGTTGTTGGAGGACATCTTTATTGCAGGGATCATGGATTGGGAAATCAACGTGGGTTTAATATGATAGTTCGAAGGATAGGATCTGGTAAAAAGCCTCTTAAGAGACGGATTTGGTGTAATTTATGAACTGAAAACTTGCTTAGGCGCACTTTGCGCTTTTTGAAAGAAAAGAAAGAAAAAGTATTTATTGCGACTCGTACTTACAGGAAGACCACAAACTAAACTTTCTGAACAGTGAACGAAAATTAACCGTCACGCTCGGGTCGCACGAGTTGGTCGGTGAAGTTGATTCGCGTGTACTAGGCTCCTATCGCATGTTTTAAATTGTATCTTGTGGCCATAAGCACACAACCTTGTTTTTTGTTGTCAAAAGAATATTTTGTTACATTAATAATTATCATGCCCGAAAGTCTGACAACCAGTTTTAACAAGGGATATCGTGATACCCAGTAACTGGGTTATGGAGAACAGGTAGGCAGTTGCTCCATGTAAAATACTGGTGCCCAGATGCATCCAGCTAGACTGGAAGCCAATCCCAACATAGGCAAGATTTTTGTATGTTCTCATTTAATTGTATATTTATTTTGAGTTTGTTGCAATTTTATCGTTAATTTTAACGATAAAATTCGTCGTTATTTTCGTTTTTTTATTAGGAGTAGATGCGCATCCCTGATGATGCGTGTTCGCGACGGCACCAACAGTATTCTCAGTGTGTTCGCAGACCGGTGGGATTCCCCGATGTTGCGGAGGTGGATGCAGCTCCGCGCTGAGTTTTAATTGTATGTACATCTGTGTCTGTAACCTACTAACACTAGAAGTTAAGTAAAATTGTAACTAACCCATGGACTCCTGTCTTAAATAAAAGTTTTCTATTCTATTCTTCTTTAACAATTCAAATTAAACTTAAGTATTAATAAAATACTCTCATCAATTATAATGATACCCATCAAGTTTTAGTATATCACGCTATTAACATTTAAATATAGCCCCACGCACCCACGGGCGATTTTTTTCGCGCACTGGATTTTCAACGTTCTGCTCAGCGCCGAGAGTTGAAATTCCAACAGTGTTTTTTTGACGGACTAGGATGCACTCTCTTAGATTCTCAATGCTCGGTTCTATATCGTGAGTTGAAAATCCAGTGCGTCATCAAAATAGTCGCGTTAAAAAATTGCCCGTATGAACCTGCACTCTAATTGTCCAACACACTATCAATCACAATCTGAATCACTTTGAAGGATATTGCTAATCCACTGCTTCATACGTTCGATAAACGTGTCTGCTCAACAGCGTAAATAACGCAATGAATGTTGTTGAAGTGTCAAAATGAAACTCATTGCTACTAATAGTGTTTCACGCAATTTCCCCGCTGAGCTTAGAAACAAATGACTAAACTCATTTCGACTACGAAATTCTTGGAAGCAATTTACAGCGACGAATAGCGTTTTATATAGTCAATTAGCTAAAAGGTAGGTAATGTTTATTTAGTACAGTTGTTTTGTGATATTTATAGAGGTCACACACGTAGTTTTTTTACTTAAATACTGCTTGATGTCAATGATTTGTTAAGTAAAATGTAAAAGTAGAAAGAGAATCGTGGGTGTTGCTAGATTTATATGAACAGATTTGAATAAATAGAGAATATGGTGGCAGGGACATCGACGCTATCGCCTGACGCAGTTCCTCTCCGGACGGACGGATCGCGGACATCCGCACGGATGTTTCGGGAGGTTCCTGCACATCATCAGGCGGGAGGAGACGCCCGGGTGTCATCACTGCGAGGATCGCCCAGTGGATACGGTGGAGCATACGGTGGAGGTCTGCCCCGCTTGGGCGGAGCACCGCCGTGTCCTCGTAGAGGCGATCGGCAACGGCGGCGACCTCTCGCGTCAGGCTCTGGTTCAAGCCATGGTCCGGGGCGAGAGGAATTGGGAGGCAGTCACCTCCTTCTGCGAAGCAGTCATGCTAGCGAAGGAGGTGGCGGGATGGGTGAGGGAGAGAACCTCACGCCTCAGCCGCCGCGGGAGACGCTCCGGTTGTCTGCTCCCGTCCACCGTAGGCGCGGGCCTGCGGGCGAAGAGTAATGGGTAGCTCACCGTCCGATCAGGACCAGGCCCGTGCCGGACGGCGCGTATGTGTCCCACGCGCGCCTCGAAGAGATGTCAGTATAAATGACGGGGCCCGATAGGGCCGAAACCTGCCGGGGTAGCGGGATCGTCCGAAAGGGTTACCGCTGCCCTGGAACATAAAAGGCTAAGGAAGGAACACGGGTGGGTTTTAGTAAGTAGTGTCTGACACTCCCTTCCACTCCACCCAGAGCGAGAGGGGTCATTTGATGATTTCCCAAGGGACATTGATGCGCAACCTGTTACCATGGATTCGGTACATGATTCCGACCCGTCTGCGTTGAAATTTTTCGTTGGTTATTAAAAAAACCCTCGAAAACCATGAAACGACATCCATGACGAAAACATAAAAAAAAATTGTACCCGCCATCTTCTATTTCCGTTTTGACCTGACTATTGGCTTCGCGGGTCATGTTACAGCTTGGGCGTCGATGTCCCTGCCATCCTGTATAATTAATAAGGACAGCATTTCAAAAGCGTTTTTAATTCATTTGACATGCGCAATTCTTGGAAATTATTTGGCACTTTTTTGTCGACACGAAATAGTAGTTAAAACCGTCGGCTTATCGCTGAGGGTAATTTAGGCTTGATGTGACTTAACAGATTTAGCCCATGTACGCTCTGGCGATTTTTAACGCGACGATTTTTTATGGTGCACTGAATTTAAAACTTTCGGTATTGAGCCAAGCATTGAGAATCCAACATTGCGCATCCTAGTGCATCAAAATAGGCGTTGAAAATCTAGTACGCGAAAAAAAATCACCCGTGGCCGGCCTTAAGTATGATGTGACTTAGGGCGGGTTGTTTCACGTCCACTTGACGCACGCGTAAACGTCAAAAATGGGGCTAACTATCGTCAAACCAAAAAAAAAGCGTTGTTTCAAATTACAATTACAGAATTATGGCCTTACTGTTATTATTTAACGTTCGTATGTTACGTTATCCAGCTATTTGAAATAACCGGCCCTTAACAATTTTTTCTATAAACATCAGCATCATCATCTTTATTAACTTGTAATCGCCGTGCAATGAGCAAGTATACAGGCTGGCAGGGAGATCGACGCGCAAACGTCACCACGTCATATGATTCTAGGCCCCCTTATCGTAGAAATAAATCGAAAGTTATAAAAGAAAAATCTACTGTTTCATAGAACATGTCAGAATTCAAAATATTTTACTCCACGTGTCGTGTAGGTCTACCTACACGGCACTGAAACACAGACGCTATGTGCACGGTTCCAATTAGTCATTTCCTATAGAGAAATTTTAGCGCGGCCGAAGTCGTGTGCCGAAGCTAGTATTAAATAATCGGCCTTACATGTACTTCAACCAACATATTCAACATCCACCAACACAAACACAGACTAGTCTAGCAACAACATGATAACTAAACATAGGTTCAGTGGCCAGCAGCCAATCTTTGTTCCGAACTCCGAGAGTAATCAGAACTACGAGTATGTCTACAGGCTGTTCCAACTTACTTAGTAGTTACTCTGCTCGTATCATGTTTATGTTAACATCAAAGAGGGTAGCGTTGGTTTTGATGATATAAACACTGTCAGGCAGTGAGTAGGTTGCCAAATGACATCGTGTAGTTTAAGATTAATGTCAAGGTCAGGTTTTAGGCTATGTCTAAAAGAACTCATTTGTAGCGGATCAAATGTTTGTAATCTCTCCTAAACATGACTTGTCCAAAATGTTGATGAAAGAATCTGTTAGTTTTACGTCATTTGATCCGATGCGTGGGATCTCTCTAATTTTTGGGCGCTTTACTTTGTGTAAATTATTTTATCGCCATTGCTTTCAAAACAGTGAAGAAAAACATCGTGAAGAAACCGGCATTTCCTAGAACCATCATTCGAAGACATGTCACATCTACGAACCCACTGGTCAAAGTCCTTTGACTTTGACCAGTGGGTTCGTAGATGTGACATGTCTTAATCATTTATTTCAAATAGGCACATAAAAGGCACTTTTGGACGTCAAAAAGTAAAATAAAATCGATTCTAGTCACCCCTTCCAAAATTTAGTTTTCGTATGGAGAAGAATGGGCAAGGAACTCCACCGTTACTCTATGATCTGGGCTGGACTGGGCCGGCGTAGAGGACCACTCCCGTCTCCGTCTCCTCTGAGTGGAGGCCTCTGTCCCAGCTGTGAGAACTTTAATGGCTGATTATAGCAAAGAGATCTCGAGGTTTTGCCATATAGTAGCAAATGTCCTGCTTTGTACCTTTTAGCGACCCGCCCGTGGTACACACGGGCATGCTAGGTCATTATTATCTGCCGAGCCTTTTCCCAACTATGTTGGGGTCGGCTTCCAGTCTAACCAGATGCATTTGAATACCAGTATTTTACATGGAGCGACTGCATATCCGACCTCCACAACTCAGTTAATGCGTAATACGATGCCCCTTTGTAAGACTGGTTGTCAGACTTTCGGGCTAGTGACGACGTAACGACTGTCAAAGGTCCACGAATGACAGCCGGGACCAACGGCTTAACGTCACACGGAGGGGAATCTCGGAATGTAAAGATGGTCACCCGTCCACAGACCAACCACGGCAAGCGTGCTTAAACCTAATCCATCGACCTGTGTGGCTGTTATTATTTAGCCACGAGCCCCTGCCTCTCGGACGTATGCTAGAAGGTACATAGTCGAATAAATTCATTAATTCTTCTTTGCGAATCTCTATGGCACTTTACACTTTACACACGAGTAAGACAATAGTAGGTACGTGGGTAAACACAGTACAAAGGGGCAGAAAAGCTAAATACCGTCATGAAATTCTCACCGATGTAAAATCGTTCTTTCAGTGAAGACGATAAAAACTCTACGTGACTTGAATTTGATGAAGATTTTCACATTCTTTTTATTTACTTAATTTGATATAAGTGTACCGAGGTTATGGTAGAAGAGTTGCCCTTCAGGGGGAATACATAGCAGCCTAGTTCTCACTGCTAGGGCACAGGCCTCAGGAGGTCCACTCCCTCTCAACGGCAGGCCGTTGAGAGGGAGTGGACTGTAATCTACCACGCGGGCCCAGCGCGGTTTGGTAGATGTTACCTATCTTCGAATTTTTGGTTCTGCACGTCACATACAGGGTTTTCTCACGGTGTTTTCCATCACCGTTTGAAGAGCAGTGGTGATGAATTTATTAACAACTCGTAAGTCAGTTCCGAAACCACTGGGCCACCACTGTTCTCCAGGGATTACAGGTGTGATGTTTTTATGCTATGTAATACTTTGGTTTTGGACGGGTATAAGAGAAAATAGGGTAGTTGCCTGGGTAAAAAATAATAATTTTATTTAGTCCGTCAGTTAGATTATCGAAAAATAATGGACACGTATTTTTTCTTTTGTCAATCAAACAAAAAATGACAAACATAAAGCGCGTCAAAATTCGGGAGTGCGGGTCGTGACGTCACGCGGAACTTTAACGGGCGATATCTTCATCATTTTTAATATAATTGACAAAAGAAAAAATACGGGTTCAATATTTTTTTATAATCTAACTGACGGACTAATTAGAATTTTTTAGGAAAGTAGCCTATTACTACCTTCTCAAGTTGCGAAGAAACATTTCGGACTTCGGCATCCAATTTATTGAAATGGACTTTGCGCTCATCAAAAAGTTTTCATGGAGAGCATTAAGCAATGAAATCATTTCCTGTCTACTCACCTGTCCAATCACCATAGAAAGTGAAATTCCTTGTACCACACAAGGAATTTCACTTTCTATGGTGATTATCCAATCATCCATCAACAGGGTTCAATTACGGTGCCATAATTTATTCTAATTACTTTCAGTGTTTTTTTATTTTTAGAATCCGAACATTTTTTTCCTTAAAACAAGATGCAGCTCCTTTCACAGGTCGCCTGGAGGAATATTCTTATGAAATAAGCTGTACTTAATACTTATTTATACCGGATGACTCTTGACGCCTCCGATGTTTGTCTTCGAAGTATGCATTCCAGTGCCGTTTTGTGGAAATAAACTACTGTGTTCTATGTTTGGTTTCCGCACTTAGTCCTTCAGGTGAACTACTATAAATAAACTACTTTTTTACCTCCTGGAAAACAATAGGTGTGTTGTGTAATTAGTACCATTGAGGTAGCAAAAGTTCCTAATATAAATTCCGCCATTTAGTAAGGCGGGTATGATTTGAATTTCGGTATTTTTTAATCGATTTAAAAATTTTAACACAAAATTTGTTTTTATCGTTCTAGTATGAAAACTTCACTTTAAATGTATAATATTTATTGACATATCAATTTCTTTCTAAACGGCTGGCTGACACTTCCCGTAACCCAAGGGCTGGCTTTTACCTTGGCCAGAGTATAAGTATTGGCATACAACGCGGCAATGCCGGCAGTGTCTTGGGTACATTACCAGTCGACAGCGATGCGGGGGAATATTTCGACGCAATATTTTAGTTTTTTAATAGTTTTAGTTGGTATAGGATATTATATTTTTATTTTAATAATTTGTAGTTTATTTAGTAATTAGTAAGCTTGTAAATATTATCTTTATTTCATTCTAAGATTTTGAAAAAATATAAAATATCAATGACATTGGCTTCTTACTCCATTCACCTATTATATCTTATTTTTATCAAGACGGTGAAACAATTCAGCCGGCGCCTCACGCCCCTAGTCGCCGCAGGAGTCGTCCTGGATGGGAGTCAACAGCCGACTCCCGGCCACCGTAGGCGCGGGCTTGCGGGCGGCGAGCTATGGGCAGCTCGCCGCCCGGTAAGGACCAGGCCCGGGTCGACGGCGCGTTGTGTTCGACGCGCGCCTCAAAGAGATGTCAGCACGAACTGACGGGGTCCGCTAGGGCCGATGCCGCCGGGGCTGCGAGTTGTTCGAAAGAGATACCGTGGCCCCTGGCACAGGCAACTGAAGGAACACGGGTGGGTTTTAGTCAGTAAAAGTCTGACACGCCCTTCCGCTCAGCCCAGAGCGGGAGAGGTCTATAGTAAACCCGGTATATAGTATCTGTATCTATTTTACTGTGAGTACATGATTAATAAAAATAAATCAATAAAAGACACCGAACAAAATTAAAATCTAAAAGTATATCGAATATTTGTAAACTAAAAGGCGAGGTGGCACGGTCCATGCCGTTGTAAGCGGATTTTCATCAATATTAAATATGCGAGAGGATTCGAAGCGCAAGAATACCTGGAACGAAGGTGGAAATTCCTTTAATAATATCATGTACCTTGCTTTATGAGTTCAAGTACCTTTTGTAAGCATCTGACTTTGCTACAGTATTTTGATGTTTTCGTGGAAGTGAAAAGGAGCAAAAGCAAATTCATATTATAAACATTTAATATAAACAACAAAATTAAACGGAAATTGGAAACCTGTGAGATTTACCTAAGTATTTTAATCGTTCACAATTTAATCTTCATCTTTTGCACATCTAGGCACATCTAGGAATCCTTGCGAATACTTGCGCATCCGCACGGCTTCGCTCGATTTCCTATGCACTCTATAGCAGTCAATAGAAAGAGTTCTCTAGAATACGTGTGAATGAGGACCAGATGTATTTTGTAATCGAGTATAGCTATTTAAATGCTCGTCGCGGTGTCGATCCTTTATGCTGAGCTCTGACGCGCCTAAAATCTCCCTATCCATACTAATATAAAAAAAACTTTATCCGTAACTTTTCTCGCCTTAACGGCTTTCAATAAAATTCGGAACTCAGGTAGATCATGGCCTGGATTAAGACATAGGATTTTATACCGGTACCACGTGCTCCCGGCTCAAGTGTTCTCGTGGGATAATAACTTTACAAATTATTGAATAGCTATACATTTAATTGTTCATGGTCCATGTATGCACAAGATCGAGTTAAGTAGAAAAAAAGGAAAGGTAGGCCTTTGCCCTGCAGTAGTGGGACAATATAAAATGCCCAGATGGAGATGGCGGGATGAGCTGGACTCCTCTTATAAAGATTGGTCCTTGGCAGTTCAAAACAGAGAGAGGTGGCAAGTAGGGAGGCTTTTAAGTTTCGAATTGACTGGACAGGTCCTCTAAATCTGTGTGGTCATTTCCTCAAAAGACCATCTCAGACATCGATCTACATGGTCTTCATTATGATCGGATCAAGATGACTTTAAAAGAGACTGTGACCTCTGAGTTTGTTTCGGCCTTTCTTCTCAGACCAGTCTGATAGGAAACGCCAACCTAATCTAGTTTAAAATACGATTGACGTGGATTGTACAAAATAAAATCATTTTTTTGACGGCACGATTGGCGCAGTGGTTAAGCGATTGACTGCTGCACTGCGTGTCGCGGGTTTGATTCCCGCACGGGACAAATATTTGTATGGCCAACAAGTAGTTGTTCCGAGTTTGGCTGTTTGTGTATGTGAGTTTAAATGTTTGTAAACGCACCCACGATACAGGAGAAATTCCTAGTGTGGGGTAAGGCCTTTTTAAGAAAAAAAAAAAATCATTTGGCAGCAGTAGGACAATAACGGCTAGTAAAAAAGTAAAAAAGTGGGACAATACAGGCTGATTTATTTATTTAACCATCACGGTTAACATCACATACGACAATAAACCGTATTATAAATCTCTCACATTTAGAAAGCTGTCCCTCCGTGGACAAGCACAATCCCCCAGTATTGTCATCTGTCTTCACATACTTAGCTTGTCGCTTTGTTTGCGTCCATTTTTACTTAGTTCTTTTATTTTTCGCAGAATAAAGAACAATGTAATAAGATTAAGGGGGTAGTAGAGGGAGGTGGTTCTTGTCTGCGCTCAGTTTATTAAGGACATGTTAATGTCACTTTATTGTGAGAGGTAGATTTTGGAGGGCTAAGGCTTTTTATATTTGGCCCGCGTGGTGGATTACGGCCCACTCCCTCTCGCAGATAGGAGGCGTTCAATCAAACACACTCTATATAATAGGGGTTAAAGTATGAAACTGCCGTTTCATTGTAATAGGTACTTCGAATGGACAAAGAACCTTTTTTTTTTTTTTGGGTGGGAAATCATCAAATGACTCCTCCAGCTCTGGGCGGAGCAGAAGGGAGTGTCAGACTTTTACTGACTAAAACCCACCCGTGTTCCTTCAGTTGCCTGTGCCAGGGGCCACGGTATCTCTTTCGAACAACCCGCAGCCCCGGCGGCATCGGCCCTAGCGGACCCCGTCAGTTCGTGCTGACAGCTCTTAGAGGCGCGCGTGGAACACAACGCGCCGTCGACCCGGACCTGGTCCTTACCGGGCGGCGAGCTGCCCATAGCTCGCCGCCCGTAAGCCCGCGCCTACGGTGGCCGGGAGTCGGCTGTTGACTCCCGTCCAGGGCGTCTCCTGCGGCGGCTAGGCGCGCGAGGGTGCACGATTGCCTCTCCCTCACGCGCTCCGCCTCCTCCTTCGCGAGCATTACTGCATCGCAGGTGACGGCCTCCCATTCACTCTCGCTCCGTACCATGGCCTGGATGAGGGCCGGACGCGAGAGGTCGCCGCTGTCGATCGCCGTCACGAGGACACGGCGGGGCCCCGCCCAAGCCGGGCAGACCTCCACCGTATGCTCCACCGTGTCCTCCGGGCGATCCTCACAGTGGTGACACCCTGGCGTTTCCTCCCGCTTTATCCTGAACAGGAACCTTCCAAAACAACCGTGTCCGGTGAGGACCTGCGTCAGGCGGAAGGTGAGGGCGCCGTGGCGCCTCTCTAGCCACTTCTCAAAGAGGGGACTTTACGCCGCAATTGTGGCGTGCCCAGCGCTGGGTTGCGACAATCGCACTCTATATGCCGCTATGAGATCCCGCCGGAGCTCTGTCCGCTGTACCGTGATTTCTCGCGGCAGCGGAGTAACGCCCCGGCGTTTTGCCTCCTCTCGCCACTCCCATATGTGGGCGAAGACTTTGGCCTCCAGATCCCATGGCGGCATTCCGGCAAGGAGGCTCGCCGCCTCAGCGGAGACCGTGCGGTATCCTCGGATGAGCCGGACAGCCATGACCCTTTGGGACGCGATCAACCGGCGGGCTGGTCGCCGCCTCAGGGATCGCGCCCATACCGGTGCTCCGTAAAGGGCATTCAGGGCAAAGGGCAGGGGGACCGCACGACCCCCGCATAGAGCCTCCGGCAGGAGGCGTTTGGTCCCCCTAGATTGGGAAGGAGCCGCCTCAAGGCAGCCTGCAGCCTGCAGCTGCCTCAGGATTTGACTGATCTGCAGAAAGAAACGCGTGTTGAAACTTGTGTTGCCTTGTTGAATCGATACAGAAATGAAGGAATATTGGATCGAATTGTGACATGTAATGAAAAGTGGATTCTTTACGATAACCGTAAGCGAAAAATGCAATGGCTGACCTCAGGTCAAACGCCGCAATAGTGTCCGAAATTAAAAGCAAAGCTTACCAATAAAAAGGTAATGGTAACTGTTTGGTGGTCTCAGCATGGTGTTATTCACTATAGCTTTCTCCGATCTGGTCAAGCAATAACGGCAGATGTCTACTGTGCCGAACTCCAAACAATGATAGCAAAACTAGCAGTGAAACAGCCCCGACTCATGAATCGATCTTCACCATTATTGCTCCATGATAACGCGAGACCTCATACAGCACGAGAAACCGTTTTAACTCTACAGGAACTGCAATTAGAAACCATTCTTCACCCTCCGTATTCGCCAGACCTTGCTCCAACGGACTACCATTATTTTAGTAATTTGGACAATTTTCTACGTGATAAAAAGTTTTCTTCTCAGGAGGCAGTACAAAATGCTTTCACAAAGTTTGTCGAATCTAGATCACGAGAGTTCTATCGCAAAGGCATAAATGACCTTCCTATTAGATTGCAGCAATGTATAGATAATAATGGTAATTATTTTGATTAAATAAATATGTTAAATTTAAAAAAAAACGAATTTCAATTTTTCAGTACAAATCGGCAATTTCATACTTTAACCCCTAATATTATTAATATCGATATTGATAAATATGTACACCAACAGCATATATAAATAACATTAGCTTTAAACAGTATTTACTTTTTTTTCAGATTTTTCGATCCAATCGTTTAGCTTTTAGAGGACGCCCTATTTTAACAAAAAAATGCGCTTTAAAGTTGATTATCTCTCAAACGGATACCTAAATCAAAAATCAAAATCGTCAAGCAAACTCTCAATGTTTTCAAAACCCTTTCTAATGATACCCCACACTAAGGGGTAGACGCGAGAAAAATAATCATCTCACTTTACGTGAAGGGGAGCTACCCCAAAAAAAATATTTTCGTGACGTGAACTACGGAACCCTGAGAAAAGGTATTGAACTGAAGCTGCTGGATTAGTTGATACTTCGTGAAAGTGTAGTCAGTGACTCGTTCTTTGGTCAAAGGACTGCCATTTTACTCGTATTTAAAGTAACGTAGTTTTATTAAAGTAAAGCAGTATTTATTCAAAACGATGAAAAAAAAAACATCATGAGGAAACCGACATGTCCTAGAACCAAAAATTCGAAGATATATAACATCTACCAACCCGCACTGGGTCCGCGCGGTGGATTATGGGAATATTGTAGGGTGATGATTCTATAGTACCTATTTATTTGCATAAAACCATGTATATTTTTTTATTTTTAGGGCTCGTAGATAATAACTGTATTTCAAAATGGAATGTATATTTTATGCACAAAATTTAAATATAATTCTTTACCGTTTTATTTATTCCAATAAATTACAACATCTATAAGCCTTTGGTTCCTCGAAAACATGCTTTTGATTTCTGAAATATCAATATTATTTCCCAATAATTATTAAGTATTAATAAGTATACACATATAGTAATAATAAGTATCGCGAATAAAAACTTCAGTGAACTAGGAGCCAGTTAAAATTTTATGGAGTGTAAGGGAATAATGAGGAGTTTGGTATTCTCACTATCGTTGTATTATAGAATGTTTAATTAATTGTTTATTAAACAGTAGATGCATAGGTATGTATCTCAAAATGTCATGTAAGTACTGTGAAGTGCTGATGAGCAGTTCGAAGAAATCAAACAACGCTATGATTTCTTTACGTTTATTTTGAATAAAAGTCTTTAGGGCCGGTTGTTTCAAACGGTTGGTTAACGTAACATACGTACGTCAAATAATAACGATTACGTACTATCGTTATTATTTGACATACATAATCAGCCTATACACACACAGGCCTCCTCTCTGTGAGAGGGAATGGGCCTTAATCTACCACGCGGGCCTAGTGCGGGTCGGTAGAAGTCACATGCCTTCGATTTTTTGGTTCTAGCACCTGCCGGTTTCCTCACGATATTTCCTTCACCGTTTCGAATAAATACTACTTTACTTTAATAAACTACTACGTTACTTTAGTAAAAACCCTGAAATCGCAATTCTTTGACCAAAGAACGAGTCACTACTTTCACGAAGTATCGACTAGTCCAGCAGCTTCAGTTAAATGTATTTTTTTTCTTTAAATGATATGTATGCCTATATCTTGTGTTTGAAGAAGGATAAGAGAAAGTACACTATTTGAATCAGGTAAAAGGTAGTCGGGAGACACCTAGTATATACTCGTAGAAGTTTGTGTAATCTGATAGGTACTCTCTATTATCAGATTTCAACGGAGCTATTAATAATGGGCTGATACTTACTTTTACAATTTAGCTCTATACCTCAGTCTTAGCACGCTATAGTGCTATTTGTTACAACCAATCACATTCGAGCGGACTAGATTGATTGGTTTCAGTGCGTGACTTGGAGAAATACTAGACCTTACTTTAAGGGTCTACATTTATAAGAACGTAGGTAATGCTGTGGTCAGCTGGTCCCTTACATTCTCAAAATATGAGCTTGTAACATCAATTTATATCATAGTTATAATTATAATCTATCTCTGGGAAGCTTCTGAAAAACTTCAAAGAAACACATGTTTTGAAGATTCCTTCGGGTTAGAAACTTTGCACAAATACATATGTAGGTAATTAATAGAGATCGTAATGACAAATTTTTCAAAACTACCCTTTAAAGGGTGTGGAGAGGGTGTTAAAGTTCAAAAGAGAAAGTACAAAATCCACAGAGACGAAGTCGCGAGCCAAGAGTTAGTGAGACTATAAGGGCTATATTATTAAACCTTGTCATACAGAAATCTTAGCACGATAAACATTGAGCCAGGTCGTAAGACAGTTCACATAAGCTAAATAAAATTAGCGCAATACAAAAAAATATATCAATGCAACGCTGACTATATTATCATTATGTTTCCTACGTTTAGTGCAAGGCAGCCTGAAAATAACACGGATAAGTCCTACTAATAATATTATAAACGTGAAAGTTTGGATAGATGGATGGATGGATGGATGGGTGGATGTTTGTTACTCTTTCACGCAAAAATTACTGAACGGATTTGGATGAAATTTGGCACACAGATGGTTTATAACCAGGATTAACATATAGGATACTTTTTATCCCGATATTCCCACGGGATCAAAACTTATGCGGGTGAAACCGCGGGGCGCAGCTAGTCTTACATAATACGAGTATACAAACAACAAATAAGGATTTATAAACATATCCCTTCTTTGTATCCGACAACCGACCGACTGGGGTACAGGGTAGCTCCGACCGCACCTGCCGGAAAAAGTTACATTATTGAACGTCTAAACCGCACACGGTTCGGAAGACTGGTGTAATCACTGGTTGACATAATCACCGTGCTTGGCGGACGGATCGTATTATGTTGTTAGCATAGAGTTTGAATTTATAGAAGCGGAATTCTGGGCCGAACGCGTTCTAAAACCGGGTTGATACAATCGGCGCCCTAATTGCGTAAATACACTTTCAATCACAATATGAATAATTTTTAAGGATATTGCTTCATATGTTCAAAAAAATTGTCTGCTTAACAACGTAAACTAACGCAATGAATGTTGAAGTGTCAAAATGAAAACCAAAGCTACTGTTAATGTGTTACGCAACATACTGGGAAGTTGCATGCTTTCATTAGAGTAAAGAGATGCGGAGAAATGACAAAGAGGATTATATTTAGACATGACGTAGATTTAGTAGAATCCATAGAAATATCCTAATAGCCATAGTAAAAGTCAACATGAAAAGGACCTCTCGGGAAATCGGCTTTACAGCCTATAGTTTCAGGGGCGTTATGAGCTTTCCACACAACGATGTGGAATACGATTCGCGCTTCGAGCTCAATCATCGACACATAAACAACCTGTTTTGATTTTGGTAAGCTCAGGTTGTAACAGGGTGGTTGATTATTTCGGATGAGTTGAAACACGCTCAAAGGAAAGTAGACTGCCTATAGGTACAAACAGAAAAAATAATAATAACTGACCTCCACGACTCTCCTGGGTAACAAGTAACCCCGTGCAAACACTGGTTACCTATGACTTCCCTTTGTTAAATTGAACGCATTCAAATCACATTAATGTCATTCTTTGACAGTTGTATAAAATGGTTAGCAACACGGAAAATTTTACTGACATAGTGTGTCAAAAATTAAAAAAAATATTCTCCGGACTGTACAAGAGTTTCACTTCTCTGAAGTTTCCTAGTTCTATGTTATTAGTACAACACAGGTGCGCTATTATCCGTCCTTCCTGCATAATCTTTTTGAAAGTACAACGTTATGTGAGCTTTATAGGGAAACATTTTGTTTCGGGATTTTATCATCGCAGCTTTAAGGGGAAATATGTCAACCTCGAATATTTTCAGTGTAACTAATAGTCGTTTTCTTATTAAGCGAGATATGTTGGCGTGAACGTCGATTATAAAGACTAAACTAGTAGTCTTTTGTTATTGATTTTGATTTCACATGACAGTTTTAAAACAATCCTACTAATATTATAAACGCGAAAGTTTGTGAGGATGGATGAATGGATGTTTGTTACTCTTTCACGCAAAAACTACTGAACGGATTTGGATGAAATTTAGCACACAGCTAGTTTATAACCAGGAATAAGATATACGATACTTTTTATTTTTATTCTGACGGCATCGATACTTATGCGGGTGAAGCCGCGGGGTACTGCTAGTATTTAATAAATACAATAAACTATCGATCCTGAAATTACAAATTATTTAAAGTCTCTAGGATTCCAGGAGACACGCTCGATCTAGTGTGGAGTCCACACGTTAAAATATAAAAATTATGTTAATTATGTATTTGTTTTTAAGGAAATGTACATTCTCAGTTAATTGGTCAATACCAGATTTATTATTATAAAGCTCAAAGTATTGTTTAAAAATAATGAATTCAACTGTTACATTAGGGAAATGAATTACGATATCATTAAGTTCTTTTGTTAGTGAGATGGAAGTCTAGATTTTGAACGTTTTAAATTACGAGAATTGGCCTTCAGGTTTAGTTCGTATTTAGGGCCGGCAATTCAGTATGGAAAAATATAAACTCAGAAAAATGTCCACCTCTAGCAGCATGGCTGATGTGAACCCTTTTCACTGCGTTTTTCATGACATTTTCACACATTTCCTGCGTTATTTCAGTGACTGTGTCTCAGATATTTTGTTTTCATTCTTGAAGGTTCATTGGCCTGTTGGCATAGACATGTCCCTTTAGATAGCCCGACAAAAAAAGTCAGGAGCTGTTAAATCTGGGGATCTTGGGGGCCAATAAATATCTCCGTTTTTTCGAAATTAATCGACCCGGAAACATTCTTTTCAATGTCTCGATTCTGGCTCGTGCCGTGACATGTGGCCCCGTCTTGTGGAACCACATGTTTCCTAAGCCCAACTGATTCACTAGATGTAAGAAAACTGCTTTATCTTTTACAATGCCGTGCTGCTCAAATTTTATCACCAAACGAGTTATTGTTAGCCGCGAAGGTAAGTGATTTCTACCAAAAATTGGGCGCAATTTTCGAGTCCGAGTTTCCGCAATACATGATTGGGTTGAGTAGAATGTTTTAATAATTAAAATACTTTGTTCAGTCGTAAAATGCTCCATAACAAATTTGACGTATCTACACAAAATAATTTTCTTGAAAAAACTGTCATATTTGCCGCCAAAACAAAATGGCGGCAAAAAAAAATGTATACCTACAAGTGGCCCACCCTGTATATTACATAATATGCCAACTTATTAAAGCGACCTGAATACAATTTAAACATAAACTTACCTTTATCAACCCTTGAACAAGTCAAAGATACTTTAAAATAGTTTGAAAGATTAATCGTTTCTTTGTAAGTTCGTGAGCTTTTTTCAGTAATTATGAACATTTGATTAATGAAGCCTGTCTCGTTAGACCGCCGGCCGTCAAAGATATCTTAAGAGTTTAAATTTTGTGGAAAATTCAAGTTTCTTTGGGTAACCGTTTTTCTTAATTAATTATAATAATAAGCTTTAAAGGAATGCTGTGTTAGAGATTTTTTTCGTAATAAATTCTATAAAAGTATAGACTTTTGGCCTCGTATAGGACTTTCTATTTCATTTTTATTTTTGTTACTTTTTTTATATAACTTGATTTTTTCATTTTGACTGTGGGTGGTAGTTTAGTTTGTGATCTTCCTGTACGAGTTGCAATACATACTTTTTCTTTCTTTCTTTCAATCAGGCTACTTATTTTCTATGTATTATTTATCGTTACATTGCTTAGACATATAACCTAGCTACATTTTGTTCATATAGCATAACCAGAATATAATTTTCCCACTGCTGGGACACAGGTCTCCTCTCTTATATAACTCGAGCCCAGTACGGGTTGGTAGATGTCACATGTCTTCAAATTTTTGGTTCTAGGACATGCTGGTTACTTCACGATGTCTTCCTTCACTGTTTTGATATTAACTATTATTTGCACAAAATCCTTTACTCTCCGAATATTCGAAAGCAGTAATATTTTGCCTCAAAGGACCAGGCTGCTAGATTTAATGGGAGCTGCGAAATAATCTCAGTAATTACCGGGAGATCGTTAGCATGGCGTCTGAGTTACGAAGAAGTAAATATACTAACTAGGTTTAAAAAATTGTTCTTACAAGACATTATCGAGAAATCTCGATGTTTTGTCAAGTCGTAAAAACCTTGCAAAGCAGGGGCGAGTCACTAGTATACTAATTATCTCCTTGGTTTCCTACACTTTCTATGACTTAAATCCGAATCTAGAAAATTATGTCATCGAAATTATGTACAGACGCCATCAGGTCAAGCTACCCGGAACTATTGAATTTTCCCAATCAACCTTAAACCTTAATGGCTTAGCGATAAAGTTGAAGATCTATTAAATAAATTTGACAGATTGTAGTAGCTTGGTGTACTGGCGTATGTACTTTGACCTAATTATTACACATTTTCGTCACATAAAAAATATGACTCGCCAAACCAATGCCACTAATGATACCCAAAAAAAAAATACTAACTATTATAGTAAGCAAATGAAATTAAAAATCATTCTGCACAATTTGATAAGCTTCCGTGCCCAATCAAATATATCAATCAATGTTATCGAAGGAGTCCTAACCACTCCTCATAAGTCTGAAACCGGAAAATGTTGAAAGTGTAAACCAAATAGACGACCGCTATTCTTCCGACAGCTATTTGCTGTCGGGGACTAATCAAATCAGGTAACCAAAAATATGTAATTTTCGACTCGGAAGCCTGTCGAATGGTTGTGAACAGCAGGAACAGTTTGCAAAGGAGGAAAGCACTTTGCACTGCTAGAATTAGTGGGAGCTGCGAAGTAATCTCACCAATTACCGGCAGATCGTTAACATGACGCCTTAGTTACGGGAAGTAAAAGTACCTAAAATCTCGATTAAAAATCTTAGAAATCTTACTAATCATCTGATTCGTAATAATATAATAATATACTGGTATTCAGCTGCGCATTCGGTTAGACTGGAAGCCGACCCCAAGTTGGGAAAAGGCTAGGCAGATGATGAATCTAATTCATAAGTTACTTTGGCTTACAAGATTCCTAAACCGAATCAAGAAAAATAAAGTCCTAATTATGGATTTTTATAATTGTTGTTTTAATATTGTTTTTAATTTCGATGAATTTATTTTCACTAATATGACCAAAGCGTTAATGCCATAATTTGTACATATTTTTATTACTGCAGACTTGAGAAACAGATTGACGCTTATTTACAGATCTCATTAAATCTACAGCAATTAAATAATTTTTCAACATACCTTGCATAATGGTTATAATATCCTTACGTATTCGGGCTCCTTGCTGGTCGAAAATGACTGTCAACCCAGCACGTTGCATTTTCGATACAGACAACAGGTTGTATGGTACCTTAGCACAGAAGAGCACATCCCCTAAAACACCTTGAACGCCCATGTGGTGTGGTCACATACATCGTTCCCTTTTTGGTAGCTGAAATAAATGCACCATTTTTTTTTGCAATAGAAATTCTTAAAGGTGGTTGCAAGACGGTGTGGCTAGTGAAAAGATCTTCATTGTTTATAATATGGTCCGATGCTCCAGAATCCAACAAGAAAGTAACTTTGCTTTCATCACTATCCGCTTGATAGTCTCCCATCATAACAGCATATTTGCGTCACATTAAAGCCAAAATTAAATTACGAAATTAGTGACATAAAATTATCGGGCGGCTTTTTCGTACAAGTGTGCGGGCGACGGAATAAGACCTACTCGTCATTGAAACAGCTCGGCAAATTCAATAGCGTAAGTACAAGGTACCTACAGTAGTTTTAATACACTAAGAAATATTCAGTACCGATTTACAAGGGATCAAAGCGCTGCTAGAACTAGAGGGAGCTGCTTAGTAATCTAACCGATTACCGCTAGATCGTTAGCATGGCGGCTTAGCAACGAAGAAATAAAATACTTGCTAAGTTTCAAGAGTTGTTCTTAGTATTAGATTAGGATTTTTTAAAGAATCTATGCTAGATTTCAGAGGGGAATTTCTCGTAATTTTAAGAACGTTCACAGTCTGATCTCAGTCTCAATCTGTCAAAAATACCTGTAAAATCCCAACATGTATGTTAAGTTTTTGACATTGATTGTCGCTGAGATGAGATTGCGACTAGATTTTGAAGGGTTTTGATTACGGGAATTAGTTTTCCGACTATGCTAAGGTAAACAAATATTATTGGCTAACTACAATGGTCACGGTACGACTACGGTTATTAGGTAACTTAAATTCAAACATTTTACTTAGTATACAGAAAACGCTTCTAAGGACCAAATACAAAAAACAGATTTCCACTTCATTTTACACTTTATACGAAAACAAAACTTTACTCCCAATTTTCGACGGATGAAAACATAAACCAAAAATCCTGCTTAATGCGAATATCCGAGAGTTTCATCTTGCTCACAGCTGGCTTTACGAAGAGCCACGGAGTAATCTCACCAATTACAGGCAGATCGTTAACTCGACGTATTTCGGTGACAAAGGGACTAAAGGGAAAATAGTGGATGGATTGAATTGGTAATATTATTATGCTGTACGAGTAGTATACTTAGAAACCTGTATCACGGCTGTTATGGGGGTCATCGGGTCAAAGGGTATATTAGGGTCGGCTTCCAGTCCAACCAGATGCAGCTCAATACCATGATGATGCTTTATAATGGAGTGACTGCCTATTTGACCTCCACAACCCAGTTACTGAGTAATACAATGACCCTTGATAAGACTGGTTACCAGACTTTCGGGCTTTTTCTTCTTTTGACTACCCGTAACGACTGTCAAAGACCCACGAATGACAGCAGGGACCAACGGCACCTTCGATCGAGCCGTGCGGCTGTTATTATTTAGCCACGAGCCACCCCATTTCACCCTCTTAGGGGTGGAATTTCGAGAATCCCTTTCTTAGTGGATAGCTGCTCTTCACGAAGAGCACACCCTCCAAATTTTATGTCTCTAGGACCAGCGGCTTAGGCTATGCGTTGATATATCAGTCAGTCAGTCAGGACTTTGAATTTTATATATATAGAAAGATAGATTTACATTCATAGTTTTGTATTTTAAAAGCCGAAATACAAAGAGGTTAATCCAGGCCAGATCCTGCCGGGGTAGCGGGATCGTCCGAAAGGGTTACCGCTGCCCTGGTACATAAAGGGCTAAGGAAGGAACACGGGTGGGTTTTAGTCAGTAAGAGTCTGACACTCCCTTCTGCTCCACCCAGAGCGGGAGGGGTCATTTGATGATTTCCCATCCTCAAAAAAAAAAAAAAAGGCCAGATCATTTTGATAGATACGCAGAGGGAGAAGTATCGTTTGCGTAATCAGTAAAAGGGAACCTAATATGAAATCCCTTCCCTGATAACGTCTGTAACGATTTGATTAAGCGCTGAAATTATTTGGTGAACGTAATATTTCGAGTTAAATTAGAAGCATATGGTGCTAGGATAATCATAATTAAGCTTCTATTTTAGTGATTAATTAATCAAGATTACGTAAATAAGATTTGAGAGAAGACGGTGGTTTTATGGAAAATGGTTCCAAGAATCCGCTGGAGTAACTCAGGATTGGTTGTGGCTATACTAAAGAGAGCCTACTTTCAGTAGTAAGCCACTATCGGCTGAGAATGCTGTGCACCGGCTGTCGCTGAAAACAAGCGCTAGGACTCTGTCTTGCATAGGGTCGCTGCATAATGCTGAGCGATAGCCGTTTTGCGTGGATGTGACGCATTTTTCTCCCAACCCTTTTTTTTTGTGTCTTATGTTCTTTTTTGCGTCATGTTTATCGCAAATAAACGTGTTTTCTTTCTTTATTTTCTGTTCCTGTGATAATAAAGGTGATGAATTGCATATCAGCTTTTCAGTAAAATTTTCGGAAGGTCCATAAATGATAGATGGTTTGTTTGAGGATCGATGGAAAGTTTTAGTACCTACTTTATGCGGTTTACCCAAATGTCCTTCCTTTGGTATTATTCGTCGAGTCGTTGAGCTCCTTAGATTCTGAGTCGAGCTTCACGATTATTGACAAATGCTTACACTGACTGGACAGGTCAGTCAGTGTAGTTCTTTCCTCCAAAGATTATTTCAGACACTAATAATATATGGTTCTCACATGATCTGACGAAGATTATCTCAGGACTTTATGAGAGACTTTGACTCCCGAGGTTGTTACGCCGTTTCTCCTCAGGGGTAGATAAGAAGTGTCAACTCTAATGTGTCAAAGTGATTTTTTTAAAATTATTTTACAGAATAAAGGGTCTAGAATCACGTGCCGAATTCATGGTTACAGTTTGCGCGTCGATGTCCCGTTCACCTATATAAAAGAGCTGATAAGATGCCCTATAATATAACCAATATTACTGCTGTAGAGGCAAAAGGACGCAGATTTATATAAAAATCGACATTTTCATAAAAGTATATAGAAAATGGTGATTGCCAAAAGGCCTGAAGTTTGTAACAAAGTAATTTTATGTAAGAGGTAGGCGTTTGCCAAAAATACGAAGGCTTTAGTAAATCTATATCCACTGGCGCCTAACATAATGTAAGTATAGAAACTGTTTCTTGAAGTTTTTTTCGATATTATCTGCAATGCAGACTTAGGAAACTTGTTAGCGATGTAAAAAAAATGGGAATCTATTATAGAATTTTGTTAACTTAAGGCGGAGTAGGCAACACACAGCGAAGAGTGGAAAGTTGTGGGAGAGAACTAAAAAAAAGGCGAGTTTAAACTCGCCTTTTTTTTAGTTTACGTTTTGTTTAGCTTTTAAAAGCTTTGTACATAATTCTGAGGAACATGTAGTATTTTTTATATCGGAATGGAGGAGCCATTATTCTCGACCGTGATTTTATTTTTAAACGCTTCTTATTAATCCCAATGCTATACTTACAAACTCAAATCACCATCGTGTAACCAGAATGACTAACACAACACTTGTATTTCAATGGTAGTTCGCGTCAAACTTTTTGACGGCTCTGAAGTACGCTGCACGCTGCGCAATACCCCACCCTCACCCCCGCTCACACATGAATTTATTACTGCGCAGCGACTCGCCTCATGTTCCGAGCCGCCATAACGTTTGAATCGGACTGTACACGACGCGACTTACTACTTCTTACCGTGTCGATGGCAAAAATAGCACGAAAAAATAAATATTGTTTTTTAAATTAGTTTGGCCCAAAATTCAGCAACATGGATACCATTCGACAAGGTGTGACTGTGTGCAGGTGGCAACTTAATAAAGCGTTTTTTTTTTTTATCCTTTATTTAAAAGAACCAGGTTCTTAATAATTAATTACAATCTAGCCTATAAGACTGACAAGCAATTTAAATCGAACTTAATTTATTACGTGATAATTATTTTAAAACTTAGAATAATGTTTATTGTACTTTACACAAGTCCGTTCCACTTTCTTTCTTAGAGTCTGATATGATGATTTAAGCACTTTGTTCATGTGTTATTATGTGGTATTATTATTTCTACACTTTTTATTTTATTTTATTTTATTTATTGGTCTATCTACAATTGTTACACTGTTTATCCTTTAAATACAAGCAATACAAGAATACAAACATGGTGTACAATATGATGCGATAGACACAGCATGCAGAAACAAAATGATAACATCAATAAAATGGTAATAATTGTGCAGAAATAACACTTACAGCACTAGTGGGTAGTTTTGGAAAACATGACAAGGAGAAAAAAAATTAATAATAATAATACAAAAAAAAATACAAAATTAAGAAAGAAAAAAAGAAACAGTCAATTGTGTTGGTTACTTTCCATGGACTTGGCGCTTGAATTTTTGAAGTGATGTGGAAAAAATATCTATTGATTCATCGCAATTATTAAGAAGCCTGCAAATTCTGGGGATGGGGGAGTTTGATCCTGAAACAGTTTTGCGGAATGGGACTTTTAAACTACACTAACTCAAAAGGTTTGTCCGTTTTAGTTTAACTAAACTAAAAAAACTAGACTAAAGCGTTATGAGGTACATAACTCGTTTGGGATCGGATCCAACGGCCCGCCATTAAAATACCTACTACTATTTATTAGTGCCGTGACATTCTGGCTACTCAAAAAGTAAGTTTAAAAAAATAGTATCTCCATCATTCTCCTGTCTTTATTCCAATTGATTTGGGGTCGGCACCACATGTCTTCTTCTTCCATACTACTATCTTAGTCGTCATCTCGGTAGTCACCCACTTTCTAGCCATATTATCAGTCACACAGTCCATCCATGGTCTTCTCGAACTCGTATAGCCATCTACATTCATACTCAACACATTCCTAACCACAATTTTCTTAAAAAAGAGTGTCTACGTTTAGCTATACAGGCTGATTTTTTAAAGACCAGCCAAATTTAAGGATGTGGTACAGACCATCAAACTGAACAACTGAAAATTGAGAGGGTCATCGCTCAGCGGTTCTCAAACTATAGCCCATAAAAATACTCGTGGCGGTCCCATACATTTAGGTCGAGTAGGTATTAAAGTTTTCTATGGGACAGTTGATAAAATTTTCGCGATTACGCTATTTGTCCCATGGAGAAAGTTGTTCAGTTTGATGGTCTGTACCACATTCTTAAATTTGGCTGGTCTTTAAAAAAACAGCCTGTATATACTGTCCCTTTAGCTAAACTAAAGGGGGAAAGTGTATTTATATTTAAAAAAATTAAAAGAAAGAAAAAACTTTTTGAAAACAAGCTTTTATTACTTGTTAATAAAAAGAACTAAAAAGTTTAAAATAATTTAGTCCTGATAAGAAATAAATAAAAGCAGCAGCAACATTTTGATGGAATATTAAAGTACATTTAGCATATTCACCTTCATTATTTTTGTTTTGAAATCAAAATGTATGACGCTTTTATTTATTTCTGATCAGGACTAAATTATTTTTAACTTTTTAGTTATTTTTATTAACAAGCAATAAAAGCTTTTTTATAAAAAGTTTTTTTTTTTCTTTTAATTTTATTTTTAACTTTTTAGTATTTTTGATGCGAGATTGACTACGGCGTAGTTCGTAGCGCGTAGCAGTGTTTTTCCGTTATATGCGTTTACTGTACTTAAGCCACCTGTACATCATCAGCCCCTAAGCTGGTTACCATCTAGCACCAAAGTACTTGAAAGACGAATTAAACGAGCCCAAACTCGATGGGGTTATGTCGTTTAATTACTGTGTTCCTATGGCCATCTTCCAGCTCCATCATCGGACCCTGCTTACCATTTAGCACCAAAGTTCTCGTCAAGACGAATCAAACGAGTCCAAACTCGATGGGGTTGTTTCGTTTAACTATCAAGTTCGTATGGCCACCTTCCGGTTCCATCATCAGATCGGCTCCATGTCATAATAATTTTGCATTGTCATCCGATTTACATATGCATGCAAAATTTCAGCTCAATCGGTTGAAAATATCTGCTTCAAAATTGAGTTGCAAGAGTCCACCCGAACATACATACATACATAATTATGTACATCGCAAGTTAAATAAAAGCTTGTAAAAAGAAGAAAAACAAGACTATAGTCTGGTATAAAAAAAAACAACGTACACATCAAAAATACGGTTTCATATCGAAGCTAGTAGACCATTAAAATTTAAGCCAATAGGAAATTGGATTTCATCAACCATATAACTAAATAGATCAAGAAAACCTCAGTATGCTTCCGATATATCGGATATATCCTGACGCCCTCAGGCGACACGTGTATATCAAACAAAATGGGTGCCAAATGTGTATATTGGGGTTATTACTCGATAAAATATCACGTATATGTATTTCTTATTGCTTGTGGGCCTGAATCTGTGAGCATTAGGGGTAAAAATTGGTCCTTTTTTTTCGTTTTTGAATGAATTGTAATTTGTTCGATTGAGTGTTGAAGGGAAACGGTGCATGAAAGGTTTTTGATTGTGTTCAATCACGTTATAAAATCTGTTTACATAATGTGGTACATCATTTATTTACATCATTGTGAGACTATTTAACCTAATGTAAATCAGTAATTAGTTAAAGCCAGAGGCTAAGCATTGCCATATAACTTGGTAATACCGCCATTCTCTTGGGTATATCACCAGTCGACAGCCAAGCAGATGAATTTCTCGACGCTATATTTTAGTTTGTGAATAGTTTCGTTTAGTTTAGTTGGTTTAGGATATAATTTTGTTATTTTTATTAATTAAATGTATTAGTGTGTACGCCGTGGAGAAGGGCCCGAGTTGCTTATGAACGGGTCACCAAATAATAGGGTGTCAATTTTTAAATACCTAGGGCATTGTCTTGCCGCTGACTGCAGGGACGATGTAGACATTGAGAGGCTGCACCATTTTTTTTCGACACTAAAAAGTCAATAATTGTTACAACATACAAATTAAAGTGAAATTATCGAAATGTGTGTTGGGAGCGGAGGGCTCTAGCGGTCCGGAGCAATATGGTGGCCCGTAGATTTGCGCGGTGTACGGACCAAGTAAAAGTAACACTTTTCAAAGCTTATTGCCAAAGTTTGTACACGGGCAGTCTATAGGTCAATTGTACTAAGAGATCGCTGGATGTCCTGCGCGTCCAATATAACAATGCTTTCAGGATGCTGTTGAGGCTGCCTCGTTGCTGTAGCGCGTCGAACATGTTTGCGCAAGCCCGCACCGACGGCTTCTATGCAATTATACGCAAAAAAACTGCGACTGACGGCACGGTTGGCGCAATGGCTAAGCGATTGACAGCTGCGCTGCGGGTTCGATTCCCGCACGGAACAAATATTTGTATGACCTACAAGTAGTTGTTCCGGGTCTGGCTGTTTGTGTATGTGAGTTTAAATGTTTGTAAACGCACCCACGATACAGGAGAAATTCCTAGTGTGGGGCAAATATTATTATATGCCTCCCGACCTACAGACAATGTGGCCAATAGGCCTGTAGGTCGATCATTGTCGTAGGGCGATTTAATCCATATTAAAGATACCATTGACTAACTAAGCCATACAAATATTATTATATGCCTCCCGACCTACCAAAAATTCTTCTACCAAAATCTGTTACAAAGCGCGCAAAAAGGTCTTAATATGTGGTGACATTAACATTAACACTTTAAAAAAAGATAGAATATCTCAGGAGCTTACAAATTCTTTATTGAGCTATTACTTAAAATTACAAATTGACGAGCCCACCAGATTACAAAGCAACACATGCATAGATAATTTTGCGCTCAGTTACCCGCGAAAATGTACTCATCAAATAATGGATTTTAACATGTCAGATCACACCCCCAATTTCTACAGATTCCAGTAAAAAAATCTTATTTTTTATTATTTATTTTGCCATTTATGTACACACATATATAAACAGACAATGAAACACAGAACAGAAAAAATAGGTACAGAGGTGATGCTTATTTCATAAGAAATCTCTTCCAGCATACCTGAGATAGGATAATAGATACAGAGATGTAGACAGCGTGTGACAGAGCAAAGGAGACAAAAAATAATACATAGAATCAAAAAAACAATTCACTTAATAACTAAACAAAAATTACGAGAATATATTAACATAAATACAAATAAACATACATAAATACTTGTAAAATAAATATTACTACAATGATAATAATTATATCATACTCAAAATAATAAATACATACACAACTATGATGAAGTGGACAGATAGTGTTCTTTCTTTCTTTTATATAATGACAGATATCGATCAAAGAACTCCCACCAGCGCTATATTAATGGATATAACGAAAGCTTTTGATCTAGTTGAACATAATATCTTGTTAGAAAAACTAAGTGCTTACGGAATAAGGGGAAATGCACTTTCTCTTAGAAAATCATATCTTGACAATAGAACACACGCTGCCTTTTTTTTTTTTTTTTCTGGGTGGGAAATCATCAAATGACTCCTCCCGCTCTGGGCGGAGCAGAAGGGAGTGTCAGACTTTTACTGACTAAAACCCACCCGTGTTCCTTCAGTTGCCTGTGCCAGGGGCCACGGTATCTCTTTCGAACAACCCGCAGCCCCGGTGGAATCGGCTCTAGCGGACCCCGTCAGTTCGTGCTGACAGCTCTTTGAACAGAAGGAGGTGACGGCCTCCCATTCACTCTCGCTCCGTACCATGACCTGGATGAGGTCCGGACGCGAGAGGTCGCCGCCGCCGATCGCCGCCACGAGGACACGGTGGGGCCCCGCCCAAGCCGGGCAGACCTCCACCGTATGCTCCACCGTGTCCTCCGGGCGATCCCCACAGTGGTGACATCCTGGCGTTTCCTCCCGCTTTATCCTGAACAGGAACCTCCCGAAACAACCGTGTCCGGTGAGGACCTGCGTCAGGCGGAAGGTGAGGGCGCCGTGGCGCCTCTCTAGCCACTCCTCAAAGAGGGGACTTATCGCCGCAATTGTGGCGTGCCCAGCGCTGGGTTGCGACAATCGCACTCTCCATGCCGCTATGAGATCCCGCCGGAGCTCTGTCTGCTGTGCCGTGATTTCTCGCGGCAGCGGAGTAACGCCCCGGCGTTTTGCCTCCTCTCGCCACTCCCATATGTGGGCGAAGACTTTGGCCTCCAGATCCCATGGCGGCAATCCGGCAAGGAGGCTCGCCGCCTCAGCGGAGACCGTGCGGTATCCTCGGATGAGCCGGACAGCCATGACCCTCTGGGACGCGATCAACCGGCGGGCTGGTCGCCGCCTCAGGGATCGCGCCCATACCGGTGCCCCGTAAAGGTCCATGGACCGCACGACCCCCGCATAGAGCCTCCGGCAGGAAGCATTTGGTTCCCCTAGATTGGGAAGGAGCCGCCTCAAGGCAGCCCCGGCCCGCTCCAGTCTGGGAGCCAAACGTCGGAAGTGCTCCACGAAGTTCCACCATACTAACGCTGCCTTATCTTTACATTTACGAGTCCGCATTGTTCGTATAAAAAACGGTGATTTATTTAAAAAAGGTTCAGAGCAAAGTTATCGATCTATAAGACCAACATACCGACATGAATTATGCCTAAGAAGATCAAAAATCGCCCTTATGTACTCTTGTACATAAGGGCGGTTTTTGATCTGGTTTTTGCATACTTTGCATGGCTCCGAAAATTTTTAATAGGCTACCAAATGACATATAAGATTTAAACTTGACTCAATTTAAACGCACCTTAAATATTTTTTTAATAGACAAATGATACTGACTATACTCGTACCATTGACGAATTTCTTGCTGACAAATTTCTTGTGACTGATCCTGTATTTATGATTTATAATATAACATTCCTATCTGAAGACTTTTAATTTATTTGAATTGTACCGTATATAATATTTTATTTCTAATATTGTTAAATTAATAGTGGTAGATAAACGGTAGATTTTTGAGTTTCTATAAAATATCTGTAAATACTAATAAATACTTTGACTTTGATATAATTTTGTTATTTTAGTACTAGATTTTAAATCAATAACTAATATTTAACTTCTTATAAATAAACAATAAGCTTGAAATAGGCACATATATAAGGCACTTTTGAACGTCAAACAAAAAATAAAATTTATTCTAGTCGCCCCTTCCAAAAAGTAATTTCGTATTTAGACACAAAGTCAACAGCCGACTCCCGGCCACCGTAGGCGCGGGCTTGCGGGCGGCGAGCAATAGGCAGCTCGCCACCCGGTAAGGACCAGGCCCGGGTCGACGGCGCGTTGTGTTCGACGCGCGCCTCAAAGAGATGTCAGCACGAACTGACGGGGTCCGCTAGGGCCGATGCCGCCAAGGCTGCGGGTTGTTCGAAAGAGATACCGTGGCCCCCGGCACAGGCAACTAAAGGAACACGGGTGGGTTTTAGTCAGTAAAAGTCTGACACGCCCTTCTGCTCAGCCCAGAGCGGGCGAGGTCATTTGATGATTTCACAACCAAAAAAAAAAAAAGTTAGCCACAATTAGATACCTAATAATGTTTTAAATAAGTAGTAAGTATACAAGACAAAACATAAAATAAATCAGCTCGTTTTTCTCCAAGCCTGGTTGTTAAAGTGCTGTGAGAAATGTAAGATTTCTCTTACTTTATTGTGTGTTTGCTTTTAAGTTAAGTAATGTGGTTCTATTTCCGTAAACTTTTTTATTTCCTGTAAGAATAGTTCTTAGCGGTAACTCCTAAGTCATTCTTGTTACTTTATATATTCTTGTGAAAGAAAGCTGCGTCGTTATTTATTGTTAAAGCTGAACATCGTGAGGAAATCGACATGTCCTAGAACCAAAAATTCGAAGACATGTGACATTTACCAACCCGCACTGGGCCCGCGTAGATTACAGTCCAGTCCCTCTCGAAGAAAAGAGGTCTGTGTTCCAGCAGTGGGAACATTATAGGCTGATTATGTAAAGCCACAATAATTTTATGTTTCTTTGTTTTGTAATGTTAATTACCTTCCATACGATTCTATAGAATCAAGTTCTTCTGACTGCTGGAGAGTTTATTGCGCCAAATCTGCTGCCCAGTTAAAACACCAAGAAGTAATGAAGGGCAGGCGTTTTATGTAATTCTGACGTTCAATATTGCTATAAATACCATCTCAGGTTAATTAGGAACATTTAAAAATCAATACTAATTATAAAAACTATTATTTATTACTTTAACTTGTAAGTAATGGACACGTAGGCTCTGTAAAAGCCTAAAAGCGCCCTTAAAACCAAAGGGATAATTCTCACAAAATTAATTAAAACTAGTCAGACAGCAATCCGAAATTTAACTGAAGGCGAGTTCCGCAGAGATGTCTTTTCTCAGCATCCCGGTGTTAATCTCTCTTAATATTTAGTTGAGATTAATTTAAAACTCGATTTAAAGGAACTAGAAGTGGCCTGAAATAATGAATTTGGCTCACGATTTCGAATTCTGTAAGGTATTTTGCCGGATACAATGACATAATTGAGTATAAACTTTGTCTAATTTAAGTACGGAAACGGCAATTAGCAAAGACTAAGAGACATCAATATCGTAGATTCCAATATTCAATTAAAAATTCTTCAGAATAGAATATTGTTTATTATTGCTGCCGGTGGTCATAATTAAACATTCCCCTAGGCCCTACGGTGTACTGCAATAATAATAAAATAAATGAAAATAATATTCTAACAGTAAAAAGAGTAGTAACACAATATTTCGATATAGAAGCTCTGATCGGAATTCTAAATAGCCTAATATTGAAAGACAAAAGAACTTTGATTAAGTTTAAGCCGCTTATAATTTAAATAAAGAAAAAATCTGTTTGTTACTTTAATTTCATTTAAAATAACATCGAGTATACTATACTATTTTTCCTTTACTTCCCTTTTTCTAAAATTATAATATGTTTAAAAGTAAATCTGACTGTTAACACGAACAATAAGTTGGCACAGTCCGCAGTTGTATAAACCCTAATTCTAAGTAACCTCACAGCTGAACACTGTCTCTTAAGATACAGGTTATCCTAGTTTAATAGACAGGGCTCACAAAATCTGTATACAGACTTCTGCAGCGTAGTTAGCAACCTGATAATCAGTGTATACTAATGTATGTTTCTTTGTGACAATAAATATATTATTATATTATTATTATTATTCACCACATTGTACACCTATTGTAATATCATATTTTTATTCTAGGTACATCGTCTTCACATATAATTATAATTAATGTACTCGTATACAAAATATTGTAACCCATTTTAAAAGAAACTGAAAGGGTGCCTAGAATCAATTAAATTTTTTCATCGTTCGTACCTTATAATGTTCGTCATTCGTTCCTACTTAGGGCTGATTTTTCAATGGACAGATAATTTTTATTCGTGGAATAAAATTGACGTCTGACAGATTTTGTATGGAAGAACCTGTCAAACATTAAAAAAATATTCCTTGGATAAAATTATCTGGCGTTGGAAAAATCAGCCCTGACATGAAATAAATAATTTGACTTGGACTTGATATTATACTCTCTTACCCACAATAGCTGTAACTACCCACAAAACATCAAAAAAAAATCGTCTAGTAATCCAAGCCACTTAATAACCACCCTATCTTCTAACACTAGGCAGAATAAAATTAAGCAACCCATTAATTATAATCCCAAAATGGATATGCCTAAGATAATAGATACAAATAATTAGGGTAATGAATTAACTGCTGCTAAGGCTATGAATCTTTGATAACATCGCTAAGCTTAAAGCTTACTTAGTAATATTTACAACTAGCTTCAGCCCGCAACTTTGTCTGCGTGAAATTTGTTGTTCCCCACCCCATCGCATCGCATCGCATCGTCTGTCCGCGCTATTACTATGTGTTCTGACTGTTTATGTGTTCTTTCTTTTTGTTTTGTTTTTGCTCGGCTCCTTGGTGTCCTAGCGTGATGTTAAGTAGCCTAGTAGCCTTCCTCAATAATTGGGCTATCAAACGCAAAAAGATTTTTTCAAATAATCCTTTGTAATCAAATTACAATTATGTCGTATCCCTATGTATTTTACTGTATATACCTACACCAAATGCCAATAAATAAAGTTTCAAGCTGTTATTTTGAAATTACAAACAGACACTTCCTGTTTGTAATATCAAAATAAAAAGTTTTTACACTTTTGAAACTTATAAAAAAAAATGTTGTCGGTTTGTTCCGGCTAATCTCCAAAACGGCTGGGCGATTTTGACGGGACCTCCACTGGCAGATAGCTGATATTATGGACTAACATAAACTCCGACATCTACGCGGGCGAAGCCGCAGGCAGAGGCTCGTAAATAAATCAATAAGATTTTTTATAAGACATTAATTTCAATACGAATATATGATTAGGAGTTGTTGGTATCAGAATATTCAACACGCTGGTAAAACTGATTGTAATTGCAGTAGGCAAATAAGCTCCCTTACCTCTTTATCTCCCTTTTACTCACTCAATACTCTCAACAAAAATCTACCTAGACATTCTACCCGGAAAACCACAAAACGCCATTCGGACACCACTACGATTCAGATTTATTTTCGCAATGTTAACATACCTTTCGCAGTTTTGAATTGTCATACCGACACAGAACGACAAAGAGCTAGTCACAATATGTCCACAATTCGACCTCAAAGGTAGCTAAGTCCAGGCGAGGTCTATTTGTCTATTTGTCACATAGCTATCTCAATTTATGGGACAACCTGAGTCCAGTTGAAATCACAACGGTGTGTGTGTGGCAGAATGCCAGACCTTTATACATCTCACCGCTGTTGAATTTATGTCTCCCTGGTATTTATACACCTGTGAATTTAACAGAGGTAACTATAATTTAGTCTGTATGTAATCTACTCTAATATGTTAAAGGTGTGAGCGAGTCTGTCTGGTCGTTTGTCGTACGTTTTCACAAGTAATTTACTAAATTATTTTTGTTTTAGTGGGACTTTCTTCTGTCCACTATCTTTCCTGATATTTTACCGATGTTTATAACCGAAACTATCAAAGATTCATTACATAAATTAAACATTATCTATCTACCCTTTTCCCAACTATGTTGGGGTTGGCTTCCAGTCTAACTGGATGCAGCTGAATACCAGTATTTTACATGGAGCGACAGCCTATCAGACCTCCACAACCCAGTTACTGGGTAACACGATACCCCTTGGTAAGACTGGTTGTCAGACTTTCGGGCTTCTAGCGACGCGTAACGACTGTCAAAGATCCGAGAATGACAGCCTGGACCAACAGCTTAACGTGATTTCCGAGGCACGAAGGGGTCACTACATAAAGCAATGTTTTTAAATGCTTATAATATAATAAAACTATATTGAAATAGTTTAGTTACCTTGTAAGCCACTCAAAAAGAGTGACAGGGTTGATTTTAATCAGAATCCATTTTCATAGAAGCTTGTTTTATTCAAGGTCCTTATAAAACTACCCTGAGCTTTGACTTAATCTCCTCGAAAATATGCTGTGTAGTTTTTTCCTTTATGATATCCTTCAAAACAAAGATATTTGGCCTTAGGACATTTCTTTCAAGGCTCAATATGTAAGCCTGTTGGTCCGCGTCGTGTGTGGTTGGATTTGTGTAGCATAAACGTTTAGAAAATATAGACAAATAAGTTAAATGTCAGTGTTTTATACATAAAAACGTTCCGGAATAAATTCTGTAAATGATGGCGAAAACCGCAAATTCCATGAAGATCTAAGCGGTCATACCGACAGACATAAAAAGCGACTTTAATTTATAAAATGTATAATTTAATTATAGAAGATAATTAGTATAAAGGTGAAAGCAAGGAAATTAGATTCAAATGTAATTTTAACGACGCAACAACAATCTGAAGGACCGATGGCCACTGGAGCAGACGAGTCCTGGAGTGGAGACTGCGTATCAGCAAGCGTAGTGTGGGACGCTCCCCAGCTAGATGGAAGGACGACCTAAAGAAGGTGGCTGTGGTAGACTGGATGCGGAAGGCGGACGACAGGGTGTTGTGGCGCAGTCTGGGAGAGGCATATGTCCAGCAGAGAACTGATATTGAGATTTTTGTTCAATCAATCAATCAATTCAGCCTGAGTTGATTGATTGATTGAACAAAAATCTCAAAAACTAGTCCTTCTTTTCTTTAAGACAGAAGAATAAACGGAAACAAAAGCGCATCTCAACTTATCTAGAAGCACACATTCTTTGTGTTCCATTTATTCGATGAAATTTCTTGAAGCCGGTCTGTGCATCATTCATACTGTTCCTATATTTACCCGAACTTTGCCATCTGAACAAGTCCTCAGTTTATAAGTTTTCTATGAGAGGCACTGGGTTTTAATCCTTAGTTATTTCCACAGAGCACGGAATGTCCACGCCCGGCAGGGACTGGGAACTACAGTACTAATAAAATTCGTGGCGTCGAAAGTCGTTGAGCGCACAACACCGTCGCGGACTGCTTTCAAAGCCGTCGCTTTCTATACAGGGTGGCAGCGACATCGCCGCGCAAACGGTAACCATGAATTCAGCACATGATTCTAGACCTTTTGTAGCAAAGAGTTAAATAAAAAAAACCTGCTGTTTCATAGAAAAGTGGTGAAAACCTACGAAGTCAAAATGTATGACACAGAACTTTTTTTTTAAAAACCCTTAAAAATTCTCGACTCAATGGGTGCCTGAAGATGAACGGCACCGCCGAGGCCGGCCCTGAAAGAGATGGCGAGATTACCTGGACGCGTATCGCGAGGTCTAGCTAGAGGTGGCACGGGAAGAGAGTTCCTGCTAAGTCTAAGAATAAAAAAAGATACGGACGAAAAATTTCATCGCAGGGGCGGTCAGAATCATAAACTGAGTAATAGGTTACTCGTCGATGTTCCTGTCACCCTGTATGTCATTAGTGTCGTAGTGAAAGAAAAGAAAGAAAGAAAAAGTCTTTATTGCGACTCGTACAGGAAGATCACAAATATGAGTAAACGAGACGAATACGAGTAGTGCGAGTAAACGGTGATACCATAATATACATTTCTGGAAGAAAGAAAGAATGAAAATAAATTTACTTGCGGAAAGCATGACGCATAGAAAAGAACACAAACACAAAAAAAAAACGAATTAGGGGTGAACATGAGTCACATCCACGCAAAACGGCCATCACTCAGCATAATGCTAAGACCCTATACGAGACAGCCCCAACGCTGGTTTTCAGCGACAGCCGGCGTTGACGTGATGACGTCAACAATTTCTTTGGTGGCACGCTTGGTTTGTATGGGAAGTGTTGGAAAGGCCGCCTTTAGCTGCGGCCGCCCGACGTTTCCGTGCTCTGTGGTTATTTTACTTCCTTCTTTACTATGTGTTAAATTCCTCGCTAAGTTTGGCAGTTTAATGACAAAGTTGCTTCTACTTAAAGTTGTGAGGACCTTAGTATTGTGAATAATGTACGAGAAATGTATGAAGAAAGCCTGCATTTCTGTTTTTTTTACGGACATAACAATGTTGTATATACAGGGTGGCAAGGACATCGACGCGCAAACTGTTACCATGAATTCTATACATGATTGCAGTCCTCTTACCATAAAAAATTTCGTCGGTTATTACAACAAAACAAAAAAAAACAAAACAAAACAAAATCAACTGTTTCCTTCAAAAGTGCGACAAGGTCAAAATTTATGGAACAGCTGTTTTTTTTTGCATAAGAAAGAAAAATATTTTATTGGGACACAGGATATACAAATAGTCAAAATAGGTGCATAATGTTGTTTTTCGATGTCCCTACTACTCTACTGTATTGAATGTACCCATCGTAAATGCTATGCTGTTAATTTCAAAGGCCTCTGGCATATAGACCAGTTTTCAATTGGAGTTTTAGGGGAGGCTATTCCAATATATATTTTAAGACCACGTCCCAATTTCAACAGAGGCTATTTCAATATCTATTTTAAGGCCACGTCTCAAGGCGAGACATTAATAGATAGGTCAGGCAAATTTTGCCTCGTTCAACGCACATTATCGCCTTAATATTCCAATAATATTCACTCCCAATATTCAACTATTCCGTTTAATTTAACAGTGACATCCCTTTCAACACAATAGTCGGAATGAATAGCATTGTGGAAGGCTTAATTCAAGCCCACAATGGACTGTCCTAACTAACAAGGGAGGCCTCGTTATTCTATGGTGGAGGGGCTATGATTTTAAACGAACTTAATCTGTAAAGGCTTGCGTCACATGATCAGTTTTACTGTCAGTTTCGCCTGACCTTTTAATCCGTACCGTATGTGGAAGGATGTTATTAGACTGCCGACGATTGACGTCGACCAGTCCATATTATGCACCTCAAAATATGTAACTTCATTTAAATATCACATTGTCAATAAGCAACCGCAAGCTAGTTCTTTGCACTTTAGGGCTTACAGCATCCTGCCGGGGTAGCGGGATCGTCCGAAAGGGTTACCGCTGCCCTGGTACATAAAGGGCTAAGGAAGGAACACGGGTGAGTTTTAGTCAGTAAGAGTCTGACACTACCTTCTGCTCCACCCAGCGGGAGGGGTCATTTGATGATTTCCCATCGTCAAAAAAAAAAAAAAAAGCCTTACAGCATACGGTGGCTAGAGCAACCGCTAACAAGTTGAAGCATAGCTCCGTTCAAACTCATGAGACTGTTTCATTCAGGTAAGTATGTGTAAGTTTATGGCCAGTACTGACACAAGTTATCCTGATCAGTTTCGCCTCAAACATAACAGTCTTACCGTTTCATACACATACGTACATGCATCCGGTCAAGCCAAACTGACAGTTCACCTGTCAGTTTGCCTCTCCGTGTGAAGCAAGCGTTAGGGCTCGGATACAAATTAATGGAGGGGTGAGCAGGTATTTGTTTGTTTGTTTAAGGGATGAATTCTAATTGGATGTGAAGTGTGGCGCACGAAATGTAAAGAATATGCTGCTGTTGATAATTTCAGATAGCGTGAGTAAAATAGGCATTGTCAGTATTACCTAATCGATATTTATGTCGGAGTTTTCAGGACTCCAAGTGATTTAAAAACATCCCCGTATGTGGCTGTTTTGAAATCACTTGTAGTAGATATTTTGATTACAATGATTTTGTCCGTATTGCGAATCTGTGTTTACTTTGTGGATGTTAGGGTTGCAACTTTAATTATTTTTCAATAAGAAGACACTTTAAGAAGCTTAAAATCAAAGGAATGGAGAACAGAGTTTTTAAAGCACTGCTTTTGATATTATTGGTGAAGTTGACTACATATTTAACACAAAACTTTGATTAAATATTACCAATTACATAGTATAGGCCGCAGGAACCCGCTGGATGCGGGAAGCACAGAACCGGTCGAAGACATCTTTCTCCTGAAATTAATTAAATACAAACATTATGTAGTACAAAATAAAGTCACTTTTCATGTTTACCTGTGTGACCGCTTAGATCTGCTAAATACCACAATGAATTTTGATGCGGTTTTCAACATCATATGGAAGTTTATGTATACTTCCTACTTCTTACTATTATATATAATAAACTTTAACGTTAACGTTTATAATATTATAAACGTGAAAATTTTGTATGGATGGGTGGATGTTTGATACTCTTTCACGCAAAAACTACTGAACGGATTTGGATGAAATTTGGCACACAGATGGTTTATAACTAGTATCAACCTTTAGGATACTTTTTATCCCGACATTCACGATTCACACGGAATCGGAACTTATGCGGGTAAAACCGCGGGGTGCAGCTAGTAACATATAATATTTAACTTAGACGGAACACACACTACAAACCACGCGACGGGGCACAGATAACGTACCCCCGTGCATAATTTTTTACGTACAAATCAGTAAAAACGCAGGGAATTTGATTCCTTTTCCCGCGCCCCGTTGCGTGACGCAATGTCGTGTCTGATCCGCCTTAGATAGATGTCGTATATGACAGAAATCTCGTTGTTTGCTACATGCACAATTCACCCGCGCGAAGCATAACTTACAACATAACCGCTCATGGTGAAGATTTTTGATTAAATATTATCAATTACATAGTACCTATAGGCCTCAGGAATCCGCTGGGTGCGAGAAACACATAGAATCAGCCGAAGTGGCGATGTGGGTTCTTGTCTCGCAGTGCACGTCTTTCAGCTGGAATAATGAATGAATAAACGGTGACAACGATAGATTGATTAATAATAATAAAAAAAGAAATCAATATAAAGTTGTGTGCCACATTTCAGTAAGATAAAGGTAACGACCGGCTCCATGTGTGTCGAGGTAGCCTACGGGCTTTAGTCGGGACAAAGAAAACTCCAGTAAGACAATTGGGAGAAAATTGGATGAGAAAACGGTAACAATTGAATTCTGTTCTGCTGTGAAAGCGAATGTATGTGAATTGTGCACACAGGACTTATGCTGCCAATTCTTTTGAACCTGTTACCTTTACTGGCTGTCACATTAAATATCGTGTTGATAGATAAATATGAAAAGAAAAGAAAATAATCTGCACTCAAACGACTGACTTATTTTTATTTATTTATTTATCAGGAACAATTTACATTGTGTTTGATACATTACATACATCATAATTAATAACATTATTATAAAAATTCTAAAAATAAACATGCAGAAATAATAATAAAATAAAAAAATAAAAAGACATGTTTATAAAAATCCATAGGTACAGATAAAAAATTATAAAAATAAAATTGGAATATTAATATTAAATTACAGTTCGTCCAGTGAGTACAAGTTTTTATCTAACAGAAATGCTTTGAGCTTAGCCTTAAAAGAGCTAGTATTAATAAAATCTTCAAATCCGCTGGCAGTCTATTAAATATTTGTACAGCTTGGTAATGAGGGCTATGCTTGACAATGTTAAAATTAGGTACAACTTTATTTTTAAAGTCCTTTCTACGAGTGTTTTCCCGGGCTATTCTTTCTTCCCCAGACTCGTATTCATGGATATATTTTTTAAAATTAACTAGCCACACAAGTATGTATAAGCTGGGCAATGTTAGAATATTCAAACACTGAAAATGATATCGACAGCTTTCTCTTTGTGTAATTCTGACAATTGTACGTATTGCTCTTTTTTGGAGAATAAAGGCTCGCTGAGAATTATAACCATAGCTTTTCCCCCAGAACTGTATGCTGTATCGAAGTCTGGATTCGACAAGAGCATAATATACCATCTTTAACTGTTCCGTATTTATTTCGTCTCTCAATGCCCTCAACGCATAACACGCAGATGATATAGTGGAGTCTATATGTGCTAGTTCTTTTTTCCAGTTTAGCAAATCATCCAAATGGATACCTAGAAATTTCACGTCTCTCACTAATTCTATCCTTTCATTGTTCAGGGTTATATCCATATTATCTTTATTGCCTGCAGTGGTTCGAAACAACATGATGTTCGTTTTTTTATGTTTATTATTCATTTATTCGTTTTGAACCAAAACTGAAATGCTGCCAACGTATTATTGACCTTGTCAGTCAGTTCACCAATACTTTTCGCTCCAACCACAGCGTTAGTGTCATCGGCAAAGACTACTAGATTAATTTCTGGAATGATTTGTTTTATATAATTTATCACATCGTTAGTGAAAATAATAAACTTACACGCACATTACAAAAAAACTGCCTGCAAAAGAAAATGTAAGTCGGATTCGAAGGGTTCCGTGCCCAAAAGGTGCCAACGAGACCTTATTACCAGGCCTCCGCCGTCCGTCCGTCTGTCGATCAGCGGGCTGTATCTCATGAACCGTTATAAGTAGACAGTTGAAATTTTCACAGTGTGTATAACAACAAATAATAATAAAAATAAAATTAAGTAAGTTTAAAATTAAAGGGAAGACCCCCTTTAATTTTAAACTTACTTAATTTTATTTTCATACAAGAAACGTGTATTCTTCTGCGTTTTTTGCCTGGTGGTCATCAAATTGCTCCTTCTGTCTGTCTTTTAACATGGCCAACGATTGCCCTTGGAGGAAACTGTTTATGTGTTATAGAGGAAATGGTGACCCTTTCGCTAACAATATTATACGCCAAGTCTCACGTTTATACCAGTTATTGCTTATGGGTTGGCCAAAATCGCTCATGTTATTCGTAGTTTTATCCATCAGTGTCAGAAAAAAACCACCATGATTTAAAAATAGTCATCATCTGCCTATCCTTTTCCCAACTATGCCAAAGTCGGCTTCCGGTCTGACCGGATGCAGCTGAGTACCAGTATTTTACATGGAGTGACTGCCTTTCTGACCTCCACATCCCATATAGTTACTGGGTAATACCAAACCCCTTAGTAAGACTAGTTGTCAGACTTTCGTGCTTCTGACGACCCGTAACGACTGTCAAAGAGCCACGAATGAAAGCTGGGACCAACGGCTTAACGTGCTTTCCGAGGCATGGAGGGTAAGGGTTGCAGTAACAAATGTCATCAATCCATGAATACCTATTCACTTTGAGTATTATTCATATTTTTAATTCCGAAAAAAAAAAAAAATCTATGAACAAAACTTGCCATTTAATTGAACAAATCCAATCTCTATCAAATTGCATGGCCTTCAACAGTACTACTTATTTTCAATGTAAAAAAAAAACTAAATAACACTCTCACAAAATGGACGCTTGGTTACGTCCGTCAAACAATATCCCTTGCAACTGAATTAATTTCATAAAATGTATTTTATTTTCAAACTGTCAACGGAAATCGGCCATGTTTTTTTCAAATGAATATTTTTTTATTATAAAGTTATGTTTGCATGTTGAATTCAAGTAAAATAATGTTTCTCCTTCCAAAATGGACGAAAAATTTTACGAAATACGCTAAGTTACCGATGCGTTCATCTTCGATTTGCCTATTTAAGTCATCGTGGGTTCGGCCACACACGATCATATAAAAATCAACGGCCCTGAAGATCACTTTATTTTTGGCCCTTTTTTGAAATCTGAAAGTGGCCTCCTGACTAAGGGGCTCCTATCTGAAACTTTGCAAATATAGTTTCGGTTTTCTCTCCGTATGCCACACCTACTCAGCTATCAACTTTTCGCCCTGAATTAGCTTGCCCAAAAACCCTCTGGGCTCCCCTACCATCTTTAACAAGAACGCAAGGCACGGAGGGGCCTTGGTATGTAAAGATGGTCACCCATCCAAGGACCACCCGCGGCAAGCGTAGCTTAACCTGATCGATCGACCCATGCAGCTAATATTACTTAGCCACAAGCCAACATCCTATGTATCATAATGGCTAATATTACTTAGCCACAAGCCTTTCTCAAATAAACATCCTATGTATCATAATTATAAGAACAATCGATTTGCTTCCACAACTGGTTATTTAAACATTAAACAAACAACTCTACAAATCTACAGCAATTCAACAAAACAACACGACATCAACGCAAAAATTCAGTCATTAAAATTCCGAATTAAAAGTACTTAGTTCGGAACTAAACGGGCGTCACGTAGGAAAAGTTATGGCATTCCGGTACTGTCTGCTCGCCAAGCGGAAATATTTTCCGTTTCAATTCCACCGAACATTGTTTATATTCCATTGTTTTGTTTTACCACAGTTCTTGATTGTTGAAACAAACTTCTATATTTTGTTTTCGTGAGGTAACATTTTTGAAATTATTAAGCTTGCTTTCGGAATGCTACGTTCTAAGGATGATTTCAATAAAGATTTGAAGGTTGCTTTAACTGTATTTGAATGTCTTAGATTTCCTTTGAATTTGGTTCAAAGGAAGCATCTTATTCATTTGTTTCAGTCTGCTATCAAGCTAGTACGAGTTTGGAATTATGACTGTAATGAATTCAAGAATCTTTTGACTAAAGCAAAATTCCTGGTATTCTTAAAGAGGCTTGTTTAAAAGCGCCAGTCCACATTGAGCAAGCGTAGAAATCAATATCCATGCCTTCTCTGTATGAGAAGAGGTCTTTGCTCAGTCCTCTTCTTTTCGTATCGATGGTACTCGTGCTCGTAGTTTTTTTTATATAGTTTGTGCCCAGTAGGTGGCCATGTTGATCTCCACCCTAATTGCGTAACACACAATCAATCAGAATCGGTTTCATTTTGACAGTTCAACAACATTCATTGCGTTATTTACGTGTTGAGCAGACTTTATGAAGGTAACCTTTTTCGAACTTATGAAGCAATGGATTAGAATTGTTCTTCAAAATGATTCAGATTGAGATTGATTGTGTGTTTCGCAATTAGGGTGCTGCTTTGTAGTGAGACAGTAACTGCACTTTCTTATTGAAATAATTGAATAATACAATCATAATCAGCCTATAGTGTGCCCACTGCTGGGACATAGGCCTCCTGTCTGTGAGAGGGAGTGGGTAATAATCCACCCCGCGGGCCCAGTGCGGGTTGGCACAATTGAATAATATTATTATATAAATTTTTTTTGACGACACGGTTGGCGCAGTGGCTGAGCGATCGACTGCTGCGCTGCGTGTCGTGGGTTCGATTCCCGCACGGAACAAATATTTGTATTGCCTACAGGTAGTTGTTCCGGGTCTGGCTCTTTGGGTATGTGAGTTTCAATGTTTGTAAACGCACCCACGATACAGGAGTAATTCCTAGTGTGGGGCAATGTTTTAAAAAAAAAAGAAATTAATAATTGCTTGTAAAGGCATAGAAACGAAAAATTTTTTTTTAAGATAATTATTTAAAAAAACAAAAAATATTACTTGACACATAATAAATACTGGCTCTTTCTTATTTTTTCACGTCCATTAAGGTCTACGTAATATTTACTATCATTGAAGCGGAATAAAGATTTTATGCAAAATGTCTCAAGTCATTTTAAAATTAATATTTATTTTAATTAATTACGTAAAAAAAGAACTTTGATAAAGAAACTATAGATGTTTCTTTTAAAATATTTCGTGTATAAATAGATACACGTTTGTATAATTCATGCCTGCACCAGTAGATATGACAATGCTGGATTATAGTTACCGCCGGATATTTAGATAACGACCTGTAATTAAATACACCTGTCAATCAAACCTACACCTTTATAATTCAAAATACACACGGACCGAGCACAAATATTCACTTGAAGCCAATATTTGCCGTGCACACTATGTCCAAGGCACTGGTACACCTTCGGGGTCGCCAATCTGTTACGACTTAATTTATCGCTTACTTTATTTCAGAGTTACAGCTTACGCATGCCTCGGGTTCATCTCGGGTCTGGTTAATATCAAGGATAAAGCTCGTGAAGATTCCACTGGGTTGAAAGATAAAGGAAAAATGTAGGAATTCTGCTTCGTTGGTCAAGTGGTCGGAAGCGTTAAAGTTGAGGATGAGGTCCTGGGTTCGATACACGGGTCAGGCAAAGTTTTTATTTATATATACTTGAAAATAAAATGCAAAAAAGTACAATTTTTATTACAAAACATACAATAGGCGGCCTTATCGCTTTCTGCGATCTCTTCCAGGCAACCTTGGAATGGACAGTGGTTGCGTGGATATGTAATAGATACATAGTTGTTGTAGTTTTATTGTATTTTCCATCTGGAATTTCTCAGTAGCAACCCCGAGTCTGGATTTGTGACTGGTTGATGGCATCACCTCATTCCTATTGCATGGGACTTAAGCCTAGGCAGCAAAATACGAATAGAATAGAATAGAATATATTTATTAGCTTTAAAACATGGTACATTGAGGTCTTATAAATAAAGTTATGATCTTACATATTTCGCCATGGACTGGCATACAAATATTTAAACATGTGAACTGTAACAAATCGTGTTAGATTTGTTAATTTAATTTCGCAAGTCGGTGTCAAAAAATGAAAATCCGGAAGCAGCGACATCGACTTCCGAAATTAAAGTTATTTTTCTCTTTGCAGTTTTTATTTTTACAAGGCGGTTGTTTTTTTTTTTTTGTAAAAAAGTTATTAGTCACTATAACAAAATTGTATGGGAAATTTGCCACTCTTGGCTAAATATACACCTTGCTGTAAACGTTTTTATTAAATAAATTATTATTATTAAATTAAAAGTTCAATTACTGTTTTAGTACCTTGCTTTGTAATCTGACTCACAGGAGCTAATTTTAAACAAATAAAACTATAATAAGGAAAACTAACAGCAGGACTAACGTAATCCCGATGAAAAAATATTTGAGTAGGTAGCCAGATAAGCAAACTCAATGAAAACGTCCAAACTTTTCCTGCTAAGAACAAACTCTATAAAAGGAAAAATAATCCACAATTGGACTGAAAACCGTAAACGAACGAGACACGTGATATGAAAAACATTTTCATGAAAACACAAAGGTTATGTTTGATCATAGTCACATAGCTAATCCCGGATTAATGAAAATAGAGCTGAAGAGATGAGATGAGAAAAGAAATGCGAATATTTATCAAATGAAACAGCGTACACTACTAAGGCTTAAACGTAAAGGATTTTTTTTTTGCGTGAGCTTATGTTTGTGTGTATGCCACTTCCATTGTATTTATTTTTAATTGATGTTTTTTATTGTCCGTTTTAATTGATCATGTGATCTGCAATAAAGAGTTTTATTTATTTATTTTATTTATTTAGGAGGAGCCTGTGACTAAATAATAACAGCCGCACAGGCCGATCGATCAGGTTAAGCTACGCTTGCCGCGGTTGGTCAGTCGATGGGTGACCATATTTACATACCGAGACCCCTTTGTGCCTCGGAAAGCACGTTAAGCCGTTGCTTCGGGCTGTCATTCGTAGTTCTTTAGCAGTCGTTACGGGTAGTCAGAAGCCCGAAAGTCTGACAACCAGTCTTACCAAGGGGTGTCGCATTACCCAGTAACTGGGTTGTGGAGGTCAGATAGGCGACTGCCTATACCGTGAATACCGGTATTTTACATGGAGCGACTGCTCCATGTAAAATACCGGTATTCAGCTGCATCCGGTTACACTGGAAGCTGACCCCAACATAGTTGGGAAAGGCTAAACAGATGATTTTTTAAATTTTATTTAACTGTGATCCTCTAAAAAACTGATTGATCTTTTACGGATATGAATGACGGACACTGTTTTTAAATAAACGTATGTCTAAAATTGTTTTGTGCTTTTAACGATGCTCACTTTTTATAATTGGGTGACACTCACACAAAAGAAAAAATGGATTCTTTGCATCCCAAAACGACTTAATCCCAAAGAATCAATTTAAAACAAACACCAAACACCTAAATCACTATCCCAGATCAATTTACTTTAAACTGAATTGTCCCTAAAATTAACAGAGAAATCAGTTTACCCTCTAATTTGATGCACATGTCTTTTGACAAACATAACATACTAACACAAACATACTGAATTTGCTTGCGGACAGATTTAATACCTTGCACTAACTAGCTACGAGGGATTACGTGATTGCTTTCTATGATAATTCAAAAACGTTATAGTGTACAGTTCAAACATTTGGAACCAGAGTATAAAATCATAATGTAGTGTGTCGCAGCTGAAGTGAAAAATGTCATCTAACTTTTGGCCACTGTACAGTCAACAGCAAAAGTAGATGATTAAATTCAGAAATTCTGAACGGAGTTCGCGTCAGAACTGTGTGGCGTCAAAGTGATTCAAAAGTATGTGATTGTAAATTATACCAAACATTTACTTCTACGATGACAGCACAGCGCTTATAAAATGTAATGATATTAGTGATTATGAAGAGGACATCAACAATAGTATTAGAAATATAATTGATTGGCTTGATAAAAATAATTTGGTAATAAATTTAGTAAAGACGAATATAATGCATTTTCACCAACGTACAATTCCACCAAACATTAACGTAAACTATAACAGATAGACGATTCAAAAAACGAAGGTGGCGAAATTTCAAGGAATCCTTATAGACGATCAATTAACATGGAAACCACAAGCAGAAGAGGTCTGTAAAAAATTGAGTACGGCTGCGTATGTCCTATTTCATTTGAAAAAAAAAGTTGACACTAGGACGGCTTTAGTTGTATACCATGGCTTAGTCGCATCGGTCTTGAGGTTTGGGATAATTTTCTGGCGTAATTGTACTTTAAGAGATACCATATTTAAAGCCCAAAAACGCTGTATAAGAGCCATGTGCGGTATAAAACCAAGAGATAGCTGTAAACCCTACTTCAAGTCGTTAAAAATTCTTACGTTTCCGTCATTGTATATTTTAGAAATGGCAATTTTTGTTAAAAGCAACATAAAGCTATTTGCGAAGGTCTCAGACACCAAGAAAGGTCCCGTTAGAAGTCAATACAAAAATCTTTTAACTGTCAGCAGCTATAAAACTGCACTACTTCGAAAAAGTGTTCTTTGCTTGGGTCCAATTATATTTAATAAACTACCGGACAACATAAAAAATGACACCCTTCAACAATTTAAAAACAAACTCAAGGCATATTTGACTGAGAAATGTTACTATACAATAAGTGATTTTTTGAATGATTCTCTACTGTGACATTGCAGTTACACCATGAACACTGTATTATTGACATGAAGTATTATTGACATTAATTATAATTGACATTAAGTAGCTATTATTGACATTTTAATTTGAAATTATTATATTAATTATTTTATTAGTTTACCTTAATAATGTATTGAAGTCTAAAATTTAATTTTGAAATTATTATATTAATTATTTTATTAGTGACATTAGTGTTCCTTAGTATTTAAATTTGAAACCTAATTTGTTAAATTTTTGCATGCCAATACTCGGGCAGAATGTGTACGGGCCAATATATATATTTTTTTACAAACTTTTTGTTAAACACCTACATTCTATGCGAATAAATGATTTGATTTGATTTGATTTGATTTACTAGTACAGCTGCCATATATTCGTGATCAGTTTTGACTTTGGTTTGAATTTCTGATTTTATCATCTACTTTTGCTGTTGACTGTACCTAATTCAGTCCGACAAAAACTTGCAATTTCGTTCATTATTATGAGCCTGTGTTGCCCCACTGCAAGGCTAAAGCCTTTCTCTCTTTTCACTTTTCCGGTCTACTGCGATTGTGGTCCAATCCTTTAAGAATTCAAAGGACATTGTCTGAAATCGCCCTGTGTACAGGAGCACGAATATGTCAATACTTGGCCACTTTCAATTGCGATTTTTTCGAGAAATAACGAATGCAACGTTGAAATACGACATATTACATAAACCTATGGGTTCGTAAATACTATGTTCGTAACAACATAAAATTTCTTTAAAAAATAAAGGAGTATATCGCTTTTGAATAAAGTCGAGCGTATACATACTTTTGCTCGTGACTGTACAAGAAATATCGGACACACATGATAATTCATTGTCTATTTTACTATATTAATTGCAAATACTTTTGTAACACGGACTAGCTGCATGCCAAAATGAATATTTTAAAGTATTATACGCGACTAATAACATTAATCGCCGCCATCATCGCCAAACGTCATGTCGTATTGAAAAAAATTAGGGGTGCCTCTCGATCCCCCCAATCCTAATCGATTGCAATCGGTCGATCGGATTTTTAGTGAATTGTTGCAAGTTTTTGAATCTGAATCACTAGAACATTCACTCAAAAGCGCTTAGCCATTTATCAATGCACACTAACGCCATCTATCTACCGCGCTACATCACCACTATCATTTACGGAGACAGCATTATTTTTACATTAATACACACAAACATTTTATCTCATTCCAAAACCAATGCTAAGAATACAGGTACCTATGTTAATTAGATTCTATGCATTTAAACGTTGCAATTACATACACTTAGGCTTTAGAAAAAAACTGCATAGATACCTAATTATCTATGTAGGTACAAAAAACAGCTAAATGTATTATGTTATTGTTATTTATTTTCTTAAAAATCACTCGGAGCTATGAAAAACTATACCTAATATTCGTTGTTATGGTTCGATTATAACCTCAAAATCTGATACTTTTTTTTAAATATATCTATTCTGCAGCTAGTCCGCTATACAAATAAGATCTTATAGGAGTTTACTAATGATCGACAATACAACACATAATTTTCCGATGCTCTTGGTTCCAGGGCGAACAATGTATGGGCGCAGAGCCTTTTCAAATTCAATTCGTGTTTTTCGAGTACCGAGAATATGGCTTCGTGTGTTAGGCTCTCGAATCTACAAAAGCCAGGTACAATGGTACATTGAACTCTTGATGTTTTTCAATGACCAGAAGGCCAATCCCGTAATTTCAAACGTTGAAAATCTAGCCGCAGTCTCATCTCGGCAACAAACAAATGTCAAAATGTAGGGAAATTAGACATATTTTTGACAGATTGAGACTGAGATCAGACTGTGAACGTTCTTGAAATTACGAGAATTGCCCCTCTGGTTTAGAAACTGAAGATGGTCAGTAGTCGAAAGGCCTCGACAAAATCCAGCCTGTTTGGCAGGTTGGTGCCTGATTACGGTTTTCAATCATTTTGACAAAAACTTTGCAAAGTTGTGAGACGAAGCTGATAGGGCGATAATTCCCAAGATCAGATTTATCTCCCTTCTTGAGCAGTAAGATTATATTGGAATTTACTCGGGAACATGGCTGTTTTAAAAATTGAGTTGAAAAGGTTGCATATGTGAGGTAATAAAGTAGGTTTTCCAACTTCAAGTGATTCAGTAGTGACACGGTAATATTATCTATACAGTATTCCAACTTCATACAAACGGACGAAGCACGAGCTATGTCTACGCGCCTCGATCTCGGCATGCGCTCGGCATGCAGACAGTCGCGACTGTGCCGCAGTGACGAACGGACGGTGTGTTGTTTTTTTAACAATAACCGTGCGATTTTTTCACTAAAAATAAGTTCAAGTACATATTTAATATGACGAGTAGCATATATTGTGCTGTTTTTGGTTGCATGAATTCGTCAATAACGCACCCAGAGATAACTTTTTTTAGATTACCTGGAAACTCTGAAAGGTAAGACTATAAAATAATTTTACTTACTAGTAGGTAGGTACATAATGTATGTCTTTTTAATGGATAAGTATTTCCTTTTATCTCCCGAAAAAAAAGATGTCTGGATTAATAAATAAAGTGAATGGAGTAAAGGAAAGTGATTGACACGAGTGAAATAGGTAGTTATAGGCGGTTCATGAATCATGATATTTATATAAAAAAAGTATATTTACAATCACAAAACTAAATGGAAACATAAAGTAGGCAAATGTAATTAAAATGCTGGAGGCGGGCAGCCCTATCGCATGTTTACGTACCGCGCGGCTGTAAGCATTTATTTCAAAGATACGGCCGAGTTACAATACTGTATAGATATTATTACCGTGGTAGTAATACCGTCTTCACCAGGAATTATATTTCATGCTGTTTTCCTTCATACCGTAAATTACCGTATTTGCATTTTAAACGCAAAATATTCCAACACCTTGAAATATTAACACCAAACTATTTAACCACCGACCACTTTTATTTAGTAACCCTAACAAACGAACCATTTCAAAGCTCCATTCACAGTTCACACCCAAGTTCGCAAAAGTTAGCCAACTCGTAATTACACTCGAACCGAACGTGATACCTTCCTAACCCAACACGCGATTCCAAACAAAAGAATTTACAAACACCGTGTCACACAGAGTCGAATGATATTACCCAGTAGCATAGACACCGTGTAGTTGGAAAACCAAATAAAATGTATCCCAACTCATTTAATATTCACACTGAGAAACAGGGCACACTATGCCGTGGCATTTTCTCTTTGCACTATTAATTATGAAGGTGAACTAAAATATGAATTTCGCTTTTAGACTATTTAAGAGGCTCATTGGTGTTCATATTCTCGCTTTTAAATAGCGTATGCTTTATTCGTTTAGCTTTTGAACTATCACAAAGGAGAGTAATTTAATGTTTTCGCTGAATTTCGCTTTGAAAAGTCATCTGTCTGTTTATTTCAAAGTTACCTCTGAAAGATTATTCAGTGTTTTGAATGAATGTTTGTCGCAAATGTGTTAAACTCAACGCAACGCAACTCACGCGCACAGCATTGTTGCAATAAGTAAGCTTTTCTGTCTGGCATTAATTTTGAAATGAACCTTTTTGGCGCAGCCGTGAGGCACACACTATTGTTGTCTGAAACATTATTTTTATTTTATTAATTTTGTATTTTGTGTTTCATGAACTGTGTCCAAATAAACTGTTTTCTTTCTTTCTTTCACAGTCTGATCTGTCTCAATCTATCAAAAATACCACTAATGTCCCCACATTTATGACAAGTTTTTGACATTTTTTTGTCGCCGAGATGAGACTGTGAGACTGCAACCAGATTTTGAACGTTTTAAATAACGAGAATCGGCCTTCAGACGCCAATAAAAAGTAAAAAGCTTAAAAACGCACCATATTGATACAAGCACCCTACAAATTATGCCTTACAGCCGTCATCCTTCAAATTTAAGATGGAAACGCTACAATATTCAGAGAGAGCACTCTTGAATCTTTACGACGGCTATACACAAATAAAACGAGGAACATTTTTATCTTGACGAAATTTGACGTCATCACGAACCCCTATATTTTCCTTTGATATCGTGCAATAAAGAAATTTCTTGCACCTTCTGACTACTTCCCCTTAAAAGCGGAAAAAATGTTGAAGCTCAAAGAGAATGGTCTGGTTTTTTTTTCAAATTAGTTTCGTTTTTATGAAGAAGCTGATGCGTTCTAAACGATCTTCCGTTGAGCCTCTTGAGCGATTGTGGCTCGTTTGTTTTTTGCTCTGGCTGATTTATAAAATTCTTTTACCTTTGTTGTGTTGTGTTAGATTTAATAAATGTAGATCCGTGATCTTTTGACCAGATTATGTCCCGTTTGGGAGCAGTGCTGGCCGAGTGGTAACGGAAGTAACTTACAAGTTGAAGATCGTAGGTAGAACAGACAGGCGCTTTACTTTGTGTAAATTATTTCATCGCCGCTGCTCTCAAAATGGCGAAGGAAAAGATTGCGAGGAAACCGATGTCCTAGAACCAAAAATTCAAAAACATGTGACATCTACCAACCCGCACTGGGCCCGTGTGGTGGTTTACGGCCCGTTCCCTCTCACAGAGAGGAGGCCTGTGTCCCAGCAGTGGCTTGCTTATTATGTCCCATTTGCTAGAATGTTCCAAGTGTCTTTACGCCTACAATTTTGACGAACCTAAAAAGTGCCACTTAGTTTAGTGAGCAAAAATTTTTGAACTTTAAGAAAGTAAACGCTGTACCATTATCACCACATCAAGTTGTATCATTTCTAACGATTGTATGTGGTAACCCGTATTTGGACATAAGATCATAAAGTTTCTCGGCTTATTATTTATTTACTTATATATATGTCGGAGATGGTATATCTGTCTCTCGTTAGCATCAGGCATATTTTAATTACTGTGGGCGTACTATGGGTAATGTTGGTTATAGCACAATAGAAAAACGGTTTACAGTTCAAATTAGATTAGAACTTATGAACTAGTTAGTCACACTAGTGAATCACACACTCACACAACTCAATGATTCGGGACGCAATTGACAGTTTCTGAGCACATGTTGTTCGTACGATGTCCAATGTTTCGATCCTCTCGAGAGCTCTGCTCACACGGCTTTTGTAGCTGTTACTCTCGTCCCACCACGAACTCAGGCTAGACTCTGTCTAGCGCCACGAGATGGCGCTAACGTTCCGAATAGTCAAACGAATGTCTCCGACATATACTTTATTATAAACCACAAAAATACATAACAACAAAAATTTATCGAACACTAAAAATATACAATGGGTAGGGTGACCTTATGCTTTCTGCGGTCTCTTCCAGGCCACGTTGGAATGGACAGTGATTTGCCTGGACATAAAATGGGGTTATCGTTGTTGCAATAAAAAAGATGCATATACATTAGATACGTATATATTTGTCGATTCGCACGAATTTACTCGCCCGAAACGGAATAAAGTATGTACATATGTATGTATAAAAAAAGGACACTAGCGCACAGAAGTGATAAGAGTTATTTAAATATTATAAAGGTAGGTACTTTTTTCTTCATTTCATTGCATAAAATTAATATAATACAGTATGTAACAAAAACCCTGTTGTTCCAAGTAGGGACGTTTTCAGAATCGATATCCGATGGTAATTACGTAAGTCAATTAAAAAAATATTCAAGAAAAAAAAAGGAAAATAAATATTTGAAACGTAAAACTGATTCCTCACCTCTGTAAAGAGAAATAGGTAGCAACTTGCTTTTACCCAAAGGCGCCGGCGCCCCACCGCTGTCGCTTTGTCGCCGCCCGCCGCGTCGCACACTACCATACTGCACTAAGTCCATGAACTCGTCACGTGACGTTCACATCACTCAGCTGTTTAACTGATAACACTTTGGGAACGTTAGTTTGACTTTTTCAAAACCTTGTCTTATCAAGTTTGCCCGATTGATAATTACGATACACTGTTCTAACACTTTAAAAACTAATTATTTACCCACAGAGCGTGTACTTCCGTAGGGTCTTCTTCAAACATCTCGAGGATTTCTTCCTTAATGTCATGGTCTCAAGCCCTCGGACCTGAGTCAATACGATGTTGGTCTCGACCGTGCACAGACCCGGTGTTGAACGTTCATATGTGGAGACGTTGGAAAGCCATCATCGACGGCAATTTTATGTTCCTTGGAGTTGCGAAACGTTCTTGGTACAGCCTACGTGCATCTGCGTAATTGCAGTCGCATTTCCCGAGGCACATTATCATATTAAAATATTCCTCATTTGAATAAGTCATTTTGATAAAAACGCACACACAGAATTCACTCACAAAATCACAAAAAAAAATTTAAGTTCTTTTTCAACATGTTGTCAACGAAAGTCGTAGATCGACGATACATCCGTCCAGAAGTAAGTTGCGCAGGCGACTGAGCCGGTCGTACAAAGGGTGCACCACGTGTCATCAAACGCGGCGGCACAGGCGGCATGCTTTGTGTTTTTGGCACCGACCTGTCTAGCTATCTACTAGCTACTTGTAAGTTCAGATGTTAAAAACATTTTGTAACAATGTATCGAATATAAAAACTATCTGATCATGGACAATGTTCGTCCACCACTTGTTTTTTTTTAATTATAACTTCATTAATGGTAAGCCTATAAGTATATACCTATATATACGCTCCTACAAGGAACAACAGGGTTCTCGTTACATACTGTATATAAATATGCTAATTGCCTTATACATATATGTTGAGTTGTTGACTCGCCCACAAGTAAATTAACTTGGTGGGAATCGCCTAAGAGAAAAAATAGTATTATTTAAAAGTGACGATTTGCCCGTTTCGGGCGGATCTACTTATAAGCCAGTTTCTTGCTTACTGTCGTGGATGAGGTTGAGTTACTTACGTCATAAACTTCCACCCACTTAGTGTGTGCATCTACAACTACCAAAAACACAAAGTTCTTATACTCGTATAAAGGTCCGAGAAATTCTATGTATATTTGATGGAACGGTGTTGGTGGGTACTTCCATGGAGAGGCGCTCGTGGCGGAGAGGGCCGCAGCTTTTTACAAATATCACACGAATTACATACACACACATAGTGCACATATTTTTAGACAATATACTATCTATAACCATACCTATGTTTAACAAAATAAATGATTGATTTATTGAATTGGTCATCATTTCCAGGGCCTCGTCTATACCAGAAGCGTGATCTGATTTCTGCTTTAGGCGCATCACACACTACAACGCGCCACGCAACGGGGCGCGGGAAACGGAGGCCAATTCCACGCGCGAAAGCGCGTTTTTGTTGAATTTGTATGTAAAAAATCACGCGCGGGGGCGCGTTATCTGCGTCCCGTCGCGTGGCGCGTTGTAGTGTGTGTTGCGCCTTAGTCATAACAATCCCTAAATAACTAAACTAATAGTCCAGTAAAGTATTTATTTATTTTATTATTTATGTTCACACAGTAAAATACATAGGGATATGACCATGAAATTATTACCTTTTCAATTGCGTACTAATTTTACCAATAAAAATGTCACTTTAGAATGTGCCAAAAACACCAGGCATAATACTGAACCAAATGGACATAATATTTTCATCGGCCTGCAAATGTACGTATGTATGCGACACAGTGTGAATATTTTGGTCGTGACCTAGTTCGGTAATAGCCAAGTCAGCGCAGCCTAAAAGGCAATCGATAGTTTTAATATAACATGGGTGTGTAAGTTCGGAAATAAGTAAGCACTTTTTTCTTTTAGTTAAATTGGAAAGTTGATAACATTAGCATCCGAGAAAAAAGGTTTGTAATTAACTGCTCTTAAAACCGTAAAGGAAAACATTGTGAGGAAACCGGCACGTCTTTGAACCAAAAATTCGAAGACATGTGATAACTAAGAACCCTCACTGGGTCCGCGTGGTGGATTACGGCCCACTCCCTCTCAATGAGAGGAAGCCTGTGTCCTAGCAGTGGGAACATTTTTTAACTATATTCTGTTCATGATTTAGTACTATTATCAAATTAAATCATTAATACATAGATATCTTATTTAACGTTACACGATTATTCTAATTAGTATTCCCATCCCATAAACTTTCGTTAAAATTGTGCTGGCGTTCATAAGACGAAATACTACCGTCATTATGTAAAATTATTATCATTATTTGTACAAGTTCCTGAAAATTGGCAACTTAAAAAGCATGACAGGCTGATTAAATTAAAGGAGGTCAGCAAAAGCCCATACAACTTTGCCCAAACATGTACCTCGAGGTACACGTGCACCAAATCGTAGAGAAAAAACAGAGGAATTCGAAAATAATTGTGTTTTTATCCATAAATCATTTAAAACTACATAATAAATTATTTAAAGTTTTAATAACCTGTAACACAATTAAATCATGTGGCAACTTTGCATGTACGGGTTGACATTAGGAGTTTGTGTTCTGTGGACATTATTTCGTGGGTAAATGTCATTCTGTTCTTTCCTGGCTTGATCTATGTTAAGCTGGGATATGACGGAGATCAGAGTCTCATCACAGAGTACATTTTTATAATAGGGAAGTGAGTCCCATCAAGTTGGAACCCTTGGGTGTCGACGCTAAGGAACTCATTTATTTATCGAGTTTGTTAATCGCTCTGATAGACTTCTAACACTGCTTCTAATATTAAGTAGGTAATGTTCATCAACATTCACACCTTGTATTCAGTTACTTTTGGGTATAAGCATCCTTTCTTAAGTTAGGAAGATACATAACTTTGCCTAACGAAAATCGATTACACAATTATAGTTATTATTGAATTCAGATTGAATTATACTATAAAAATATTTGAAATGAAACAAAAACAACAGCAGCTGAAGCCGACAGCAGACAACTGTCAACTTGACAGTTTTTTTTTTTAATAGGTAAGGTAATGGACCAAGGTAGTATATTTGTGCCCAAAATGGCGAGCTTTTTATTACGTTAAAAGTTATTTTATTCTCGTCCCCGGGTAACCGGGTGCAATATTATTCAGTGTAATCTAGTGTATTTTATGCCACTAAGTGTACCTCGGTACTTCGTTTGGGCAGATTTTGGTGACATCCTTTTAAGTTGCTAATACAACTTAGTGTTTGAAAAGTATTAATATTCAAAGTCTACTTAGTCTTGACGAAGAACTTGGTTTTGATTAACATTTCAAAGTTTTGATTTAAAGCAACAGGTGTTTTGTAAATTAAACTACTGTTTTGAGGTAACTACCTACTGGAATGTAATTTTTGTGGTTTCTCTCCCCTCCTCGTGATTTTTTTTGTTATATATTAGTGTGTTAAGGTAGGGCTTGTGGCTAAGTAATAACGGCCTCAAGGGTCGATCGATCCGGTTAAGCTACGCCTGCCGTAGTTGGTCCGTGGATTGGTGACCCATCTTTACATAACAAGACCTCTACGTGACACGGAAATGACGTTAAGCCGTTGGTCCCAGCTGTCATTCGCGTGGATCTTTGACAGTCGTTACGGGTCGTCAGAAGCCCGAAAGTCTGAAAACCAGTAAGGGGTTTCGTATTACCCAGTAACTGGGTTGTAGAGGTCAGATAGACAGTCGCTCCATGTAAAATACTGGTATTCAGCTGCATCTGGTTAGACTGGAAGCCGACCTTAACATAGTTGGGAAAAGGTTAGGCATCCAAAGGTTATCTTTAGAAGATCGCTCTTAGCGATAAGACCGCACATTGTGTCACCCTATGTAAAATTTATATGTTTATATCTGTTATTTATATGGTGTACATAATAAAAAGTATTCTATAATGAGTGATTGCTGATGCATACCTACTTATTTTCAGTGTTTATAACATAATAATACCCCTTACATATTAAAACACGTTTAAACGTGAACAGCAATGTTTATAAGTTACCTAGGGAGAATGTATGTAGAGCTTTAAATTACTCTCGTAACCGTTTTTTAAAACATAATAGTTTTAAATGTTATGAATTTAGTTTATCATCCTGTCTGTTGTCCGGACCTAAACTCAATCACTTGCCTGAATTCTCAATCAATTTTGTATGCCTGTGACGGATTTTTAGCAACAACTTTTAGAATATATTTGAAATAAAAATATATCAGAAACACTGGCTTTGGGAATAGCTTAGCTCGACATAGTTTAAAAATAAGAATAATAAATGAAATACAGTTTTGAGCCGAGGTTTTGGCCACTGCTAGATTCGGCGTACAATCACGCTATTGCTCAGAAACCGAATTGCTTCAGAAACATAAAATCAAGTTTTCAACGTGATCCGGTTACGGAGTAGTTAATGGTTCCTAGGTCAAAACCATTAACTACTGAGAAACTTCAAACATAAAAAAATCCGCCTTTAAATCTTAACCTTATCTTACAAAAACCGTGAAACACTTTAAATAAAGCCTTAAACTAAAAACGGAATCAATTAAGACTTCCAATTAACATCCTCCATCCTAATCAAGGTCTTAATCAAGGAAAATTAGAGGTCCGTATATAGTACCGTAAAGTGGGCGAAACCCTGCCCGGATTAATTGTGTTAGACTAATATCCGGGCTAACTGGTGGCCGGTTAACAGGGGTCGGTTGGAGCATTATCTAGTACACGTTTATGAGTCGTGGGCACGCTTTGTATTGGCTTCTGTTCTATTTAGAAATGGGGAATATGCATGTGATTGAAATAAGGGTCCTATATTTTTTTAAATAAAATTTACGTCTGTTATTCCCAAATAAAATTATCTGGCGTTGGAAAAATCAGCCCTAAATAAACTGTATTACTTCAGAATTATACCTCCATCAATATGTTTGATTATAATTTCCTTTTGAGTAAGAAATTTATTTTTAAAAAGGCAATAAAACTGTGAGATTTCAAATATTTGAAAAGCGACGCCATTGCTCAGAGTGAATGTGACGTGAAAATCCATGACAACAATAAATGTCAGTGTGTTATAGAGGAGTGTTTGTTGTCAATGTCACTTACTATGACGTCATACCAAGCGCGCTAAAATGGAGGGCGTTTAAGGTGCCCGTAGGTTGGCTATTTTTAACTTTTTTTTAAACTTTCAATTGCTTTTTTGGCTTAGAATATTTTTTTACTATTATATAGCGTTGTAAACTATCGAATAAAAATATAAAAAAATACATGCATATTCCCTGTTATCGGAAAATGGCCATAAATGAGGTGATGGATTAAGTCAATCTTCTAGAAGATTATTTCGTATTAGATTTTGGTCTACTTCTATTAAAAATGGCCGCTAATATTGTTTTTTTTGCTTCTGCTAGACAAATTCGTAAGTCGAAAGTTATTAACTTTCGACTTACGAATTTGTCTGCAACTTACCACACGGTATCGTGTTACCCAGTAACAGGGTTGTGGAGGTCAGATAAGACTCGCTCCATGTAAAATACTGGTATTCAGCTGCATCCGGTTAGACTGGAAGCCGACCCCAACTTAGTTGGAAAAAGGCTAGGTATTTTTTCACGAATATATCTGCCTACAAATAATTAAAACAGAAATCATGCAACGCAAGTCCCATCTCATCGCATCTCCCGTTGAAAATCTATCCACTGTGTTTTGTACCTTTCGCCTATTTTAATTATTCGCTAATCTACAAAGAAGAAAACCACCATTTTTCAAATAGCAAAATTGTAATGTAGGAAATTACTCTTCACATTCTAGTTCAGCCAGCATTATGATTTTCTAAACAAAAGCTTTTGCGGCCACGCTAAACAAATGCATAAAGCCGCTTATAACAGAATCCGTAGGTTTACTGCGCTATATAAACTAGTTAGAAGTGCCACAGATAAGTGTGTAAAATGGAATGCTTAACGAGTTATGATGAAGCAAATGATGGACACAACCATGTTTCCACCATTTGCTCCATATTACTTTATGAGAAGAGGCTTTTGAGCTTACGGCTGTAGTAACCTAAAGCTCAAAAGCCTCTCCACACAAAGAAACAGAATGGCGATTACTGCATTGAGCAAACTCAGATTACGATGTTTTCCTTCATTGAAACTAATGAAGTCCACGATTAACTTAAGATGAATAGTGACAACTCGTTTCCCGTAACCTATGCTGTAGATCGGAAAAGCTATTCGGAAACAAGACGTTATACAGAAAAAAAATCAGCATCATCGTTTTGTTGCCAAAACAAATGAAATAATCAACCCCATAAATAAGCGCAGTAACGTTGCGATCTAGGTAGCTTTTAGCTTTTTATTTTTTAGCTTTTTTTTTTTTTTTTCATTATTGTGGCAAACATGCCTGTACCTAATAATATTGTTACCATCTTGCATGCATGTATTTTCTTGTATGTATGACAATCTTATAATTGTCTTACAGCACCGGTACTGGTCCATGCTCACTGAGACTTTCCAAACTGATGACTCCATTTGATAACTATACTCTGTGGAGTGCATCTGAACTGGCTTGCAATAACTTAGTTATTGCTGACACAAAACGAATTAATCACCGTATATCGGCCATAGAAGCAACCAAAGGGATTTTATATTTAATAATGTGGCGATGGTGAAGTAATGGCTCTAGTTTATACTGTTCGGTGTATTCTTATTTTTGGAAGGAAGTTTTTTAACGCAGCTTGCGTTAGGAGTAAACTGGTAGAAATCGTGATGTAACGAAAAAGCGTTATGCGACTTTTTATTATAAATAATAGAAAGAGACAGAGAGAGAGATAGTTTTCATGGTTTTCAAGGGTGCTTAAGCTAATAGTGAGGTCCAAATGAACATCCAAGATGGCAACTGCGAAAAATTTCAAATTTTTCATCATGGGAGTCGTTTTCATGGTTTTCGAGGGTGCTGAAGCCAATATTGAAAGTGGCCAAAATGAATCCATGAATCCAAGATGGCGGCTGCGAAAATTTAAAATAATTCAAAATTACCAGTCTAGATTCCCGTTTTCTCAAGCCTACCATTAAAAAGTTTTCATTACATTTTCTACCACATAAACCGGCCGCATAAGCGTATAACTACGGTTAGCGGATCAGTAATTTCATTGAAACTTCAAATTACCCCACAGAACGACCATTAAAGAAATCGTTACCTTCATAATATTTCTTTGTGGAGATATGACTTTCTGAAGTAATAAGTGATAAAGGAGATTGTTTTAACTTTAATAAAAGAGGAGCTATTAATCTTAGCTTATGTACCTACAGTTATTAAAAACTTTGGTTACAATGAAGAATGACACTGCTTACGTACAGTCACGAGCATAAGTATGTATACACTCGGCCTTATTCAAAAGCGATTTACTCCTTTATTTTTTAATGAAATTTTATGTTCTTACGAACATAGCATTTTAGAACCCATGGGTTTATGTAATGTGTCGTATTTCAACGTTGCATTCGTTATTTCACGAAAAAATCGCAATTGAAAGTTGACACGTGTTGACATATTGGCGCTCGTGACTGTACACGTTTAATTTAGTAAAATAAAAAATACTGTAAACAAAACTTAATCAAGGACACAGCACGATTCTTAATACATTAAAGAATAAAATTGTAACGCTGACGCGACGTCCTTGGTGTTAGAGCCCTATAATACATTTCACTATTACGCGTCGGTCACGATACGTTTGCAAACGTTCCTATAACTCCCGCAATAAATAAATATCTGATAATCCTAAATGGGTAACTTTGCACCAAGTCAATCGGTTATCAGGCAGCGAGGTAATAATTTATATCACTTTTTTAACTAAATCGAGACAATAGTAACTATTGAAAAAAAAAAAATATATATATACGCAAATCCGGTCCTAGACTCCACGCTGGCAGTCGGAAGGCTCCTCGATGGGTGGTATCAAAATCCACCAGCGTTGGTTTTGATTCTCAACAGGAAGCTTGCAGTCGTCTGGTCCCAGGCTAGCGGTGGGTCGAATTAAGGATCCGCCTACAGTCTTCGGACAAATCTACAGAAAATAACGAAAAATGATAATCCGAGACGCAGGCAGAATCTTTTATAACAAAAGAGATGAAGAAAAATTAAATTACATACCGAGTCTGAATGAAGTAACCTGACTCGCCTCGAGACAAGTTTTAAATGCTGTATAGTTCGTTTAATTTCGGGAACACTACCTATTACAAAGAAAAGAATGGAATAAAAATTTAGGAAACGATCAGAACTTTTGAATAATCAATAGGAACGCAAACATACCCTTTTATCCAGTCGAACAACGAACGAACTCGGTCGTTCAAACCGATAGATCGATACCTTTAATATCGTGGCAAATTATTACATGGTCAAGCGGAAAAAAATAATATCATAGACATCCGTCCTGTGTCCTAAAAAAACATCAAATGAAAAATGAAAAATCTCGGTAAGAGAAAAGACATGACACTTTTTGATTCAAAATTCAAAAAAACAATATGAAGAAAATAACCTTTCTTATTATAAATAAGGTTGAATTTGTTACAAAAGAAGGTCGTTCGTGATAAAATTTTAGTGTAGCATTTACCAATGCTGCAATATGTATTAAATCACAATTATATTATAACGCCACTAGTAAAAATTATGGCACATTCAGATTATGACATTACTTTTATCACACCTTGTACTTTGAGAAAAATCTTTAAAGGCTCCCGTAGACAGGTGCGACTCTAGTAGAACAAGTTCTATAAAAGCTTTATGGAAATTGATCTACTAGAATCGCATCGCACCGTCACCTTACGCCTGTCTGCGAGAGCCTTAAAGGTCCGCCAGACGTAGATATAGGTTAGGTAAGACCTACGTTTTTTACAGCTGAAAATGAATTGAAGAAATTACGTTTGAATCCATTTGCTTATTAATATTTGGGTATCTGCCGTATGCGAAGTTATTTTACCGATATAACTAATTTATGATGAATAGTTTGATTGGAAACCTTTAGATTCAACACTCTTAAAGTTTAAGAGGAAAACAAAACAAATAAACTAATCTGTAACGATCAGGTAGCGATCAATATCGTTACAAGAAATAGAAAAAAACCGGCCAAGGGCCAGTTGGACTTGCACAAGAAGGGTTCCGTAATACCGTACAATATTTAATACTAAATTTTTTTTAAACACGTTTTTTGTACTGGGTTCATTAAATTTTTAACTTTATTTTATTTTTGTTATTTGTTGTTATAGCGGCACTAAAAATACACACTGTGAAAATTTCGATTGTCTTTCTATTACGGTTTATGAGATACAGCCCGCTGACAGACAGACGGATGGACAGGAGAGACTTAGTAATAGGGTTCTGGTGACACCCATTGGGTACGGAACCCGAAAAACCTAGATATGTTTCTCTTTTATGTTATAATAAGTACATCGTTATTTTTAAGTAGGTAAGCATACCTTCTTACGAAGGCTTTTATCGAAAAATCTGATCATTATTTTAAAAATCCTGAACGTATCTATTTTGAGAAGGTACACAACAATCTTGAGCTTTCAAACTGATGAAGAAACTCACTTATCTCTGTCCCACCCACACTACCTTTAATAGAAGTCAACATCTATAAAGATTAATTAATATAGTTACGTTACCTTTAACCCTAAACATCGCACGTCCTTTCAATATCTATATTCTATACGCCCATTCATCTATGCATTGGAACCCTTAATTTAATTACCGTATCCTTCAGCGATGCGGGGGTTGAAAGGAATTTCATTAAGACCCCGGAGCACCTTGCGCATCACGTGAGAATTTTTCAATATCGGAAGATTGTACATAGAGCACCCACGTTTTATGATTCGATTTCGATTTTATCGATAGGTTTTTGCTTAATATTATGTGTTGGTATTAAAATTTTGAATGAATAAATTCGTTATCTACTAGCGATTCACTTTCACCCTTTCTTCGCACGATTTTTTCGTCTTCACAAACAATGAGAATTCTTAATTTTTTGTAAGATTAATATTATGTGTCATTTAGAGCTGATTTTTCCAACGCCAGATAATTTTATCCAAGGAATAATTTAAAATTGTTGTCAGTTCTTCCATACAAAATCTGTCAAACGTAAATTTTATTCTACGTATAAATATAATCTGTCGATTAAAAATCAGCACTTCGAGAAAAATTCGGGATAAATTCTCTAAAGGACTGCATCAAAATCCATCAAAATCCGTTGCGTAGTTTAGAAAAACAACTCTGTCACACAAACAGACACGAAGACCGACTTTAATTTATAAAATGTATAGAAGATTTATAGCTATAGCATATAATTTGTACGTATGAAAAAAAAAAAAGCATTTTGACGAAAAAAAAACTAGTTTACCCAAAACTAGTTTCTAAAACAAACATTATAACGAAAACATAGAAAAAACTGAAAAGATATAAGAGCACTATTATAATTTTCTATCGAGCTCTCGGAAAAAGGTGATTATTTTGCTTTGTATTTTGTTTTCACAAAACAAATCGTAACGCTAAAATTCGTATCTATAATATAGGTACTTCTTGGTTAATGACTCCGGAATCGACACCAATTTTGGATAAACGAGCGAATGCACTCTGTTCTTGTCCATTTTGTACAAATTAATGTGTTTAGCCCACGACTTGACTTAACTCTGCAGTATATGCAATCGTGATTGTATTTTAAATTAAACTTTTTCTCATCTAACTGTTCCCTGGCTAGTTCCAATTTGGCTCTGGTCATATGTTTAATTATTGCGCGGACGGTTCCAAATTGGAAGCGCACAGCACTCAATGTGTGGATTGCGTGTTTTGGATTTAGCATAGTTTGGACAATACGGCCGTTTGTCCACCGCCACAATCAACGGGACGTCAACGAAAACGAGATTATTCGAACCAAAAGTAACGTCGGCGGTATGCGGTGGACACACAGCCATAGTAAATGTATATATATCACTACTTTGGCGCCGTCATCTCGTTCTAGTTGACGTCCCGCTAACGGTCAGGTGGCGGTGGACAAACGGTCTTAGTGTTTTTTTTTCTACTAAACGATGGCACGTATGGCGGTTTAGAACGGCTTCCGTAGCTGAAACTAATTGGCAAAGGCAAAGGGGTTATGCAACAACGGAATATGTTTATTTTTATTTTCACATTAATACACAAATCCATTTGCAAGAATTATAGGGAGGCGCTACCGCCTCCGTGCCTCCGAAAGCACGTTAGGCCGTTGGTGGTGGTCCCGGCTGTCATTCTTGAATCTTTGACGGTCATTACGGGTCTTGAAAATCCCGAAAGTCTAACAACCAGTCTTATTTAAATGGGTATCATATAACCCAGTAACTGGGATGTGGAGGTCACATAGGTGCATGCTATGCCTATGCATGTAAACAGTTATTACAAAACGGTTTAGGTAACTTCGCCCTTATTAAAACAAATATTCATCATCTGGCAATTTACCTGGGTCAATATCCGGTATTTACCCGAATTTTAATTTACCGGGTAGAATCCCATGTTTAGTCTTGACAGACAGCCAGATAGACTACGATATACACAGTCTGGCCACAAATACTGTTACAATTAAAATTAAGAAAGATATTACATTTGAATTTGGAATCTGTCATTTTTATACGATTGTTCATTGAGTTTTCTAATTTTGGCGCCAATACATTGTACAATATTTTGCGATATTAAAATGGAGGGGGTGATAAAGAGAACCGAATCGCTGTGATTGCATTACACAAATTTGGTATGGAGCCAAATGCAATTTTTAAATTCTCCATACGCTTGGTATTAGTCAGATGTTTGTATACCGGGCTATTAATAGGTACAATGAGACCTCCTCTGTTTGTGACAGAAAAAGATCTGGCCGTCCACGTAGTGTTCGTACGAAAAAGGTGGTCAAAGCAGTAAGGGAAAGAATTCGAAGAAATCCTGTCCGAAAGCAAAAGATTTTATCTCGGGAGATGAAGATAGCACCCAGAACCATGTCGCGTATTTTAAAAGATGACTTAGGACTTGCAGCCTATAAAAGACGCACTGGTAATTTTTTAACTGATAATTAAAAAAAGAATAGGCTGGTAAAAATCGAAACAACTGAAGTGGTACGCAAAGGGAGGTCACAGAAAAATTTTGTTTACGGATGAGAAAATCTTTACAATTGAGCAACATTTTAACAAACAAAATGACCATATTTATGCTCAAAGCTCTAAGGAAGCTTCCCAATTAGTCGACAGAGTGCAACATGGGCACTATCCGACTTCAGTGATGGTTTGGTGGGGTGTTAGCTTTGAAGGAGTGACTGAGTCATATTTTTGTGAAAAAGGTATCAAAACATCGGCACAAGTGTATCAAACTCTGCACCCGCGGCAAATCGCGGCGGAGCGGACGGACCTCCGGCGCGATCTCATGGCGGAATGGAAGGCGCGACTATCGCAACCCAGCGCAGGCACGCCACGATAGCGGCGGTAAGACCCCTCTTTGAGGAGTGGCTAGAGAGGCGTCAAGGCGCTCTCACCTACCGCCTGACGCAGGTCCTCTCCGGACACGGATGTTTCAGGAGGTTCCTGCACATAATCTGGCGGGAGGAGACGCCCGGGTGTCACCACTGCGAGGATCGCCCAGAGGACACGGTGGAGCATACGGTGGAGGTCTGCCCCGCTTGGGCAGAGCACCGCCGTGTCCTCGTAGAGGCGATCGGCAGCGGCGGCGACCTCTCGCGCCCGGCCCTGGTGCAAGCCATGGTCCGGGGCGAGAGGGAGTAGGAGGCGGTCACCTCCTTCTGCGAAGCAGTCATGCTAGCGAAGGAGGTGGCGGGATGGGCGAGGGAGAGATCCTCACGCCTCAGCCGCCGAGGGAGACGATCCGGGCGTCGGGAACCGCGTGACGACTCCCGGCCACCGTAGGCGCGGGCCTGCGGGCGGAGAGCAATGGGTAGCTCTCCGTCCGATCAGGACCAGGCCCGTGCCGGACGGCGTGTATGTGTTCCATGCGCGCCTCAAAGAGATGTCAGCGTAGTTGACGGGGCCCGACAGGGCCGAAGCCTGCCGGGGTAGCGGGATCGTCCGAAAGGGTTACCGCTGCCCTGGTACATAAGGCTAGGGAAGGAACACGGGTGGGTTTTAGTCAGTAAGGGTCTGACACTCCCTTCTGCTCCACCCAGAGCGGGAGGGGTCATTTGATGATTTCCCATCCTGAAAAAAAAAAAAAAAAAAAAAGCCCCTTAACAACACCATGTTCAATAACCAAGTATGGTCCTTCCAACAAGACTCGGCGCCGGGTCATAAAGCTCGGTCCATGCAGTCTTGGTTGGAAGTGAACGTTTCGGACTTCATCAGAGCTGAAGACTGGCCGTCGTCTAGTCCCGATCTTAATCCGCTGGATTATGATTTATGGTCAGTTTTAGAGAGTACGGCTTGCTCTAAACGCCATGATAATTTGGAATCCCCAAAACAATCCATACGATTGGCAGTGAAGAATTTTTCCATGGAAAGAGTGCGTGCTTCTATTGATAACTGGCCTCAACGTTTAAAGGACTGTATTGCAGCCAATGGAGACCACTTCAAATAAGCTTTTTATATTTTAAATTATTTTATATTTATGTATTAAACTAACACACTGTAAAAGTAATAAATATTATTTGCAATAAAAAAAAAATATTTTTCTTCGTGACAATATTTGTGGCAAGACTAGGTAGAGATCCTATATAAACAAGATGGCGGTGTTAGTTTCGATTTTGGCCACACGCCACAAGATTCCTTTACTGTTGTTTATACCTACGAAAAAATTGATTTATCCAAAATAAAATAGCGTTAAACATTTTACCATAATTATAACCAGCCAGTTAAAAAGTCAACACTACTTTATTCCAGCTTTTTTTTTTCAAAGGAGGTTAGTATAACGGAGTAGTCTTGAAAGAGCGCTAGTAATTATCGTCTAGCAGTGGATAATTTAAGCGTTCTACTGCTTCCAGCTTCATTCAATTATTTCCAACATTATTTAATCGGGTTTCAGTAGTTTGTTCAGTGTAACTAAGTAGGTAGTGGATTCTGAAAATCGTGGACTGTTAATTTAATTTAGGGTGTTGATGTTTTAATTATTAACATAAACGCTTGAATAAATAGTAATACACAATCGATAGGTACTTGAGCGACTTACACGGATTTTTTTTTTTTTTTAATTTATGGTTCATCATTTTTACATTTTCTCGGCATAATCGCAAATAAGAATTCTACGTAATTTTATATTACCTCTAACATGTTGCGAACAAAAACTTCTAAAAGCCTGCTTACACATACCTGCTGACAAATACAACTCCTTCTAATGAGCTGAGCACTTCAGCCACAAAACAAAAAATGTACAAGTTCAACTAATTATGACACCCCAAAATCATACAGTGAGTGCGATAACAAATTGGCAATATGCGGCGTAATTGCGTAAAACAAACAAACAACACATTATCAATAACTATAGTTTTCATTTTGACAGTTCTTCAATATTCCTTGCGTTATTTACGCTGTTGAGTACACAATTTTTTCGAACATATGAAGCTGTAGCGGTATCTACAACGCCACTTGCGAACAACGCGTCATACTGACGTCACGCAAATCCTACATCTCGCAAGCAGAGTTTACCGCGCAATTAGCATAGATACAATTTCCCAACATCAATCCCATCCCATCCCATCTATATGTGGCGGAACAATAACCGATTGGACCACCACCTTACATTTTAGAGCGGAATCGCTCCGCTCATGAATCTTGGGCCAAACATACAGATCATACGATCGGTTGCACCGAATGACCGCACGCTTACACGTGCCGCGCGCACTCAAGGCGCGCGTGATAATTGTACTGGCGACGGCGTCAATGACCTCGGGCTGCGGGAGACTGCGTGCACGCGCTTCCACTGGCGCATGAGCCGAGCTGCGGACCACCAGTCGTCATTTGACCGCCTACCGAGCCGATCGGATCGCGCCGCGCTATTATTATTGTAATCGCTGAGTTTTGTCTGAGTAATTTAATTTAAATATAAGTATCTAATCGCTTTAATAATATTCTTCATTTCTTCATCTGTACTCACAACATTATTTCATCCTTCCGCTTACGCTACGCCTTACGCTTTAGAGCTAATATAATTATTAGTACGGGTTCGATTCCCAATCCGGTAGAAAATCTGTGACCGTACCGATTTTCTACATTGGTGACCCTCGACTACCGCGCATATTGAAGACTCGAGTGCAGCAAGGAGCAAGCAGTTTCAGAGAAGCAAGAAGAGTGGCGAATCAACTGGTGCTAGTTTGTTTACATCGGAGCGGAGAAAAAAAGTAGGCTGTGGTCTAAAACACAAGCGGTGAGCGATTTTATATTTTGCTGAAGGATGTCCGATACCGAGAATTTTGCCGATGCTGACGCTAAAGAAGCAGTCACTGCTGTCTCAGGAGAAGTGTCGAAAATAGGACTGCCATTACGCTGTCCACCATTTTGTCCAGAGGAGCCAGCTTTATGGTTCGCCCAATTAGAGGGCCAATTTATCCTGTCAAGGATTACCAGCGACGCGACAAAATTCTATTTCGTTACTACACAGCTGGAAACTAAATATGCACTCCAAGTAAAGGACATCATTACGAAACCACCGGAAACAGACAAGTACGACAAATTAAAAAGTGAACTAATTAAACGACTGTCTGCCTCGCAGGAAAAGCGGATTCAACAACTTTTAATTCATGAGGAGCTAGGCGATCGCAGGCCATCTCAGTTTCTTCGGCACCTGCAAAACCTAGCTGGACCCGCTGGAGCTTCGGATTTTGTGAAGAGTCTCTGGACTAACCGGTTGCCGCAAAATATACAAACTGTTATTGCTTCACAGATTGCCGACTTACAGGTAGAAAAGCTAGCTGAGATTGCTGACAGGGTGTACGAAATTGTGCCATCCACTCCACAAGTTGCTGCCGCCACCGCCTCTACCAGCACTTCACCAGACTTGCTCAAGCAAGTAAGCGAGCTCACAAAGCAAGTGGCACTACTGACATCGCAGATGAACAGTAATTGGAGAGGACGTTCCCGCTCACGCTCACAGTCCCGGCGTAACCAGAAAAGGTATGATCGCGATCGCTCAAATAACAATAGACCACAGCAGCCACCACCGAATCACCCGCATTGCTACTACCACTTCACCTACGGGGACAAAGCGAACAAGTGCAGGCAGCCCTGCACATTTACGTCGGAAAACTCAAAGGGTGGTCGCAAGTAGCGGCTAACGACTGCCCTACTTCAACAGGCCGTTTATTCATAACCGACCGGACTACGAAAATGCAGTTCCTAGTAGACACTGGCTCAGACTTGTGTGTTTTCCCTCGGTCGGCAGTAAAGACGCCTGTCAAACAATCAAAATTTGATTTAGTCGCTGCTAATAATACTGTGATTCACACCTACGGACCAACGCAGCTGCGACTTAACTTAGGTCTCAGAAGAGACTACACCTGGAGATTCACAGTAGCAGATGTATCACGACCTATCATAGGGGTCGACTTCCTTAGTTTCTACAATTTACTCGTAGACTGCAGAAACCAGCGGTTGATAGACAACATAACGACACTATCAGTTTCAGGAGCTCATTGCAAGCCAACAGACGATATCGCATCCGTGAAGGCTGTAGTTGGTGACTCGGACTATCACGAAATTCTCCGCGAGTATCCGGAAATTACGCGACCTCCAGGTACACATTTACCAAGTAAGCATAACACGATGCACCACATAAGGACAACTCCAGGTCCACCTGTAGCAAGCAAACCTCGTCGCCTTGATCCTGCTCGAACTCTAGCTGCTAAGAAGGAGTTTGAAGACATGCTAGCGAGTGGCGTGGCTAGACGATCGGAGAGTGCCTGGTCTGCTCCACTTCACCTGGTTAGGAAGAAGGAGGACGGATGGAGACCATGCGGCGACTATAGAGCATTAAACGCAAGAACGATACCAGACAGGTACCCCATCCGCCACATTCATGACTTCTCGCACCAGCTATCAGACTGCGCAGTATTTTCTACCATAGATCTGGTAAAAGCATACAACCAGTTAGCCATCAACCCAGACGACATTCCAAAAACTGCCATCACTACACCATTTGGTCTTTACGAGTTCCCCTACATGACCTTTGGTTTGAGGAACGCTGCTCAAACTTTTCAACGGTTCATCGACGAAGTTCTGCTTGGTTTGGAATTCTGCTACGGCTATATCGATGACATTCTCGTATTCTCACAAACTCCAGACCAACACAAACAGCATTTACGGCAACTGTTCGACCGCTTGAGAAGTTTCGGTATAGTAGTGAACACATCAAAGTGTAATATCGGACGTTCAGAGGTAACTTTTCTGGGATACAGTGTGTCAGCCGCAGGGACGAAACCGCTCGGGACCAAGATACGGGCTATCCAGGAGTATCCAGTCCCCAAGACAGTCAAGGAGCTTCGACGATTCTTGGGTATGATAAATTTTTATCGCCGATTTGTCCCAAACGCAGCTAAACTCCAAGCTCCATTGAATGCTGTCCTTGCTGGCCCCAAAAGCAAAGGAGCACATCCAGTCGACATGACTCCTGAACTCCTGAAGGCTTTCGAAGACATGAAGACTTCATTATGCAACGCAACTCTCCTCGCTCATCCAAATTCGTCAGCTGAATTAGCTATAGTCACTGATGCATCTGATACCGCCATCGGCGCTGTGCTTCAACAGCGAAAAGGAGACGACTGGGAACCTCTATCTTTTTACTCGCACAGACTTAACGGTGCTCAAAAGAAATACAGCCCATACGACCGCGAATTGTTAGCGGCATATGAAGCAGTAAAATACTTTCGGCATATGGTTGAAGCTAGGAACTTTGTCATCTTCACCGACCATAAACCACTGGTGTTCGCCTTCAAAACCAACAGAGACAGTCATTCGCCAAGGCAATTCAGGTACATAGATTTCATAGGGCAATTCACTACAGACATACGGTACATACCTGGCAGAGAAAATGTCGTCGCTGATGCATTGTCACGGGTTGAAGAGATGTCAGCGGCAATAAACTTTGAGGATCTTGCAAAATTACAGGAAACAGATCCAGAACTGCAAGACCTGATTCGAAACGGCTCTTCACTCAAGCTGAGAAAGGTCGCTACACTGACGGGAAACGCGCACATTATATGCGATACTTCAATGCCGACGCCTCGCCCATATGTGACACCACAACTAAGAAAGCAAGCCTTCCAATCGTTGCACAACATACATCATCCAGGATGTTCTGCTACAGTGCGACTGGTGACACAAAACTTTGTGTGGCCGGGGATCCGAAAAAACTGTAGAGAGTGGGCCAGACAATGCTTGCAATGTCAAGCAAGTAAAATTACCCGCCACACCGTAACTCCTTTATCCTCTTTCCATACTCCGTCTTCCAGATTTACCCACATACACCTCGATATCGTAGGGCCCTTAACCATTTCTTGTGATTACAGGTACTGCCTAACTGTCATCGATCGATTTACTCGGTGGCCTGAGGCGTACCCGCTGAAGGACATAACCGCGGAGACCTGCGCAGCTGCCTTGGTGTCCGGCTGGATAGCTAGATTCGGCTGTCCGGCAAGGGTAACTACAGACCGAGGTCGCCAGTTTGAGAGCCACTTGTTCAAGGCCCTTACTACCTTGGTTGGTGCACACCACTTCCGCACCACCGCCTACCACCCAGCTGCGAATGGCATCGTAGAGCGGCTACACCGGCAGCTCAAGGCAGCCATCATGTGCCACACTTCTTCGCAGTGGACAGAAGTCCTACCGCTGGTGCTACTCGGCATGCGTAACTCTTGGAAAGAAGATATCCAAGCCACGCCTGCTGAGCTTGTATATGGTGAAGCTCTCCATTTACCTAGTCAGTTTCTGTCTGCTACAGACTACACTGCAGCCGATGTCACACAGTACGCAACACGACTACGTGCGCACATGGCCAAACTCACCCCCAGGCCGACCTCCTGGCATACAACTTCTCCCTTCTACATACCTCGAGATCTGCATTCCTCTACACACGTCTTTCTACGCCGAGACTACGTCCGAAGCCCACTCGAGCAACCTTATGCTGGCCCCTACAAAGTGATACAAAGGCATCCAAAGTATTACACAATAGAGGTAAAAGGAAGAACAACTAACGTCTCTGTTGACAGATTAAAACCCGCCTATATGTTGAAAGAAGAGGAAAAGCAACCGGAAGTCAGGTCAACACCAACGGCCGCTCCAACAGTCATTACAACACCAGCAACAACAGACACAGAGAAGAGGACAAGAAGCGGGCGGCGAGTAAGATTCCCCGATTTTTATCGACCGTAGTTACGGTCTGGCCAGGGGGAATATGTGGCGGAACAATAACCGATTGGACCACCACCTTACATTTTAGAGCGGAATCGCTCCGCTCATGAATCTTGGGCCAAACATACAGATCATACGATCGGTTGCACCGAATGACCGCACGCTTACACGTGCCGCGCGCACTCAAGGCGCGCGTGATAATTGTACTGGCGACGGCGTCAATGACCTCGGGCTGCGGGAGACTGCGTGCACGCGCTTCCACTGGCGCATGAGCCGAGCTGCGGACCACCAGTCGTCATTTGACCGCCTACCGAGCCGATCGGATCGCGCCGCGCTATTATTATTGTAATCGCTGAGTTTTGTCTGAGTAATTTAATTTAAATATAAGTATCTAATCGCTTTAATAATATTCTTCATTTCTTCATCTGTACTCACAACATTATTTCATCCTTCCGCTTACGCTACGCCTTACGCTTTAGAGCTAATATAATTATTAGTACGGGTTCGATTCCCAATCCGGTAGAAAATCTGTGACCGTACCGATTTTCTACAAAGCAATGGATTAGCAATATCCTTCAAAATTATTCAGAGTGACATAGATTATATGTTACGCATTTAGAGTGATGTTTTTAATAAACAGTGTTGTTGCTTCAAACTTAAACTCAGAGCATTTATTTCAAATAAACCAATTACCTATGGATAAGAACGGGCAAGAAACTCCGATCGCTTCCCCTTAATTACAATCGAAGAATTAAAAATATTAAGTTAACGTTGGCTATTGACACAATAAGCTAAATGACGAATTTTAAAAAACGGTGGTCAAAATAAATACCTACCTTAAAATATGAATATTTCTCTGAAATAACAGAATTATTTTTTCGTATTTCATTAACGTAATTTTATTAACTCTGTCATAGCGACTCTGAGGCTCAAAGGCTTGTGGCTAAGTAATAACAGCCGCATGGGTCGATCAATCAGGTTAAGCTACGTTTGTCGTAATTGGTCCGTGGATGGGTGACCATCTTTACATACCAAAACCCCTCCGTGCCTCGGAAAGAACGTTAAGCCGTTAAATTGTTGACAGTCGTTACGGGTCGTCAAAAGCCTGAAAGTCTGACAACCAGTCTTACCAAGGGGTATCGTATTACCCATACATATTAATAATGTGTATTATATTTGTAGAGGTAGTTTAGAATAGTTTAAGCACGGTAATATTATCTTACCGTGGTTTAAGTTATGATGAGGCTGACATCCCACTGTGGATAAAAGCCTCTAATAAAAACTAGAATTAAAAAAAGTAACTTGAAGTGAGCCGTCAAAAGTGTCATTCCCTAGCATCAAATGGAATGACAGATCACTTCACCTAAGTTTTCACAGTGAGATTTTTACTGGATAGACCGGCTGTTATGAAAGGGGCTTGTGGTTAATAACAGCCGCAGTCGATCGATCAGGTTAAGCTACGCTTGCCGCGGTTGGTCCGTGGGTGGGTGACCATCTTTACATACCAAAACCCCTCCGTGCCTCGGAAAGAACGTTAAGCCGTTAAATTGTTGACAGTCGTTACGGGTCGTCAAAAGCCTGAAAGTCTGACAACCAGTCTTACCAAGGGGTATCGTATTACCCAGTAACTGGGTTGTGGAGGTCACATACACAGTCAGCATCATCATCATCAGTCAGTTCAGATAGACAGTCGCTCCATATAAAATACTGGTATTCAGCTGCATACGGTTACACTGGAAGCCGACCCCAACACATTTGAAAAAGGCTAGGCAGCTGATGATCTGTCATGGCGGCTCAAGTGACTTCAAGACTTTCATTCGCAATGTCACGTGACGTGTCATTATTTTAACACAAAAATCTCCCAAAAATAATCTAAAATCATTTACAAAATAAAGTTGACTTTGATACTGTTAGCTCAAAACCATTCTACAATGCAAAATTCATAAGTTATTTTTCTACTGTCAATTAGCCTAATACTGTCATAAAACTTATTTTTTATGGATCTATTAACATCACTAATTTAAAACGTTTAATTTTCTTCCCCTCGAATTCTTAAAAGTTTAACGCAAACGAAATTGCGGAGAATAGCCAGAATTTCAATACGTGGAAGTTTTTAACAGTCTGTCATTAGAAATGAGACTTCTGCACATTCAACTAAGTGCGAACACTTTGAGTTGCGACGCGCAAATGGTTTAACTCACAATATAACGTTTAATTGCACACTCCAGTTTACTTCGTAACGCTTTATTCTTGGATTTATGAGTTTTGTGGATGTTACCGCTTTGCCGGTTCGAGGTGACTTTGGTCGTGTCATGCGGTATTTAGAAACGGAATATTCCATGGCACAAATTAATAATAATTATCCTCAAACTCGTAAATGTGAAAGTGTGGAAGATGTTTGCTAGGTATTTTATCAAGCATAATTAGCTGAACGGTTTAGGATAAAATTTTGCACAGAGATAGACCATGTCCTTTATTGAAATCCTAACTTCTGCCTGTGACTTTGTCCGCGTGAAATTTCTTGCTCCCGCGACCTACCCATCGCATCGTTTCGCCTGCAAGCGCTATTATGTACTTCGTTTTCGCTTAGCGTTCTTTCTGACTTTTTTTTCTCAATGCTCGGCTCCTAAGGGTCGTAACGTGATGTTAAATAGCCTATAGCCTTTCTCGAGAATTGGGCTATCAAATACAAAAATAATTTTTCTAATCCGACTGGTATTTCCAGAGAATAGCGCGTTCAAACTAACAAACTCCTGCTTTGAGATGAGATGAGATTGTAGCGGTATCTACAAACGCTACATGCGAACTACGCGTTATACTGACGTCACACAAAACCTTGCATCTCGCAAGCAAAGTTTACCGCGCAACTATCATATATACAACGGCCCAACGTGAATCATCAGACAGTGACCCGATAATTCGCTGGAGGATGACTGAACTTTACACCTTGTTCCTCATACTTCTGTAAAATTACTACAACGAGCAACCACTAGTAGTATTGTACAATCATAAAAGAAAATAAACAAAAATTAGCAAAGGCACACGATAAAACACTCGATTCTACCTTAAAAGTTTCTTAACTTTTAAGGTAGAATCGAGTGTTTTATAGACTAGTGGCAAGGTTTTAAGCTCTTGGGTTTTCACGAAAATTCATATGCCTGCAATAAAATGACTATGAAAGTACCATGTTTGGGTCATAACCTTTTTACGATACATAACTCAGCACTTAACTTTTTTTCAATACTTTTCATACAATGTTATTTATAATGATTGTAATAAAAACGTGGGTTTTTATTTAGTGTTGTTGATGGCATAGTAACTAAGCTTAGTTATGGAAATGCATTAGTTGGTAACATGGTACCGTTTTTACAAGCTAACACTAAAATATATATTATACAGGCTGATTTTTTAAAGACCAGCCAAATTTAAGGATGTGGTACAGACCATCAAACTGAACAACTTTCTCCATTGGACCAACATCGTAATCGCGAATATAAATTCAGCCGTCCCATACATTTAGGTCGAGTAGGTATTGAAGTTTTCTATGGGACAGTTGATAAAATTTTCGCGATTACGCTATTTGTCCCATGGAGAAACTTGTTTAGTTTGATGGTCTGTACCACATCCTTAAATTTGGCTCGTCTTTAAAAAATCAGCCTGTATACAACTAAATAATTTAAAAAATTAAGAAAAAGGCAGGAGCTCATTGGGCATAAATTTTTAAAAAATTCGTCCGCATCGCTGTCAATGGGATAAGTGCCCAAAAGGCTGGCAGCATTACCACGTTGGATGGTAATGCTGATTCTTTGGGCTAAAAATAGGCCAGCCCTGGAGGATGATTGTTAGTAACATTTTGAATTCGTGTTTATTGCGTGACAGTTTTTAGCTTTAATTACCTGAAATTCATGATAATGTCTTTTGAGGCCGAAAGGTTCTGGAGTAGCGACCGTCTACCGGAAGAAGTAGCGTTGGTAAGCCTCACACAAGGTGGACCGCTGACCTTCTGAAAGCCGCAGGAATCCACTGGATGCGAGGAGCACAGAACCGGTCGAAGTGGCGGTGTTTGGGACGACCTATGTCCAGCAGTGGACAACTTTCGGCTGCAGTGAAGATCACGATGATGACTTGAAATTCTGTAATGTAGAAATGTCGTAGTATTAACAAGTATTAAACTTGCAAATTAATATTTTAGCAAAAAACTGGTTTCATTAATTAAGGAATCATGTTGTAATTGAGGCCACTGGGCCCTCAGACGTAATGACGATAAGACTTCTATTGTGTCTCGTTCAGTGTCCGAACCGATCAATTGGCGATAAAAAATCACAATAAATTGCAAAACTGAAAAGGACAATAAAGCAAAACAGTTTTAAATGTTCCTCCTTCATTATTACTTCACACACAATCATGATCTAACATAATTTACTGACTCCAACTTTATCATCGACAAACTACGTTTTACTCTTACCCCAATTAAAACCATTTTAATAATAAAATTACCATACCCTGCTGACTGAGCTGTCGATAAAAACTCGATGGCAGCTGCTCACTTTAATTCAATGAGTGTCGGCGTTGCATATTCCAGCTCCATTTTATTCAAATTTAATGCAAGAGGTATTTTGATGATATTAATGGAGTGGTTGTGGAGGAATTCCGAAGTGGATTTATTTAGTTCTCGAGTCTGTGAAAATGGTGATAATAGTATAGTGCTATTAATAATAATAATATCCCACGGCTGTGTCTCTACGTTGACGTCGTGGTGGGGCTTGTGCGCTCCGAGCTCTAACCCTGTGCCGGTAGTTTTTCTTGCCGGAAAAGGTCTAGGGTGAAGAGTCAGACCAAGAGAGTTACAGAAACTCTTAACGGTACTTCTGGATACAGCCCGCATTGTTAGGAGGTTCCTCTCTCTGGAGCCCTGACCGCTTGGACCGTTACCCCGATACCGGTCGGCTACCATTTTTTTATATTTTTAAATGATTTTTTATCTAATATTTAAAAATATTATTTGTATCATGTATGTACATTAATGAAATATAATAATATAAACATAATTTATTTATTGACAGCAAAAATATTAACATGACAACAATTTTGTTGAATCTAACAGAATATTTATTAATATACCGTTAGATTTAACAAAATTGTAAATGTTGGCAAAAAAATTAATCACACACTTAAATGAGTTAATGATTACACATATTATATGAGTTGTAGAATGTGAGACTAGGAGTATAAAGGCGCCGGTTTATAACATCCCACGGCTTATGTTAGGTACTGTAACGGAGTCGTTCAATGAAAAGCTTATTTGTCTAATTAGGCTATAATGTTCCCACTGCTAGGACACAGGCTTCCTCTCTATAAGAGGATGTGCGCCGTAATCCACCACGCGTACCCGGTTTGGTGGAAAAGCTTATTTAATTAGTACTAATCTCGTAATTATTATTTCAATCAGATTAATCTTTTAAATGATGAAACATTTTAAATGATGACGCGCTCTGTCAGCGGTTCAAGCTGAGTCTTTATTTTCTACTCTACTAAATACGAAATAGTGCTTATATCATTATATATGCCATCAACATATATAATATTATTCGAGGCAAAAATGAGGAGATATCAAAGGCGACCGGAGTAAAACCTCCAGTCTACACACGTTAGACAACTTTAATATCAGAAGGCCAATTCTCGTAATTTAAAACGTTCAAAATCTAGTCGCAGTCTCATCTCAGCGACAAACAAATGTCAAAAACTTGTCAAAATGTAGGGGAATTAGAAGTATTTTTTGACAGATTGGGACTGAGATCAGACTGTGAACGGTCTTAAAATTACGAGAATTGCCCCTCTGACGTCCACACAAAGATTTTAACAGCCCATTTGTCGCTAGAGATGTCTAAGTGCCAATTCCACCAATGAAACTGAATGCGATTAGCACATCAAAACTGCGTTCAAGAGCTGTCAGTGTCAATATTCCATAACAGTTATGAAACCTGCCTTATATTAGTGTGTAGATGTCAGATTTTGAAGTCACTGTCTGTGCTCCTTGCATAAGCTATGCATGTAAACTTAAAAATATGTGGGGGATCGTCCACTAGGACCACGGCCACGTTACACACGGATGCGTGGCTGGTAAACAAATCATCGTCTGTCTGGGCATTTCCCATCTATGTTGGGGTCAGCGTCCAGTTTAACCGGATGCAGCCAAATACCAACAGTTTACATGGAGCGACAGCCTATCCGACCTCCACAACCCAGTTACTGGGTAATACGATACTCCTTAGTAAGACTAGCTGTCACGACTTTCGGGCTTCTAACGATCCTATCAAAGAACCACGAATAACAGCCGGGACCAACGACTTTTACGTGCTTTCCGAGGCACGGAGGGTATGTAAAGATGGTCACCCATTCACGGAACAACCGCGGCAAGGTAGCTTAAGCTGATCGATCGATCCGTGCTCCGGCTTTTACTCGGCTACAAGCCTGGTAAACAAATGTACTATGTATTATGATAGTGACCAAGTAAATGTTAATACACACAAAACAATTGCTATTTGAGCCTCCAATTCTCGTATTTGGACGTACGATCCAACAACAAATTGAAAAATCTCTCAGAAACCGGGAGGTAATCTAGAAGGTATTGATAACATTTATTTTATACAAATACTTAGAAATTCAAACATGTTTGGAATAAGTTATTTCGGTTCAAGAAGCGACCTTGATACACGAACCTTGCTAGATACAATGTGTAAATAAATTTGTTTGCCACGCCACGCCCCAGGCAGGCTTGGTCAAAACATCGTTGTCATAAACTGATTTTGTTATGAGATATTGTTATGCTATGTATATTTTCATTCTGAGGGTTCATTCTTCGTGGAAAAGGATTAAGGAGTGTGTTCAGTATTTCCATGAGTATGTAAATCAACGGGCATGTCCTAGAACCAAAAATTCGAAGACAAGTGACTTCTATCAAACCGCACTGGGCCCGCATGTCGGATTACAGCCCACTCCCTATCACAAAGAGGAGGCCTGGGTCCCAACAGTAGGAATATAGGCTGAGTATGCACTTGTTACGTATGTAAATCAAGAATACAGGCAATATGAATTGCCTCGTTGGTTTAGTAATCGTAAGCACTATTGCTAAACATGAGGTCGAAGTGAGGTCTGGCAAAGTGTTACCGGAGTCTGGATTTTTGTCCGGTTGATGATAGTCCCATGTTATATGCTCACCCCCTATAACATAGGACTTCAAAATGGAAAATGGCGAAATGTGCGTGTACCCTATTATACAGGGTGGCAGGGACATCGACGCGCAACCTGTTACCATGAATTAAGCACATCATTTTAGACCCCCTAGTGTAGAAATTTTCTGTCGGTTAACAAAAAAAAAATCTGCTGTTTCATAGGAAAATGCAATACCTACGCGGTCAAAATGTATATAACAGCTAACTTTTTTTTAATAACCGATGAAATCTATCGACGTGTGGGTGTTTAGAATCATGTGCTGAATCCATGGTAATGGGTTGCGCGTCGATGTCCCTGCCACCCTGTAGATAAACCCTTGCCTAACTCTTCAGGATTTACATGCGTAATGTCAAGTTATATTATTATTCTCCTTCTTTTCGTGTCGACGGTACTTTGGTAGATTATTATTATATTGTTTGACCCCATTAGGTGGCCACCTCGATTGTGACATCAGTGGCATTCATTTCCATTATTATTATTTAATTGGACAAAACCTTCAGCCTTTTATGAAGGTCAAAAGACAACATTTTCGGCCGGCATCACTTCCTTATGTTAAAGCTGGGAAAAAGGCACCCGTGTACACAATAACCTACCTAAATATTTAATGGAGGCATTATCGCCTATTACGTGCAGTTGAAAACCAGCATCAAGCACTAGTTGTCTGGTATTTTTGCTGAACTGGGCCTTTTTGTCGCACAGTGAGGCTCACTTTCCTCCGTAGGCGCGGGCTTGCGGGCGGCGAGCTATGGGCAGCTCGCCGCCCGGTAAGGACCAGGCCCGAGTCGACGGCGCGTTGTGTTCCACCCGCGCCTCAAAGAGATGTCAGCACGAACTGACGGGGTCCGCTAGGGCCGATGCCGCCGGGGCTGCGAGTTGTTCGAAAGAGATACCGTGGCCCCTGGCACAGGCAACTGAAGGAACACGGGTGGGTTTTAGTCAGTAAAAGTCTGACATGCCCTTCCGCTCAGCCCAGAGCGGGAGAAGTCATTTGATCATTTGATGATTTCCCACCCAAAAAAAAGGCTCACTTTCCTGCTAATTTCTTACATCGGACTTTACACTTTTTATTTGATTGTATCTGATGTTTGTACCTGGTGTATTGTGTGTCTTTTAGTCTGTTCTAAATAAATATATTTTGTTTGTTTCTTTCTAATATTTTATGCAAATAAAAGATTTTTATTTTTAGATAATTATTATAGCATATTACACAGTATCTAAGAGTAACGGTGGCGTTTCTAAATCCCTTACATCTCTCAATTGTTAACTTTAATTTAATAGACATACTTTGTAACCGGCAATGTCAATGACTATTTTGTAATGTTATAACACAACATAAAAGGTTTTTGGTATCACAGTGACAGCAGAACACTGACTCCTGAGTCACAGGATCACCTAGTTGAGGAGTCAGGGTTTACCTTATCCGTATGACCTTTAGTTAACCAAGCTATGTGTCCTAGTCTTAAGCAATGTCAAAAGTTTTGTATCAATAAAGATTTTTATTATTATTATTATTATTAGTTTCTTGCCCATTCTTCCCCATACGAAAACTACCTTTTGGAAGGGGAGATTAGAATCGATTTTATTTTAATGTAATTTTTGACGTTCAAAAGTGCCTTTTATGTGCCTATTTGAAATAAATGATTAGACTTTGCCTTTTCTGAATATTTGCAGGATAAAAAGGATTTGTTTTTATATTTTATTTTTGAATTATAGTTTAATTTACCACATTATAAATGTTATTCTGTTAAGTTTTTATTTTTTTTCTGTTTTCTTTTTATGTACTTAGTGTGACTTTTCCAATATATCCTAGGCTGATGAAATTTTCGTTTTTCCCAATTATGTGAAATATCACAGTTAAGATCGGCTCTCCCTGTGGGAAAGGGAGTACGCCCCAATCCACCGCGTGCTCCTGTAGGGCCCGGCACCAGACTTGGGCACCCTCCCACCGTTATAAGAAGTAAATTCCTATGAACTAATGTGCCTTGTCCCGACTTAGAAAGCTTGGGAACAAGGACATACAAGGTGATGTTAATAGTGGGAATTCAGTTAGGAAACATAAGTATTACAATTATCAATATTATATGAAGTTAAGAAGACAAGAGGGTATGCAAAAGTATATAATATAATATATAAGTTTTAGTATTATAAATGTTGCTCGCAGGTTGTCACTGACATCTGCAATAGTCTTGATGATTAGACGGGGTAAATAAAGGGATGGTTACGTTTGCGCTTAAATTAATCATATACATATAACTACGTTAATTTAGCTGTTTACAATGTACTCACTACAGTGAGACCGGGAAGCGTTTTAGAAACGTAAGCCTCATTAAACGTGTTCTGTTAGACCTAACGCATAGAACCTCTGAGGACACTAAGACGATTCTACTAAGCACTAAATAAATGTACTCAACCCTAGGACAGAGTACTGCGAAGTCCATCTGTTATTGAGGAAGACCAGTTTTGAGTAGTTTTTAACGCGTATTAATATGAAAGACACCCTTACGGTAACCTATCCCTTTTCTTAGTTACACAAACTAGCACAAGCACACCGTAGACTCAGCCTCTAGCAAAACTCATTGCGATCGTACTTGGTGCACACCGAAGTGGAATTTCATCACTTCACATTTCCCTACTCTTCCCCATCTAGAAGGACGCATTGCATCCGAATAACGCGTTTCAATAAATAGTGTCGATTCAGTAATTGGCCTACAAATATCCGGGTTTTATCGAGACACGGTCCCTAGCGTTCTTAAAACAACTAACAAACCAGTTAGGGATGCTTAGTGAAGCCTACCTCTCTCCCGGAAATGTATATACAACAATCCTCACGCAATTGTTCTGTGGCGAGACAAAACAAGCAAGAAGCGGGAAGCAGAAATCATCAATGACGTTTGGTTAATCATTTAATTATAGGTTGGCTTTGTAGCCTAGTTTGATCCAAAAGATCTGTGAGTTTTACGGTTCTGCCTTCCATTTGAGGTCATTAACAGTCGTCAAAAGTCAGGAGAATTAACTCAATAATTAAAGCTCAGTGTCAGGTATAGCGGAAGGCTTTCTCCGTATCCTTATAGCCAAACGCGATTGACAAATATCTGTCATGGAACGGATTGGTAAATGGACACATAATACAAGAAAAAATAGCGTTAATTATAAGGTATGATGAAACATAAAGTAGTCTCTGGTCATTTATTGCAGCCTGGCGCAATAAATGACCATTAATAACTCAGCGATATCACCTAATCGTTACCTATAAATCGCATCACAAATAAACCCGTAATAAAACAGAATATAGGTACACACTATCACTAAAGATTATGCTTAAGTAAAATTGACACTTACCAAATATCTCCTTGGAGGGAATTAGATTACAACTTACTTACAAAATATGTAGGTATTACACGCATTGCCAGTTTCGCCTCAGACACCGCTCCTACCCCAACTGTCCTCTGCCGCGTCTCCAAACTAACTGCCCTGGCTTATTACAGCAGTCTCCTCACAATCCCTAAAAAATACCGCTACGCTCAGCCACACTTTCGCAGAATCTCTCTATGCCTCTTTTTGTACAATTTCTCCTTTGTTTTAAGGGTTCCCTTGGCACTCCGTCGGCCCATCCTATGGTTGCCAGATGTGAGTCTAGTATTGTTTGTTAAAATAAGAAATCGGATATTTCACAAGATTCTTTGGAATTCGTAGATATATTGCATTCGAACCGTCCGTCGATAATTGGCCCTTTATTGTTTCCCATTAAATAGAGAATGTATGTGTTCTTTTGAGGCTCGAACGATATGCCGATTATAAAATGCATATAATATTTTGTTATAAAATAGGAGCAAGTGACAGATAGTCACATTAGCATGCCGAAAGGTAAAATGTTGTGATATACAATTATTACATGAATGTAAAACATCCATTTGCAAATAACCATATTTGCAAATAAATTATTTTAAATTGGAAATTCCCTGGCAACACGTCTCTTTCTGATATAAAACCATCTTAAACTGCGGTAAATGTTCCCAGGACATTAGGCCTGTAGGGTCCATAATGGCAGACAGCAGTACCCTACCTGTGTTAAGCCTTTGACAAGTCCCAAAGGTCATTTTCCTTAACACCCTTAGCGGTGTTCGGTAGCACGTGACCTGCCTTACTCCCGAGAAATCGCTTTACTTACACCTAGAGTCCCGTACAAAGTGTATTCGTCTTTTATCGCATTATTAGAATACCACTAATAGTACCTACCTTTCGTAATTTTGAATACTAAATAAGGGCTGATTTTAGATGGCAAGCTAACCAAAAGATTACGATGCCTGGACGGGAAAGGCCTGCGCCTGGTGACGGGGACCATCACGGCACACTGCTCACTAAACAAACACTTCCACACGATAGGCATAACAGACAGCCCCCTGTGCAGAGCTTGCATGGAGGCTGATGAAACCGTCACTCACGTGTTCTTTGAGTGCAAAGGCGTCACCCAGATTAGGTCGGAAACCCTCGGGACACCCAAATCTTACACAGATGTTCTCAACAAACCAGGACACTTAATAAGCTTCTGGAGGGAGGTGGGTTGGTTGGAATAACCACCGACGGCCGCCATTGCCCACGTACAATAGTCCACCTGAAGGACTAAGTGCGGAATCCCAAACCAGTAACATAGAACATAGAAGGGCTGATTTTTCAATAGTCAGATAACTTTTATTTCAAGAATAAATATGACAGTTTGACAGAAGCTGTCAAACCGCAATATTGACTCCTCAGAAGTTATGTGACTATAGCACTAGAGCAGTGGTGGCCCAGTGGTAAAGGTCGGGACTTACGAGTTGTAGGTCGTAGGTTCGAACCCAGATAGGTCCTTACTTTGTGTAAATTATTTCATCACCACTCCTCGCTAAACGGTGAAAAAAATAAAGAAGGGAAAAATCGATATTCATCTATTTTAGTTATTTGTTTTTTAAATAGATGCTCACAACAAGCCCTTTCCTCTGATATAACACAAGGTACAGTTCGCAAAACTTCATATTTTAATTATCTAGTAGTCCCCTAAAGTAACCCCCATATTCAAAATTCGTTACACGTCTTTGGGTCACAGAAATTCGTGAGAACCAACATAATCGGTCCAGTAGATACGGAGAAAATTGGCTGTGACCATAGATATAAGAATTACATTTCTATGGCTGTGACAGACGGACAGATATACACACATGAGTACGAGTGATCCTATAGGAGCTCCGTTCGTTTTTTCATTCGGACGTACGTAACCCTAAAAAAAAATTAATGAAAAACGTAATGAAAAATTTATATTCGATGATTTTAATCGTTAAAATACTATCATCGCCAACGAGTCGATAGTTATCCAGCCAATCAAATAATAATACACACGAGATTTTACAAGTCATTGAATTAAATATCGTGCACAACTAAGGTTGTCAATGAGATCGTGAATATTAAAAGAAATCACCTCTCAGAGACGCGTTATAGGGATAGCGGTGTCTGTTCTATAGACAACGTTAACATAGCTTTTCCACAGCCTCTCATGGGCGCAATTCCACCTTATCGCGATCCGATCTTTTGCACTTACCTACCAGATTTCTGCTTGATACGCTAAAGTTTTTTATACAACGTTTTATTATGTAATTTATTTATTTATTTAATTTATATACCTACGTATAATCATCTTTACATATCAAGACTATTCAAGACCACTCCGTGCAAAGCACGTTAAGCCGTTGGTCCCGACTGTCATTTATCTTCGAATGGTCAAGTTACTGAATACGATTAAAAGTTAAGTTGACTTTTATCTTTAAAACCGTTTAAGACTTCACAAAATATTGAGATTTCTTAATTAAATGTTAATTTTATATTCATGTCATCATCATCTGCCAAACGTTTTCCCAACTATGTTGGAGTCGGCTTCCAGTCTAACCGGATGCACCTGAGTACTAGTATTTTACATGGAGCGACTGCCTGTCTCACCTCCACAACCCAGTTACTAGGTAATACGAAACCCCTTGGTAAGACTGGTTGTCAGACTTTGGGCTTCTGGCGACCCGTAACGACTTTCAAAGATATACGAGTGACGAGCACGGAAGGGTCTTGGTATGTAAAGATGGTCACCCATCCACGGACCAACCGTGGCAAGCGTAGAAGCGTAGCGTAAATTTAATATGCATGTATTATATACATAAACCTTCTAGAATAAATTCTCTGAATGATGGTGAAACATAACATACATAATCTGCCTATAATTTTCCCACTGCTGGGACACAGGCCTCCTCTCAGTGAGAGGGAGCGGGCTGTAATCCACCACGCGGACCCAGTGCGGGTTGGTAGACTTCACATGTCTTCGAATTTTTGCTTCTAGGACATGCCGCTTTCCTCAAGATGTTTTACTTCACCGTTTTGAAAAATCCGTATCTGTATCCGAATGATGGTGAAAACCACATCAAAATGCGTTAGAACAACGCGGTCACACTGACAGACACGAAAACCGACTTTAATTTATAATAGGTAGGCATGTGAAGCAAAAACGGCCATGTCTGTCACCAAGTCTAAATGAATTGAATGGCTCTCAGTGGCTGTGGTCACCGTTCATTTGTCACAGTCACACCCGTTTTTATGTGACCAGCGTGACACGACCTAATTGCGGAAATCTAATTACTCTTTTACAATGAGGAAATGTTTAAAATATATCAAACTAGCTGTGCCCGCGACTTCGTTTACATTCATGTTGCAATTAAAGAAAGAAAAGAAAGAAAGGAAGAAAAAGTACCTATTTATTGGGACTCGTACAGGAAGATCACAAATTAATTAATTCACGGGTTTTTATTTTTTTGCATGAAACTCTAATTCTTTTTCTAAAATAAAAGTAGCTTTATTTAATCCTTATAACATCAGCTATATCTTAGTGAAAGTTCCGTCAAAATCGATCCAGCCCTTGCGGAGATTATCCGGAACAAATAGACAGACAGACAAACAGCCAAAAAATTTTTTTTGTTATTTTGACATTACAAACAGACACTTCAATTTTATTTATTTCTATAGATGTATAAATGAGTATATTAATAATTTTTAATAGGACCTCCTAATCATTTCGTGCTCATAAAAGCATTGATGTAAAAGTAATAACTAGTAGTTAATCACCAACGCTTTTGATAACGAACGCTGTTACAAATTTTAATTGGAATGTTACTGACCTCATACACCCCAATTAGAGTAGTGAGTTAAAAACATAATACTACCATAATAATACCAAAACTATTTTTTTTATAGCTAATTTTTATTAGAGGTTAGATTAGATTAGAGAGAAGAAAATCGTGTTGACTTAACCAATACTTTATGCATTGAAAATTGAGTCTTATTGCCTTGAAATAAGATTTAATTTTCTTTGGCTCAATCGGCAGTCAATATGGAAAAATACATGATTTTTGAAAAAAATAAATACTATAAGTTACTGAAATCGATTCAGTAGTCAATTATGAATAAACTTCTTTCAGGGCACGTTTATTTTGTTACACCCTGTATACGTACCTACATACCCAGTACACCTAATGTACTCGTACAATCTGGGCAGTAGCGGGTGCGGTGACGGGTGCGACTTTTTTTTATAAATTCGGCTTTGTAGCTCAAGAAACGTACAACAGATAAAAGAGATACACACATGAATAGTTGATCGCTGACTGTTCAAAGTGCCGGTAAGAACTTTCTCTCTACTAGTTAGTCGTAGCGACACGAGCTATCAAAGAGAGTACCTACTCGCTCAGCGACGCTCGCTTGGCGCGCAGAACACTCGCTGAGAGACTCACAGTTGGTACATATGATTAGCATAATCAGCCTATAATGTTCCCACTGCTGGGACACAGGCCTCCTTTCTGTAGAGAGGGAGTGGGCCATAATCCACCGAGCGAGCCCAGCGCAGGTTGGTCGATGTCACATGTCTTCAATTTTTTGGTTCTAGGACATGCTCCTCGCAATGTTTTCCTTCACCGTTTGAGAGCAGTGGTGATGAAATTAAATACACAAAGTAAAGTGCCTGCCTAGGTTCGAACTCACGACCTACAATTTGTAAGTCGTGCCGTGTAGGTGTAGCCACCACTGCTCATATGTATACCAGCGATTAATCGCTCGTCGCCATCGCGCACTCGCTGCTGATTACTCGCCAATTCGGGTTTAATTGCTAACTCTACTTGCTTCTCGTAAACCGCGGGCAGTGGGACACGTGCCTCAATCACTACTATAAAATCTACAAGGAAATCCGAGACTCACATTTTAAGTTGCGTGCAGGGTGATAAGGGCGAGGTTCGATAGTAAATGTTCACAAGTTTATCTTGTCCCATTAAATAAATAAATCGAGAACATCGTATTTTGGTGTTAACTTTAGTGCGATTGTTATCAGGATTAAATACTTTCAAGTTCACTGTTTTTATCGCAGAACAGAATCTGTTTGACTGTTAAAAAAGCGTTCTAATAAGCGGTGGACAACAACATCATCAATATTTATCATTAATGATAAATTTGACGGAGAAGGTACATCCGTCTCTCGTTAACATCAAGCATATTTTAATTACTGTGGGCATACAATGGGTAGTGTTGGTTATAGCACAATAGAAAAACGGTTTGCAGTTCAAATCAGATTATAATTTACGAACAAGTTAGACACACTAGCGAATCACACACTGTAGGTACACAACTCAACGATACGGAACGCGAGACAGTTTCTAAGCACATGTTGTTCGTACGACGTCCAATGTTTCGATGATCTCGAGAGCTGTGCTCACGCCGGTTTTGTAGCTGTTGCTCTCGTCCCCCCACGAACTCAGGCTAGACTCTGTCTAGCGCCACGAGATGGCGCTAGCGTTCCGAATAGTTAAACGATTGACTCCGACAAATTTATTTCTGTATAGATACACAGAAATCAGTATCATTAATCACCATTTATTCGCCTACTTACCTGAAGCGTTTGTTTGTTTTAACGCGGTAATCTCTGGAACAATAAAAACAAAATATATTATAGGACCATGTTGATGGTTTTTTTAGGCAAAAACCGCACAGCTTTGAAAGGATCTGTCCACTCGGGCCCTAATTCACAATGACCACTCAATGATTCGTTACTTCGAAACCACGTCAGTCCCCTAGCTAATCACGCCAACCTCGCGTACCATTCGCGCGGTTTCGTTCATTGTGTCATAGAGAATACAGCACTAGTGCACGCATTTCTTAGTAATCGTGTAGCTCAACTAGGAACTATAGGTACCTCTAGATCATATAATTATGGGCAACACCTGGGCTGCGGGCCGGATGCGGCCCGATCCGGCTTTTGATCCGGCCCGCAAAATATTTTCAAATCGCGCGTGAAATAAGGATATTAATTCTCAGTTCACGCCAATAAGAAAGACTAGCATTCTTCCAGTTAGCACTAGCATTCTTCCACACACACTCACACACCCCCTCAGACACACACAAAGATTTTGTATACCTAAGAGTATGTGTGCATCTTAAAAAATAATAGGGGTTAAAGTATGAAATTGCCGTTTCATTGTAATAGGTACTTCGAATGGACATAGAACCTTCATGGTTTGATATTTTTGAGTGAAACTTTTTTCACATGGTACATATGAAGTTCTTTTCTCTTTTAAAAAATGTGCAACATTTGATTATCGACTTTCAGTTGTTTTTTTTATTCAGCTTAGACAAGAAAGATGGATAATTCGAAAATTCGAGTTATTTTTTAATACGAGTTCCGACGCGGAACTAACGCGGCCGGAACAGCTCGCAATATCAATGTTGCGTTTGGAGAGGGGACTGCTAATGAACGCACCGTGCGATTTTGGTTTAAACGCTTTCGTGATGGAAAAGCAAAGCTTACCAATAAAAAAGGTAATGGTAACTGTTTGGTGGTCTCAGCATGGTGTTATTCACTATAGCTTTCTCCGATCTGGTCAAGCAATAACGGCAGATGTCTACTGTGCCGAGCTCCGAACAATGATAGCAAAACTAGCAGTGAAACAGCCCCGACTCATGAATCGATCTTCACCATTATTGCTCCATGATAACGCGAGACCTCATACAGCACGAGAAACCGTTTTAACTCTACAGGAACTGCAATTAGAAACCATTCGTCACCCTCCGTATTCGCCAGACCTTGCTCCAACGGACTACCATTTTTTTCGTGATTTGGACAATTTTCTACGTGATAAAAAGTTTTCTTCTCAGGAGGCAGTACAAAATGCTTTCACACAGTTTGTCGAATCTAGATCACGCGAGTCCTATCGCAAAGGCATAAATTACCTTCCTATTAGATGGCAGCAATGTATAGATAATAATGGTAATTATTTTGATTAAATAAATATGTTAAATTAAAAAAAAAACGAATTTCAATTTTTCAGTACAAATCGGCAATTTCATAAAAAAAATAAAATAAAAATAAAATAAATCTTAAATTTCGTTTTCTTATTATGTTGTGTTCTTTTTTCTTATTTTTTTTTTTATATTGTTTTATTGCACATTGTTATTAAATGTACCACAAATGGGCGAAGACACTGGCTCATGTAACATAGGTTGCTACCTAGCTCAGGAGTCAGGGCTTCAATCAAAGTATGTCACAAGTTAACAACTGTTTTTTATGTCAATAAATTTCTTTATTATTATTATTAGTTAGATTCAAACTTAACTAACTGCTACTTTCATGATGGATGCTGTCCACTGGTTGTTTTGCGCACCTTATGCATCTAAGATTGCGGCGTCTACAAGCAATGTGTAGCAAAATGTTGTAAGTCACAATTTTATCCCGACTCACTCGTCTATTATCTACCACTTATCTATGGCCCGTGATTTCATTAGTGATCATTAATTGTTTGGCCCGCAACTTTCCAAAGGCTGCCCATCCCTGCTCTATACAAATATTGCACGATACTGAATTTCCTATGGTTCTCCTTGAACATTACTTCCCTTGTGTCAGTCTTAATATAGACATACGGACCTTCAAGATTGTTAATGGACAATACACGTCACTCAACTAAAATGATTGATGGTTCGCTATTAACAGTCGAAGTTTTGTTCCGGATCTTACAAAAGAAGCATGGTATTTATGGTGTCAAGAGTTTATACTTTATGTATGTAGTTATTGTAGATGATGTCTAAATCAACATTTTTATAATGTATATTATTTATGACCAGGAAAAATTGTCTGTTTGTTTGCAAGGGGAAGAACGACACACGACGAAAAATTTTAAAGCACCGCGTTAAAATTTTAGAATCATGTACTGAATCCATGGTAAAAGCTTGCGCGTCGATGTCCCTGCCTGCCACCCAGTATAATAAAACGAAATGCTGTTCGTTGGTTAGCGCGTCACTTCAGAAGGGCTGGGTCGATTTGGCAAAAAGAAACATTTTAAAAGCGGAAAATTCCACAGGAAAACTCGAGAAACTGTATGTGCATTTTCTATGGGATTTAAATATGAATAATTATTGAATTTGGACAGTACAGCGTCTATCGAGTTAGCTAGTATAGAATGAATTGCCTGTCCGTACCAGTAGTATCATATCCCCCACATTCCTACGACCGGAGCGTTCTATAATCGTACCTAGTTAACAATGGACGACCATATCGATTCCTCGCGCCTATTGTGTGGCTGAAATAACACTGTCAATGCGCTTCGTAAGATATGAGTTTGTGTTTGTAGTTTAATAATAAATTGGGATAGCGAGGGAGGTATAAACTTACATTAGTGCGTATTATAATGAGATATGTTTCCGGATTTCCGGAGTCTGTATTTGTGCCCGGTTGATGGCCAGCCCTTTATTACATGGGAAATGTGGGTGTACTACACTCCCTCGATGTGCTGATGGTGATCATTGGGGTGGTTTTAGTGAGGTAAAAATCCCAGGTACACCTCTGCTGCCTAACTACCTCTGCTCTGGTACCCTGGTTGCAGGCACGCATAAATTGATAATTTTCGAGCTAACATCACATCACATCATCACATTTTTGTGTCTATTCAATTACAATATTGTATAATGTGTCTTAGGGCTGATATGTCAATCGACAGATGATTTATATTCGTGGAATGAAATTATAGTCTGACAAATTTTGCATGGAAGAACTGTCAAAAATTCAAAATTATTCCTCCGATAAAATTATATGTGGTTAGAAAAATCAGCCCTTAATGAATTTAACTGAAAAATAAGTGTGCTTATAAAGTCCACATTGTAATAACGATGAAAGAAAAAAGCGAGAGAAAACTTAGAGTGAAAATGGTGGAAAATTGCCATAACGCAAAATGCGAGCATGATTCTGATTTGAATGTTCACTCCTTCTGTATATGAGAAGATGTGCTGCTCGAGAGTTTGTTGCGCCACTTCTTCCCAGCGAAAGCACTAGGAAGTAATGAAGTATTTTTTTCCTAACACAAGCAAACTAATTGCTTAAATGGATTCTCCCCATTGTAACTAGAATAAGTTATTTAAGATGATGCAATAAACACATTTTTTTTTAAAGAAATTACTTTTGATTTTGAGCTGCTTTTGGTCTGCAGTAGGACAGTAAGAGGCCGGTAAAAAACATTTCAAGTCGTCTCTCTTACCCATAACGTTGTATAAACTGTTTCAATTACCCTTTACTAGTTCCACAGCTATTGTTTACTTCTTAAAATTAAAGCTAAAGTACAAATCCAAGTAAAATTGAAACAGCAAAATACCTAGTCTTGCCATAAATATTGTCACGAACAAAAAATTTTTTTTTTATTGCAAATAATATTTATTACTTTTACAGTGTGTTAGTTTAATACATAAATATAAAACAATTTAAAATATAAAAAGCTTATTCGAAGTGGTCTCCATTGGCTGCCATACAGTCCTTTAAACGTTGAGGCCAGTTATCAATAGAAGCACGCACTCTTTCCATGGGAAAATTCTTCACTGCCAATCGTATGGATTGTTTTAGGGACTCCAAATTATCATGGCGTTTAAAGCAAGCCGTACTCTCTAAAACTGACTATAAATCATAATCCAGCGGATTAAGATCGGGACTATACGACGGCCAGTCTTCAGCTCTGATGAAGTCCGTAACGTTCACTTCCAACCAAGACTGCGTGGACAGAGCTTTATGACCCGGTGCCGAGTCTTGTTGGAAGGACCATACTTGGTTATTGAACATGGTGTTGTTAAGGGGCTTAACTACTTCCTCAAGAATGGTATCTTGATACACTTGTGCCGATGTTTTGATACCTTTTTCACAAATGTTTCTATGACCTCCCTTTGCGTACCGCTTCAGTAGTTGTTTCGATTTTACCACCCTATTCTTTTTTAAATTATCAGTTAAAAAATTACCAGTGCATCTCTTATAGGCTGCAAGTCCTAAGTCATCTTTTAAAATACGCGACATGATTCTGGGTGCTATCTTCATCTCCCGAGATAAAATCTTTTGCTTTCGGACAGGATTTCTTCGAATTCTTTCCCTTACTGCTTTGACCACCATTTTCGTACGAACACTACGTGGACGGCCAGATTTTTTTCTGTCACAAACAGAGGAGGTCTCATTGTACCTATTAATAGCCCGGTACACAAACATTTGACTAATACTAAGCGTATGGAGAGTTTTAAAAATTGCATTTGGCTCCATACAAACTTTGTGTAATGCAATCACAGCGATTCGGTTCTCTTTATCACCCCACTCCATTTTAATATTGCAAAATATTGTACAATGTATTGGCGCCAAAATTAGAAAACTCTATGAAGAATCGTATAAAAATGACAGATTCCAAATTCAAATGTAATATCTTTCTTATTTTTAATTGTAACAGTATTTATGGCCAGACTGTGTAATATATAATATTATAAAAGTAACAAGTATTCTGTAAATTGGTTCGAAAAACTACTTTTACACGTACAAATAAAGTTATGTTTTTAAAAATAAATGAGTTCGGTGTTTCCTAACTGACTAATCTGAGAAGTAATACCGAAACAGACTGAGAGGTCACGGTCTCTTTTAAAGTCCAGACATAATCTTGGTCAGGCCATATGAGGACCATGCATGTTAATTTCTGAGATGGTCTTTCGAGGAAAGGACCACACAGATTTGAGTGAACCTGTCCAATCAGTGCACGCATTTGTCAGTAATCGTGTAGCTCAACTCAAAACTTAAGGAGCTCAACAACTCGACGAAGAATTCAATTTCAACGCTCTAAAAGTGTACAGTTGTAATTGAGCACACACCACCATTACCACTGGGAAAACATTGAATCTGGAAAGCGATCAATTCATACTATCTAACTGAAATCCGTTCAACATTATTCTAGTTTCTAAAATCCCGGGTTTTTTAAATCCCTCTGTGGTGTTACGTTACAGCCAGCTGCATTGAATTTTACAGGGAACTTTGATGCGGGTTGCGGGTAAACGAACGGTGTCAGCTAGGTAGCCAACTAGTTGGTACTTGATACCCAATATATGGCCTGGTTTGTGTTGGTCTGGCTTGAAATGCTAGACCGGGACAGTGTAAAAATAGTTTGGAGGGTCTATAAAGGTCGGTGCTAGCCTTTGTTTATGAAACGAGGTTCGTTTTTATAAAAGTATCAGTATTTTGAAATTATGCCGCGGAAAAGTACTACCGGGATACAAAACGGCTGAACGAATTGAAATATAATTTGGCACACAGATACTTACCTACTTATATGATACGGTAACTATCTGTGTGCCAAATTATATTCAAATCCGTTCTGCCGTTTTTGCGTGACTGAGTAACAAACATCCAAGTTTCACATCCTACTAATATCAAGCGGCCTCAGTTGACTATTATGAAAGTTCGTCTAATCACGTAAAAACAGTTGAACGGATTTGGATAAAATTTGTCACACAGATGGTTTATAACCTAGGATAATACATAGGATATTTTTAACCCCGTAATACGTTCCCTTGGAATAATATCTGACCTTCACGCGGGCGAAGCTTTGGGCAAAACCTAGTTTTTAATATTAGGGGGATAAAAGGCCATAGATTCAAAATAACAGTTTAAAATGGACGTCTGTTACGTGCAACGTTCAAAAGCCCGCTGCCTTAAAATCCTACTAAACGTGAAAATTTGTATGGATGGATGGATGGATGTTTGTTACTCTTTCATGCAAAAACTACTGAACGGATTTTGATGAAATTTGCCACACAGATGGTTTATAACCAGGATTGACATATAGGGTACTTTTTATCCCGATATTCCCACGGGATCGAAACTTATGCGGGTGAAACCGCGGGGCGCGGCTAGTACATCATATTTTACCACACCCAATTATTTAAAGTTTAATTCTTTAAAAAGTAGCTTCAAACGATACCAAAGCACGTGAAGGCTTCAATTAAAAAAGCCACTTATTTTTAGCAATTAACTGTTAAAACTAGCACTTTTGTGGTCACGCTAAGCTTTCGTTAAAGTCTCAGACCACAATAAGTATGGTAATGTGGTCGTTATTTTTAACCACAGTGAAGTTAAGGGCTAAGTGTTCCACGAAGCCACTGGTTTAGAATATAGACACGTTGTTACGTAACGTACGTGATCAGACTATGACGTTCCCACTGCTGGGACACAGGCCTCCTCTCTGTGAGATCCCAGTAGGCCGTAATGTACCACGCGGGCTCAGTCAGGTTTGTGTTTTTTCCCATTTAGTTGCTCTGAAACGTTGTAAATGTATTTCAGTGTGCCTTTTATTTAATACATAATATACATGTATATGTCGTGGTACAGACTGGATGCAAAAAGCCGAAGACAGAAATAAATGGGTTTCTTTGGAGGAGGCCTTCACCCTTTGGAGAGGTTCATGTAAAGTAATATATTACATTATAATAGCCTTAAGTTAATTAGTTTGTAACTTTTTTGCAAGAAATAAAAGGCTTTTTTTTTTCCACCGTTAAATTTTGATCCTTTTAATCGTTAAAAGGGTCATTGTACTCATAATTATGAACAACTTTTACTACTAAAAGAAAAAACAGTTGATTCATACATTATGTCGAGTTATGCGAACATAAATCTATGGATCAACTGATTTTTTTTTCACGATTTCAGGGTTGGTCCAGGACATTAGGCTTTATATCTACCGAGCCTTTATTAACAATATTGGGGTCGGCTTCCAGTCTATCCAGATGCAGTGGAATACCAGTATTTTACATGGCGCGACTGCCTATCTGACCTTCACAGCCCGGTTACTGACTAACACGATATCCTTTGGTAAGACAGGTTTGCCCTTTACCTTTGGCAGACTTTCGAGATTCTGACTACCCGTAACGACTGTCAAAACAATTGAAAAAAAAAACTCCAACGAAATTACCGGACTCCCACTTTGAATGCAACAACTGGCGACTTTGCATACCAACCAAGAAACGATAACAAAAAAGATAAAACTTTACACTCAAACGAAACGTGAAATGTAAATGTGGCCAAAAGTAGGGCAACACTGTTAAAGAAAAAAACAGACCAAAAATTATTGCATTATGCCTCCAGCGGAAACGGAAGACGGCAAAAATCTAATTTACCTAGATACACGGAGAAACTAATTTCGGACTGAAATTATAAATCTAGTTTCAACAATGTTCTTTGTAGCATTTTTTAAGGAAAGGTTTCATATTTTTATCGTGTCTGAGGTTTTTTGTGACGTCACTGTATTTTTTTTGGTCTATGTTCTGATATTTTCAGAGAAGATTGTTTTCATAGTAAAATTATGAAAGACAAGTCTTTCTTTGAGTTTTTATTCGTTTTTATTTATTCTTTATCTTAGCTTGGCTTTCAATCAGTGTTTTCAAAATAAACCAATTTTTATAAATAAATTAGGTTACAGCGAGTGTTGGACTCTCACAGAGAGGAGGTCTGTGTCCCAGCATTGGGAACATTATAGGCTAATTATATTATATAAGGGTTGGATCGTGCTGGCTCTAGAACAGGATGTCTGAAAGGATTTGTAGAAGGCCTATGCTCAGCAATGTCAGTGTCAGTGTCAGTGTAGGCTAAGCTGAAGACAAAAAAATCAACGCAAAGGGTTCAAAATCATGCACTGAATCCATGGTAGCAGGTTGCGCGTCTATGTCCCTGCTACCCTGTATGTGTTTGGATAGTTAACTGAAAACCAATCCAATTTGCCAAACAATGCCAATTTTGATGTAACATCTAAAATAGCTGGCTTACAATATCATGTCGATTTGCGGTTCAGCCAATTAACCGTTTCTCAGTATGAGTAGATAATAGGATTATGTAAATATTACTCGCATACGTAATGTATGCCACTAATGTATTGTCAGGTTTCAATTTATTAATGCATAATTGTTGGATTATGTGGGATATATATTTTACTGGCAACAATAAAGCAGATTTTAGTATCCTTACGAATATTATGAATGCGAATGTAAGTTTGTATGTTTGTTACCTTTTCACGCCCAATCCACTGCACCGATCATCATGAAATTTTGCGTATACGTTGTCAGGGGACAATAAAGAATGGACATAGGGTTACCTTTTATGCTGAAAAAAAAACACTGTTCCAGATGAAGAGAATAATAACTTTCGACGGTCACAATTGCTTTAGGACGCTAGATGGCGCTATGTGTCTTTTGACTCATGATTGAAATATGACCCGACTTTCTGAGCAGCATTCTAATAAAAAGTACTAGGCTTGTTTAATATATTTTACAACTAATGCTCATGCACACGAGTGGCATGCGTCACCGGCAGAGGCAACTGCAGCCGTTGACGGATGTCAACTGCTGTCGTCAACGCGTGTCGGCGGCGGGCGTCGACAACAAATCGCTCGTATATTTGAGCACCGTACTCAAACACACGTTGTCGACGGCAGCCGCCGACGCGTCGATGGTTGCAGTTGCCTTTGCAGTTACCGCTTGTCCCTCGTGTGTATGCATAAAACACTTGTATAATTTGCTAAAACCTTATTTTACACATCTTTAATCCGGCTTATTGGCTTCACCTTTTCCCTAACACATCAGCATAGAATTAGCAGTCAATTAGGGGCAGCCTAATGCCATAAACTAATAAGTATAAAGTTGGCTCCGAAAGCGACAACACGCGAGCCTTGCCCTCTGATTTGACAACGCGTGGGCGTGGTTAGTAATTACACAAATGGATTAATATCACACACCCTTATTTACGAATTAATACTGGTCTATGTGTGTATGAGGCTTTGTTATTGTTTTAAGTAGTTGCGGGTAGATTGTAGCTGTAGTTTTCAATTGCGGAATTAATGGGGCGTGTATAAAAGAAAAGTCAAAACGTTCTCAAAACGGTGAAGGAAAACATCGTGAAGAAACCGGCATGTTCTAGGACCAAAAATTCGAAGACATGTGACATCTAATAAACTCGCACTGGACCCGCGTGATAGATCACAGCCCACTCTCTCTCGCAGACAGGAGACCTGTGCCCCAGCAGCGGGAACTGCTTAAAGCTAACTATAAACTAAAAGATTGTATCGAAATATTCTTCACTGATATCTGCCCGTTTTTTTTTTTGATTTGTCAAAATATCAACAGACACATTCTTTTTTATATTTTTTTTACTACGTTTTATATTTTTGTTTCATTAGTATTTTATTTTGCGTATTATAATTTAAATATATTATATCCTATGACACTCAGCAATAAATTATATATTAAAATTCTTTGCTACCCATTAGTGAAAGAATTTTAGAAATCGGATCAGAAGTCACGAAGAATACCTCCTACATACAAACTCACTTTTACCTCTTTATAATGTTGGTAACATTATCATTATTACCATTTCAGCCCGGAATCACCAAAAAAACCCACTGCTGGGCCTCGTTTTTTCTGCAATACTTCCCGGTTCCGTGCGTCCCCCTTCGAGGTTTTTCCCGCGACTTTGACCAGGTTCCCCTGGCCTAACCTTGGCCACTATTCAATCACAGCTTTACTCCATCGGCCAAGATTATAAAGAGGTAAAAGTGAGTTTGTAAGATATTTAGGTTAAATAAACTTTCAACCTTGCTGACTGGCTGATATTTTCATCAGGCTATTTTTGTATAGCTCATTGGTCAATAAATTTCAGCAGAAAGAGAATGACATAGGTTTTAAAGTTAGTCGTAGGTACTGTGATGAGTTTAGTGTGGGGGCTATCAAATGATACAATGTTATAATTATTACGTTTATTACAAGCAAATGTGTTTACATCAACGCACCTATACTATCACCGTTTGTCGAAACAAAAACCAAATAGAAATAATTTGAAAGCTCGTTCTAAATTCGCTTGAATGTTCGAATGCAATTATGTAGTTATTTTTCTACCAGAAAAATTAAAAATAAGGTACTTACCATTATTTCTATTTTAGGGACTTCGTCAAAAGTGCAACGTTTCAAACTTGCGCCCTAAGTGTTGAGATATTTAAATTATTCTTTTAATTCATTATTATGATTAGTATCGCACTGCAAATACCTAGTTCCTTTATAGCTTAAATTAGAACCCTACACGGACACATAATTCATTGACAATCCCATTACAGAATTAGAACCAACAAAGGGAATAAATCATGTCAAGCCCCACACCTCTATTTTTAGCTTTTCACGGTCATTATAAATACATGCAATGAAACCATTTCAAGGACATTCCATTCCATTTTCTCTTTAAAGCAATTCCCTTGGGATAGTGGGTTATTAATTTTCATGTGGGCGCAGCTGCCAGCAAATGCTAGTGTATAACATCCAATTATATTTTAAAGAAAAATCATAATACAGCGAATAGAACCTCACAAATTTAACGACTACTAATGCCATCTATTGTCGAATAGTATAACTAGATTAGTTCCGGAAAATGCCGCTAGAGAGCCATATGTAAATTCAGTTTTATAAAACTTACAACAACTAAAATAATCACATTGGCATCAAATAATGGTAACAATTATTTCTAAATTATATTTCAAGTATTAATAGTACACTTTTGAACAGTATTTTATTAGTTTTGTATGTATGTAATTACGCGTCAGTCGTTCAGCCAATGACAGGCGTACGTCAGTTGCCGCCAGACTCTTGGCGCGTTCAGTTATGTGGGGTGGTGTTACGTCGGCCTAAAATAAAAACAAACATCACGTATTTCATTTTTATATGGCTTCAATACGACCGACTTTGTGAACATTGTGAATTGTTTCCAACTTTCGGATTTGAAAAGGTGAGTTTTTTCTGAGTGTACCTAATTGGCCTAGTTATTATTTTAGTGAAGGATTTTTCTTTTATTATAAAAATGTTTGTTCGAGTTGTTGTTTGCATTTAATTGTAGTAGTTTATGAAGTCAATTGAATCAAGACCTGTCTTTTTTTTTTTTAATTTACTTTTAATTACGTTACTTTAATATGGATTACACAATAAATTGTTTTCCTGTGTTGTATCAATTTAATACAGAGTAATGCCTAAATATTTTTGTTAAATTAATAACTTATTAAATATGTGGACATTATGGTTTAATTTTTGATCTTGAGATGCTTGATTCCTCTTCAAAGATTATTATTCTTTTCGCTTGTAGCGAAAGGAATAAAAATGTTTGAAGATACATGCGCAATATAGCGCCATCTAGTGAGTACTAGATTAACAGTTGAGGAAGAAATGTGCGATGGTGGTGCCATCTAGTAGCAAATAGCTAAGTCGTTTTAGCGAGCAGAAAATGAAGCGTTGATAATATTTTATTAATTCCTAAACATTTAATTGTTCAATTCGACACTAATTTACTCTTATTCAAATACTATTATCCTGCTTGCATATTGTTTTGTTTTAAAACATTAGAAGTAATTCATCAATATTTTGTAGAGCTTTAAATGGAAATGTCGATATACCACATTATAATTATTAGGACACAAATACCTTTTCTTGGTAATAGTCCAGCAGGTATTACATTTAAGAGACCTATATAATAGACCTATATTACAATGAATTTACGGCCACCCCTTCGAAAAGGTATAAAATTTTCATAAACAAAAGTTCATACAATTTCAAAGATAATAATAATCCTAATATTCTACAACACTAATGTTAATAATTAAATATTAATAATTTAATATTATAAATGAAAAGAGAGAATAGAAGACAGTTCAAATATTTGAATGTTTGTTACTGAACAACGGCTGAACGGATTTGGATGAAATTTGGCACACGTATAGGTTATAGTACCTATATCCTGGTAGTAAGTTCCCATGAGACATTCAAGCGGGCGAAGCCGCAGGCAAAAGCAAGTAAGAAATAAGTTCTCTCATTTGTTTTTCGTAGCAGTGAGCGTCGCGTAGGGTAGAAAATTAAAACAAAAACCGCTTCTTTTGTACTCAAAGCATTATTATCGCACGAAGAAAATGAGTTTTTCTACCCAATGAAGTGTGAAACTTTCAGTTTTCCCTTTCAATATTTCATACTGATTAGTTTTTGGATCATTTTCTGTGATAATTTATGGGAATTGAAAAAGAATATTCACCTAAATACTGGTATTTAGGTGCATCCGGTTAGACTGGAAGCCGACTTCAACATGGTTGGGAAAAGGCTATGCAGATTATGATGTGATGAAAGTATATTGGAGAAAGAAAAAAAGCAAAAGAAGTGCATATGCCTGGCATAATGCATTTTCTTCCTTTGTAATGAAAACAAGATAAAGTATTTTCTATTTTTGAATTGACCCAAGGGGCAACCTTCATAATTTTCAGAACGTTCACAGTCTGAAGGCCAATTCTCGTAATTTAAAACGTTCAAACTCTAGTCGCAGGGTCATATCGGCGACAAACAAATGTCAAAAACTTGTCAAAATGCAGAGAAATTAGAGGTATTTTTGACAGATTGAGACTTAGATCAGACTGTGAACGTTCTTAAAATTACGAGAACTGCCCCTCTGTCCTCAGTCTAAGTCTAAGTATATATAATTGTAAACATATTATTGACAAAATTTTGACATTGCTTGTCGCTGAGATAAGATTGCGACTAGATTTTGAACATTTTTAATTACGGGAATTGGCCTTCTGCAGTGCCGGTTTAAGACAACTTGATGCCCTAAGCAATGCCCACGCCTGTGGGCCCCCCTATCCACTAGTCGCCTTGTATTTTTTCTAAAAAATCTGTCTCTAGACTGACTTCCGGGTCTTGTAATATCTTGCAGACAAACAGCCTTGCCATTCATGTGGCAGGTGCGGTCGCAGCCTATGACTTGGGAATTCCGGTCACCATGGGTGTCACTGTCAAGGAATATTTTTAGGGCGGTACATCTACTCGTTGATCTAGTGGTCGCAAGCGCTACTGCTGCCGTTAATGTTCGTCTCCATCTCCAGCTCCACATTACTTAATGATGCTATTCAGGGACGCAACTTTTACATTGGTGTCCCTTAATAATGCTGAGAAATTGCTCGCAACATTTTTTGATAAATAGTAGATAGTTTATATTTTCAATCAGAAATAGGAGTTACATTGTCGACTTATGCAGGAAAGCCCAAGTAACTATGAGAATGTATGAGTGTAGAATGCAAGAGCGAGCGAAGTGAGCTGGAAAATTTTTCACACTGTTGGATAGGTTAGATTTTCCTTTTTTGTCCCTTTGTCGACTTATGAAGAAAAGCTCAAGAATCAAAAGAATGTAGCATACAAGAGCGAGCGAAGCGAGCCTGAACATTTTGGCACCTACCTTGAATAGTTTCTGTTTTCTTTTAACTATTATACTATGTCGAGTTATGACGAAGAGCTTCAACTCGTTTTACAGCAGTTTAGGTTTTGGAATCTGCCTTACGTACGTGTGGGGTTCCCAAATTCCCGAATTTGCTTCGGTCGCTCTTGCAACCTAGATTCTATATTTTATAAAGGGCTTATTGAAGTAAAGGATATCACCAAAATCTGCCCAAACGAAGTACCGAGGTACACTTTGTGGCATAAAATACACTAGATTACACTGAATAATATTGCATTTATATATTTTTCTTATGGTTACCCGGGGACGAGAATAAAATAACTTTTAGCGTAATATAAAGCTCGCCATTTCGGGCACAATTATACTACCTTGGTCCATTACATTACCTATTAAAAAAAAAACCTGTCAAGTTTACAGTTGTCTGCTGTCAGCTGCAGCTGCTGTTGTTTTTGTTTTATTTCAAATATTTTTATAGTATCGTCAAGAACCAAATCGTGAGGTGACAAACAGAATACCAGAAAGAATTGCCAAGCTATTAAACAAAATACACAGCACAAACGAACAACAGACGAGTACCCCGAAACGCAAAAAACGAACGGAATGACATATGAATGACATTTACCCACGAAATAATGTCCACAGAACACATTCTACTCCTAATGTCAACCCGTACATGCAAAGTTGCCACATGATTTAATTGTGTTACAGGTTATAACTTTAAATAATATATTATGTAGTTTTAAATTATTTATGGAAAAAAACACAATTATTTTCGAATTCCTCTATTTTTTCTCTACGATTTGGTGCACGTGTACCTCGAGGTACATGTTTGGGCAAAGTTGTATGGGCTTTTGCTGACCTCCTTTGCTTTTGCTAATAAGCACCAAAATGCTATTGTTATCAGTATACCTGTAGCTATGAGTATGACGTATTGCGCTTGTTGTTGGTCGGCGTGCCGATAAATGTAAAAACCATAATAATTTTAATGAACAAATTATGAAATTATTTTTTTTTGATACCTACTACAATTAATTTTAAAATTTTAAAAAATCAACGTCATTTTATAGTTTTAAGTTTCACGTCTGTCGGTAGTCCCGACGACTGCCTCAATGTTGTTGTAAATGCTCATCCGTTGTCTTCGTTGCTCAAATACCGTTTTAAGTTTTTGTAAGGCAGGTAAGTAAATCATTCTTGCTCTCGACAGCTTGAATGATTTTGAAGGGGGGGGTCATGACCCCCCCTGGGACCGCGCCTGGTTTATGGTGCCCCCCGGGATGTGATGCCCTAAGCTATTGCTTAATTTGCTTAGGGGCTAAACCGGAACTGGCCTTCTGTTATTTTGAAAGGTATCTACTGAGGTAATAGATAATCAAAGTAAGTATCGTTAGCCTTAAACCATTTGGAAAATAACAACCTGTTTGTAATTTTTGTATGAATCTGAGATTTGAGATAACTTAATTCTTAAAAGAATATAATACACAAGAGTTCATCATCTACCTAGCCTTTTTTCAACTATGGTGGGGTCGGCTTCCAGACTATCCGGATGCAGCTGAATACCAGTATTTATATGGAGCGACTGTCTATTTGACCTCCACAACCCAGTTACTGGGTAATTCGATCCTTATTAAGACTAGTTCTCAGACTGTCAAAGATCTAAGAATGACAGCCGTGACTGACGGCTTAACGTGCTTTCCGAGGCACTAAACAATATAAACTTAACATAAGTCATATATTGTTGGACGTATTACAAAAACGATATAGACATTTGTAATTATCTGTTCTATGTTCCAAAACATGTTATTTTACTATGCCAAATAATTTATTCTATGACTTTTGTTACAGAGTCATAAATAAAACCCCAACATGGTAAGTTTCAAAACAAAGTTTTAAATAATTTGAATCTAAGCAATAAATAATAATTTGCATACCATTTTTGTTTTTCAGTACGGATTTGTGAACTACGCCCTCGAGTTGCTTGTCACCAAAACTTTTAACGAAGAAACATGGGAGACGATCAAGTAAGTTGTAAATGATTTTTCCTAAGTATAACAAATACATAATAACAAAAAATAAAATACAGGGTGGCAGGGACATCGACGCGCAAACTGAAACCATGATTTCAGCAAATGAGTTTATATCCTATAGCGTAGAAATTTTTCGTCGGTTATCAAAAATAAAATCTTCTGTTTCATAGAAAGTGTGCAAAATGTATGGAACAGCAATATTTTTTTTTAATAACCGACGAAAAATTTCGACGCTATGGGGTCTCAAGTCATGGGCTGAATTCATGGTTTCAGTTTGCGCGTCGATGTCCCTGCCACCCTGTGTACACTATACTACACACTACTGCATACTACTACACTACCACTGCTGCTACTATACTATATATTTATTTCTATACAAATAAAACAACACGCCCGTATTCCACGTAGGGTTAGGCAGAGGTGTACCTATAATAGTAACCGTAGCGGTATCTCCAACGCCACATGCGAACTTCGCGTCATACTGACGTCACGCAAATCCTGCATCTCGCAAGCAGAGTTTACCGCGCAATTAGCATACGTAACAACCCGCACTGTGCCCGCGTGGTGGATTGCAGCCCACTCTTTCTCAAAGAAAGGAGTCCTGTGTCCCAATAGTGGGACCATTATTATATAGGTTGATTATGCTGTAACTATAGTACACCCACATTGCGCCAGTTATGCTTAAGTCCCATGGGGCGAGCCTATTGTCACAAATCTAGACTCAGTATGGAATATCTCAGTAGCAGCGCACTGAGATATTCCAGATGGAAAAGCTCAATAACTCCTTGTCCGACCCGGGAATTGAACCCAGAACCTCGTGCTCAGCAATAGCGACTACTAGATCAACGAGGCAGTCAGTTTTCTAAGAATAATGTTCTGTATTTTAGCCTGCCATACATATTCATACAACTTATTCCATTCTCAATCTAGCTCCAGTTCTTGGAAAGGTAATCCTTACCTACTTCAAAGAGATTTTTAGGGTTCTGTACCTCGAAAGGAAAAACGGAACCCTTATAGGATCACTTTGTTGGCCGTCCGTCCGTCTGTCTGTCAAGACCCTTTTTCTCAGAAACGTGTGAAGGTATCAATATAGCTGGAATTTATATCAAATACTCAGGTCTACTGACCCTTGGAGCTGTGAATAAATCAAACTTCTAAGCCAACGCAATCAAAAGATACAGCCGTTTATGCCGCAAATTTCCGCAAATTTTCGAAACTCGCAAGGGAATCAAACCTACAGGTTACTTCCTGTGAACTCACAATCTTGAAATTTGGTACGAAGCAACGTCTTATAGCACAGATAAAAGAAAAATAGAAAACCGTAAATTTTGAGTTACATACCTACAAATTTGTACGGAACCCTCGGTGCGCGAATCCAACTCGCACTTGACCGGTTTTACTATTTGTATATGATTTGATGTATATCAAATCATATACAAATAGTAAAAATAGGGGAAAATAGTAACGAGAGGGGTATCCCTATCGTTTTTAGGTTTCCGTACCGTAAAACGGGGTGAATCGAGATGCAGGGGTATATCGGGACGACACTTTAAAATGGATTTTAACGTTGAAATAATATAGTTTCTCACCAGAAAAGACTGTAATGTGTTTACTGTTTTTTAGTAAAGATTAAGTGCCCCTATCAGCAACAAACTATATTACTTTAAAGTTCTAATCCATTTTAAAGTTTCGTCCCGATTCACATCCCTGCATCCCTATTCACCCCGTTTTACCGGTATCCAAAGGATGCCAGCGGGACCCTATTACCTACTAAGGCGCCGCTGTCCGTACGTCCGTCCGTCTGTCTGTTACAGGGCTGTATCCTTTAAACCGTAAATGGTAGACACTTAAAAGAACGCTAAGCGAGAACTAAGCAATGGCTCGGGCAGGCGATGAAATGCGACAGGGTGTCAGGGAACGAGAAATGTCATGCGGACGAAGTCGTAGGAAGAAACGTGTAACAAATAACTCTCCTTGTGCAGGAAAAAAGCGGACGTGTCAATGGAAGGCAGCTTCCTTGTGCGGCAGATCTACGAAGACGAGATCACCTATCACCTGATCACCGCTGCCGTTGAAGTACTGCGTAAGTTTCTAATTTATACATAACCATTTCATACCACTGCCCTCAAAACAGTGATGAAAAGAAAGAAAGAAAGAAAATACATTTATTATTTTTTTTTTTTGTTTTTTTTTTTATTTGAATGACAACTCTGTGAGGAAACCGACATGTCCTAGAACCTAAAAATTCGCAGACATGTGACATCTAGGTACAAACCCACACTGACAAAACATGTTCCTAAAGGCAGAAGAGTTTTAGTGAGCTGCCTGATTTTAGTTTTTTATTAGTTTTAGCTAGTATAGGATATTACATTCATCTGACCATTACTTTATTGATTGGACTATTTATTAGCGACTGGATATCTCAGATTTCTTCCGAAAGATGGTTAGCGTACAATGAAGTACCTGAAAATGTTACTCGGGAACAACTGAGAAGTTAAACGGGATTTTTAAAGTGAACTTTTTAGACGGCGATTCGAGAAATAAGAGTGAAATTTCAATGACGCGTCATGTTTAGGCACTGTTGGAGTTTCTCGCCGTTGACGATACTCCAGAGTTGTTGTAGGTTGTAAATGATTAACACCAAACCACTATACACATTACCTAAATTTTTATTTGTAAATAGAGTTTTAAGTTATGTTTAGTTATCTGAGCCGCACTTATTTATTATTGACACATTACCGCGTGACAGAGGTGTAGTTACGACTAATTAAAATTATTGAGTTCATTATGCAAAATGTATTTTGCTGTATGAGCATTATTGGCTCGTCGTACAGGCACATTTTGTTACATGAGAGAGAAGAAAGATATAACTCTGTCTGTCTCTCATACTAAATCTCTCTTATTTTTTATTTTGTTAACAAGTTTCACTTCTATCACGTGTACGATGTTTCAAGTATAACTTTTCTACCATCAACATGATCTTGTCTTATTACAGAAATTCCAGCTGATGCAATTCTAGAGTTGTTTGGGAAGACTTTCTTCGAGTTCTGTCAAGACTCCGGATATGATAAGATTTTGCAAGTTTTGGGAGCTACACCACGAGACTTCTTGCAGGTTCTTTAGTTGACAACTTTATTTCCATTAGACTATAGTTTATATTCAATCTCAATTTGTTGGACAAAACAATAATATTGTAGAATAACAAAGATCAATACAAGTCAAGCTTGACACTGTCATAGCATCACAATAATTGAAATCAGCGCCACCTATGAGCGAAATTTTGAACTAAAGTCTCTAATGGAATACCGCCAATGTGTCACAGTCAAAAATCTTAGCATTTACCGGTATCCTTAAAAATATAACACTTGCTAAAATCTTTTATCTTAATATGAATACTGAACACTGATCAATAAAAGTTTACGGTCAAATCCACGAGAGGCGCTACGTGTTGTGGTGTGTTGTTGCCGCCTATCAGTCTCAGCTGTTTTGTGATAATCAAAAGATTAAATACAGAACAATACTTTTATGTTTATTTACGAAAACTTGTAAGTAACTAGAGAATATCTCAAGCTCATGAAGAAGTTAAAAGGTTGGTCGAATAACAGTTTTGTTTTTGTTACCTACCTACTGATGCTTTTTTTCTACGATAACAGCACCCTAATTCCGATTGAATGATTCCGATTGATAAATGATGACGCCATCATTCATCAATCGGAATCATTTTCCAGGATATAGCTGATCCATTGCTTTATATGTTCGAAAAAATTCTCTGCTCAACAACGTAAACAACGCAATGAATGTTGTTCAACTGTCAAAATGAAAGCCATTCTTACTGTTAGTGTGTCACGCAATTAATCTGCTGGTCCCAATTAGTGAACCTCTTATTAATTTAGTTAAAGTCGCAAAAGCCGTAATTTTCTTAAAATTCTACATTCTCAAAACTTTTCATACTCTTACTGAAGATAGGCCAATTTTGCAGAAGCACCAACTAAAATTATTTACATTTACTTTTTCCAGAACTTGGATGGTCTACATGATCACCTGGGTACCTTGTACCCTGGCATGCGTTCGCCTTCCTTCAGATGCACTGAGCGTCCTGAAGACGGAGCTTTGGTGCTCCATTATTACTCTGACAGACCTGGCTTGGAGCATATCGTCATTGGGATTGTCAAGGTAAGAAATGCTGAACATTTTATTTTTAATATTAAGAATATTGCACTCGAAAAAAAGAATTGAGTAGCTAGTTCGTGATGGAAAAAATAGTTGAGAAACTAGTTCGTGATGGAAAAACTAGTTCAGATACCAGTTTTTAATGGAAAAATTAGTTATCAAAGTAGTTCGTGATGGTAAAACTAGTTGAGGAACTAGTGCGTGATGGAAAAACTAGTTCAAATACTAGATTATGATGGAAAAACTAGTTGAAGAACTAGTTCAAGATGGAAAAAATACTTGTGAAACTAGTATTTCATGGAAAAACTAGTTCAGTTACGCGTTCATGATATTTTATATATAGGTACTGGTTGTGCAGTGCCGTGAGTAACCTGATCCGTGTGTCTTAGCTTTGCACTCTTGCACGAGCTATTCTCGAAAAGCTTACATAACACGATTAAAACGTAACGAGATTATTATAAAACATAACAGTATGTGAAATGAAACTCGCTCACTTCCTATATGAAATGAAAAAAGTACCACCAAAATCAGTCCTCAAATCTCAGAGAAAACAAAGCACGTATAAATCTCGGTATACAGTCTGGCCATAAATACTGTTACAATTAAAAATAAGAAAGATATTACATTTGAATTTGGAATATGTCATTTTTATACGATTGTTCATTGAGTTTTCTAATTTTGGCGCCAATACATTGTACAATATTTTGCAATATTAAAATGGAGTGGGGTGATAAAGAGAACCGAATCGCTGTGATTGCATTACACAAAGTTTGTATGGAGCCAAATGCAATTTTTAAAACTCCATACGCTTGGTATTAGTCAAATGGTTGTGTTTCGGGCTATTAATAGGTACAATGAGACCTCCTCTGTTTGTGACAGAAAAAGATCTGGCCGTCCACGTAGTGTTCGTACGAAAAAGGTGGTCAAAGCAGTAAGGGAAAGAATTCGAAGAAATCCTATCCGAAAGCAAAAGATTTTATCTCGGGAGATGAACATAGCACCCAGAACCATGTCGCGTATTTTAAAAGATGACTTAGGACTTGCAGCCTATAAGAGACGTACTGGTCATTTTTTAACTGATAATTTAAAAAGAATAGGGTGGTAAAATCGAAACAACTACTGAAGCGGTACGCAAAGGGAGGTCACAGAAAAAAATTGTTTACGGATGAGAAAATCTTTACAATTGAGCAACATTTTAACAAACAAAATGACCGTATTTGTGCTCATAGCTCTAAGGAAGCTTCCCAATTAGTCGACAGAGTGCAACGTGGGCATTATCCGACTTCAGTGATGGTTTGGTGGGGTGTTAGCTATGAAGGAGTGACTGAGCCATATTTTTGTGAAGAAGGTATCAAAACATCGGCACAAGTGTATCAAGATACCATTCTTGAGAAGGTAGTTAAGCCCCTTAACAACACCATGTTCAATAACCAAGTATGGTCCTTCCAACAAGACTCGGCGCCGGGTCAGAAAGCTCGGTCCACGCAGTCTTGGTTGGAAGTGAACGTTTCGGACTTCATCAGAGCTGAAGACTGGCCGTCGTCTAGTCCCGATCTTAATCCGCTGGATTATGATTTATGGTCAGTTTTAGAGAGTACGCTATGCTCTAAACGCCATGATAATTTGGAGTCCCTAAAACAATCCATACGATTGGCAGTGAATAATTTTCCCATGGAAAGAATGCGTGCTTCTATTGATAACTGGCCTCAATGTTTAAAGGACTGTATTGCAGCCAATGGAGATTACTTCGAATAAGCCTTTTATATTTTAAATTGTTTTATATTTATGTATTAAACTAACACACTGTAAAAGTAATAAATATTATTTGCAATAAAAACAATTTTTTTTTCTTCGTGACAATATTTATGGCAAGACTAGGTATATTGTGTACTTACATAACTTTCGTCTTATGCGAAGTCAGTTAAAGAGACGTCTCGCTGTATCCAAAATTAAAAATCAAAATCAGTCATAAGACTGTCCCCCAAAACACCCACCCTTCACAACTTCCACTAGGCTCCTCCAGGAGGGGTCTAGGTGGACTTCCTCTATCCACTAGGTTAACCGTTTTTTGACAGATCGAACTAGTGCGCAGTTATTTTTTTTTTTTGTAAAAACTGATACACGTTCGTTATTATAACGTCTGTAAGAAGTCATAAATAAGATAATTCATTAAGAGTAGGCAGTTTATATATTTATTTTATTACGCATTTTAAAGTTAACTTTTACGTAATCTGCCATAAAATGGTTAACCTAGATGACAGAGTATAGTGCTTTAGCTGGAAAGAAGAAGTGGCACAAATTCTAGATGTTAATATTAAAACTCGTTCTATTGCAGACGGTCGCCAGCAAACTCCATGACACCGAAGTGAAAGTGGAGATCTTGAAGACTAAAGAAGAATGCGACCACGTACAGTTCCTCATCACTGAAACATCGACTTCTGGACGAGTGTGCGCCCCAGAGATGGCCGAAATCGAAACTTTGTCTCTTGGTAAAATTTTAGAACTAGAATCACTTAACTATTTCAACGGATTGATGAGAATGCTCCTATGAGTATTTGTGAAACGGGCTTGTGCTGTCATCAGCTGAAGAATTTTCGGTAAATTGTTGCTACCTAGCCTTTAGTACCTACATAGAGCAGGAACATCGACGCACAAACTGTAACCTTGAATTCAGCACATGATTCAAGACCACAAGGCACATGATCAAGAAAAATGTCGACGCTAGGTCGACATTTTTCATCGGTTATAAAAATAAAATCTGCTGTTCCATAGATAAGTGCAATATCTACGTGGTTAAAATGTATGGAACAGCTAACTATTTTGTAATAACCGACGAAAATTTTCAACGCAGGGACGTTCACAATCATGTACTGAACCCGTTACGCGTCGACGTCCCTGCCACCTGTATAATACTGGAGTTCACCCACCTACTAAGATCGCCTTTTTTAACAGTGACGAAATACGAAATTATTTCGGCAGACGAGACTGCGTTGCTCATTCTAAAATGTATTATTTCGCGTAATTAAGTCTTCAAAATAAAATCTTATAGTCTATGATCATTGCCAGAAACTCTTTCGTTTAAAAAAGATGTATATATTATGTTATAATTTTATATAACTCGCCAACTCAGTTCCTCACCATCTAAACGTAATTTTCAACATATTCCAGAGCCCAAAGTAAGTCCAGCAACATTCTGTCGCGTGTTCCCCTTCCACCTAATGTTCGATCGAGAGCTGAACATCGTGCAGGCAGGACGTACTGTCTCTCGTCTGATGCCGAGGGTCACCAGGCAGGGGTGCAAGATCACTGATGTGTTGGATACGGTATGTATTTAAAATTAAAGGAAAAATATTTTAGGTGAAGGTAGAAAAAACTTTATTACAGTAGCTGACTACAACAAACAATAATGTAACTTGTGGTGAATTTGAATAGGATATTTATTTATTTCATTTTAAAATCCTGGATTGTTTTAACGGTGCTAGTCAGTTGCCGAAGTGTACTTAGGAAAATAAACAAGATGACAGATCACTTATATAAATAGTCTTTTAGACCGTATTTCGGCCATGGCGGCCAATCGCAATGGAGACGAACCTTCGGCTCGGAAGACATTATAGTGCACAAGTGTGTGCGCAGACTCAGGTGCACTTTCTCTTCCCTCACTGTCATAGTCCGTTGGGACGGCACGCAATCCGACACGACCAGATAGACAAAACATAATCAACCTATAATGTTCCCACTGCTGAGACACAAGCCTCCTCTCTTCGAGAGGGAATGGGCTGTAATCTACCACGTATGTCCAGTGCGGGTTGGTAGATGCCACATGTCCACGAATTAATGGTCCTAGGACATGCCAGTTTCCTCACGATGATTTCCTTCACCATTCTTAGAGCAGCGGTGATGAAATTATTGACCAGAGAGAGATCCCTTATTATTATAATTATAGAGGACCCAACGACGTGCGAGTCTGTAGTCGTTGTTAGGCTATCTCAGGTTATGCTTAGTCGATACTGAAAATAAATGTGGTACCATTAGATGTTTCATTAGTAGTTAAGTTCGTTATTATAATTTTCTCAATTACATTCTAGGTGAGACCTCACTTGGAGATGACATTTGCCAATGTGCTAGCTCACATCAACACTGTGTATGTGCTGAAGACCAAACCAGAAGAGATGACCGTCACAGCTCCTGATGAGGATATAGCTTCTCTTCGTCTGAAGGTAAGGTGAACGTTTTTATTAAAGCAATTCGTAACAAAAAATGCACTGTTTATAGAAGTTAAATTAAGCTTTATGATTAAGGAAAGCTTTTGCATAAGGATATCTACTTTTGTCAATCATACGTTGTTACTAATGAAGAATGGCAGGACTCCATAATATATCATTTGGGTCGCACTTAGAATTCGCATAAATTCGTACAAATACACTCAAAATATAGATCTAGGTCAACTTAAGATAAAACCTAAAGGTTAAGGTAATCACAGCATATGTTTTTACACTGGGTTACGCCAGAAAAAACTTTGTTTAAAAAGCAGGCGGCTCCGTTTTTACAAAGAGTATATTATGCAGTAGTTTTAATAATGGCAGGCTACCGAAGGGAAAAGTGGCTCTATTAGTTGACTTTATACATTAAGCCATCTACACTAAATGTAAGAACCATGGATCCGTTTATTTTGATGTTGACTTGAAAGAGCATGGCAGTTGAGGATATGTCATGCTCACTTAAATGTCGTACTGGTGGTGGCGCGTGTGTTGGATCATTCAGTTCCCTACGAAACGGTTGAGCTGGGTGGTGCTGATCCACGCGTCACGTTCGTGAACGGGTGCTGTCGGTTGAGACTGGTCATCTCTTAGGTAATTCCCTGGCTTATTTTTAATTTTATATTTTAAATTGTTTCTTTTTTACATTGTTCTCACATATAGAAGCAATAAGAACAATGTACCCAGGATTTTGTAGTAATAACTTGATTTAAAAGAGTGCCCTTGGAGTTTCTTGCCCGTTCTTCTCCATGGAGATCTACGTTTTGGAATGGGCTCAACAGCTCCAACCAGCTTCAACTTTCTGACTAACTGACCGACTATTTATTTTTGACAATTCAAAAGTGCCTGTAAATGGTGAAATAAATGATTTGAGTTTGACACATTGGATATCTAGAAAGGCGTCAAGTCCTATTATTGTGCTCCAGGAACTTTTATGCAAAGCAAGCAGCCATAATTACAAAATGTTGCAACTCCAGAAAGAAAAAACTATCTAAGTAGGTACTCGTAAATTCAGTGATTTTTTATAATTTTAGGGACAAATGCTGTACATTCCGGAGACAGACGTGGTTGTATTCCAGTGTTATCCCAGCGTGACTAATTTGGATGATTTGACACGGTAATTCTATTATCTTTCAATGGAGCTCATGAAACCATGTTTAAAACCATCTACTTGGTGATTTAAAATTAACATAACTACAAGTCTTGCACCGTAATGTGTGTATTACTTACATCTTTTTGAATAATCTTAGTAAAAGAGTTTATTTTAACTCACACAATTTTTTAATTATCTTGGGGCTTATTTTTCAATTAACAGATAATTTTTATTTGTGGAATAAAATTGTCGTCTGACAGACACAATTTGTATGGGACACAATTTGTATGGAAGAACTGTCAAAAATTCAAAATTATTCCTCGGATAAAATTATCTGGCGATGAAAAAATCAGCCCTGTAAAAGAGTTTATTTTGAATCTCTGAAAACTTGACATATTGTTCAATTTGACAAATTCGTTTTAAATATCATGTTCATAAACAGTATCTGAAAAATAAACGCCCCATCTTTCAGCCGTGGCCTCTGCATCGCTGACATTCCTCTCCACGACGCGACTCGCGACCTAGTCCTCATGTCAGAACAGTTTGAAGCAGACTACAAGCTCACACAGAACCTAGAGGTGCTCACTGACAAGCTGCAGCAGACCTTCCGAGAGCTGGATTCTGAGAAACAAAAGACTGACAGGTATTTGTAGAGCTTCAATTGTTTTGGCGTATGATTAAGTGGTCATGGTGGCGGCCATCTTATTTATGTTACTGTCCGTGACGATCGACTTGGACAGTTAGCTCCAATCAAACCAATTAAGAATACAGCCAACTCTTACCAAGCTAACCTTCATCATCATCATTTCAGCCCGGACACTCACTGCTGCCCCTAAGCTAACCTTAAGTCGCCTGATTTCTTTCCTGTCAATTACTAATTAATTAATTGATTTGACAGAAAGGCACGTTTCTCGTTAATCATTCTATGCGAAGCCAACGGCAAATAAAATGTGTGACGTACTGACAGCCCCCATCGGATTAATACGACAAACGTCTTCGTGGGTGTGCCGCCTCGGTCCTCAGTCGCATAAATACGATTAAGCACCAAAAATGTTTCAAATTGATGTTATTTCAAGTTGAACGAATATAAACTTTATTTTAATGGTGATTAAGTTGATTTCAGAGTGACTAGCACTATTGAAAAAGTTATAAAAAATGTTTGAAGTTGTAGCGTAAACTGATTATTGTGTAGGAATTAAAGTTCTATTCGTTTACATTTTTGACAAATAAATCCCGAATGCAGATTATGTATTTTCGTTTTTTTTTTTAATATTATAATTGCACAAACCTGTTCGTCGTAGGCATTTATTTGTCGATTTATGAGCTGGGCTCTGGGACCACGGCAATTGATACACAACCAAGCGGTTAATTGGTTGAGCACACAGGGTATCATGTAGAGAATAACTTCATACCGCCAACCCCTAATGATTTTCTTGCAGGCTCCTCTACTCAGTCCTACCAATCAGCGTCGCCACCGAGCTCCGTCACCAGCGCCCGGTCCCTGCTCGCCGGTACGACACCGTCACTTTACTCTTCAGCGGCATCGTCGGGTTCGCCAACTACTGCGCCAGGCATACCGATCATAAGGGTGCCATGAAGATCGTGAGGATGCTCAATGATCTGTACACCGCGTTCGATGTACTGACTGATCCGAAGAGGAATCCTAATGTTTATAAGGTAACATTAGTATGGACATTATGGGCAATAATATGTACATATGTATGTATATATGTATTAGTACCTACAGATGTCTATGTTGCCTCACACATTAATAAAATAAGTTTCAGCTGTTTTGCAGTTCTGCTTTTTAGATCCTTAGAAATTTCGAATGAAATCTATTGATAAAAAATATGCTTTATTGTATACAATACAGCATATTATGAAGAAAAGCATATATCCATTTAATTATTAACGCAATAATTAAACACCCGACGGCACGGTTGGCGCAGTGGTTAAGCAGTTGACTGCTGCGCAGCGTGTCGCGGGTTCGATTCCCGCACGGAACAACTATTTGTATGGCCTACAAGTAGTTGTTCCGGGTCTGGCTGTTTGTGTATGTGAGTTTAAATGTTTGTAAACGTAACAAAAAAAAAATATACGTAAAGATCACATGCAACTTATTGTTAGTGACTAATCCAAACTATTGGTACTGACTAATTCTTATTTTCACCGTCATCGTCATTTGATTTCTTTGGACCAATTCCTTATTAATCAGAAAAGATAACATGATCAGCATATAATGTTCCCACTGCTGGGACACTGGCCTCCTCTCTGCAGGTATCCCGAAAAGGTAGGTAGCACTTTCACAAACTAAGATTCACAGTACCATATCTTTTCAAAATTTCAGGTCGAGACAGTTGGTGACAAATACATGGCAGTATCTGGTCTGCCAGAGTACGAGGTAGGACATGCCAAACATATCTCCCTCCTCGCGTTGGAGATGATGGACCTGTCTCAAACTGTCACTGTTGATGGAGAACCTGTTGTAAGTATATTTTTTTCGTTATTTATAAAAGCCATCTTAAAGTGTTCCATATCCTACTGATATTATAAATGGAAAAGTTTGTAAGGATGGAAGAATATATAAATGCAAAAGTTTGGAAGGAATGGATGGATGGATGGATATTTGTTACTGTTTCACGCAAAAAGTACTGAACGGATTTGGATGAAATTTGGCACACAGATAGTTTATAACCAGGAATAACACATAGAATACTTTTTATCCTGATATTCCCACGGAATCGAAATTTATGCGGGCGAAACCGCAGCTAGCTAGTCCATTAATGAATTTGTAGCGGTATCTACAACGCCACATGCGAACAACGCGTCATACTGACGTCACGCAAATCCTGCATCTCGCAAGCAGAGTTTACCGCGCAATTAGCATAGATACAATTTCCCAACATCAATCGTTGGGCAATTGCCCGCCAGACAAAACACCCGTCTGGTCGGAGGATCCTCCCTTTTCTATAGAGTATGAGTGAACTTTACACCCTGTTCCTCATACCTCTATAAATTCTTTCTTTATGAATTTTTCGTTATGATTTTTTTTCGGTATGTATGAACTTTTTCGTTATTGATAGCCAACTCTTGAGGAAAGCTATTTGCTATTAAACATCACGCTAGGACCCTTAATAGCCGAGCAAAAAAAAAAAGTAAGTAAGCTAAGCGAAGATGAAGTAATAGCGCGGCCAGGCGATGCGATGCGATGGGTAGTTTCAGGAGAAAAAGAAATTTCACGCGAATGAAGTCACGAGCTGAAGTTAATTTTAAAAATCTCTCTAGCAACAGTCTCTCAAGAGGCAATCTGAATCATAAACTATGATAATAATAATAATAATGATGAGAACCTCGTGAAAGCCGAGAAAGATAAACAAATCAAGTATCTTGACTTGGCTCGCGCGGTTGTCGACATATGGGATGTGGACTCAGCGATCATTGTGCCGATAGTCGTGACAGCTAATGGCTTAATAGCCAAGAGCCTCGACCAACACCTGAGGAGGCTCTCGTTGGGCAGCTGGATCAAGGGCTTGATTCAGAAAGCGGTACTTCTGGACACGGCTCGCATTGTCAGGAGGTTCCTCTCTCTGGAGCCCTGACCGCTGGTAGCTTGGACCCTGTTCCCGATACCGGTGGGCTATTATATTTTATATTTTTTAATGTTTTTTTTATCCTTTTGTTTATAAAAATATTTAAAAATGTAATTTGTAAGTATTTAAATGAAATAAAGGAAATAATAATAATAATGGTTTATTGTCTCAATAAAATAACATTACATGATAACGTGTTTGGAACCTACTTTTAGGCAAACAATGCCTGTATTAGTAGGCTCCGCTCTTTCAAATAGCTATACACTTTACTAGCTGTGAGTATAGTGTACCTTAAGGGTAAATATGCAATGCAAGTATACAATCCAAGATTTTTATTATTACTTTCCTATATATGATCAAGATCAATAATTAAAGGTTACGATCATGATCTATGACTATAATTTACATGCCTATGCTGAATATTTTAGTGCTACAGTATAGTGGTTGGATTGTAACATAATGTACATACTCACAGTTATCTTCATTCATTCCTCCACGTCAGAACAAGCATTCTGTTACCGTTAGGTGCTGATCTGATTATTTCTTACGACACGTTTTATCCACAATCAGTACACAGACACAGCTCCATCTTTAAGATGACACTACGATGATTTAGTGACATCCAAGGGTTGGTAATTTCGCCCACATTGATCGATATCATTTTTCCTATAAACACTATACTTCTAATACAAAATAACTATAGATTTTATCGTATTTTATTAATAATATGTTTTATTATGACAGCTTTGACAACGACGTTTAATACGTCGCCATGGCAACCTTTCTTTCAAATTCTTACCTGCCTGTATCTTTTTAGCTAATTAGACATGAATACTTATTATATTTAATTACTGGCCATCTTCGTAACTCAAATTCATATTTTCTACATGATGTTATTCTACGAGCTGACATTATAGATCCACGCAATCCAAGGATCAGTTCGGGTTTCGCCTCTAAAGCGGATACAATAAAGAGCCTGATACTCCAGGGCTACCTATCACGAGAATACCCAGCGTACCTCTCCGCTCCGGTACCTGTCGGACCCTGCCTACGCTTCCGTCCTCCGTCCTTCGTGAAGGGCTCCTGTGACTATTGGGCCGCGCCTCATCTGAGGGCCGCCTCAGTGAAGGGCTCCTGTGACTATTGGGCCGCGCCTCATCCGAGGGCCGCCTCACCTGGCGGGCTGACAGCGTCTCTGTCGTGCCTCTCTCTCTTGCTGCCGAGCTGCGTCCTGCCTTGCTGCGTGGACCCTCCAACAGGTGTCCTCCGCCTGCACTCATCTATACCTGTACCTGCGCCGGCTCCTGCTGCCGTGCTGCAGCCTGCCCTGCTGCGTGGGCCCTCCTACGAGTGTCCTCCGTGCCGCACACGCACCAGCGACCTGCCCTCATCTATACCTGCATCTGTCGCCGGCACCTGCCTCGCGTCTACCTCCCTCCATCTGGATCTCCACCTCAGCCTCCTCAGCCCACCTATCACGCATCGTCATCCACACACCCCACCTCCACATACTACACACCACTCTTAGTCCATCTCCATCTTAAAGTTATAAATATACCTTTAATTGATTTTCTACCTCCCTTTCTTTAATTTAATTTTTCCTTTGGTTTTTATAAGTTTAGTTACTTGTCGCTACACGACAGGATCAACTGTCCTGTAGTTTCTTATTATATTTAATTCTCAATATATTTTTTTCTTTGTCAATTTGCTATGTTTTTTATTAATCCAGGGCATCACAATCGGCATCCACACCGGTGAGGTCGTGACCGGAGTGATCGGTCACCGCATGCCTCGGTACTGTCTCTTCGGTAACACAGTCAACTTGACCAGCCGCTGTGAAACCACTGGTGTGCCTGGGACTATCAACGTCAGCGAGGATACCTATGGGTAAACATTTGATATTTTTTCAGCCTGATGATGATGTGATGCAAATAGATAAATGGGTATATACGCCAATGTAATTCTACTGTAGCGGTATCTACAACGCCACATGCGAACAACGCGTCATTCTGACGTCACGCAAATCCTGCATCTCGCAAGCAGAGTTTACCGCGCAATTAGCATATATACAAACTTCCCAACATCAATCGTTAGGCAATTGCCCGCCAGACACAACACCCGTCTGGTCGGAGGATCGTCCCTTTTCTATGGAGGATGAATGAACTTTACACCCTGTTCCTCATACCTCTATACTACTAATATTATAAACGTGAAAGTTTGTAAGGATGGATCGATGGATGGATGTTTGTTACTCTTTCACCCAAAAACTACTAAACGGATTTGGATGAAATTTGGCACACAGATGGTTTATGACTAGGATTAACATATAGAATACTTTTTATCCCGATATTCTTACAGGATCGAAACTTATGCGGGTGAAATCGCGGGGCGCAGCTAGTATAAAATATTTCGGAGCGATGGTATCTGTAAAGATTTTCAAAATCAAGGGGCAGTTATAAGTAGATAACAGATATACGTTTTACGGTAATCTCTTTTTGCAAAAGACATATCAAGCATCTGTGTTAAAAATTAAGAATGGATGCATGGATGGTGTCATGGATTACAATATAGACAAAGTACTCTTAAAAGTAAGCAGTGGTGGCCCAGTGATAACGGCCGCGACTTATGACCTGTAGGTTGTAGGTTCAATACCTACCTAGACCCAGACAGGCGCTTTACTTTGTGTAAATTATTTCATCACCACTGCTCTCAATACGGTGAAGGAAAACATCGTGAGGAAACCAGCATGTCCTAGGACCAAAAATTCGAAGACATGTGACATCTACCAACCCGCATTGGGACCGCGTGGTGGATCACGGCCTATTTCCTCTCACTGAGAGGAGGCCTGTGTCCCAGCAGTGGAAACATTATAGGCTGATTATTTATGATTAGTGTACTCGCAAAAGAAACAAATCATGCGAAAGTTTAAGTGAAAGACAGCTTATAGTGAAAAGGGGTAAAATAAAATTCAGTAAAACAAAGTCACAAAAATTTAGTCATCACACAGATCTAAATATCGCTGCAAAGTTAAAGGAATAGGCAACTTCTGTATTCCGAATGGCAGCTCAAAATTCTGCCAAAGCATTTGCCTGATGGCACATCTAGACAGATGCTTTAACTCTACTGGCTTTAAGCCACATCTAGAAGTTGGCACTAAATGATCTGCCAGGATATCTCCATATTTTTCCAGCATCAGTTTCCTTTGATAGTTATAGTCATCAGGCAGTTCTAGTTCCTTAAACAGTGTTTTGTTTATCGATAATGAAATGCTTGGAACAGCTCTCATAGCTAACTTCAGACAAGATACTAATTCATATGGGTACTTTCTGTTGTATTCATTCAGTCGATCCAAAATGGATTCTATTGGGTTTGTAGAAGCCGTATCTGCCATTATTCTCGCACCAAATCTCAGTAGTATCATCAGCATTTCTGATGCTCCCATCTGTATCACGACTCTTACTGGAGATGCATGACCACAGCTTTCCAAAGGCACGTCTATGAAACGATAAGATTTTCCGTTTTCTTTGTACTCGAGGTTAGCGTTCGTTGCATGATCTAGGTAGAAGACTAGAGCATGTACGTTCTCTTCTTTATCCATGAAGTCTGACTTCCAACCAGCTAAGAAGTACGGTGCTGATGTTCCAAATATTGCTCCTGGAAAAATAATAAAAATATTTGATCAGTTGTTCATGCTTAATAGTTACCCCCCCCCCCCCCCCGTACCCCTTGACGCAAAAACGACGGGGTGTTATAAGTTTGACGTGTCTCTCTGATGAAAGGGCTTGAGTAGTAGAATACTATACACTATGATAAATTTCAAATCCAAGATGGCCGCCATCACAAAATGGCGAATTAAAAAAAACCGTATTAAATATAAAATTACCTACCTGAATCTTAAAACGCAAGAAAATAAAAGAAATGAAATAAAAGAATTAAGGAGTCCCTACAAAAAGCATGAAATATAAAATTTAATTAAAAAATCCCGATACAAAACAAGTTAAAAAAACTATGAAAAAATAGCCACAAATAGATCAAAAAGGGTATAAACGTAAACCCTATAAAAAGAAAAAAATAACCTTGAAATTCTGAATTTTTTTGATTAAATGTTGTCGCGTCGGTGGAGCGCTACTATTTTAAACTTTAACAGAACGTTAGGCTAATAATTAGAGCGGTCCCCCGACGCGACAACCTTTAATCAAAAAATTTAATCAACTTGTTTTTTTTTTGTGTGTTTATGTCCACATTATGTGTTGAAAAGATATGGTATGAACATTAAAATATCTTGCAAGAAATAGTGTACACTTTATTATGTACAGACGCCAGCAGAGGTCAAGCTACCCGAAACTGTCAAATTTTCCCAATCAACCTTGAACCGTAATGCTTTAGAGATAAAGTTGAAAATCTATTTTAAAAAATTGACAGATTGTAGTAGCTTGATATGCTGGCGTTTGAACACCACAAAATTACATCATTTAATTATATATAAATGTAAAAAAAATTATATCGAGTGGAAGGTTTTTGATCTATAGTCGAATTACATATAGTATTTTAACTCAAACACCAATTTTATAAGACTCCAACGTACCTAAAAATATTCTCTCAAAAGTCTTCTCACAAGCGTATATCTCGTCCAACAAGGCGGCCATCACCTCGTTATCCTGCAAGCTCCAATCGAACGCAAGCTTCATGGCCACATATAACAGGTTGTGGTACTTCCCCATCCGGCACACTTCTCCGTTCTCTGTCTTGCAGTTGTTATGGTACCTCAATGCTGACATCACGAAGTTCTTGCATGATGTGTTGTCTGAATGGTTTTGACCTGAAAAAAGAGAAACACTGCATTAGGACGAGCTGGTACACATGTGTACCACAAGCGGTACAAACATTTGTACCAGCTTTTCCCTGAGAGGTTAAGTGTCTAGGTTTGGGAGCATGGTCAGAGTTGGTAGCTTCACTGATCATGGACTTCTCTATTTTCAGTCAAACTGTCAATTTTCGTGTCGGCTGTTGTAGTTGGTCGGTTAAAATAATAGCTTATCTAATTTTGACAAAGAAGTGAACTCGCTACAACCTTGAACCTTAATACTTTAGTGATAAAGTTGAAAATCTATTAAAGAAATTTGACAGAGACCGGGGGTGTAAGCTTTCAATCATAACCAGTACGGTAATCATGTAACACACTAACAATAGCAATGGGTTTCATATTGACAGTTCAACAACATTCATTGCGTTATTTAGACTATATATATTCTGTTATTATCTGTAATAACAGAATATAAGTATGTAATAATGGTTTAATAATAATGGACGTATTATTAACTGGCTAAAGTAGATCTTTTTGCATCGCAGTACGAATTTCTAATTAGACAACTTTTGATATTCGTTACGTCGTTTCAATTAATATCTAATATGATCAAGAAATCACTACCGCCTTTTTAAAGTGTGTCAAAATTATCAATCAATGAACTTATAGCTTGACTACACAATTTTCTAACTATCATGATCATAAAGTTTCATTGAATCGCAATAATCAAAGTCACATAAACTGGGAGAAAGCTTTTATTAATAGGCAATAAACTTAGTTTTGCTAGACCATCATAATTTACTTGAAATGTTATTTATGACTGAAAACGTTTCTAACTCTGCGAATCTTCAAAGCTGTGTGGTCTTTGTTAACGAATAGGGTACTCAATCGTGGGTGAAAATAAGTACTTACCTATGACTAAGTAATATTATAGTCAGGTTTCCGTAACTATTGAGCTGATGTATGTATTTATAATAAATTCTGAACATTATCTGAATTGAGTATCGGAAATGGAAAGTGGTTTTGTGGTTTGCATTTACTTGAATGTGTAACTGTAAATTCTACAAGGATTGAATTTATTAATATAGTTAATCCTATTATTATGTAATATTACTACGTAATAATATTACTTATAATAATATATGATAATATTACTTATCTGGAAAGTGGATACAAATGATTTTTGTTTTTATTTATGCCTAATCGTATACTGCACTGGTTGACGTCTTCACGACAACGCCGGCTGTCGCTGAAAACCAGCGCTGGGGCTCTGTCTCGTATAGGGTCATAGCATTATGCTGAGCGATGGCCGTTTTGCGTGGATGTGACGGATGGTTACCCCCAACTTGTTATTTGTGTCTCTTTGAGTCCTTTTTTATGCGTCATATTTGCCGCAAATAAATGTGTTTTCTTTCTTTCTTTTTCTTTTTGATTGTCACAATAATCGTCGTCTCGTCAAAATGTACGATATCTGTAAGAATGGGAATGAAAGCACTAGTGGCAATACAGTCCATCCACATTAATTTTGTCTCTGACAGCAGCTACCTAACAGCAACCTTGTTGTAACAAGGATAAAGATCACAATGATTTCGACAGACTTGTCAGTGGCAGCATCCCAAAAGCGATCTTATTTGAATGAGAATAAAGATCACTGCGATTTGGACAGTCATGCAAAATCAGAGGTGAAATAACTGTGAACGGACTATATTAGCTAGAAAGTTTCTAGTATAAAATATAAAACAATAAATCAAAATGGTCAAACTAAATACACCGTGTTCTGGACGATATACATGAACTTTGATCAGATGTTCAGACCAAGGAAATAAGCATTTTTCATTATGAATGAATGAATTCTTATTTTTTTATTTTTTGTTAATTTTCATACAAACTAAATATCGTGACATAAATCACCGATATGCATGCCTCTTTATCTCTTTGTCTTAAGCATTTGCCAATCATAGGCCAAATTAAGGCCCTTTCTTACTGCATAGATCAATTAAATTTCATTAAATGAAATTACAAATATCTTTGTAACGAAGCCTTTTTAAGTACCACTTCCTTTGCAAGACTTGATTTGTAAAAGCTATAGAAGCGTTTGCCAAAGTTTATGGATAACGTGAAGAACACGGTGTATAAATATAAAAAATTTAACCTCTCGCACAACCAGCAATGACAGTATTGAAGTATTCAACGAGTTCCCGCCTTTTGTATCTCTCGTTCAAACAGTCACGATCCATATTACTGAACACTCCTTCAAAATAATACTCCATGAACGTATCCATAATTTATCACAACAATTTTCCAACAAAATATAAAAAACCAAACCATACAAAATACTTTGTTACAATTTGAGAGATATCATTTTGACTTTTGATTTTATCTTTTATTTTATTGGAACCAGTATCAAAATGTTGTTCTGAATTGTAAAAACTTTTCACTATATTATCAGTTTAACCATTCTTGTTTTAAGACTATTTTGTATACACAATTTTTAAGGAGGGACTGTCTACCACCACAGTTGGTGAAGCAATAGCCATGAAATCAGTTGTCACCCCTCGGTTTTACTAAGAAAACTTGCAAGTGCAGTATAATCCTCTTACCTTCATGTTGGGAAGCCTTACTCACTAGTAGTTTCCTATTTTATAGATGCGACAGTCGAGGCATATTAAGAAGTCGATACTTTTTGCTAGCGTTTATACTTTACATAAGAATAGGCAGAGGTACCTATATATAGCCATACTAAATCCTCAGGATATAACGATTAGTCTCTAACCAGGCACAAATTAATGTAATGTCACATCCACCAACACGCACTGGGCCCGCGTGGTGGATTACGGCCCACTCTCTCTCACAGAGCGGAGGCCTGTGTCCCAGCAGTGGGAACTTTATATGCTGAGTATACAGTTAGATTTGCGACCTCATAGTTGAAAAAAGGCTAGTCAAGCTTAGAGCAGCACCGTAATTGCGTAACAAACGATCAATCGGAATCAAAATAATTTTGAAGCAAATTCAATCAAAGCAAGCAATCCATTGCTTCATAAGTTTGAAAAATGTGTCTGCTCAACACGTAAATAACGCAATGAATGTTGTTGAACTGTCAAAATGAAACCGATTCCGATTGATCGTGTGTTACGCTATTAGGGTGCATATCATGGTTTGATACACTCACCTTTGTTCACTGTGACCAGCAGTGGGAACATAATGGGCTGAGTATATGTAGGCACAAATGCAGACTCGAAGCAACAGCTAGGACATTCTCTGGTATTTCTGAGAACTGTTCTAAGTTACAACTGAGAATTCCTTAAATATATAACCTAGTAGTATTGCACCCAGAATGACACGTTCAGCAGCGTTCGGGCTTACTAGCAATAGACCAACAAAAGTCAGAACTATACGTGAACTTGATACAGCTGAGGATCTTAATACTGTAGATAGAGAAGATGGCAGAATGAAATAATGTGATATCAGAGAAAGAGCTATTGGTGTATTTAAAATAATAAAATGTTAGTGTAGCACTATAGATTTCCGCGCACTTGAAGGTGCAGCATAAGAAAGGCCCAGATCAACAACCTCAGAATACATACTACAAAGATAGTCGTTGCTAACCCATGATTGAATACAAGACAAACTTTACAAAAAGTCATGATGATAGAATTCCTATTTCTTTCTTTTCAGCTACCTGATGCGCGAAGATAACTACGACGAACAATTCGAACTAACATACCGTGGTCACGTATCCATGAAAGGGAAGGCAGAACCCATGCAGACCTGGTTCCTGACCAAAAAGAAGATCTGAATGAATCAAGCGACCTATGTAGAGCCAGGATTGCACCTGCCAGTCACTTATGCAAAAGTATTCAAGAAGCTTGCATGCCATGTGCCATAAAATTGTCAGATATGTGAATGTTACACTGGCATGCAAGCTTGCTTACTTTTAGGCAAGTTTCTGGTATTGTGTGTTTCTGACTTGAAGTATCTACGACCTAAACTATATATCGAAGAATTGAATGTTAGAATGCCTAAAATAAAAAGTCTTGGTAACTCTGAGTGTAGGTAAAATCTTTCAGTTTTATATTACATAAAGTAAATGTTATTGACACTCCTAAGGTAGATGTTAACCATCCATTTGATGTCAGGAGTGACGAAAATTCCGACTCATCTGCAGGGTCAAATTAAGTTAGCTAGCGAAACTGTTTTGTTTGTTTCATACCCATCACGTATGTGAAGTTTACAGAAACAAAAACAGATTTATGAACAGAGGGGCAATTCTCGTAATTTTAAGAACGTTCACAGTCTGATCTCAGTCGCAATCTGTCAAAAATACCTCTAATTTCCCTACATTTTTGATAAGTTTTTGACATTGATTGTCGTTGAGATGAGATTGCGACTAGATTTTGAACGTTTTAAATTACGGGAATTAGCCTTCCCATATTTGAAACAAATACCCTACATACGGTCGTTGACCTCAAAATAAATTATCTTTTTTTTTTGTTTTATCATGTTTACATGTCGATTCCCATAACTTCTGTCCAGTTTTGCTAGCTAATTAAATTTAAAAAACCCTTCATTTATTAATCAAAGAATTACACGATTGGTTTATCTTCAATCTGACAAAAGTATCTGATCGGACGTCAAATTGATGGTGTTACCTCTGTCAGATGTTGTGTTCTGTACTTATTAGCTGGTAATATAGCGTTGTGTCTTCTTTACTGATTTCTATTGTGACTAAAGGCCTATTTATAACGAGAGAGTTTTCTGTTCTTATGTTCATTATTTTTAGTTGGGGATTGTGATCAGAGGGGCAATTCTCGTAATTTTAAGAACGTTCACAGTTAAGGAGTTGTATTATAATTATTTAGTCATATTTGTTCCGGTCGCAAATTAATACCAGCAAATTGTAAAAAAAATAAGAAAAGGACATCATTCAATTGTCGAATATTTTATACCCAAAATTTTAGATTCCGCCAGAAAGATAAATTACTATTTCCTCATAACATCTTGAGCATTTTCTACTATTACAGCGAAAGTCTAAAATTTACCCCCCCGGCAGCTACTTGAGATTGAAAATGCCAAAAAACATTTTTTATAACAAATATTTTAAGCATAAAATTAAAAAAATTCCAACTTTTCATTTAATTTAACATCCTGAACATATTTTAACTATTTTGTTATTATAATATGACTTTTGGCATTTTCAATCTCAAATAGCAGCCGGGGGGTTAATTGTAGATTTTCGATGTAATAGTGAAAAATACCCAAGAGGTAATTTCCCATAAGACAGCAGTATTTTTTTTTTCTTTTATTTTGTTTTTCGGTACGAAATGTATGATGTCCTATAAATTTCACGGGCTACCTTAGCGCATCCCCCTTAATCGATTGCGTTTGTTTTTTTCATTAAGTATTCATTAAACAAAATAATTACATTCCTAAAGGAGTTGAAGAATCTAAGTAATTAATTTCTTTATCTTAGCCCTATGTGGAAGGCCTAATATATACTAATACTATTTAAATTCTGTTAATAATATAAACTATATTCTACACTATTTACTAATGTTGCTTTTTACGTTCTGTTGGTTATTCAAATGTTTATTGTAATCTAGTCAACCTGTATTTAGTTGAAGCTTTAATATTTATTAAATGTTTTAGTGAAATGAATTCTACTTCAGAAATACTAACGGTGTTGTAATATGTAATATTATTTCTACTATTGTGATAAATATCCATGTCAAAATTATTAGAAATAAAAAATAAACTACTTGTGATGTAGTATGGTCATTTACTGTACCTAAAAACCCTCTACGGAGTTCCACACCATCTTGTGACTATAGACAACGCTTTTGGATATCATTCGACCGATACCGTTTTCTTTGGAAATCCTACAGTCTTTTCACAGTTATTTTAGCTCTAACAGCAGCAACCCAATAGCAATTTTATTATAAAAAATCACTGTGATTTTGACAGACTTGTCATTGGCAGCAACACAACAACAACCTTATTGCAACGACAATAAAGATCACTGTGATTTTGCCAGCGATGCAAAATACTCGTATCTGTGGATGGGCTGTACTTGTCCTTGCATCCTGGATTGGCCATTCATTTACGTCAAATTTAACGTAACCTGTCATGTCCGTTTCATTTTTTCGTTTTTTGTGTGTTTTCGGCGTTTTTGTTTCTTTCTTGGTTTCCTTTGTGTTACGCTCCACTCCCACATTTGACTTTTTGATTCTATGACTATCTCAGACATTTACCTAGCACAATACATTTCGTCTATTATAACAAGTGGTTTGTTGAAGTTATAATTTATGACAAGCAAATAATCGGCAATCGGAACCAAAAATTCGAAGATGTGGGACCTCTACCAACCTGCACTGCGCCGCGTGGTGGTTACAGCCCACTCCCTCTCGAAGAGTGGCCTGTACCTGTGTCCCAGCAGAGGGAACATTAAAGGCTGATTATGTAAAAAATCGGCAAGCAATTTTCATTCATCTGGTACTTTTAATAGAGTTAACTAACTTCTTTTGAGAGCACTGGTAGCCCAGTGGTATCGTCCAAGACTTACGAGTTGTAGGTCGTAAGTTCGAACCCAGGCAGGCTCTTTACTTTGTATAGTTTTTTCATCACCACTGCTCTGAACATCGTGAGAAAACTGAGTTCCTAGACCCAAAACTAGGAATAAATATGACATAGCTAGGTACTAATCCATACTGAGCCCGCGTGGTAGATTACAGCCCATTCCCTCTCACAGAGAGTAGGCATGTGTCTCAGCGGCTCAGTTTTTCCGTTTAATCAGCCTATAGGCTGATCATAATATAATAATACTAGCTGCGCCCCGCGGTTTCACCCGCGTAAGTTTCGATCCCGTGGGAAAATCGGGATTAAAATTACTCTATGTGTTAATCCTGTTTATAAACTATATGTGTGCCAAATTTCATCCAAATCTGTTGAGTAGTTTTAGCGTGAAAGAGTAACAAACATCCATCCATCCATCCATCCATCCATACAAACTTTCGCATTTATAATATTAGTAGGAAGTAGGATAACCGACTTCCATCACTGACGGCACCAAACCTTTTTTTACTAGAGCCGACATTGGCATGGTATTTCCATAACAAGCGGCACAGTTAAGGTAACGGTGTGGTGTCTGATCGTGTTATGTATTTTTCAGCACGCAACTATTATATTTATATTTTGGGTTCAACAACCGATGTGAGCTGGAGGCATTATTAATATTATGTGGTACAATATAACTGTTATTATTGGCGACGACCCAACGTACGGGCTTTGGACTAAAGGTCATGACGTCAAACCTTTCACCTCATCCTCTTTTCCATCTCATTATGGAAAGTTTTGTCAACATTTCTATCATTGTCATTCAGTGGAAAGACGTCCAATACTGGTCATTGTTATCCCCCAAGCATCGCTACAATAGTCTGGGGGCTCCCCACCAGCTCTTATAGCAGGGCAAAGTTGAACTGCACTGCTTTTTTGCAGTTAGTTATAGAGAAAAAAAGCAGTGCAGTTCAACTTTTGCCCTGCTATAAGAGGTGTTGGTAAGCCCCCAGTCCTGCTCCTTCTTCATCCTGCAGATTCTCGTGACCCTCACTAGGACATCAGTAGATTACGGACGACGGGACGTAGTAACGTCAACGAAAGAAATTGCTTCCAAACCAACTCCATTTGTCCAATCAAATCACAATTGACAGTTGTATGTCATTCTTTGGCAGTTGTATGAAACGGCTTTAACACGGCAATTAATTGATGTCATGTGTCAATCCTTTCACATAGAGGAGACCTGTGTCCCAGCTGTGGGAACATTATAGGCTGATTATATATTTATATGTGTCAATTTGATAAATAATTATTTTCCCTGACTGCACATAGGCCTTCTCACATATCCTTTATGTATACAAGCTACTGTTGTTACCATGGAAAATTCTACAGCACAGAATGCCCAACATTTATATTTTAAAGCATTTTATTAGTATCAGTCATTTGTCACCCACTGCAGGCTGGCCAAAGGCGTCTTTTCCCTCCTACCACTTATTCCTATCTATTGCTATTGATATCTGGCCAATCTTTTAGAAAAGAGTCGAGTTTGTCCCGCTGTCTTCAACTGTGCCTGCTGCCATATATATGCATATAAATGCTTTCATATATATTTTTCTGTTCCTAAAATAAATTAAAACTACAGTCCTCTTTTAAAATATCCATTACATCTGGCTTCTGCGCATTATCTAATTCTATTAATACATCAACCTGCCTAGCACCTTCCATGTTTTTTTCTGCAACAACAGCTACATAATTTGTTCGCTTGATATTAGCGAATGCCTAAAAATATCAGTGATGTGGAATGTTGCCTGGCGACCTCCACCATCCGTTGGTTCGAACTTGACGACCAACGAAACAAGTTTTTGTAATATTCTTACTTTTAGAGATCCTTTCTAAGGTCCCTTTGTGTTAGTCAGTCATTTTGGTTCTTGGCTTTTGCAGTTCTTCGTTCTGAAAATTCTCATCTTCATCTACAAGATCTTGTCTTTGTGTTTACACTGCGGCCGATGAAGGAAGGTGGTCTTGACACCTGTCAGTTTCATACAAACGAATACTTGTTTTGCGAATTTGATCTTTATTAGGTACTAGTAGTTTAGCTAGAATCGTCGCACTGACAGATGTGAGGAACGCATTCTCTCGACGGCCGGACTGTAGTTATCTAACATGATTATGAACTAAGAATTTTACCAAAACAGAAATCAAGAAAACCAAAATTTTATAACTTAAAACAGCCGGCCCATAATCTCAAAATAGCTTGACTTGGCCATAACCATCTTCCGAAATGAGCATAGATATACTAGATTTCAACATTTTTGGTAAGTATTACAAAACTGAAATCCGAAAATGTATGCATACCCAAAAAAGAAAGTAAAAGTAGATCAATTAATATTACGACTAGTCTGTTTAAAAAAAATATTTCTCCAACATTCTCACATACCTAAGCTTTACTCCGGCAGACCTCAAAACGCGTCGGTTTGTTTAACTGTGCTCACGCGCACATTTCAGAAGCTCGGCCAATGACTGGTTGTCGACTGGTACCTGTTTCATGTTTGGCCCTTTTCTGGAGTTCACGTCCGAGTATTTCGAATTATTGGAATTCTGGCGATATTTTTGTTTGTGTTATGATATTTGTAAAGTGTGACGTCACACTTTAAGAGAATAGATAGCGTCCTCCAACCCCAGAGGAGGCCATCTATTTTATTCTATTTCTTATTATGGCAAGCAAAGCCTATGACGACCATTGTTACAGGCGTACTGATTCGGGGTTTGGAATACAAATGAAACACACGGAGTCGTGTGGTATAACTGATTTATTTAAATTTTGGAAGCGCTTTTAAGGATATATGAATACAATAAAGTGGTTGTTTAACATGATGTGTTTTAATATAGTGTCTTTTTCTTTTGCCGAAATTCTCTGTATTGAACGGTCAAAGTTGATCTAAACAGTAGTTCAATTTAGCATCTGACAAATAGTCTTAATATTCTAATCATTTCGGTAAGGATCAAAGGTTTTCTAATAAGTATCTGTTTACGATGTAGTACAATAGCAGCTTATGTCTCGTTGTTAACAATGAATAAAGGGAATTTAAAGTAAGGGCTGGTTGCACCATATGCCAATATCTAAAACGAAAATTGGAAAAGCAAGTGTGCATAATAGCGGGAAGAGAATAAGCTTCGTGTCGTCACATGCATAAATCTTGAGGTTTGAGATAACTTCAGTATTAAAACTCAAAACTTCAACTCTAACGAAGGTATTTATAATATTGCCAACACTATAACTATAAATAAAAAAATAAAAATTGCAAACTGACGTCCCACCATGTTCACATAAATAAAACCACCTGTGACAAGGACAAAAATTATGAATGACCTCTTATCAGAACTTGTAGACATTTTTGAGATGTACCTACAAATTTTTCCGCTTCGGTCTTTACCTCAGCGATGCACGTGCCGTTCTGTTTTTATTACGGCATGGGTTTTTATATATCAATGGACGTACCTATTTTACATTACAACACATAACACTCGATTAATACTCGCATTGTTCCACACCTTGAAGTATTGTAACAAAACTAATCACACCTTTAACAACAAAATCTATAGGTATATACATATTATTATGTCTAAGTGTAGGTATTTAACATACGGTCACACGAGCTGTGAGTTAATCTTTATTAATAAATAAATCCATTGTCCATTAAACAGTATCTCTACAGCAAGATGTAATATATGGCAGGAGCTATATAAGCCACTTGACAATTTTATCGAACTATCTGAGAGCTTTCATGCCTGGGCATTTGTTACCGTAGCCGACTTGGAAATCTCTAAAAAGACTTCGAACCCAAGTCAGCTGGAGCAAAGACAATCTGAACAGGTGGGGGTTCACGGCCGGCTCAGATCTCAAGTGCGTATGTGGCATCTCCCCAAAGAAAATAGCCCACCTTCCATTCGGCACTGCATGCTCTGTCACCTGTGCATGGATCTTATGACTGCGTGAACGAGCGCAGTTCTCGCTGCAAAATTTTAAAAGGTAAGGAAAAAATATGTTTTAAGTTTTTTTTAATGATTTGTACTTATTTAAATGAGTTCATGAATAAAGTGCCTGCTGATATAGTACCAAATTATCACTTACTACAATGTCGAACAATATAAAATACAAAACAAGTTTCCAGCGGTACCTCATAACGTTACAATTTATTTTGACATTACTAACAATAACTCAGAGTTAACGGACTTTACTCTCCCACATCGGTGGGTTTAATCCTACTATTCCTACTAATATTATAAACGTTAAAGTTTGTATGGATGGATGGATCGATGGATGGATGTTTGTTACTGTTTTACGCAAAAACTACTGAACGGATGAAAATGAAATTTGGCACACAGATGGATTATAACCAGGATTAACATATAGAATACTTTTTATCCCAATATTCCCACGGGATCGAAACTTATGCGGGTGAAACCGCGGGGCGCAGCTAGTATTTAATAGTTAACTCTAGGTTTCCCTCTAACTCTTGGTGGCGCAAGATGAATTCTTTGATAAGCCCTGAGTTAGCTGTTAAATCAGATTTATATACGATAATCCATGAACGCGCAAGTGGGCCTAAGAAGTCTAGCAAAAAGAAAAAATCCGGAAAGAATGCTGAGCTTAGCTTAGCGATGTGGTTGGGTCGGGGACAGAAGCTAGTGTACAGAATATATGTATCTATAGCATATACATAACTAAAGTACCTAAACACATACCCAAAAGGGTTTAACTTGGTCAATGTGAACCATCGAACCTAAATACTAGTTCCTTTTACAGTTCATGACTATGTTAGGGCTAAATCCATACTAATATATACACTAATAATAAAATTGAAGAGTTTGTTTGTTTGAACGTGCTTATATCTGAAACTACCAGTCGGATTTGAAAATTATTTTTGTATTTGATAGCCTCATTCTTGAGGAAGGCTATAGATTATTTAACATCACGCTAGGACTCTTAGGTGCCAAGCAAAAAGAAAAACAGTCAGAAAGAACGCTAAGCGAGAATGAAGTTATAGCGCGGGCGATGCGTTGCGGGAGAAGCGTATTATAAATCGTACTTCCTACTAATATTATAAACGCGAAAGTTTGTGAGAATGAATGGATGGATGGCTGTTTGTTACTTTTTCACGCAAAAACTACTGAATGGATTTTCATGAAACTTTACAGTAATTTAGCTTATACATTAGATAACACATGGGATACTTTTTATCGCGATATTCTTACGGGATCGACACTTATGCGGGTGAAACCACGGGTGCTGCTAGTATAAAGGTACCTAACGCTGTCTGTATTTCTGTCTGTTACCTTTTCACGCCTTCACAGCTGAACAGTTTTCGATGTACTCGTAATTTGACACACAAGTAGACCATGACCAATCGATCAATTCTGTAAAAATCTCACCGTGAAACTTAGGTGAGGTGAGCTTGAAGTGAGTTGTCAATAGTGTCAATCCAAGACAGCTCACTTCAGGAGACTAGCCTTCAGCGCGGGCGATAGTATAGTGCACAAGTGTGCACGCAGACACAGGTGCACTCCCTCCTCCCTCACTCTCATAGTCCGATGGGACGGCAATCCGGCACGACCGGAGAGATAGCACTAGGAAGTGGTTAAGGGCGGGCGTTTTTGGGGGACTGTCTTTTGTAATATTGACGTTCGAAAAGTGCTGATTCTCAGCCTAATTTTAATAAATGACTTTTGATTTTGATTTTGATTTTGAATAAGATATCAGGTGCAGGACCAACGGCTGAACGTCCTTTCCGAGGCATGAGGGTATCACACCCCCAACTTCCGACGCGGGAACAACAACGACCCGGGAATCGAAACCAGGACCTCACGCTCAGCAGTCGCGCTTGCGACTGCCAGACCAACGGGGACTATAGGATAGTTTTGATCCCGGTAGTACGTTCCCGTGGGATAATTTCCTACCTCCAAGTGGGCGAAACTGCGCTCCAAAGTTAGAATAAGACTAGAAAGACTATACAGGGTGGCAGGGACTTCGACGCGCAACCTGTTACCGTGGATTCAGCACATGATTCTAAACACCCACACGTCGATAGATTTCATCGGTTATTAAAAAAAAAGTTAGCTGTTCTATACATTTTGCCCGCGTAGGTATTGCATTTTCCTATGAAACAGCATATTTTTTTTTGTTAACCGTCAGAAAATTCTACACCAGGGGGTCTAAAATTATGTGCTTAATTCATGGTTACAGGTTGCGCGTCGATGTCCCTGCCACCCCGTATTTCTTTATTGAATAAATAAATAACCGTATAAGTACTTAACACAAATATTTTTTCCATATCTGTAGTTGACTTTGAATAAATAACAAGCGGGCTTGTGGCTGAAAATGGCTATGTACCATATTCGTTCAGAGAGACCTTTTTATGGGAGGTATCTAGTTTATTAATTGCTTTTTTGATGCATTGAAAATACAGTGCAACCTTAATATAATAACGAATTCCTCGATTTAACGAATTCTTCGTAATCGCCTTGAATTGTCCATAAGTGTCAATGTAAAATATACCTTTACATTGCGAAGATTTTTTGCGAACAACCTCTTTATAACGAATTTTCAACCATCAAAAAAAAGTGTAAACCTCTAATTAACGAATGTTTTCAACCCAAAACCTTTATATAACGTTCCCAATAGTATGTGATTCCGTCGCGACAGGTTTCGACACGTTTTTACATCTTTATAACAAATTTTAGACCAACTTTACCTCAATGTAACAAACCTCAGTTTAACGAATTACTTGATATAACGAATATTTACTTGTTCCCTTTTGATTTGTTATATCGAGGTTGCACTGTATGTGGATACATAATTTAAAAATATGCACATCATCTCATCTGCTGAACCTTTTCCCAATTATGTCGGGGTTGGCGTCTTGGGTTGCATTGGAGTCTAACCGGATGCAGCTGAATACCAGTACCTATTTTACATGGAGCGACTGCCTATCGGTTTTGCGAGCAACACAGAGCACATTGCTCGCAGAACAGATGGCCGATGGGGCTGAAAGGTTCTGGAGTGGCGACCGCGTACCGGAAGACGTAACGTTGGCAGGCTTCCCACAAGGTGGACCGACGACCTTGTGAAGGCCGCAGGAACCCGTCGGATGCGAGAAGCACAGAACCGGTCGAAGTGGAGGTGTTTGGGAGAGACCTATCTGACAATAATTTACACAAAGTAAAGCGCCTATCTGGGTTCGAACCTCCGACTTGCAACTGGTTAGTCACGGCTGTTATTACTGGGCCACCACTGTAACGTTCTTTACTTGGGTAAATTATTTCTATATTGGAAAGAAACATTCGTGCCGAACACTGTGCAGTACAGTATCGCACAGTGCCGCTCACTGGTGGAATCGAGCCTTTAAAAAACAATCTAATCGAAAAACAATCTAAATCTAAATCCATACTTCTACGAGTATACTAATATTATAAAGAGGTAAAATTTGTTTGTTAGTTAGTTTGCATGTAATTAGGTAATCTCCGGAACTACCTGTCGGATTAGAAAAAATATTTTTGTTATGATAGCCCAATTTTTAAAGAAGGCTATAGGCTACATAACATCACGCTAAGACCCCAAGGAGCCGAGCAAAGAGAAAAAGTTAGAAAGAACGCTAAACAAAAACGAAGTAGGTACTAGCACGGACAGGGGATTCTATGCGACAGGGTTGGTGAGAGAACAACAAATTTTACGCAGACGGAGTTGCAGGCAGAAGGTAGAGTAATAAATAAATAGGTTACACTTTAATGTAGGCATTACGAAATTTATTGCGATTATTATTTCATACTTGCAAAAGTACAACGTGAAGAAAGAAAATATTTTTAATTATACTCGTATTTTTTACACAATTGCACTACATTGCTTGGATAACAAACATTCATTATAATAGTCATAACCGTGTTATGTTTTACTGCGGGTTTTAACCCCATATAAAAAGTTAAATAATATTATGAAATTTTAATGCACTGCTTTCACACATTAATTATTTTTAATTTTATGAAAATTCTTTATTAAGAAAAATGTAACCATTGTTTGTAATTTGGTGAGTCCTCCGGCGCATTGTAAATGCGACTTAATGACGGGGTAGTTAAAGTTTTAAATAAAATAGAGTGTCTTAATAAGTCGGTTACCTTGACAACGTTTTAGCTGACTAGTTGTTTATTATAAAGACATCAACGCGAACGACTAGATGAAAAATATTAAACAAGTTTTTATGTATTGCTTAGACAGTAGAATTGAGTACAAAAACTTTCTTTACTCATATTTTTAAATATGCTAAGTTTTATTTTATGTAATATTTATATATTCTTAAAGTTTATTTTTTACCATTTTTTATGTAACAGTTTTGATATAATCGTTGTGTAAGACAGCATTTCGGGTACTTTTTCCTTCATTATATAAAATTTTTAAATGTACGAAGAAAATGAAAACGAGACATTGCAAAAAAGTGTACTCCTGCGCATGTGAAGGCGATCGAGGTGGCAATGTGTTTCTTTCTGGTGTAAACGGACTTAACCGCCAAAATCGCACAAGGGAAATTTTACCTACTGAAAAGAAAGTTAAGGTCGAAAATCGTGTATAACAGAAACAATTAACTTGACAGTGTGAATGGAGAAGGCTCGTCAACCACCACTCATTTGAGAAACTGCCTCAGTCCGCGACAAGCGTTCGTCGTTACTGCACGCATGCGCGATCTCTCCTCATTGGCCAATTTGAATTTCGGATCCGAACCGCCCGCCCGGCCAATCGCGTTCGATCGTTTGATTTCTTTTCGCGTCCACTTTTTGCATGTACGTTGTGTTCCGTTATTGTGAACTGTGCTTGTGACATTTGAAGACAGTGTATATTAATAACGGCTGATTGTTCTATGCCAGAAGGTCGGATGTTTTCTCACGTTTTCTGGTAAGATATTTAAGATATCATTTGCTGTTAATTGTATCATGCGTCTATTTTTTGTGTGGATGACTCTTATCTGCATTCACACGCTTGTTGCTTGTTTGTACCTACGATTTCGAGGTACCTTCATTTTGAAATTGTTACGACAATTTCACTGTCATGGCTGCAATGTTCTTGCGTACGCACAGAAAATAATCTAGCTTTAAACAACGACACCCCCATTTTTATGTGTATGGTATATCTAATATGGTATTTCAATTTTTTTTAATTTCCAACAATGAATATTTAGTGGACTTAAGTTATACATATAAATGTTTGATTAAATATATTCCTGCTGAGATCATCAGCCGCGTTAAAACGTGATATTTAAATACCTACCAATTGGAATGACCTCATGAGATGAAGCATGAGGTTCCCATCACTAGCTAATAAAAAGCTTTGTGCTGTTGCGCATCATTAATTGAGTACATTAACCGACTGTGGAACAACGGAGGGTGATGATTTACGATCCTTAGATCAAGGTTAACATAGTGTTAATGAACTTTTCCATACTAATCCTATCCTACTCATAATATAAACGCAAAAGTTTGTATGGATAGATGGATGGATGGATCTTTGTTACTCTTTCATGCTAAACTACAGAGCGGATTTGGATGAAATTTGGCACAGATAGTTTATAACTAGGATTAACATATAGGATACTTTTTATCCCGATACTCCCACGGGATCGAAACTTATGCGGGTGAAACCGCGGGGCGCAGCTAGTATTATTATAAATACGAAAGTTACGATGTCTGTCTGTCGGTCCTTCTACGCCTAAACACCTGAACGGATCTTAATGAAATTTTATAGACAGGAAGCCAAAAATGTGCAAAAGGACATAGGCTAATTTTCATCCTGGATTGCAAACGAAGTCGCGGGCAACAGTTGGTTTACACTAACATTATAAAGAGAAAAGAATTGATTTTTTCTATGTTTGTTGGTTACGCATTCACGCTAAAACTTTAAACGGATTTGGATGAAATTTGGCAAATGGGTACACCATGACCTGGATTAAGATATAGGAATATTTTTATGCCGATATTCCTACGGGATCAAGACTTATATGGGTGAAACCGCGGGGCACAGCTAGTTTATAATAAAAGGTTTTTTTAGCTTAGTTCGAGGTAGAATAATAAAGATAAAATACGAGTACGTGCTGACTCAGAATACGTGTGTTTTGAACAAAAACAAAAGACTGCGTTAGGTTAGACTTGAGATAGACAAATATGTTAGATGTCTGCGGTGTTCTATTTCTTAGCATGTCGATAGCAATCTAAATGGACTCTGCCCAGAATTCGGCCACTCGCCATCACCAGCGACTCCGCCTTGGAGTGGAGATGTGGTGGTGTTCCGCAAACGATGGGACACTTAGTATCGTGTCCTGCGTGTCCTATCAGCTGCACGTTACAAGAACTAATGGACGCTGATGATAGCGGTGATCTATCGACTAAAGAAAGTTATAGATAATTCATAGTATTTTTAATGTGCAATCACTACTTTTTACTACATAACTGAGGTAGTAAAAATTGATCATAAGACTTGATTTCTCACTCTTCAAGAATGAGACAGATTATACACCAGAGAGGGGTAATTCTCGTAATATTAAGAACATTCACAGTCTGATCTCAGCCTCAATCTGTAAAAAAACCGCTAATTTCCCTACATTTTTGACATTGATTGTCGCTGAGATGAGATTGCGACTAGATTTTGCACGTTTTTAATTTCGGGAATTGGCCTTCTGCTACTAAATGATACAAACTTGGTTCACTATCAATCATACCATTGATTAATGGCAACGTTGGCGACAAATACTATATTTCCCTTTTTTTAATCAATCAAATTTTAATGTTGGTTTTGAGATTGTCAGACTACTTTCGAGAGCGATGGAAGCCCCTTTTCTTGATGACGTGAACGTGAACTCATAAGACCTCTACGTACCAATAAAGCATAAACAGCGTAAATACACGTTGTACCATACATATGTCGGAGTAGAAAATATTAACCTTTTTACATAAACTTTCTGAATCAATATAAACAATGAACCGTTTTATTAAACTGAATATTTGTAGTTTCTTCGCCTCTTGTTGTAATAATATTCAGCTTCAGATAATACGTAAGGAGCTAGCAACATCTCGTCTCACGCTATCTCGCTATAAATCATATTTGACCGTTATTGTCATACCTATGCAGTTTTGAAACTACACTGACAATCTCTTTAAGAGCGTATTGACCTTTTTGAAAGAACAGATTACTTTTTGTAAGATCTGACATAAGATTCCGCATATAATTTCTAGTTACTAGGTTGAAATATAGCTAACAAAACCACTTCGATTTAAATAAAGGTAATTCCACCATTTTCCAGCTTATTCTAATACCTACGGTGTTATTTATGTTGACAAATAGTTACATTGACGACATCTTAGGCTAGATTCATAACCAGTGATCGGATAATCGGATGCATATTTACCTAAAGTATAGGTGTTGGTTACTATGGAATGCACTTTTGTATCGAAAGAATCCCGGGAATTCGGAATCGACAAATTTAGTTTTTTTACTATAGAATCAAATCGGGTGTAGGAATATTTACTTAGTTTAAGGTGTTGGATAGGATTATGGAATGCACTTTTGTATCGAAAAAATCCCGGGATTTATATTTAAAAAAATATGTTTTAAGAAGCCACTAATTTGCACATAATTTCCTAACCAAAAATGAACTTTAGGTAAATATGCATCCGATATCCGATCACTGTTCATAACACTATAATTTTAATGTCCATGAAACCAGTCGCTGGTTTCATTTGTTGTTGTTTTTGATAGACTATTCAACCTGCCTGCCTTTGTCTGGATTTGTGCCGGGATGATGACAATAGGCTGGCTACTATATGGGACTTAATCATAACTGGTGAAATGTGGGTGAATGTGGGTTTTCTATGGGTATAACTCTGCCTAACCCTTCGGGGAACAGGCGTGGTCTTATGTAGTGTTGTATTATTATTTATTATTTTGACGACACGGTTGGCGCAGTGGCTGAGCGATCGCCTGCTGCGCTGCGTGTCGATGGTTCGATTCCCGCTCGGAACAAATATTTGTATTGCCTACAGGTAGTTGTTCCGGGTCTGGCTGTTTGTGTATATGAGTTTAAATATTTGTAAACGCACCCACGATACAGGAGTAATCCCTAGTGTGGGGCAACGTTTCTTTATAAAAAAAATAAAATATTATACCTATTTGAACTATCAATCAACCCTTGATTACTTACTTACCCTATTGCACTGTTGGACATTCGGGCAATAACGTCGTATATTAATATAGAAATTGAACTTCGAGTTAAAACCTCCAACTCACTGTGCTATATGTGATCCCTTCCGATACTACAAAAAAAGAAGATCGTAGCTGAAATTAAATTCCGCAAACATCATTGTTTGCGGAATTTAATTTCAGCTACGATCTTCTTTACTTCACGTCAGTTATAGCATAAGGTAAAGGCTTTTACTACAGTAGGCTGAATGTCGATAGTAGCACTTTGACCTTGTATTGTTCTAGCTTAGTAAGGAGTTTCAATAGAATAGGAGGCCAGCTTATACAGGTTTTGTTACCACTAACATACGGCTTACTGTACTACGTGTTAACTACAGTTACTAATTCACGTTATCATAATTATAATTACTAACAATTATCTTTCTGCCGTCTTATCCTTAAGGCCATCACCACATGTTGGATATGTTCCAGTAGTATACGTGCGACTACTGACCCGGATGCAATGGGGATAAGCAGGTGTATAGGTGTTAGTGTGTAAGCCAAGTTAGTTTGAATAAGTTGTGTTTAAGTGAAGGATTGGGGTAATGAGGAAAGATTAATTAGCATTGGTTTTGTATGCATTGTTGATACTGATCAAGCAGTTGGTCATAATTGTATTGTGATGAGTGAAGATATTTTAAGGTTTATATTTAATTTGCTTTTTTGTTATAATGAGTATGACACATTTATTTTTAAATAATAAGCACTACTATCATTCGTGAGAATGCAGTGCGTCTCAAAAATGCACCTGGGGTGGTGGGCAAAGATCCTCACTCCACTTTCGCCGTAGTCTACCTCGACGGCAATGTCCGTCGAGGTAGACTACGGCGAAAGTGGAGTGACGATCTGATAACGTTTGCAGGGCTAACATGGCCAAAGATCGCACAATACAGGAAGGTTTGGAAGGAAAAAGGGGAGGCATTTGCCCAGCAGTGGGACACAACATACGCTAACAAAAAAAAAAAAGTAAGCACTGCCTCGTCCATACTCGAAATTACTCCTTTATCATTGGTACGTAATTTAAAATAAACAGCCAAACCCGGAACAATACTTTCTGCAGGTCATACAAATATTTTAATAAACAATCAAATTAATAAGTCATCGTCTATAATTAATTTATATTGAAAATGAATGTAATTAATAAAAAAAAACGTCTGCAGTCGGGGGGCCCCCGTTAGGAATAAGATAAGATAATTTTTATTTGGCCAAAAGATGAGTATACATACACAAGGCATGCAAGATGTTACATCAAATTATCTGACAGTCATGTTTTGCTACACGCTACACAGCATTAAGTGATTTTAAATTCGTCCATTACACACATCAAATATAGCAATCCAATTTAGATTAGACCATAACTTAAAACTAAATGGTACAATAAAATACAATCAAATAGTGTCATAAGCTCATCATAGTAAATAAAAAAATAAAAAATTCCAATGTAAAAAGCCATTATTAATAAAATTATGATGTCATTATACAAGTCAAATTAATTTGTCAGTTAGAAATTCGTCAGTGCTATAATAGACTTTCTCTAACAGAAGTCCTTTTAATAGATTTATTGATTTTCCAGTAGTAAGTTCATTACGCGATTCTGTGTATAAGCTGTGATCCTCCATATTGTGAGTCCAGTGTATCGCCATGATCCTCATATAATCCTTCAAGCAACTTGGCGCAATCCGAATCATCATCAATCTCCTGCCCTTTCCTAATTTATTTTTGGGGTCGGTGCAACATATCTTTTTCTTCCATACTTCTCTATTAGCCGCCATCTCGACAGTCACCCCCTTTCTAACCATATCATCATTCACACAGTCCATCCATCGTTTCTTTGGTCTTCCCCTTCTCTTATAGTCATCGACCTTCATACCTTAAACTCTCCGCAAAACCTCCGTAAAACTGACGCAGTCCGAATCAAGCTCTATAATTGGTTCTCCTAGGAGTCCCAAGATACTCGCACGCACATACACACACTCATATATAACAAAGAGATAGAGAGAGTGACAATCGCGTGGAAGGAACATTACGCTTTTTTCTTACGTGAAGATACCACCAACCAGCCACCACCAGCCAGTCAACTAGCTACACCTGGCCGGCTGCCCTGCCTGGCTGGCTTACCAGTCAACTCCTACCGCAAGCCAAGTTAAAGAATTTAGTTCCAAAAGAGAAATAAAAACATTACCTCATTCATTCAGCAGCTCTGTACAAAGTGACAAATTCGAGCACAAACGACCCTGCACACCTATCACTTTGATCTGATCAACATACCGTATCGCTTTCAAAACAAAGGTCGCATTTACACAACCGACTTTAATGTTTTGCTGACATTCTAACACATGCTACCTGTAATATTATTTAATATTCCGTCCACTTTTAACACATGTTCACAAAACAGGAGTTGAGACATCTTTCGTTGAGCAACTCGTTAGAAAGGCATTGGTGCTAAAGTCTTGAAAATAATTGACATTTAAAAAATTTATTTTATATTTATTCTAAGTATTAATTATGTATGTAAATTTGTACTTTTAGTTACATTTAACATGTCTGGAATAATCTAGAGACATTAGTATAATGATTGACAAAGTGACAATCTTATGTCCGTGTATTTATTCATGTATGCGTTTCAAAAGATATTTTGTACCATTCAGGTGATATTTTGAAAGAACTGGATACATATATTTACATAATAATTGTTTAGTCCTTTTTTCTGTCAGTTTTACGAAATCAGTTGTGTCACTTAAAATATAGACAACAATCCAATGTCTATCAAAGACTTAGTTGCATACTTAAAACTTAACTAGAGCTATGCTTATTACTTACGAAGTATACTAGGATTTAAAGGTCTTCCTCAAGTTGCCAACACTTTCCTTTATCGGTCGGGCAAAGTGGTAAGGGGTTTCCATCTGACATTTCTCAGTTGCCGCCCGGAGTCTTTATCTGTGCCGGTTTGATGACAAAGGGCTCGCTCCCTATAAAATGGGACTTAAACATACCTGGCGAAATATGGGAGTACTATTAGTTACACCTCTTTCTAACCCTTCAGGGAATACAGTCTTGATGTTATGTTCTTTATAAAAAATCAATTTCGTAATTTTAGATGCACATCTTGGAAAACAGACTGCCAAACTCATGGCAATAGGCATTTTTAAATTGAGATCAAGATTGAAATGCCTGTGCCAACTTCTTTCACCTAGTATAAAAATAAAATGCCAAAAACTGCCTATTCCCTTCAGCATACTATTGTCCAGTTGTCAAACGAGACGAAATAGTTACCTAAAGTTTCTTTTGTCATAGTGACGTAATGTCTTCGACCAAAGGTCTATTGTCACTTGTCCCATTGAAAGCTGTACAAACACTTTCTTTGCTATACAGGCTGATTCGTTGAGATGGGTCAGTGTGGAACTGTTGTGACGCCTACGTGGATGTGACTCATATTTTGCCCCACATCTTTAATTTTTTGTGATTGTATTCTTTCTCTGAGTTTACTGCAAATAAACGTATTTTCTTTCTTTCATTCTTTCTATAACTGCTCATATAAAAAAACGGCACGCGTAAACGGCAGAGGCTACTACAGCCGTCGACATGCGTCGTCTGCAGTTGTCTCTGCCATTGAGTCGTGCCGCCCATGTTTTTGAGCACTTAGAGGTAGAGAAATTAAATCTTACGAACTACGTGTAGGGTTTAGTTTAGGGTTAAAAACAAGATAGGATTTAAAAAATAACTCTTTAACAACTCAGGACTCGAACGGTAGTCATCTCTCCTATACCCAACTATACTGGGGTTGGTTTTCAGTCTTACAAAATGCAACTGAATACCAGTATTTTACATGGAGCAACTGCATATCTGACTCCCACAACCCAAGGATCCCAAATTACTTCCAAATATTACGGTGTAATTCCAAAGTTCCAAATAATACCCCTTGGTAATAAACAATATTGATGATCGAAAACCTTTATCTGCAGTTTTTATTAATACTAAAATCAACGTCATGGTTTCTAAGAAACGTTTATCAAACTCTTTTAGATTTTTCCATTCACTGCGAGGGGCGCAATGAATCAACCTGTATACAAATAGACTAACTGTAGTCAATTGTATTTTTATCCATGTTTATGTAATGTAAGTGTTAATTTGTTGTGTAACGTGCTTTAAATGTTCACTTCGCTGAATTAGAGAAATGTTTTAATTTTGCTCTTACGCTGGTAGTGTTTTGTTTTTGTTTGTTTTTGTTACATTGTAGACATTCTTTCTCTTTTGTGTAGTTAAGAAGATGAACAATAGTACATTCTCGTTTAAATTTTTTGAAAGGCGGAGATGACTGAAGTATTTCTTATGCCTTATATACACGATGCAATTTGAATGCCTGGCGCTATGTGGGTAAACTTGCACTGTCTGAACAGTGTTTAAAGAATGTAAATCATTTGTTGCTTCAATTTTATTCTATGTCACAAGAAAGAAAGTTGCATCGTGTAATGGGGCTTTATTTTCGGATTATTGCAGCCCAATCAATTACAAAGGTTATCTTATGTAAATTGATTTGATTGGCTATTGTTATATCGAGCAACCAATCATTATTAGTTAACGGTCGATTTCTCAGTTGACTTTTATTTTATTTTTATTTTTTATTGTCTCATTGCTGGGCAAAGGTTTCGCCCATCTTTTTCCAGTTCCCTTTATGCTACATGATCTCTGGCTAATCTGGTAAGAACGAGTCCAGATTCTCGCGGCAGCGTTCCCTAGGCCTGCCTCAGCAACGACGCCCGTCTTCAGGCACCTACTGTGTGACGATTCTGGGCCATCTTTCCCCATGTATCATCTAAGTGTGACCCGCCCAGTTCGACTTCAGTCTCACAAATGTATTGCCAAAATCTATATCTGACCACCGTAAGGACTATTCCTGCTTGCAGCGCATATTATTAGTCGACCTAAAAAGGATCCTCTTTTGTTTTACTTACGGACGCAGCTGTGGTCATCATGTGCACGGGGTTTTGTTTTCAAGGTGGTCAGATATACATAGGGTTTGGCGATAGTACAAGTACCGCCAATATCGGCGATATATCGGCGACTAGACTATAATCAGAGTAAATGTAATAAAACAGACTTTTATGAGATAATTCAATAGGATATTCTAAACCTCCAGAGTTCTGATATCGCTTTGGCAATAAGTTACAGCAGTTTAATTTTCTTAAAAGATCCACCTATTTTTTTATAAGCAATTATGATTATTTCTCTATAACGTTCGCACGCAAAGTAAGGTAAAGTTCTTTGATCGAATAACAGCATACTCATAGTTTATTGGTCCTAATTAGCACAAGTTATTTCACACACGATCGATTAGACAATGAAGCCGTTTGACTAAGTGACAGACGACGAACAAGTTTGCTTGCACGAACTATTTTAAAATGGAATAAATAATGAACACAAAATTACAAATTAACGTTACATATAAAACAGTTCGGTGAGTGCCAGTCAGTCTTATGAATAGAGGAATAACAACAAAACCACGGGTGTTTAATATTTATTATTATTACACACCCGTAATTTTGTAGGTATTATGTGTTGTTGTTGTGTTTGTTGGTATTGTGTTGTTGTGTTTGTTGGTATTATGTGTTGTTGTTGTGTTTGTTGGTATTGTTATTATAACTAGAAAGGGGGTGAATACAGAGAAGATGACTGAAAGAGATGTAGGTATGAATGAAAATGACATTACGCGCCAACCTTAAGTAGGTATTTTTTATTGTTATTCGATTCGCTTTTTTATTTTGTAGTGTAGTATAAATTATTGGATTCATTTTATCTTTAAAATAATGATATGTACATGTGAAAAAATAAGCAAACTAATCATAGGGCATCAAAAAATTCGTTCGCATTGCTGCCAACAGGAACAGTGCCTAAAAGGCTGGCAGCATTGCCACGTTGTATGGCGATGCTAATTCTTTGGCCAAGAAACAGGCCAGGCCTCTGGTCATGTGAAGTGTCGACTAACTAACTAACTTACTTTGTTAGCTTATTAATGTAAATATCTGTACTAATAATAAAAAACTTTTATTTTTTCACAGTATGGGCTATTTCATACAGGTACTGTTTTGTGGCCAGTTTTATTCGCAATGGTGAGATTATTATTAAGTGATAAATAAGATATATACTATGTTTAAGGAAATAAATAATAAACATAAATATTTTGTAGTGTTTTCTAAGTGACATTGAAATGTTTTAATTGGCTTAGAATTTCTGTTATGTAATTAGTGTAGGCGAGTAGGACTTGTTTTCGCGTTTGCATCCCGATGTCATATACCGTGATACCAAATCTCTCAGAGATGGCCTCATACTGCATGCGATCCATGGCGAATCTGGGGCAATCTCTTAGGAGGTGGCCGAGGCTTACTTTAAGTAGGTTGGATATTGGAAGAACGCGAATTGATTGATAGAGGTACATGGTTTATCGGAACAGGCCTCCCGGGAACACGAGGGATCGATAACCTTGTGAAGGCCGCAGGAATCAGCAGGATGCGAGAAGCACCGGACAGGTAGATGAAGCTTGGCGGGGGGGGCTATGTTCTTTCAGCTGAAATTATGATAATGAGGAACATAACATTTGAAGACATTTGTCTATGAGAAGTAGAGTAAAGAAAATTGTTTGAAACTACACGAATAATAATTCTTTGAAACTAAACGAATAATAAATCTTCGAAACTAATAAAATAAACAAAATTAGTATTTTAATTAATCTTAAATGCCACTTGTACCAGATTATAATATTTTAACATTCATTTAAAAGACACTCCTAAAGGAATATTGTTATTGAAATGATATTAGTAGAATATTAAATACGATTAAAATCACAGGTGTCTTGCTGAAATATTTAGTTCCTTATTTGTGTGTTAGTCAAACTCAAGTAGTGTTGGTACGTTTCGTTTGAAACGGTTAACAAATTGCTTTTTTGACACTCATTTATGAGGAATTTTGCACCAGTCAATAGTCATTAGATTTACTATCTATGCATATTATGTCTGATAGTGCGACCGCATTGTTCATCTAAACAGCGCAACAGATTTATGTATATGCAGTTTTCCCCGTCATTTAAAGAATTCATTACAAAAAGTTTATGAATTCTACACATATATTTAACTAACAAATTATAAAGAAATCTGTTATGTCGTAAAAACCGTGCGAAGCAGGGTCGGGTCGCTAGTCTAAACGAATATTATAAAGAGAAAACATTTGATTTTTTGTATGTTTGTTTGTTACGCTTTCACGCTTAAACGGCTAAACGGATTTAGATGAAATTTGGCACATGGGTAGTTCATGGCCTGGATTAAGACATAGCATACCTTTTATCCCGATATTCCCACGGGATCGAGACTTATGCGGCTAAAACCCAGCGCAGCTAGTTAAAATTTATAAAAATCGAAATATCTCGTCCTCGTGAATAGAATCAACTTTAATTAACTAAGAAACTTGCCAATGACGCAATACCTAATTTTTTCCACTCAATATCTACTAAGTATCCATAATTTACCGATAATATTTCAACACGTCTGTAATATAATTTCGTTCATGTTTATACATGAGGTTGTTTATTTCTCTTATAGTCGCCATTTTTCACACCGTACTTTACATGTTTATTTTTTGCGCTGTTGCATGTTAGCGTGTAGTTAGATGTATTACGAATCATTAGAATATTAATTAATATGTCTCTGTCCTTTAAGTTAATTGTAAACAAAACTTCTTACTTTATGTCTTGCAATATTTTTCATCTAGTAACTAATGGATAGTAACAACGGTGAAGGAAAACATCGTATGGAAACCGGCATGTCCTAGAACGAAACATTCAAAGACATGTGACATCTACCAACCCGCACTGGACCCACGTAGTAGATTACAGCAGCCCACTCCTTCTCCAAGGGAGGAGCCCTGTGCCTCAGCAGTCGGAACATTATAGGTTGATTATGCAAACTAATTGATTGCTGAATCTCTATTCTACTTTGACCATGATTGCTACATACATACAATCATTATAGAAAGCAAATATCTTACGGGAGCTTACGCTCACTGGCTGTAGGTAAAGCACGGCAGGAGATCCTTCGGCTTCATTACATGCAAGGGCATACTGACGGCAACGATGCCGCGGTATTCATAGGCATGCGACGCCCTTAGGCATCATCGTTGAAATTTCTTATTTATGGTCTCTATACATAAAAGTTATATTTTTATTCGTCACAATAAAAATCTCTTGCCATGCCGTGCTCTAGTGGGCCGGCGCCCTCATTATCCTTATTAAAATTACATATTGATTCAATTTCCTTGTTTCCAGTCTTACTAACTTTAGTTAAAGAAAAACTCTTATAAAGATAATTTCGCCAAAGAAACTCGATAATAAACCAGCTTGCATTCACTATCGAACCCATGAGCCAATAAAGCAATCTAATACACTTATTTCTTTTATTACTAATCTCGAATCATTTCCGTGTGCGTTTCTCCGAGAAAATGTTTCTTACGAGTGTTTAAAGGTGTCTGCAGATTTGATCGATTTTTGACGATCGATACGTGTGATCAAACCAAATTGAGTAAATGTGTAAGCAACAGTCGATCGAAATCGTATTTTTTTAAAGAAAGAAAGAATATAATAAACTTATTTATGTTTATTTGCGGTAAACATGACGCAGAGAAAGAACACAAACATAAAAAAAACTAGTTGTTGGAAAATATGCGTCACATCCACGCAAAACGGCCATCGCTCAGCATAATGCTAAGACCCTATGCGAGACAGACCCCAGCTGCTGGAGCTGGCTGCTGGAGCTGGTTTTCAGCGACGGCTGGCGTTAACGATTGACACTGCCATAAATCGTTTTTGTCGATCGATAAATCAATAAGAGATCCTCGATTTTAACCTTGATATTTAACAGGCGACAGTAATGATCGATAAAATTAATTATGTTGCACTAACAACTACCTACTGAGTTTCTGAATAATTTTATACTTTTGCAATGTTTTGTTCGTTTTGTCACGGGACAATTTATTTCAAAATGTAAATTAACAACCTGTTTTTAATTTTATAATTTGTAAGTTTATTCGTTATAATTACATTTGAGTTTCTTATAATTATAAGTGTTGCAATTCTGAAGGAAAATACATATTTTTAACCGTCATAACGATCGTCATAAATCGCGCAAATCTGTAGGCAACTTAAGCGATTAGGTGTCGATACGATGCGCCGGAGCACATACTCTTGCGCAGTTATGGCAGTTACCATCACTATGTTAGCAGTTACGATGACAGATGATGTTGAAGGCGAAAATGGCGTCTTTAGTGGATAGTTTATTGCCTGCGTTGATGTTTGGAATGACGGTAAAGAAATAGTGAAAACTATTTATGATAAGATCTGTGTTACAAGTTATGAGGAAAATCATGATATGAATATCTGAATATTTGCTTTGTTTTTCTCGTTTGATTTACGGAAACTAATACATTGAAAACTGGAATAATTATTGAGATTTCTATTAGTCAGGTAGGCACAGAAGCCAGCACATCAAGCTACTACAATCTGTCAAATTACTTTAATAGATTTTTAACCCCCGACGCAAAAACGACGGGGTGTTATAAGTTTGACGTGTCTGTGTGTGTGTGTGTGTGTGTGTGGGGGGGTGTGTGTGTATGTCTGTCTGTGGCATCGTAGCTCCCGAACGGATGAACCGATTTTAATTTTGTTTTTTTTGTTTGAAAGATGAATTTGTCGGGAGTGGTCTTAGCTATGTTTAATGAAAATCGGTCCAAGATGGCCGCCGCCACAAAATGGCGAATTACATTTTTTTTTTGACAACTCCGTCTATATGGGTATCAAATGAAAGGGCTTGACTAGTAGAATACTATAGACTATGACAAATTTGAAATCCAAGATGGCCGCCACCACCCGCGGCAAATCGCGGTGGAGCGGACGGACCTCCGGCGCGATCTCATGGCGGAATGGAAGGCGCGACTATCGCAACCCAGCGCAGGGCACGCCACGATAGCGGCGGTAAGACCCCTCTTTGAGGAGTGGCTAGAGAGGTGTCACGGCGCTCTCACCTACCGCCTGACGCAGGTCCTCTCCGGACACGGATGGTTCCTGCACATAATCAGGCGGGAGGAGACGCCCGGGTGTCATCACTGCGAGGATCGCCCCGAGGACACGGTGGAGCATACGGTGGAGGTCTGCCCCGCTTGGGCAGAGCACCGCCGTGTCCTCGTAGAGGCGATCGGCAGCGGCGGCGACCTCTCGCGTCCGGCCCTGGTGCAAGCCATGGTCCGGGGCGAGAGGGAGTGGGAGGCGGTCACCTCCTTCTGCGAAGCAGTCATGCTAGCGAAGGAGGTGGCGGGATGGGCGAGGGAGAGATCCTCACGCCTCAGCCGCCGAGGGAGACGCTCCGGGCGTCGGGAGCCGCGTGACGACTCCCGGCCACCGTAGGCGCGGGCCTGCGGGCGGAGAGCAATGGGTAGCTCTCCGTCCGATCAGGACCAGGCCCGTGCCGGACGGCGCGTATGTGTTCTACGTGCGCCTCAGAGAGATGTCAGCGTAGTTGACGGGGCCCGACAGGGCCGAAGCCTGCCGGGGTAGCGGGATCGTCCAAAAGGGTTACCACTGCCCTGGTACATAAAGGACTAAGGAAGGAACACGGGTGGGTTTTAGTCAGTAAGAGTCTGACACTCCCTTCTGCTCCACCCAGAGCGGGAGGAGTCATTTGATGATTTCCCAAAACCTGACTAAATACTAAATTACCTGAATCTTAAAACGCAAGAAAATAAAAGAAATGAAATAACAAGGAGTCCCTACAAAAATCATGCTTTTTGTAGGGACTCCTTGTTATTTCATTTCTTTTAATAAAAAATTAATTGAAAATTAGAAATTAATTTTCAACTTTATCGCTAAAGCATTAGGTTCAAGGTTGATTGGGAAAATTAGACAGTTTCGGGTAGCTTAACCTGCTGGCGTCTGTACCTAACATTTTAAATTCCTTAACTATTTTCCTCGAATCTTCATAATCTTCTTCTTAGCGTGTCCCAGAATTTGGCTACAATTTTGGCGCCATCACCGCCGTCCATCAGTTCCTGTAACGTGCAGCTGATAGGACACGCAGGACAAGATATTAAGTGTCCCATCGTTTGTCGAACAGCACCACATTTACACTCCAAGGCGGAGTCGTCTAATAATGTACCTAAACACTATATGAGCCACAGACAAATGCATACCACCAATTTGTTATAAGTATGCACACACGAATTTACTATACCTACTTAAATTATTCCGTGTCAAATTATCGATTTTACGACCACACAATTTCCACAAACGAATACATACAGACACGCACCCATACTTAAATAAAACACATAATTTTCTTACAGACAGAGTCACGCACAAAACCTAGTCCACATACTGTCCTGTCGAATCGACTCTCACGCGTCGAAAGTAGTATAACGACAATAATTTGAATAATCTTATGAAAAAGTTTACTTCGAAACGGTATTATGGGTTCATGCACCGGTCGTTGGTACTTTCAATGTATGAGTAGAAATTGAAGATGTATATACGCACTAAGTATAACTTATACTTACTTCTCGATGTAAGTTATTGGAAATTATTTTTAGGATTTGGTGGACGACGGTATTGGTGACTTGTTCTGCCTGAAGCTGTTGAATTTTAGTTCTTGGTATAGAGGTATGAGGTACAGGGTGTTAAGTTCACTCATCCTCAAAAAGGGAGGATCCTCCGACCAGACGGGTGTTGTGTCTGGCGGGCAACTGCCCCAACGACTGATGTCGGGAAGTTTGTATGTATGCTAATTGCGCGGTAAACTCTGCTTGCGAGATACAGGATTTGCGTGACGTCAGTATGACGCGTTGTTCGCATGTGGCGTGATACCACTACATTGGTATGTTTTTTATTGTGTACTAGCTTCGGCCCAACCCTTCGCATCGCTTCGCCTGCCCGTGCTCTTAATTTGTTTTCCTGTTTGACTTATTTTCGTTTTGCTTGGCTACTAAGGGTCTTAGTGTAATATTAAATAGTCTTTAGTCTTCCTCAAGCTATCAAATGCAAAAATAATTTCTAAATTCCGAATGGTAGTTCCAGAGATTAGCGCGTTCAAACAAACAAAGACAAACAAACTCTTCAGCTTTATTATTAATATAGAGTTTAGATTACATTAGTATGTCTATTTTTAATAAATACCCAATACTCTAATACTAACTTCCCAAATAAAATATAGATACATAACATAATCCCCACTGCTGGGACACAAGCCTCCTCTCGGTGAGAGGAAATGGGCCGCAATGCGGGTTTGTAGATGTCACATGTCTTCGAATTTTTGGTTCTAGACTGACAGGCGGTTTACCTTGTGAAAATTATTTCATCACCACTGCTATCAAAACGGTGAAGGAAAACATCGTGAGGAAATCGACATGTCCTAAATATAGATACCTACTGAAAATTCTGCTAAACATTACCTAAAAACGTGTCATATACCTATATTTTTGATGTGTCGTAAGGCTTAATGTATAATTTCAAAGTGTAACTCAACCTCGTTTAAGCAACCTGGCATTCCGAGAACCAACATTTAAGCAACTGCAACCTGAAATAAAATAACTTCAAATCACGGGGGAAAATGACACGTTTTTGCTGACTAATACTTTATACTACAAGAAACAGATTACAAGAAAGCACTTGTCATTACTTTGCAGTGATAAAATCTAGGGTAATGTGAGATCAGATCACATCTAGATTTAAAATTATATTTCTGTACTGCAACATACCATTTTGTGTTGAGAAAATCATCTCAGATGTCGTTAACTGCATTGCGGTTCTTGTTGTAAATAAAAGCTGGATTCAAAATTTCACAATTTACATCAGATTTAAATGTGACTTAAATAATCCTCTAGACATCTAGGATTAAAATTCCTATTTATTTCCGTTAATCTACTGCTGGGCAAAGGTCTCCCCATATTTTTCCACTTTTCTTTGCGTTCTGCCTTCTCCGTCCAATTGGTTAGAAACGAGTCCAAATCGTCACGCCAGCGTTTCTTAGGCCTGCCTCGGCGGGCACGCCCGTCTTCAGTCCCAAACATCTAAAATCGTATTTATTTTTGTTTAGTACATTTTAAAAAACGTTCAAATTAAGCTAGGTAGGTACTTACTAATACCACCCACACACGGAAAGTTATTTCTTGGTAACTTCATGTCGAAAAGTCACTTCGTTTAGACAGCTTTATGCAGTATCCAGTTTCAAAATCTCTCTTGGAAATCCCAAAGGTCAATGAAATTTACAAAACATAATTGCCAAGCCTCATAATCAAAACTCATTACGTTTGCATTACTGTAATTGACAAAAGCAAACCACATCAGAATCTGATTAGCATTCAGAGCTTTAAAATAAATAAAACGATCGCGGATACAGCGCTGCGTGCGCGCATAAACAAAGGCTGAGTTCATCAACACGTTTAGCCGCAGTGACAGACTTGCTAATAACTATAGCACTTTGTAGGTATAGTAAACTTATTTAAATACTCCGAAGTTAAAAATATAACTACTTTTTAGTAAACTAAACAAATGACAGGTGATCTGACAATCGATTGGACAACTGGAGGACTATTCTCATACATGAAAATGTTCATATTTTAGTCACAATTTCGTTTCAGCGACGATGAATATAAAAAAATTGTCAGAAATGTGGGTAAATTGATTGTATTTTTGACAGATTGAGATTAGAATGCTGGGTAGCGGGATCGTCCGAAAGGGTTACCGCTGCCCTGGTATATAAAGGGCTAAGGAAGGAACACGAGTGGGTTTTAGTCAGTAAGAGTCTGACACTCCCTTCTGCTCCACCCAGAGCGGGAGGGGTCATTTGATGATATCCCATCCTGAAAAAAAAAAAAAAGATTAGAATGCTAACGGTCTTAAAAATACGGAAAACTGCCCCTCTGATGTTGACACGAATGAATTTACGTATCCAGACACGTACTGACACAGATATAGGGGGTACTTCAGAAATCAGGAAAAACTAGTAGATAAGTATTGCCACGAAGAATTTGCATTGGAAATCACGGAGTTGGTCCGGTGGCTAGAGGTCAAAGTTGTAAAATAAATTATTACAACCAGAATCTAAAGGTCAGGATACGATCACCGTGTATCGTATGCGACTTATGTATTTCTTAAAAATAAGGCGTGTTTTGACGTTGAAATATATTATTTCTTCGATTGTTAGCAAAAATGAAGGAAATAACAAAGTAAAGAATTCTACATCAAAATAGACTAGGAAATATTACTATATCTCTAACTCCAACACTACCATCTCGATAAAACATACTTTCTCACGGAATAATGCAGAAAATTCAAACAAGTCCTCGGTTTCAGCAAACCTTTGTCCTTGATATTGTCCTCTCGCGATCCCTTTAGTGCAAAACGTGCGCGCGACCACAAACTGGTTCCGAAAAGCAATAACTTTGAGTCTGACGCCATCGATGCATAAATATGCTGTACCCGAAGATGCCAATGTGATAATTGGATCCCTGACTAATGGGTTGAATGCATAACCCTGACAGGACTCTGTGACAGCTTTAGTCATAAACTGGTATATGTCAAAAACACCAATATATTTAAAGATTTGCAACAGACAATGACAAGAAATGGTTTAAAGCGGACTTCACGTTGCCTAGAGGAGGCAGGAAGGTTATTAGACTATTGTCTAAAACGTTTAAAGAGAGAAATCTTTCTCAGCAGCCTATGACAAACGAGGAAGTTACATTTCCATCCAATGCTCATACATAAGTTTTTACACCTTTCTTTCATCGTCATAGAACAGAGCTCATTGGCCGGTAATCACTTAGTATGCAAAGGGTACCTTTTATACATGCGGAAGAGGAACTTGGAAGACTTATTGCATCATAACTAGTATTTAAATCAGTCAACCATGACAGAATTAAACGTAACTGCAGCACTGTTAGTGGATTGAAAAATGATTTGTGCGTTGACTTCGACATAGTAAAATAGAATGAAATAGATATGTAAAATTAATTAGATGAAGAGCAGTATGCAAATGAAATGGATGCTCTAGTTGAGGCTTTTGTTTAGAATATAGTTCAGCATAGAATTGAATATTATTTATTGATGTACGACAGGTTAATATGATTCTAACACAAGCTAGTTACACTCATTAAATTAAAATTTGCGATGATTTATTATTGTGATATGACAATAATATCCAGCAATAATTTGGTCCCTATGCCTATGTTTTTAAAGTATCCTTTTTCATTAATATTTTCTCAGCCGTGTAATTTATCATCTTTTTCTTCGAAATCACCTGCCATGTCCAGTCTTCCAGTTTCATTCTCGATTCCCGGAACGACCGCCTCGGAGAGCGGTGAGGCGAATCTTTAAAGCTTTGCTTTTATTTTTGAATTCCTAACGAAGCCTTATACGGAGTCAGGAGCTCAAGAGTAAGATCGTTCGATACCTTTAATAAATTGTTCTTGATTGCGTACGTCGCCTTGAGGTATAATCGCCATCACTTGCCATTGTGGAGCTATTCATTCACTGTCTTTTGTTGTACTTGCGAAGATTTCTAGGCTAGTTCTGGATAATGTATTATGCTAGGCTTGAGATAATGTCTGGGATGCTACACAACATTCAGTGTTATTGATACATTATTTATCGAAGTCTCTTCTAGGATTCTTTTGCCATTGGCTTTTAAATATTTCTCATAAAAATAACTATACAAATCTTGTTATTTAAATTGACCTAATAGTACAAATTAGCTATTCTACAACCGTCAAGTTTCACACTTCTCTCACTGTCCTTAATTTAATTGAAATCATTAAACAATGTGGCAGTTGCAAAAATTCCTTGCATTAGATCCGGTGAACCAATCCAATTCATGTTTGCAATACTATTACGTCTTGACCATAACTGATCTCTGGCCTTTTTACTTTTAATATTTAATTTGCATGCATTTTATTCTAATTGGACCCGTTATGAAATGCGGAAAACGTTTAAAATAACAATGGCGTAGTTTATACGGAATTTCACTGTTTGTTTACAGTTGACTGGACTGTGCGATTGTTCAAATTTTTCGATTTTGGCCACACCCTTTGCCATTGTCGTGTTTTCCAAAGTCTGTGATATGTTGGGCAATGGAAGGATAGGATGAGAAAATGCCACACCTGTTAGTGGAGCTATAAACACATGAATTGTTTGTTTCGTTTCTAGGTTTATTGCTTCTAAGAATGTGTTTATGTCCTTTCTCGCCATTTTATCCGAATTTCTTTAGCGTAGGAGTTGTTTGTCAGTAGTATACTATGTGGATGAACTTGACCTTATGAAACTTACTAAAACCGTACTAAAGTTTAGGCTTTTCTGGTTTTTTCTTTTAAAAACATGTGACATGGTTTTCCATAACAAATAATAAAAAAACTGTTTACCTAAGAAAACTAAGGAGGCTGAGGCAGTAATAACGAATAATAATTGGTCACATAACTCCTCAAACTAAGCATTTTATAAACAACGCATTCATTTACTTAACAAGTAAAAGAATCCGTTAATCATACATTCATAATTCATCGAAAGCCCTAACTGTTCTCACTAAATTATGAACTTTTCAGTGTTAGAAAATTGCAATTATTCTGTTATGTAATTCCATCTGACGGACTAACCACCGTTTACGCATTATGGTTGCGCGCAATCATTTATTTTGAAATGAAGCCATTTGCTTGAGCGATTATTTAACCCAGTTTTATTGAGAATTATCTAATAGTTTTGAGATTATATGTGATAATGTTTTAACAGGAAGTGCACACATATTTTATCCTTGGCTAGAGAAAAAAATGTGAAGACAAAACACCTAATTAATAAATAACGAAAAACTATTTTGTAATCGTATGAATCTTTCAATTTCGTTTTTGCTTTTCCCATAGTAACAGAGCACTGTCTTCTCCATGGTGATTATCACCAAAATAACATCAGTCTTCATCATAATAATCCTGATTACACACAAAATAAAAAGCATTAATAACACTCCCGCATCATTCGTCCAAAATCCAGTTTTTTCCACTGTCTTCCCGTAATTGCTTATTGATGTTGAAACCGGTACTGATTCGGTGGCAGGACTTTATGTCCTGCAGGTTGAACGACCGGCAGCCGTCTCATGGCCAGTAGCTATGGGCTATAACAATGGCGCTAAACTTATTGTTTGTGTGGGATCCGGTGGTTGAAAGTTGAATTATAGGTTGGGATAAAAAAGGGAATGGAAGAATGGAAAGGCTATTGGTCCTTGTTATACGAACAAGAACGATCGTGATTTGTTATTTTCTGTATGAAACTCAAAATCATGACAAGAATTTGATTAATTTAAGATTGGAATGCAGAGTAGAAACAAATGATGAATATATACAAATACACTTAAGAATTAATATCGTTTAAAAAAAAGAATTGTAACAATGTACAGTATGCATCAATTAAGTATATAAATTGCTTGTGTTGCAACTAGGTAGGTACATTTCTGGAGAATCTTTATAAAAATGTGCATTGCATTACATTATTATGCATGTCATAGGAATTTCTGTACTCAATATTGAACATTGAAGAAATCTGATCATAATAAGCTCACTGACTTACTAATACGCACCAAACGAATCGTGTTTCCAAAACTTGAACTCAAAACCCGGTCATAATACAGTTACCGGCATAAAAACGATACGGCACCACATCATCAAAACATGCAAGAGAAATGTTAAGTCATCAATTTCTTTACTTAACTATTAGTACAATGACCACTCACTAAATAATATATTCAGTCAAGGTCAGCATTTAATGTGTGAAATGTAGATAAATGAATGAAAGTAAATCAAGATATTGTTTGAAGAGAAAAGGATATTATTAAGAAATAATTATGTAGATCAGTAGACATAATACTGGTATTCAACTGCATCCAGTTAGATTGGAAGCCGACCCCAACATATTTGGGAAAAGGCTAGGCAGATGATGATATAGATTAGTAGATATATGAAAGTATTGGTAGACCTTCCAGAGGGTGAACCGCCTCCTAGTGAAGATCGAAGGAATCTGCTGGTTGTGGGCATCGCAATTGTGACAATCCTTGTGAGTGGTCTATGTCTAGCAGTTGACGTCATTCAGATATAAGAATGTTCAAGAAGGATACGAAATAGAACGGCAAAATCAATTGATTAATTAAAGCTTAAGCAAAAGTTTTACCTCAACAATAATGAAAACGAATGTCATAATCATTTCACAATTAACAATAAATGAATTTGAAATGTTGAAGATAAAGATTTTCAAAATGACCAACAGAAACTAGCTATAATAATTTGAAATAAAAAAGACAGTTCAGATATTACCAATGAATATGGACTCGGATTTTTTCGACACATTGAAAGTTCAATGCCGTCTAACGATCTATCGTGACTAGCGGATTGTCTGTGATATATAGACTTTGTGTCTGCAGACATTATGTTCAAGAGGTTAGATTGATCTAAATGCGGTATAATATTTTTTGAGTTTACTGGCTAAGTTCGTCGTAGAGGAACATAAAAGAAAGTCAAATCATTCAACCTTATACATATATTAAAATAGTAGGAAAATATTTGGAAAAAGTAATATTTTAAATACAAACACACAGTTTATTCAGCCTTTAAAATACTAATAATTATTCACTAGATTCACATAATATCAATTACTGTTAGGTAGAAAGTCAATCAGAACGAAGAGAAACTCAAATGTTAAAAGCATACAACACCAATAAACGCGATTAATCACGTCTGCTTAGAATGCAGAATTCTAGACGAATTCCATAAAACAAGATCAAATTAAACCATATATTTATCAAAGTAGAAAATACAATATATAAGACACTAAAGAGATTACGCGAGAAAATATAACGATGTAGGTGATCTTGAAAATCAAGATATTCCAAATGTATTTGAACAATCAATGAATTAAATACTATAGTTGAAACAATGCCGCTTTTAGCCGCCCTTGCCAACAACCTAGCTACCAAACCACAAGCAGAGCAACAAACAGCTGACAGACCAAGAATTTCTTGTCAATATTACTACAAAAAACTTCCGCTAATTTACATTTTTATTGGTCAGTTGTCCGACCACCAAGTAAGCGTTACGCATCGGTGAACGAAATATTTTTATTATTCATTCTTTAGTGAAAGTGGTTGTCAGAGACAGTCCCATTTGTTTCGTGGCTTGTGTACTAAACACAGTTTTTGTCACCATAATTTCCTTATTAGCCACGGAAGAGTTTTTACCAAGGAATTAAGGCGAAAATTGGTCACAATTTTAGCGAAGCTGACCGTATCCAAGGTTAGTGAACTGGCATTTTGGTTAAGGAAGGAAATAATTAACCGTGGCAAGTATAAAGCGAGACCATGTTTGGGTACGACATTCGATTATGGATAATCGAGAGCTATTTTTGTAATCGATACTAATTTGATGACAGCTATATTGATGGCTGTAAACTATATAAATATATTATAGTGTAGATTTTCACGTTCATAAGTTCAGACTCTAATTTGAGGATGCATATTAATTACCTACAAACACTATGAATGTAGTAAACGAAAGCTACAAAATCCAAATTTACTTGGAACATGCATAATTCTAGAAATCTACTTTTTTATAAAATTCTACTTATATATTTCAATGAATAAGATAAAGTAGGTTTTGAATGCGAGCATCTTGGTAACCAAATAACTATCCATCTAAATATGACTCATGATCATGAGACTGCGTTTGATGTACTTTTGGTCGACTTTAGTTTCCTCCAGAAACCAAAGCGGAAATTAATGCATGTTCAGATTGATGTCAATAGAAAGCAATACTACAATTTACAAGCTCATAAAAAAGACTCAAGCATTTCGCCGAAATCTCATACAATTACTAAACTTACTTGCAAATAAACTGAATCGGCAACATTTGATGTTAATTCGTCATTCATAAATTTTGTTGGTGTTAGGTTACATTTTAATAAAATGTGTTTTTGCCTGCAATGCTGCCTGTTTAAATACATATTTTTTATTTGCATAGCGACCTAAAACATAATTTTGAAGCCCGTTTAAGTGCATCTATTGCGAAACTCGGGACTTACCTATACACTGCTAAAAATAGCTAGGTGTATTCACTTCCTCCCTTCAATTGTCTAGTTCACTTGTGTCATAAACTGTCTCATTCATCTTAAGGCCAGGAGGTTGATTAGATTTAGCCATGAGTCTGTATCTTTTTAGTCTAAAATTGTGTGAGTCTCTAAGATCATCTTCTACAGATCTTACTTAAGTCAACATAAGGTTCAAAACCATCATCAAATTCTCCAACTATTTCAATTCTCATAATTCAACAACACAGATGTTTCAAGTTAACAGAATGCGAGTGAATGACCTCGCTGACCGAATGATTATCTGATCCATTCACTCAATGGTTATTTAATGTCCAATATGGTGCTGTCAGCTTTCTTCTTTATTGGCTTTCTTGCGAATTACTTGTGAAAATTTAGGCGGCAATTCTGATGAAATATGAATTACTCAAGTGGTTTTATAATGATTTAAGGAAAAAATAATTAAGGAATATGAAGTTTATTTTTTTGGTTTCTTCATTTTGTTGTCTATATAAAAATTTGTTTAGTTGACTTTTTGTATTAGCTGTTCGTTTTAAAAGTTTAATATTTTGGTATAGAAATACAATATTACGGCTTCCATAAAATAGTTCATAGAGTTCTTAAACTATTTCGAAGTTCTTTCATTAGTGATTGCTTGCGCATGGCTTTTAAAACTATGTCCAAGCTTGGTTCTCTCATTAACTTGTTTGGTTAGTGATTGCATTTTACCAAACAAATTAAGAAACTAACTCATTAAAATTAAAATTTTCTCAACACATTTCATTACTGTTTTTATCGATTCCCATTTATTCATTTTAAAAAATAACTCATCCAATTTATGTTTGCTTAAATATTTGATTGCTGTGCTGTGCCTTATGCTAGTAACATTACGTTTTTTGCATTCAAAATATTTTGAAGTAACCAATCACGATTACAAGTGGCCTTGCTGGTTCGTGAGTTGCAGTGACGGGTGATCAGACCAACTGACGGACTTATTATTAGTTGGGCAGTTCTTGTATCTAGATCTCCTAATGTAGATCTATTTATAAGTGAGAGGCTCTTTTGTTGTTCTGATATTACGTCAGCCTTTTCTTTGAAATGTTGAATCATATGGAAGTCAATATTTTCTTCCACAATCCATTTTTCATTTGTCACATTAGCACGAATGAACTCAAAGTAGACCAACACCAAAAACTAAATCACTTTCAGTTACGTTCCAAAAATTCTTTTATATTTAAACAGCACCATTCAAAATCTTTACTTAACCGTTAGAAATCGATAACTTAATGCTGTAAACACAGAATTACGAGCAACATAATTCATGGATATGACGTAAGTATCTTATATTTGTCATTTCTAGAATGTTCTATAATGAAAATTCAAAAGGCTTAAGTAGGTGTATCCGCAATGGTAATTACTAGAGACGTAGCTCCAACTTGTGTTTTGACAGTTCTTTTGACATCATCAAATGATGCTTTGGTCGTTGACACTTCCCGTGACCCAAGGGCTGGCTATTACCTTGGCCCAGAAGCTAAGCATTGCTATACAACGTGGCAATGTCGTCAGTCTCTTGGGTACATTACCAGTCGACAGCGATGCGGAGGAATTTTTCGACGCCATATTTTGGTTAGTTAAATTAGGTTGATTGAAAGATTGGGTACACTATTAAAATAAAATATTATATTTGAATTTTTATTTTTTGTTCGTTAATTTATTGCTGATTTTTTCATCGCTGAGATTACTTTTATTCAAGCAATAAAATTGACGTTTGACAGTTTTTGTATGAAATATGTGTCAAAATTTCAAAATTATTCCTCGAATAAAATTATATGGCGTTGGAACACTCGGCCCTTATTATAAGAAGTTTATCCATTGTATATATTCGTATTCACTTTACTGAAATTACAGTTAAAATAGTGCTTTTGATGATTTCGGTTCACCTTCCCAATTTAACGAAATACGACTAACTTCAAAAGAATGTTGAGATCAATAATCAGCTTCTTTACGCCCAAGTGAGTTGTATAACAGATTTCTTGTTTCGTCTTGTATCCAAACTTGATTTTTGAGGTGAAAGTCCCCGACAGGTGTTACGCGAGACGTATCGAATCATTTGGGTATAACACGCAATGGATAACTTAATATCATGTAGGTCATTTGTCATTTAGATTAATTGAATTTGATTCGTGTGTTTAGAAACAATTAGGTTCAGTTTCGATGGGAAGTAAGTAATGCAGACTTATGAATGACATAGCCGGTACAAAGAACAATACTTTTCAGTACATGCTTCAATAGACAAGCTATTACCACGAGCCAATCGTGTAATAGTTCATATTCGTTCAATACTGGAGCAGTGCTGTCGAAGTAGTAACAGCTACGACTTACGAGTTGTCGATCGTAAGTTTGAACCCAGTCAGGCGTTTTAATTTGTGTAAATTATTTCATCATCACTGTTCTCAAAACGGTGCAGGAAACCGACATGTCCTAGAACCAAAAAAGACGTGTAACATCTACCAACCCGCACTGGGCCCACTCCCTCTCACTGAGAGGAGGCCTGTGTCATAGCATTAGGAACATTATAGGCTCCTTATATGCAATACTGGAGAAGAATGAAATATAAAATATTGAAGATAACGTGGTAAATGAGATCAATCATTTCAACATCATCGTCAGCATTCATCAGACTGTGGAATGATACAAAAATTCAAGACATTTTAGTGTCTACGGGCTTCAAATTGTGAGTGAATTATTGTTTTTATGATATAGCTTTTTATATCTTATAATGTAATTACTAAGACTTCAGTAAGTAAACACAATTAACAAAAACTTTCATTACTGTTATTATCTCTACCGACCTCGCTCTAGTTCATAGAAATAATTGGATTTTGCAGACATTTTATTTTGCTCACATTTTTATTACCTACATTCTAAATTAATTTTAAAAAACAATCTCAAAGTTATCCGCTAAAATACTAACACCGGGTTTCTGAATTTAAAATATGAAGATGAGAACTTATTCATTTAACATTACTTAAGGTGATTCCTTCTTAGAAGGCCACAAAATTCAAAAATTTCTTACGTTTTTTGCTTTGTTAATTTCGGAGGAGTAATCACCTAAGTGTCTCATTCTTAAGTAGAGTTTGACTAGTTCTCAACTTTGAATTCTTGATTCAAAAACCAGAGGGGCAATTTTAAGAACGTTCGCAGATTAATCTCAGTCTCAACCTGTCAAAAATTCCTCTAATTTCCCTACATTTTGACAAGTTTTTGACATTTGTTTGTCGCCGAGATGAGACTGCGACTAGATTTTGAGATTTAAATTACGAGAATTGGCCTTCAGGTATAAGTTAAAAAGTTTAACAATAATCTGAGAAATAACTACATGTGTTTGGCCTAGGGTTCCTCCTCCTCTGCTTCCAGTCTAACTGGATGCAGCTCAGTATTTTATAAGCAGCGACTATCTGACCTCCACAACCCAGTTACTGAGAAACACGATACCCCTTTACTTAAAGCTCTCTCAGACAGGCGCGTAGCGGCTCTATTAGAACCATTTCTATGAAAACTTCATGGATAAATGTCTACCAGAATCGCGTAGCACCGTGGTATCGCGTATGGCAGCGGAAGGCTTTATCAAGGGGTATTGTGTAGTCTTCACTACATATTATAAACATCTTCAATAGAAAAGGGAAAGAAACCATCTTTAAAGCTATTAAAAGTCGATTGGTTCTTCATTATAATTCCATTGGTTACAGGTGAGTAACTCGCAAAGGTGTTATTAATGTTACCCACACAACAATAGTTTGTAACCTTATAGTTTTGTTTCTGACTATGGGAATTTTTCTACTACTTTTTTATGTCAGCATCTTTTAATAATATTCTAGTGGGTTCTATACAATAATTTCTGGAAAGAACTTGTTGATAGTCCTGACTAATATTATAAATGCGAAAGTGAGTTGGTTTTTTGTTTCGCTTCCACGCTAAAACGGCTAAACGGATTTGGATGAAATTTGGTTTACAGATAGACCATGACCTGAGTAAGGATATGAGCTACTTTTCTTTCTTGATGGCAGACGAATTCGCGGGTGACAGCTAGTTTTATTATAAAATAAAGGAGACTAGGTAAGTTTCAAATGATTACCGCAGTCGACTGCTGCACATAAGCATCTCTCAAGTTGCGCCACAACACCCGGTTCTCAGCCTTCAGAAACCAAAAGATTTTGCAGATTTTGAATACATTGTTATACGCACAACACATTGTTATTTTCACCTCGTTAGCAAATAGCAAACATCAGTTTTATCTAGACTACACAAGTATTATGTTACAATATAAAACCACACAAAAAAAAAAAATCACCAACAACACAAACCCGACTACCAACCAACTGTCATCCACCGCGTTCTTGAGAAATACGAGACGTCTTCCGTTTTTTTTTAACTCTAACATTAAGAAATGGTTAGTTGTTATGCTCAGGCGCAGGTAGCCAGTATTTCCGGTCTATTACTCACACTGTGTCGGGAAGTAAAAACTACGTGTAAAGGGACCTTATTTTATTTATTGGTTAGAGTTTTTTATTATTTTAAATTCAAATGTCTAACGGCTAAAATAAATGTTCTCAAGGGTTTTTTGTGGTGTCATGTTTGGCGGTGCAAATGTCACTTTGACTACTAACTTCAAATAAATTGGGGTGAGATCAGAAGGATGATGGAATTATAAGGGTCGATTCACACCGAAACGGCAGCGGCCGGCAGCGACGCCAGAGACGCCAGAATGCACCATAATGAGGTTCGTGTTGCCGCAAGCGGCCGCAGGTGGACGCGCGTGGCCGCGCGACCTTTTCAAGCGATACTGGTCTTTTAATTATTTAGATAAAGTTTAAAATTATATAACACTGAAATTGCTCGCCACCTCGCTGCCGGCCGCCGCCATCTCGTTGTGATTTGAGTCTTATGATAATGTGCACAGGTCTTAGTTAGGATCAGGTTAAGGTCAGGTTAAAGTCTTAATCTGAAATAACTCCTGCGATGTGTCTTAAGCAGTGCATGTTTAGAGGCTAATACAACCAGCAAAGAAGATCTCATGAATATAAATAGCGGACCTGTATACTTTTTGTATTAGTTCCAATACCCCGTTTTTTGCTCAGTTCGTCACATATCGGTATATTTTTTTGTCCCCGAGACAGCTTCAATGAAAGGTAGCGACGACGAAAGAAATATTAAGATTACTGGTAGACCGTCATGTCTTCAACACACATACAAGGTATGTATAGACGCCTACTATATATACCTTGTATTATATTGTATGACATCTACCAACCCGCACTGGGCCCGCGTGGTGGATTAAGGCCCACTCCCTCTCACCGAGAGGAGTATTTAACTGAATAGTATCTTCCCCATACTAACGCAATTTGCGGAGCTCTCAACATAAGTCTAATTAAGTTATGTGTCCATCAAATGGTCAACTGTACAACCATTGATTCTTATGTCTACCTTATATTTGATTCTCAGTCATCTCTTACGTCATCGTAGAGCAATTTGAACCACGCAAGAGGTTCTAGCGAAAACGGAAACCACATGGCAATTTGGACTTTCAGCTCATACCTAAGCCGAAATACCTTGAATGAATGAACGATGATATCACTAAAGTTCTAAGTAATAAATTACTGACTTTTTCCTTAAGTCTAAACATAAGTTTCAAACTACTTCGAGGTCCATAATATCGTCACTAAAGCATTTGAATGTGAACCCGGATTGTAAGTTCGTCCGCTGCATCATTCCCAAAAACTTATAAGCGTTATTCATTGCATAAGGGCGTGTCCACATTGCATTATTGTGTTAAATTTTAGAGTGTAGGTGCTGAGCCACCTATGTTTTTTTTGTAGCTTCGATATTAATTGATTTATTTAATGGAGTTTAAATGTAGTTACAATCACAAGAAATAGGATAAATACTTAATTTTATTTTTTTAAAGATGGCATTTAGCTACTGTCACTTCTGTAAGTTTATAAATAGAGGTCACTGCCTGATTCTGCAAGCCAGTAGACATGACAGTTAGATTAAGATAATAAATAATTTTATTGCGACTTGCTAACCCACAAAGATAGATTACTCTCATTTGACATTAAATCGATCATATTTCAATTCCAATCGATTTAAAAAAATCGATTAACAATCAGAACTAACTTATCAACCACTTCGCTTCCGTCTGACACCATACAGCATGACACTTCCCCCCTCTCTCGTGAGAGAGAGGGGGGAAGTGTGTGTGTGTGTGTTTGTGAACACACACACACACACACGCACCCCTGCAGATAAATATGTCAGTGTATGAATGTATTGTCCACTCTCACACACACACGCACATACTCGTACATAAATATGTCAGTGTATGAATATGTTATTGATGAAAGCCTGCGCGTGAGTCGCATGTTAACGTTGCGTTCGGAGCCGTCAATGGACGCTTTCGTGGCAGAACCAACTTGTTACGAAGTGGACTGGTTTGCTCTAGGACAGGTTTTTATATTAGTTGGGTTTTTATTGGGTTGATAATTGATGTGTTTATCATTTATTCGGCGTCGTACCTTGTATGTTTAAAAAAAAATATTTTAAGGAAAATTTTAAACCTTTTAGAGATTACTCGTACGCAGAACGACATATATATCAAGTTATACATTCAAAATTAAATATTTTAATTTCACATAAGCCAACATGGGCACTTATGAAACGTCAGAAGCTAGGTGCACGGTTCCAATTGGTCGTTTTCTATGGAGAAGAGCCGGAAAGAAAAACTACGGTTACTCTTTTAAAAATAATTGGCTTTTACAATGTTTTCAAATTACAGTAGGTATGGGAGGATAGCATTTCCAGTGCCTATAAGCTGATTTCTCATTATACGAAAAGCCTATACACTGGGCGAGGTCAGCTAAAACTGGATTTACATAGCTTGTTATGTCGTCGTGTTAATAACCAAGAGTTTAAGGAAAAAAACACTATTGGGAATTCGATTTTTTACAAGCAACGAAAGCTTAAGATAACTTCTATTTCTTGAGAAGATTAGCGTCGTTTCAATTACCTACTCAACTAGTCTTTTATGACCAAAATGTGTTTGTGTGGAGATATGTCGCGAACCATACCCCACCTTCTATCCTGCTCTGTATCACACCACATTCGCATAATATGCAGTCCAATAGACCTGGCGAAGCTTAGACCAGTAAGCTCTAAAACACAGTTGTGCCAGCGACACGATGAAGAAGAATGACCAAAATGAAAATCAAGCAATCAGTCAATGAAGAACTACGTGAAAATGGAAAAGTAGATCTAAAGATTTTTTTTCTAGACATTTTCTCAAATAAATTATTTTATTTTATTTATTTGGGAAAATATCTAGAAAAAAATCTAAAATAAAGAAAGAAAGAAAATATTTATTGTCCAGGTAATATTAAGTAAGCAGGTTCACAGGTTAACAGCAAGTTAAAACGACATGAGTGGCTTAAAATATTACCTACAGCTAGGTTACAATACGGTATTTGCTAGTGAGCCCCAAACTAGACAATTAGTCTGTATCTTGGGGCTCAGAGTATGAATTCCAGAGTGGAGACTAGAGAGGTGATTTCAGGTATGGTATGGTTGTAGTGTAAGGTAATAGTGTAATGCTTGATAAAATTGGGTACAAGCAAAGATTTACAGAACAAAATCATAATCCGATACATTTGTCCTAGTGGTCAAAAGTCACTCACTCTAGTGTCGGAAGCCTCTGCGTGTCAAAAAAAATCACTTTATGACTTATCAGGTCTACTTTACACAAAAAGCGTAATAAACTGAGTGCTATAATAATTCGGAGGCAAAGTACATTAAACATTATTTTCTTTTAAAATGTACTTAAAACAAACACTTGAAACTGATACCTAGCCATAAACGGTGACACGGACAATAATTAGTAGCGAATAAAATTCTAAAATAGTTATTACTGTCCGAGACAAGTTTTGCTTAATTTGTTTAGTTTTCAATATTGATTTACCTGATTTGAACTATATTAGGTTTTTCAGGCTTAATCCACTTTTTGGAAATCGGATCTGGCAACACTGACCAAACTGGCCACCTACCGAGCGATAGCTGTACTAAAGTAATAAAAATGAATTCATTTTAATAAATTTAATTCATTTTTACTATTTGATGTTCCCAATTGCCGCTCTAATTTTGCTATATTATGCTAGATGGCGTCACTGAGACATGGAATCACAGTTTTCTAGTCTACCACATTTCTTTGCAGAACCTCTCTATTGTACCTATCTTAAATCTCTTTGGGTACAAGTATTTTCCATAGCCGAGAGAACAAATTGAAAAAATCCAGCTGTCTTTACTTAATCCAACAGTGTCCCAAAAAGACTTAAAAGCACAAACAAAATTCGTACCACTACATCAACGCAATATATTGACATTTCGAAACGGCAAAAAAACTCGAGATCCAAAGGCCGTTGAGAGATCGAATGGAAAAAACCCCGCAAAAGATATAAATATTTATAAGACTGACAGAGTTTCTATTGTTTTTTATTTATCAGAATATCTTGTTTCATTCAAGTTTTACGAATTTACTTAGTTTTATAGCTTCATAATTATATGGCGATTTTACAGGAAAAATATGCCTATCTTTTATTTTAATTCTTATAAAGATACGCATTTTCTTATTGATTTAAGATACATGTTTAATTCTATAATAAGCAAAGTAATACGATAGGACGAACAGTAGGAAACTGATTATTGTTTTAAGAAACGGGATTTGCTCTCTCCCATTCCGCGTAAACAACATTACCGTAGATAAATCTGGATACCATTACTTTACGTAAAAAAATGTTGGAAAATTGGATGTGCTTCACGTGCACTCGAACCTACAAAATTTAAACTCCAAAATGTACTTTGCGAGCCTAGAATGTGTCAAAAACCTTTTTATTTCATAAGGCGTTTTATTGCTACGGTAATATTTTTCTTGTATTTACTAACATCACCCAAATCATTCCAACAGTGTCATATAAGAAAACAATGAAACAAAATTAATGTTATGCAAGAACCTGCATAGGCCCCGACGAGATTCGAACTCGTGATCTCCTGTTTACTAGACAGGCGCTTTAACCAACTAAGCCACGGCGCCACATGATATGACATGCGTACAATCGACCCTTGTTTTAGCCACCGAAGTGACGGAAGAAATGCAAAACAGCCTAACAGAGGTTCAATTCCCGTAAAACCCTTATTTTTAAGGACGTTTGCATTCAAATTGCTGTCATATTCTGTCAAAAAAACCACGAATTTCCCAACATTTTTGACATGGATGTCAGTGATTCGACATTGTGACTATATTTAGAAGGTTTTTAATTAAGGGAATCGGCCTGAAGATAGAAAGATTTCTTCTACGCGATGTCAAAAATGAAATAAAGAAATATTACTTTGTCTTCGTAGAGTTGAGATAAAAATAGTGTTACTACGCATGCAGAAGCTTTCAAAAACAACCAACCACAATCATAATAATACCAGTGTATTATTGTCCCACAGCAGGGCAAAGGCCTCTACTCATACAAGGCGATCCAGAGTTCACCACATGTCTCATACAAAATGGTCAACAAAAAACTACACTGTTTTCAGCCAATTCTCAGCCAATATAACATGACACCATATTATCTATTACGTGATATCGAACGATCAACGCATCGATCCAAGTACAGACGCCAGCACATCACACTACTACAATCTGTCAAATTCCTTTAATAGATTTTCAACTTTATCCCTAAAGCATTAGGTTCAAGTTTGATTGGGAAAATTTGACAGTCGGGTAGTTTGATGTGCATCTGTACATAGAAAACACAGGCGAATAAAATTATAAATCAAGATGGAAACTTGTACAACACATAATATGGTAACCAGTCACGTTGGTTATATCTTTAATGGAAATTCAGATCAGTTCGAAAGTCTGACTGGTTTGAAGGTAAACATGATGATGCTGAGAATTTTTTAATGGTTAGGGATAAATACCAGTAATTAGTAAAGTCAAGTGAGGTCAAGTGAGGTCTTAGAATCCTAAGAGGTTAAGATGAATAGGATTTGGCCTTAAGAACATACTTGGGTAATGTTTAGACTTCGTTTAGTTGTGCTTGGCCATTTTTTATCAACGCTCTTTTTATTTATTTTTTTATTAATAAGAACTAAAGTTCTTAGTAATTGATTACAATCTAGCCTAATAGACTATTAAGCAATTTAACTCTAACTTCATATTTTATAAGGTATATTATGTTATAACTAACAATTGTGTCAATTTACACTTTTACCCAGTTTCGTAGCACTTTCTTAGGGTCTGATAATCTGCGCTCCTTTTAAATCGTTATTGTAATCATAAGATTATAGATTTAATGAATTTAAGGAAAATTATTAGATAGTGTAATTTTTAAGACAAAACTATATTATTCATTATCATTCATATTATTACTATATCAATACGTCATATATTTTATTTATTATAAATATTTTTTATGTTATGTGTTTCAGTGGTATAGCAATTAATTATAATATAAATGATATTATTTAAAATGATGATCGTCTAATATATAATACGTATTCAACTAGTTTCTTCCACTAAAAGATAACGTTGAACAAACTGTATGTATCCAATCAACGACAAAAGAACATTCCTAACCAAAATCGCTTAAAAGGTGCTTTTAAACCATATCTTGTGACATGTTCAAACAACAATGAACATGCCCAAAGCTAATGATATCCATCACGAGTTCTTAGTCATATTCAACAAGGTGCTTACGACCAAACCGCTAGGAATCCATCCATTGCTTCTTAAATGCACAAGAAAGCTGTCAAAGTTGTGAGTAATCGATCAATGGACGACTGTTATTCGTTTTGATCGTTTATCATAAATACCCAGGATTAGGGATGGTATTCAAGTGTATAATCACTACAAAAAGTGATGCTCAGGTAAATATGTAGTAGGTAGGACAGAGATGGACATATATATTGGTTAGGGATGAATAGTTCTCGAAAAGAATGTAAACCATTTGATATATCGGAAATCCATTTGGCCACTCCATATTCTTTGGTTTGAAAAGTTAAATTTTTTGTACAACGATGCTATAAAAACATCTTCACCATTCGAAATAAAGCCATTAAAAATTTCTCACACGCAAATTAAATTCCAACATACAAACCGCTAATTCTTGTAACCTTTGCATGCAAGGCTGCCAGTTACCGCTAATCAAGAGATTCAAAAAATGTGGCACCTTCATCTGACTATGTAAGTACTGTCAACCGCAATTAATACTTAACACTTGAACTACGAAAAACGCTCACTGCTTCGAAATGAAGAGTAAAATTGTTGAGATATACGAGTGGTTGACTGTACTCGTCGCGTGCGCCGCTGCGCATCTAAGCGGCCTTGACAGCGTGACTTTTGAGAGCCAACTAAATGTCGGGATCGGTAATATCAAAGGCCAAAGCCATTAAAATATCATAATACTAATAATGTGATTCGTATTACATGTATTGTAATGAAATAGACATCCGAATAATTGTTGCGCTTGTATAGATGCGTTTGATATTGTTGATTGATAAGGAATTGTTATCAGATTGGTTTACGATTTAAAAAGATACAAATAATCTTTCCTCGTATATATGTATTTATTTGAATGTCGCCATTTTCCCTACTAGAAGTTGCACGTTTGCGTAGTGTATCTATGAAGGGTACTATGATTTTTTGGGTGCGTCATCCTTAAAATGTACTAAAACGGAAACAGTTTTTTTTATTACAATTTGTCAAACAATATTAAACCTCTGTTATTATTTTGTGGCAAGATAATAATTTTTTGTTAGCCAATTTTGTGTCTCATTGCTGAGAAAAGCCCTTCCCTTTTCTTCCATACCTCGCTTGGTTGTTCTATACAGGCTGATTTTTTAAAGACCAGCCAAATTTAAGGATGTGGTACAGACCATCAAACTAAACAACTTTCTCCATGGGACAAATAGCGTAATCGCGAAAATTTTATCAACTGTCCCATAGAAAACTTCAATACCTACTCGACCTAAATGTATGGGACGGCTGAATTTTTATTCGCGATTACGATGTTGGTCCCATGGAGAAAGTTGTTCAGTTTGATGGTCTGTACCACATCCTTAAATTTTGCTGGTCTTTAAAAAATCAGCCTGTATAGTTGTACGTGGATATTCTCAATTGCAACAATATCTAACATAAAATAGCTCCAAGAAAGTTATTTCTAATTGCCTATCAATAATTTTCATTGAGCAATTATTTGTTATTAGTGCAGCTACAGACTGCGTCGATAGAATTATTGATCATGGCTATTAAGTGCTTTTTTACTTAATTTTTTACTAGTTTTTTTATTAATTTCTAGGAAACTGTTATAGTTTTGCAAAAAATAGTTTAATATAGCGTGTTTAAAAACAATATGGCCACACATCAAACTAAACAACTGTCTCCATGGGACCATCGTAATCGCAAAAAATTATAATCTGTCCCCATAAACACATCAATCATCATTTCAGCTGAAAGTTGTCCACTGCTGGATATAGGCCCCAAAGCACCTCCACTTCGACCGGTTCTGTGCTTCCCGCATTCAGCGGATTCCTGTGGCCTTCAAACACATCAAAACCTACTCGAAAATTATCAGTAGTTCTATACATTTGGTTCGAGTTCAGATGTTTGGTTGAAGCTTGATGGTCTGTGCCACACCCTTAAATAAGGCTACACCATTCTAATTAATGCTATATAATTGTGTTGAACACATTATAATATGAACCTTCCGGAATAAGCACAAAGCATAATATCAGCCTATAACGTTCCCACTGCTGGGACACAGGCCTCCTCTCTGTTAGAAGGAACCTTCGGGAATAATTTTTCAAAATGATCGTGAAACCCGCATTTAAATTCTGTGGCGCCGATTCCCTTGTTCACAAACTAAACTAAATTTCAGTGCATCTTTTTCTTTCTATTTCATTAAGAAAAGGACACAAGATAAATATTAGTTTAGTCCTGTCAAATTAAGATAATCCATAGCAAGTTTAAACGTGATTATAAACATGGCTACTAAAAATACGTCACTTTACGTCAGGCGCTGACTAATTTGACAGGACTAAACTAATACCTATCTTCTGTCCTTTTCTTAATGAAAGAGAAAGAAAAAGATGCACTGAACTTAAATTTAGTATAGTTTGTGAACACGGGAATCGGCGTCATTATGTAGTTTAGTTTAACGTAAAAAGTAGCTCTTGGTTCCTTTAATAATACTGAATGTATTATATTACATAAATAAATGAACTAAGAGCTACTGATTCGCGTTAGTTAAACGTTTAAAAATCAGTAAATCATCATTCTTTTAAAAATAAATGCAGTTTCGCTTTACCGTTTAAAAACGCATTTTTTATGCGCAATTTCATGATATTAACAATGATCATAAAATTAACAATATAGGCAGTGTATAATTATTATCGTAGGGTTAAAATAATTACTTGAGTAGGAAAAAACTTGCGTATTTGCACCTGTCTAATACCCTTGACCGTTTGTTAATTAAAATACAACTATGTCTTAGTAATTGAGTACGGGTCCGTATTTAGAAACAAAAAATAATCACCTTAATGGCTTTGATTAACAATTATTTTCACAATCTTAATTTTTAATCGAAATTATAATTAGTTTTAACTTTAAGAGGTGTGTTAGGTATATAGATGTTGGCTGCGGGTTGTTCGAAAGAGATACCGTGGCCCCTGGCACAGGCAACTGAAGGAACACGGGTGGGTTTTAGTCAGTAAAAGTCTGACACTCCCTTCTGCTCCGCCCAGAGCGGGAGGAGTCATTTGATGATTTCCCACCCAGAAAAAAAAAAAAAAAGGTATATAGATGGTTGTAGTATTGCATTATTATTTGTCTATGTAAAATATTTATTTAGCCCATAATGTTTCACTACTTTGGCCAAAAAATTTCTTCCCTCTTTTTCCACAACGATTTTTCCGTAGGGGTTGAGTTTTTTGCCCATTCTTCGCCATACGAAAACTACCAGTTGGGAAGGGGCGACTAGAATCAATTCTAATTTATTGTAAATTTCGCAAAAGACTAAACGGGGAAAAATTAGACTGATTTAATAGAAAAGCATATAATATAATTTTGTTTAAAAAAATCTCTAAAGGTAGGTTACAAGGTCTTTATTTAAAAGCCTATAAAATATTAATAACATTAGCAAAATCTGTAAAAGTCTAACAATCACACAATAAAAAGCTCTTATACCAATAAAATTAACAATAATATAAAAGTCATTACAAACATGTAATGCAGTTTATATTTATAGCCCATTTACATGGATTTCAACATGAATGTCAAGTTTCTTATTTTAATAACATTGGCAGTAAGTAGGTTTTAGCACCTTGAACTATCTAATAACAGAGATATTATTATATTGTACAGTTACGTTACTATTACGGATTAATAATAATAATATATAGTGGTAAATCTAATAATAATATGTAATCCCAGGTACGAACTGGCCATTTTTTAACGCGACGATGTTTTATTGCGCATTGGATTTTCAACTCTAGGTGTTGAGCCGAGGTTTCAGAATCCAACAAAGTGAATTCCAGCGCGTCAAAAAATACAGTGTTGGATTTTCAACTCTCTGCGCTGAGCAGTGCGTTGAAAATGCAGTGCGCGATAAAAAACGCCCGATACAAGGGCTACTCGTAAGTGAAGTATTAGTTCGAGTTTACACGCTACATGTAGGTTAGAATGTTTAGAATAGAATAGAATAGAATACTCTTTATTGTACACTATACAAATACATAAATATATACAAAGGGTGACACTATGGGCGGTCTTATCGCTAAGAGCGATCTTTTAAAGGCAACCTTTGGATGGATTAAAATTAAGGAGAGACAAATATAGTGGGTAGTCTGTGGTGTATACCATTTACATTATAAAATTAATATGTACATAAAGTATATTTTACTCAACTAAATAAATATATACATAATAAATAAACATGAAACAAAAACAAAGAAGAAAAAAATTGTCAAAAAAATAATAAATGGTTTATTATGTCAATATTGGATTAATACGCCAGATGACTCAAAGAAATCAAACAATGGTTTTACAATCATAAATGGTAGTTTTTCTGTATTTTTTTTTTCGTGTTTTTAATCTGGGTCAATACGTTTTACCTTTTTTTTTTCTTTCTTACTTAGATTTAGAAAGAGTTTTGATACCGTATGCATTTCGCTAGAGATACTGACACTGATGTGATTCACAATTGATTAAACCAATTACACTTTGTCCGACCTAAGATCGATCCCAGGACGCCACGGTCAGTACTCGCTCCTACGATCACTTTACCAACGAACCTGTCCAATTTTAATAAACTTAAGTACCTACATTTATGTACTTGTACATTCAGGGAAATATTTTTTAAGCAAATTGATCCGTACATCAATTTGCATTGTTATAGCCATCATAAAACTGTCAAAGAATGATAGTTGCGATTTGAATATACGCCCAATTTAAGTTCATCATCATCATCGTTTCAGCCGAAAGACATCCATTGCTGGACATAGATCTTTCGAAGTACCTCCATTTCGACCGGTTCTGTGCTTTCTGCATCCAGCGGATTCCTGCGGCCTTCACAAGGTCCAAGGTCCACCTTGTGGGAGGCATTCCAACTCTACGTCTTCCGATACGCGGTCGCCACTCCAGAACCTTTCGGCCCCATCGGTCATCTGTTCTGCGAGCAATGTGCTCTACCTACTGCCACTTAAGTCTGGCAATTCTTCGGTCTATGTCGGTCAAACTAACAATCAAAGTTAATCAATTTTCCTGATTTTGCTTATTCTTAAATAAACTGTTTTACGGATCTCGAATGGTAAACATACACATCGCCTGTCACCTGTCGCCTGTCAACCGGTGCAAGTCGAACGGGGGTAATGTGTCATTACGGTGCAAGAGATAGACTTATAACATAACCTGTTAGTTAGGCTGCAGACACACTGGTAGTAACTTCGCTTACACGTTTCTACGGCTACATAATCAACCTATAATGTTCCCACTGCTGGGACAAAGGGTTCCTCTCGGTGAAAGGGAGTGGGCCGTAATCCGCACGCGGGCCCAGTGCGGGTTGGTAGATGTCTCAAGTCTTGGAATTTTTGGTTCTAGAATATGGCGGTTTCCTCACGATGTTTTCCTATACCGTTTTGAGATCATTGGTAATGAAATAATTTACACAATATAAAGTGCCTGCTTAGGTTCGAAGCCACGACCAACTCGTAAGTCATGGCCATTACCACGGGGCCACCACTGCTCTCCATTGATTTTCGTTTTCGTCGGTAATTAAAACAAATTTGGCTGTTTAATACAAACGCACAGTACCTATACGTATACGGTCATAATGCATGGATCCGCAGAGTATTTTGAATAACTGATGGAGAATTTGCCCGTCGGTGTCCCTTACATCCTATTTATATCGGACTTGTAGAACCATTCATTTGGTTCGAGAGCAATGTCACCTAATACGCGTTGATACAGCTGTAAAACTACGGTTTCCCAGAAGAGCGATGGCCGCCACATGGAAATGATGGCACCAGGGTTTGATTTTACGGTGTTAAAAAACGTTCTTTAGGAAAGCACGCCAATTTACTATAATATATTATAACGTTTCAGTGACGGTGTTCGCTAGTAAATTACGGACGCTGTATGGCGGCCACTGTAGTCTTAGGAAACCTTAAATCAAAATCAAAAGCATGTATTCAAACTATGCTGAGAATCAGCACTTTTTTAACGTCAAAATTACAAAAGACAGTCCTCCAAAACGCTCGCTCTTCACTACTTCCTTGTGCTCTAGGAATGACTTGCTTAAGCAACAAGTGAAGCTTCTCCTCTGAGTCGGAGTCCTCCTCCTGAGTGTGTCTTTGGCCGTGCATAGACATGACATCTTATATCTTATTTACCATGCTCAACTGCTCACGTGTCTATGTATTTATCTTGGCATGTAATTGCTGTATGTAAATAAGGGCTGATTGGATTCTTGCGTCCTGGCAGTTTGACGCGGGGCCTACCTGAAGATATATTTTATGTTTTGGTACTAAATTATTGGACGAAACAAAGCAAACTCTTTTTTCGTGAAACCTCGCACGTTTAATAGAAATTAAAAGGGTTTGAAGATTTCTCTATGGAGCCTGGCCGTACCTTTTGTAGCGCCATTTTGTTTTTTTTTTCAAAATGGCTGAGAAAATCAAAATGACAAGCAAGCAAGAATAAATAATAAGTGCTAATTTATGGTAGGAATTTAATAAAAAGGAACTTACTAAAGTCTAGTTTCTCAGATTGGGCAGACAAAATTATTAAAACACGTCGCCTACACAATATACCTTTAATACCTTTCAGTAGTAGGATTTGAAACATTAATATTTATTAAATAAAAAAAAACTATAGTGGCTTACTTAAACACCAGCTTCTTTTATCGACGTTAAAATATCTTTGACTGATTTCTATTTAAGGATTTTTATTAGATCAAGAATAGACTCTTAATCGAAGATCATAGGTAAGTTAATAAAATCAGAAATACCACAAAACTATTATATTGAAAAAGAAAACAGAACTCTTTTCGCATAACCTTGCCATATACAAAGAATTATAAAAATTAAAAAAAAACTATACTTTTTCTGGACAAAAGTAATTATCAACCACGATTAATCATTCCGTTGAAGCGATAACTGCACTAATTGCTTATTCTATGAAATTAAATAATACCTAAAGAATATTTTTTAAAAAGTAGCTATAAAAGGACTACCATGAATAAAATTCAGACATAATTGCAACTGACGATAGTCTTAATAACATCAAGAACAGCGTATAAAAAATGCAAAAAGTTAAAAAGTTACTCTTCAAAGATGACACGCTCGTGTAAGGGCTGATTTTTCAATCAACAGATAATTTTTATTCGCTGAATAAAATTGACGTCTGACAGTTTTGTTTTTGGAAGAACTACCAAAAATTCAAAATTATTCCTCCGATAAAATTATCTGGCGCTGGAAAAATCGGCCTTAAGTTAACAAAAACTAAGGGCTGATTTTACCATCGCCAGAAAACTTTTATTCGAGGAATAAAATTGACGTTTGACATTTTTTGAATAAAATAACCGTCAAAATTTCAAAATCATTACTCGAATAAAGTTATCAGATGATTGAAAAATCAGCCCTAAATCATAAATACTTATATTACTACTTCAGAAATAAAATTATATTTTATCAACTCTTTCAGAGGCAACATCCAAAGAGTAACGGAATTAAGTTATGTGAAAATCCTACGTTTTCATTTAGTAATCGTAAATGCGTGGCCTGGCAAGGAACTCGGGGAGGGCCGTTCGAAATACACGAATTTACATAGTTTGGTACAAATTGTGACATATGTATTTTGTATGAGCACTGGTACGGCCTTTCTTTGGATACATTCGGGGATCAGTTTTTACGAGTTGGGACATAGTATTATATCTGTATTTATGGGGTTTGTTGCGTTGGTGCGTACTTTTTGTTTTACATTTTTTTTAACAAAGTGATTTAACCCGAACCCTGTAGGTGTTGGTGCACGACTTTACCACTCTATCTCAATATTTAATATTTCTTTGAATTACGTTTATGGGTTAAAAACAGGCCTAATATAATTTTCACAAGAATATTGTATGCCTGCATAAGCTTCGAATAATTGTAGTTTTTTTTTTTTTGTGTAGTTAAAATTTTGTAATATCAAGTATGTATTTTATCTACAGTCGAGGGTAATAATCACACTACCACAATCTACAAAATACAGAACCCTGATCACTACATTTCTGACTAAAATGCACTTGCTTTTCTTCGAAGACGTGTCTGAATATGCTATGAAGGTAATTAACAAAATTAATATTATTTTATCAGAGTGAAATGAAATGAAATTGTATATAATTTTAATAGGATAATATTGTATATATAAATATATTTAAAAAAATAAGCTAGATGGAGTGACATTTCCTATCTGATCCCTGAGAAAAAATGGCGAAACAAACAAAGGGTCAAAGTCTCTTTTAAAGTCCAAACATAATCTTTGACAGACCATGTGAGGACACTGGCTTAGCGACACTACATGAGATTAGCGTCTGGAATGGTATTCTAAGGTCTATTTTCTACCTAGTATTGAGAATTTTATATTTTTTTACAGACACACAGGAAAGTTAATTTCATCTCCCACCGCTTTACCTTGTTCTTGACAGGCCAGATGTTTGGAGGCATAATCCTGTATAACTTTATTCCTATGTGGAAAAACTATTCTGCAGGAAATTACAAACAAAAAATCCTCTACAACACAACGTATGAGCATTCCCTGTACCTGTCTGTGCCAGTACTAAAAATTTATACGCACTTCGATGCGTATATGGTTGCTTGGACTTATAATTGGTAAGTTCGTTTTGAAAATTTTGTGTTATCTGGTCGGAATTTAACAACTCATTCATGACAACAGTTTCGTGAAGGTGCTTATGGTTAATCAAACGAATTCAGACCATGCAAGCAGAGACAGTGGAAACAGCCGCGACTTACGAGGTCGTAGGTTTGAGCCCAGACAAGCACTTTACTTTGTGTAAATTATTTTATCACCTCGCTCCCAAAACGTTGAAGAAAATCATCATGAGGAAACCGGCATGTTCTAGAACGGAAAATTCGAAGACTTGCCATATCCGCCAATCCGCACTGCTGGGCCCGCGTGGTGGATAACGGTTCCTCTATCATAAAGGAAGCCTGTATCCCAGCAGTGGGAACATTATAGGCGGATTATGCTGTTATGCTCAGCGGTGGCAGCGGTGATTGTAATCTTCAAGTACCCATAAGAAATAAGACTTATGTTAAGAAAACCTCAATCAAAATAGTTTTTTCTTCTTCAGGATAATGTCATTCCTGTGTTCGACGACTTTGTGTATGTTGGATTTGCTACTATTTGTGATAGTTTTCAATATCTGGGGACATTTGAAAATACTACTTCATGATCTAGAAACTTTTCCATTGCCTGCTAATAAAATCGCTTTATCAATGGACTGTAGACACGCTACTGTAAATGCAGGAATGTTTTCCGAAGAAGAATTGAAAATTATTTTAGAAAAATTGAAACAGTGCATAGATTATCACCGACATATTAAGGAGTAAGTTGTATTAAATATTAAAAAGTACTCTGATATTGTCTTTATTTTTGTTTAGCTGTTTTGTTTGGCAGACCATAGAACCCGCAAGAGTTAACTTGAGACTTCGCTTGAATGACGTATGCGCGCGGTACCACAGAATAACTAATTCGATACTGAGGTCTCGATGGCGAGAGCGGTAACTGTGGGGGTCGCGGAGGGGCTTTCAAGTTAACTCTTGCGGGTAGTACCTACAAATATGCATTTGTCTCAAATTCATATTCGACAACAAGTTGCTGCACTATATTCATTTGCTTTAAAACAATATTTATTCTAGGGATTTCTCTTATTTCAGTTTCACTGATAAAATGTCAGAAACTTTTGGTCCGATGTTGTTAATTTATTACATGTTTCATCAAGTGAGCGGGTGTTTACTGCTTCTTGAATGTTCTCAAATGGTCAGTAATAATAAAAATATATTATTTATTCCTCTTTTCTTCACCAACTTAAAAAAAAAACACCGATTTCTGAAATTAAATCGTGTTTTATTTTAACATTTTTTTAGATACTGTGGTCTAACTTGAATATCATCATTACTGTTTCAGACAGCAGAAGCCTTGGTACGATACTTACCTTTGTCAGCCGTAGTTTTTCAACAGTTAATTTTGCTGTCAGTCATATTTGAGTTAGTAGGATCTACGGTAAGAACCAATGGGTCACCTTACTGCTAATTTTTTCCACTATAGGGACAAATTGCTAACAAAAAGGTAAACATATTAAAAATATAGGATAAAATATTTAAAAAAAAAGTACGGTAAGAAACCAATTACACAACTAAAATAATAATAAAAAATATGAATCTTATGCAATACTTTACTGCATTGGTATTGAAGTTCAGTCAAAATATTTTCAGAGTGAAAAACTGAAGGACGCCGTTTACGGTGTGCCGTGGCAATATATGGACACAAATAACAAGAAGATCGTTTCCATATTTCTGTACAACGTTCAGGAACCAATACAGGTGAAGGCAATGGGAGTAGTCAGTGTAGGAGTCACTACTATGGCCACGGTAAGGTTTTGAGCAGGTTCCACGAAAAATATTTAACTTTTCGTAATATTTTCAGTCTACTGGTACTTATGTTTTGTTAATGTTTTTCAGATTTTGAAAACGTCGCTGTCTTATTTTACTTTCCTTCGTAGCATGTAAAATAGTAATAGAGAACACGTACCTATTTGATTAAATAATCTTACTTTTTCACATTATTATAATATTTTTCATGGAAATATTTTGCTTCTTGCATTGTTTACACGTGTTTCAATATTAATTAAATCAATTTTGCTGTGGTCCTTTGTCGTGATTTACCTATATTTTGTTGTCCAATAAAATTCTCAAATAATATTTTTTGGGCTATTATTAAAGTATCCAAAAAGCAACACCAGAAAGTTTTATACAACGACGCAAAATAGAAATGTGATACTTTCGTGTAGTCACAAACATTTGAAAAGTTTATGAAAGAAACTAAATGGCTTAGCATAAGCAGCCAATAATATTCCCACTGTTGGGACACACCTCCTCACAGCGTGAGGAAGAAAAGAGTAATGAGAAATGGCATTGAGTGACGACATATTTCTACGAATAACCATTGTCTGAACAAATCAATGGGAACAGGAAATAATGCGGGTGATGGTGTCATAAAAACATCAAATCTCATAATTGCGATCGTTTTGTTTACATTGACAACTTTCTTTGACTGTTGATTTGAAAAAAACTAGGAAATAGATAATAATTGTTGTTCTGTGGAATTGAAGTTTGGTCGGGTTTAATAACAATTAAGAGGGAAATACTTACTATTTAAACCATTACTATTTTTTTTTTTTTTTTGAGTATGGGGGGAAATCATCAAATGACCCCTCCCGCTCTGGGTGGAGCAGAAGGGAGTGTCAGACTCTTACTGACTAAAACCCACCCGTGTTCCTTCCTTAGCCCTTTATGTACCAGGGCAGCGGTAAACCTTTCGGACGATCCCGCTACCCCGGCGATCCCGCTACCCCGGAAGAGGGACATACTGCAATGTTGCCAATGTTGTAGGTTGAAAGTGAAGTGGTACCCCTGCATGAGAGCCTTGGTGTGGTAGTGTAGTGATTCTACAGTTTGTTATATTAAATGTCCGCTAAACGCGAGAATCATGCACGGTGCCATATTTTAGTAATTAGATTGAAATTACTAGTCACAGAAACAACTATGATTTAAGATTTTTTTTGTAGAAACGTGGAAATTACATAACCATTCAAGTCATGTCCTATTTTTTAAATGAAAAACGACTAACATTATAAGTTATTTTCGAGCTATCTAAGTATCTTTCATGTTGTACCTGCCATGTTTTGTTTGTCTCCTCATCACCCTAAGGATGACTGGTACAAAATACCTCAAGCGTTAAAACCGCCTTCGCAGATATAGTATTTTTTAACTGGTGTATAAATTAATCTATACTAGTAATATAATATTATAAAGGGGTAAAATTTGTTTGTTAGTTTGTATGTAGGGGGTAATCTCCGGAACTCCCAGTCGGATTTGAAAAAATATTTTTGCATTTGTTAGCCCAATTCTTGAGGAAGGTTATAGACATTTAACATCACGCTACCAACCCTTAGGAGCCAAGCAAAAGGAAAAAAAGTCAGATAGAACGCTAAAACGATGTAGTAGCACGGGCGGGCGATGCGATACGACTTGATGGGTCGGGTGCCGAGATCTGAAGATCTGAAGATCAGAAGCTGGTAAATAAATAAATGAACATTGGTCTTGCAATTCCACTATTGAATCAGAGCTGAACATTTTTTTTTTATAATTGGGTATGCCCTAAATATTTTCACGATTGTGTCCAGTTATGTGATGAAATTTTCTAAGTGAGGCAAATCGAATTAAGAAAAGTCAACGAGGCTTGACAGTTCATAGTTTTCCATGGTTTGTTAAATTTCAAAGGGACAAAATTTTGAAACTGTGTTGGGTATTTTATTTCATTAGAATTTGTCCAGCGCTGTGACACGTCATTTTAAATGTCGCAGCTCCTTGCTGAGATAGGTGTTTTTTGGCCTCGTACAAGACTTTCTGTTTATATTTTCTTCATTTTTTTTTAAATAGGATTTTGTTTTTTTATGTTTCTACTAGCTGCACCCCGCGATTTCATCCGCATGAGTCACAATCCCGTGGAAATATCGGGATAAAAATATCTTATGTTCTAACCCAGGTCATGGTCTACCTATTTGCAAAATATCATCCAAATCTGCCCAGCTGTTTTAGCGCGAAAGCGTAAAATAATATTAGTTAGAGTGATTGTGTTTAGTTTAGTTTGTGATCTTCCTGTGCGATTCCCAATAAATTTATTTTCGTTTTATTTCATTGTTTTGTGACATTTGATAAGAATATATCTTTTTACCGATATCGGCACTAGTAAAAACGGAAGTTTTTCTATACGCGTATGTTGGTCGTCATCTTGGAGATTTTATCATAAAAATTGTACTGAACATTTTTATATCAAAGCTATAAAAGTTATTGTGCGGGTATTTTCACTCGTAAACAAGTTAGAAACGGTTTATATTACTGTTAGAAGATTACCTGTTATATTTCACATTACACTCTTTACCCACCCACGGCGCAATAAAGTAGTTTTAAGTTTTTTTTTCTTTTCTCTAGAGACAAGCGCCGTGACACTTAAGCCAGTCTATCTTTCTATCTCATATCTTTATATCTTTCAGTCTATTATTGGTTTTATGTAATATTTAAAAACTTTAGGTATACCCTGTCCATTAGGTAAACCGTTTTTTGACAGATGAAACTAGTGATTGCAGCAACACACAATACATTGATTGACACGTACGGTATTGTAGTTTGTAAGAAGCCATAAATATGATAATTCAATAAGATAAGGCAGTTTATATATTTATTTTATTACGCATTTCATAGTTAATTTTTACATAATCTGGAATATGTACGTTGTAAGACAGCTGTCAAAAAACGGTTAACTTAATGGACAGGGTATAGTAATGTAACAAATGATTGGTTTAGCATTAGGCTCCTGTCCCATTGTCGGCGATTAACGAGAAGCGAGTAGAGCTAGCAACTCAAACGAGTTGGCGAGAAACGAGCAGCGAGTGAGCGACGGCGACGAGTGTACGTATGTACATATATACGTTTCTTAAGCGTGAGAATCGCTTTCTTGTCGGCGCTGGGACAGGTCGCTTACACAGCTAAAGTGTCCAACAGTATTGTTAAAAATTTTGGATCTTTATTGAAACTTTCTTTAACATATCGCGACATATTCGCCAAAAAGGTAAACAAATATGAGTTTAAGGAAAAATAACTAATTCCTACATAATAAAGTTCAGTTTACGCTACCACTTCAAACATTTTTATAACTTTTTTAATAGTGCTAGTCACTCTGAAATCAACTTAATTTCCATTAGTATAAAGTTTATATTTGTTTAACTTTAAATAACGTCTATTTGAAACATAAATAAAATTAATTCATTGCTTAGCTAGCTTCTAACCGTGACTTTGTCCGCGTGAAATGTTAACATTTAAGTAAAACCGAAAGAAGTAAAGAAGGGGGAAGGGTGCCGTCGCATTGCCTGCCCAAGGTTTTGCTTCGTTTTCGCTTAGCATTATTTCTGACTTTTTTCATTTTGTTCGGCTCCTAAGACTCCTGACGTAATGTTAAATACTCTTCCTCAAGAGTTGAGTTATCAAACGCGAAAATATTTATTAAAACCCGTCTGGTGTTTCCAGAGATTAGCGCGTTCAAACAAACAAACACTTTCTTCAGCTTCATTATTAGTATAGATAAGAACTCAAACTTGAATATGTAGAAGTTTTTATTTTTAACATATTATTCCCATTTATCTGTTTTTCTAATGACGTTAATGATTTCGACACAAGACACACGTAATAATTACTAAAATATTCCTAATCGCCGGATGCGCAATTCGTTTGACGGTAAATTGGTCATTTTAGTTGATTTATTTCAAATATTTAAGACAAGTCATGATGGCTATGATAATAACGCTTTAATGGTCAGCAGGTGGAAATCTGTATTTTGTAATCATTGGCTAAACGATAAAAACCCTGGGTTTTAAACCAAAAAATGCATATTTTTGTCATTTTTACCCGACTGCCGCGAAGCCCAAAAGGAGGGCAATTTTTATTATTTGTATTATGTACTTATTGCAAAATATACATAATACATTTACAGAGTTATAACGGCCTTCAATAAGTATAGATAACTAAATGAAAGCCGAAAGGCAAGTATTAAATAATAAAAAAATAAAAGAAAGAAAATATATTTATTAGGACTCGCATAGTAATATCACAAACTAAACACACTTATAGAAATAAATAAAAAAAACATTCAGCTTGGTGAAGAACAAAGCGTTTTCAGCAGTAGGTACCTATTTACATATACATACAGTCGATCACAACATCCTACAAAACTACCTGGATCCTACATCCTACAAACTCACAACATGTCTAATACAAACTCGTCAAATCAGTCGCCTGCACAACCGATGGATCGTGAAAAATATTCAGTGTTTACGCACATTGGTAGCGTGACAACCGATCATTGTGGATAATGGCTACATACTTCAAAATGAAATATGCTGTATATGCAAAATGAGATCCCAATGAGATGTAGCGTGTCCATTAATGTGTTGTCAAGAAAGTTTAGTATTCACATTAATATACATAATTATGAATGGGAATCATCGCTTGTGTGTTACGTCTTTACGGCTAAAGGCTGCTGCTGCTACTGATGAACCATGTTGATGGACTTTGGTGGAATTATGTAAATAAAAACCTAAAAAAAAAACTATTACTTGCGTTATTTGTTTTACAAAATTTTGGAGCACGTGGCAAGTATCCGTAATAATTAAGATGCCCAGAAAAGAACACAGTTTGATATCACCATTACTATTAATAAAAATATATTATTATAATGTTAAATTTTGATGTGGTTTTCACCATCATTTAGAGCGGAATATATTCGGGAAGGTTTATTTTTATAATACATTAATATTTAACTTAGTTAAAGAACAGAAATTTCGATGTTTTAATAACGTGTGAAGTTGCTAGAAAAATACAAAATAAAAAAACCCCGCGCTTACTTTAAAAAGGTATGTAAGGGGCTTTAGGAAATCTACTTTCACTGGGTACAATATATCTGAAAAATGGTTTCTTGACCGGGGAAACCGAGACGAACCTACTACAATCATGTAGAAAGTGCAAGTACTACAACGACTACATTGTAATGTATGTGTAATGTTTAAAAATTGCTATTGTAAGCAAATGGCAATTTTCACTGTATTGCTTTAAGCGAATAATGTTAGGTTTTTTATTGCCAGGGTGTGTCTTATGACCTATAATAGCATAAATTGAGTGTACACGTCTTTTTACTTGCTAAAACACACACACACAATTCGGCACACATTATTGTAGTTAAAACATTATTTTCAGTTTTTATTTTGTGATTCACGAACTGTGTCCAAATAAACGTTGTTCTTTCTTAATTTTCTTAACATGATTACCTATCTATACATAGTCTAAAACGAAGTCGATTTAGTGCTGAGCCATACCAGTATTTATATTTAAGAAACGTTGAAAAAAGGCATAAAACTATAACCTAAAACATTATTTTGTCTGTAGATTATAATGATTATTTTGTGAAAATACAGGGTGGCCGGGACATCGACGCGCAAACTGTAACCATGAATTCAGCACATTATTCTAAACACCCTAGCGTAGAAACTTTACGTCGGTCATTAAAAAAATCTGCTGTTTTATAGAAAAGTGCAATACCTAGGTGATCAAAATGTATGGGAACCGCAATTTTTGAAGTGAAAACTTCTTTAGCGGCGTTGTGCACTTTTTTGTGATGGATAAAAAATGTTAAACTCGCGCCAGGACACGTGACCTGATCGAAAATTCGTAACACGGAGCTCGCGTCAGGACACGTGACCTGATCGAAAATTCGTAAGACGGAGGGAGAGTATACCGCATTCCAAAATATCAAAAATGCACAACGTTATTATTCAAGTGTTCACTTCTGCCGGCACTCCCGGAGTGCAACCCGTTTTTTTTTTATAAACCTAAATTTCATCGCAGGGTCCAGAATCATGTAATAAATCCATGGTAGAAAGTTGCGCGTCGATGTTCCTTGCCACCCTGTATTTTTATGACCCAAAAATATAGCAGTTTTGGTGTTGAATCTTATTATATAAAACACAGTACCTACACGAAACTCGAAATATGTAAGCCAAATCTACAGTTCTCATTTAAATGCCACACTTTTCCACTGCACACATAACAGAATCAACCGTTGGTACGGAACATAACTCTAGCTAGCCTATCAAATTCCACTTGCTGGCCAGTAACTTCCACTGGCGGTCGAATGTCGGACATCTGGCCGACAGTGAAAGTATAAAGTGCTATATTTTGTCAACAACCGATGGTTAGGTTACGTCAGAAGAATTTGATTGTCCGTAACTGGTACTGTTGCTAACTGGTAATGAGATGAAGAAAGAAAAAGTATTGGCTTGTTATTTAATTATTGTTTTTGTACAATAATAATAAAAAAGGCGTGGTGGTCCCGAGGTTTATGGATAAAACACAACTTCTGCTTTGACTTCGTCTGCCTGAAATTCCTTGTTTCTCCGCCCCTCGTCGCATCGCATCGCATCGCCCGCGCTATTACTTCGTTTTTGCTTAGCGTTCCTTCTGCCTTTTCCCCTTTGCTCGGCTACTAAGGATCGTGTAGCCTTTCTCAAGACTTGGGCTATCATTTGCAAAAAATATTTTTTCAAACTCGTCTGTTAGTTCCAGAGATTAGCACGCTCAAACAAAAAAGTAAACTCTTCAGCTCTATTATACTAAGTATAGATTTCAATTGTTTGAATTGAAATTAGTAGATAATAACACCAGTCAGTATTATATGTAATTTTAATTTTTTTAAAGTTAGAAAGTCCAGTAGCATTTACGTCATTTAAAATACATATTTATTGTTTATTTTCTGAGCAGAAATGACTAAAATATGTAAACGACGATTGGTTTGTTTATATTCGTCCGTCACACAGTCACACCCGTTTTGCCTCTTATAACGTTTACTATAGAAAGTTAAACCACAGTTCTGAAAGATTAAACTGGTACTAAACCAGGTTAAAACAGCTCCAGGTTTGTTTTGTTGTTGTAACTTATTTTACAAAAAAAAAAAAAACAACTTAAATATCTTTTAAATTAATAATATAATTATGTATCTATATAAAAATCTATTCAATATGAAAACTTGTCAAAACGAATGTAAAGATGATAAAAACACACAGGTCTGTTTTCAATGAAAATAATATTTCACAATTTGCTGCGCGTAAAAATTAAAGCGATTTTCAAAACATGGACGCGCAAACTGTAACCATGAATTCACACATGGTTATCAAAAAAAATCAGTTGTTTATTTATTTATTTACTTAGGGACAACAAACAGCAGTGTAATAATAAGTAAACAAAGGTTAGTTGTTTCATAGAAAAGTTCAACAGTTCATTCGCGGATAAAATGTAACAGCACTTTTTTTGATAATCGACGAAAAATGTTACTATCTGACCCCCCAGACGTTTTCCTGCCCAAATTTCAATAATTCTTACAAAATTCACATAAAAAATTAATTTTTAAATTTTCTCGGTAACTTTTAATTTTCTTTCCGTAATCACCTGATTCGGACTTGAAACCAAACATTTTCCAAGTCGGTTCACCCGTTCTGAAGTGATGCGCTTACCAACAAACAGCATTTCATTTTTATATAGAATATAACAAAATGAGTTATTAATTTTTAATAACCTTTTACAACTGGTGCTAACAACCTGTTTATGGTTAAATCATAAAAAACGGAAGTAATTAATTACTTTCACTTTTTATAATCAAAGACGATAAATTTATTGTATATTTACGTCATAATCTCATATAATACCATCGGATTATGTCATCTCGATTACGAACTAAATCGATTCTGAATTCATTAATGTATTACTCGTATTTGAGTGATTTATTTTCAATCTTATTATTAAAATACATATATTTTATTTATTTTTTTAGATTGTGTTCGCCAAACTTCAAACGCAATTTCTTTATTGGATACAATTCCGTTTCACTTACAGATATAACACACAAATGAAATTGTTTATTCTGTTAATAGGATATCGGAATCACTTTTAGACGTCATATTAAAAAAAAAATAAGCTCGATGGAGTCTACATTTCCTGTCTGATTACCCCTGAAAAGAAATGGTGAAATAAATGCAGGGGTCAGTCACTTTTAAAGTCCAGCCATAATCTTGGTCGGATCATGTATTGTAGATTAGTCTCTCTAATGGTCTTTTAAAGAAAGAACCATACAGATTTGAATGGACTTGTCCAATCAGTGCAAGCATTGGTCAGTACAGTACGTTCTTAATCTTAACTAAATTAAAAAATATACTTGAAAACACAAAACCCTGGCTTGTCAGTCGTATAAATAATAATAAAGAAAGATGCATTTATTGGAATTACATTACATCATGATCAGCTCAAATAAATATCAACTCACTACAAAATAAGAACAGCATTGCATGAAATTCTTTTCGCTCTTGAAATCATCACGACACACCGGTCGTAACATCTTACTTAACTATTTCGTTCGTTAAAATCAAAACAATACAATTTCACTGCTACACTCTTCAATAATTTATCATCAACTGTGATCTCTATCCGGAACAGTCTTCTATTAGGTATCGTGATGTGAATTGGATAGAGTTTTTGATTGTCACTTGTTTTTGTTCAAATGGACGGATGGGCGACCATCCATTACTTAACGAAACTCCTCCGTGTCACGGAAAGTACTTTAAACCGTTGGTCCCGAAAGTAAAAAGTATTACCTGAGGGGTTGTGCAGGTCGGATAGGCTCCATGTAAATACTGGTATTCAACTGCATCTGGTAAAACTGGAAGCCGAACGAAACATAGTAGGGAAAAGGCTAGGCTAGGGAACACATAATTTTGTTGAAATATTTTGAGCGTGCAGTCGAAAACTAAACCGAAAAAAAACGAATTATTATAGATAATCAGGAATATTAAAACTGACATGTAAATCGCTAAAATTTCCTTTATAATTAAAAATAAAAAGAAAAAAGTACGTAGGAATATGTGATCTGTAGACAGTGAAATTTCAGAGTGAAAATTCAATAGACAAAGACGAGCTACTGTTATTGTTAATAACTAAATTGCATGCTAACGCCGCATTAAAATTAGGAGCTAAGTGAGTGGAAAATTATAATTATTCTTTGTTTTACTTTTATGAATTTAGCGTTATCAGATTTATCAGATTGGACACTTTGGACAGTTTGTTAGCGTTCACTGTTGTAAAACCACACGAACACAGTTTCTTTTAAGCTCGAAAATGACAGCTGCTATTATGGCTCAACTGTCATGTTGACAAAAAAAGTCGAATACAACTGTCATTTTAGTCTAGCAAATTTAAAATCAGACTATAGTATAATTCATTACCGTTAAAGGAATTCATTATCCTCTAATGACAGTAGGGATGATGACAATAAAAACTCTAAAACTCTAAAAAATATTTGTTTGCAAGTAGTGCAAACAATAATATAAAAAGTGTAAAAGCTTAAAAAATTGCTAAGTTATAAACGTTTTGAAATAACTGCTAGACAAAGACGGTACTATCAGAGAAGTGACGTCACGACTATGTAACTTCATACAGCGCCATACATTGTCACACCTCGTGACAAGGACGGAAATAATCCCTTCCAAAAACTTTTCTCTATATTTCCATTCATTTTAATGATTTTTGCGATGATCTCGTTCTTTGAAATTATGTATAATCATTTTTCGAACATTTCGGGTCTTTAGGATGGTCTTGAACTAAGTAAAATATTACAAAAGTAAAACCAAACAAATATGTGTACAGACGCCAACATATCAAGCTACCTGAAACTGTAAAATTTTCCCAATCAACTTTGAACCTAATGTTTTAGCGATAAAGTTGAAAATCATTTTTTTTAAATTGACAGATTGTAGTAGATTGATATGCTGGCGTATGTACCTAATGCTGGAACGATAGCCATTACGTATTTAATTAACAATAGCCACCGGTCTTCATTGTAACACAGAACAGGAGCCAAAGCAAATCGTTCAAAGCATAAAGAATTCATTAAAAAATCCCAATTCGCACCAATATTTGTAAAAAGCGAAAGTTTTTTTTTTTTTTTGTATTGTTTTGACGAACGATTCATATTATTTTGCAGTAGCCGTGATAAAAATTGAGCTGCCCGTTAATTGGACCGATTTGTTCACTGAAGAATGCTTTTTCGTCGTTCGTGCTTTTTTGTCCGTGGATGGGTGACCATCTTTACATGCCAAGTCCCCTCCGTGCCTCGAAAAGCACATTGAGCCCGTCCCGGCTGTCATGTCATCCTTTTCTGTTTTGCTTAGATTTAAATATAGCGGTAACAAAATGTACTGTGCAATTAATCTGCTCGAATGGAGACTAGGGGCGCCAAGCTTATTTAAATCTAATGTCCAGTACAAATAACATTACCATCTTTAAGTAGGTAACTGATCTCTCATCACCCCGAGAATTTCTTCAAGTAAAAAACAAATTGCTGACTCATTCGTTTCTCCTTATCCCGGATAAATCGAATCCAAGTCGATATAAATTTCAATCGACTCGAACCATAATCGATTCTAGAATCGATTATCAAGTCTAGACTTGTACATGCAAATCTGTCAGTTGATCTGGTTATCACTATCAGTTGTCTAGATTTACTGTATCATTTACGTGAAGACATCTGCGCGTGAGTTGTATACAGAGTGCTTTTTAAAGTGCACTGACTTTTGTTTCTTTCTTTAGACTTTGTAAATGCAAGGTCAAGGTACGTCTTCTCTTCAACAATAGATTTGTTGAAGGTTGTGCTGAGAGAGGGAAGCTATTATAAATTGAAGTCGCTTTTCATGTCCGTCTGTGTGACCGCATTGTTCTTCTAAACTATGCGAGGGGTTTCGGACGTATTATACATGGCGAACCCGCTTAATTCGATACAGTTTTCACCACCTTTTAGAGTACTTATTCCGAAAAGTTTATGTGTATAATAGATTAATACGAAACTCACATTTATTTAAAAGATCTCGATGTTTCGTTAAAACTATGCGAAGCAGGGTGGGTCGGTAATTTATTTTATAATTAGCTAATTGTAGAATACGGTGGTAAGAAACTGGTATGAATTGATAATTATTTTCATTGGTTTTTTGCTACATTCTGGCCTCAAATTTACATTCAATTTGGGCTTTAAACTATCATCTATTGACGTCTTGTCAGTTTTTAGCCCCATCCTCTCTCTTAACTATCCTAACAAATATTATAAATGCGAAAGTAAGTTTATTGGTTTGTTACGCTTTCACGCCTAAACGGCTGAGCGGATTTAGATGAAATTTGGCACATGTGTAGAACATGACCTAGATTAGGATATAGGATACTTTTTATCCCGATATTCCCACGGGATCGAGAAATCGGGTGAAACCGCGGGGCGCAGCTAGTTTGTTATATACCTTGTGTATACCTCCCTTCGCCTTCACATTGTCTTCAATTGTACTTTCATTCAAGCAAAACACAATACAATATTCACGTCCGCGTTCCTTCTAAGGCCTAAGGCTCTCTACAACCAATCCTTAACATTGTCGCTGTCAGTATCCAGTTTGCTGATGACAGTAGTCTTTCATATGATTGGCTCGAGCCAATTATGTTAGAACTTTCTCTAAATACAATATATTTTTGTTTATAATATTAGATATTATGTTTGACTCATACCATTCTTGCCTTGATAAGCACGTTAAGCCTTTGGTCCTCTGTCATTTGAAGATTTTGATAGTCGTTACAAGTAGTCAGAAGTCCGAAAAATCTTACCACCAAAGGGTAGAAATGTCATCCGGTAACTGGGTTGTGGAGGTCAGATAGGCGTTCCACGAATGAAATAGACCTGGTTTTCAGCTGCATCCAGTTAGACGGGAAGCCGACCCCAACATAGTTCATGATTTGATATGCTCACCACTTGCTAATAGGAGCAATGGCTTTCATTCTGGCAGTTCAACAACATTCATTGCGTTATTTACAGTGTTGAGGAGACAATTTGTTTGAAATTATGATTAGATGGATAAGAATGGAAATGGATTAAAATGGAATGGATTGGATTCAGATTGGGATGGAAAGTGTATGACGCAATTATTTACTCGAGGCCTAAAGATTCCCAAGTTATAGCTACAAAACAAACAGACTAGGGCAAGGAGTTTAATGCATTTCCAGCCAACAAACCGTATCAACTTTCTTTAAATAGTTCGCTTTTTATTCGTAATGTCAACAAAGATTACGTAAAAATAAAAGTGTTCGCGGTTAATGTAGTATGACGAATACTTTGCCTGTTCTTTGTTTGCAAAACTATATTAGTAAATGTTTCGAAGATTCGTCTGTGAATAATCGATGTTTTCTGCTCATCGTCTGTTTGAAGATTACTCTATATTTTTGTTCTGAAATTACTAAATAATATTGTAATAATAAAGAAAAAACTTCTAAGTTCAGTCTCCGATGAACCATTTCTTTAGTGAAACTATTTTGAAATTACTTAACTTTTAACTAACAAAAATGTTAATAAAATATTTTATACGTAAGGTAACTCAATTACTAAACTTGCTAAATGTTCCTTTATTTGATAAATGCACAATAATATACTGATTGACACCTGAAGGCCAATTGCTGTAATTGAAAACGTTCAAAATCTAGTCGCAATCTCATCTCAGCGACCATCAATGTCAAAAATATATCGAAATTGGAAGTATTCTTGACAGATTGAGACTGAGATCAGAGGGGTAATTCTCGTAATTTTAAGAACGTTCACAGTCTGATCTCAGTCTCAATCTGTCAAAATTACGTCTAATTTCCCTACATTTTGACAAGTTTTTGACATTTGTTTGTCGCTGAGATGAGACCGCGACTAGATTTTGAACGTTTTAAATTACGGGAATACGGGCCCAGACTGTGAACCTTCTTGAAATTACGAGAATTGCCCCTCCGATTATAATTTTTTGAGATATGGAGAATATGTAGATAGGCCAAACAAAGATAAAGGCATGCCTCGATGGATATGATTTAGTATGATGAGCTTTGCGACGTAATCGAGAAACACCTAATTTTACAGTATTTTTATCTTACAAAGCGACACGCGCTTTACTTGTGGTAACTAAGTGTATGTGTGTGTGTGTGTTACCCTCTGAATGTGTGCGTCAGCACGAGTAGCGTGAGCGCATAACACACACACTTCCGACTTCAGCATTGTCACGGATCTTACTGAGAGCTCCTGCGCTTACAGAAACATTCACAGCGCGTTTGTACACTTAGCAAACACAAGTAAAGGGTGCTTCGCTTCGTGAAATAAAAATGTTATAAGAGTTGTAAACTCGTTATTTACACGAGAATACAATCTTTCTGATAGCATAAAATTAAACACTTATCCTCAATTAACAAGACGCTTATAACACTTAATCCCTTCATTATATGGAAAATCATCATTAAAATGTATTACGAAAGTATAAATACATAAATATTCAGTCTCATTCGTTCGAGTTGCCATATTAGAAAATTTGATTACAGCTCAATTTCCTGTTACAAAAACAAAATTATCTGCTAATTTAAACTGCAAATGATTTGCTAAATTCAACCGTAACACTTTAATAATAAGGTATAATAATGATGGGGCACAAATTATAGAAAAGACATGTCGTTTTATTGGAATAACTATCGGATTAGTATAAATTACTCCACATTTGCGAGTATCTTACGTAAGATGTTGCGTCAAGTTTGCATTGAAAAATGTCTGCGTCAGAATCATTGATAGTATAATTAATATTGAGATAGTAAGTCCATTTAAACTTACCTACGTGACTTGTCAAGGGTATGATTTGTTATTGATATATTTTCATTAGTGGAAATATAGTTGCACGAGTGTATATTTGTCGATAAACAATTACGTAGTAAATTGCGTACTTATTACAGTAAACTTTTAAAGCTTTTTTTTTTTAATTTCACAAACAAGCAATTATCAACCCAAAGTTATATGTTCGTATATAACATAGCATCACGCCTACAGAGGGATACCTGTCTATAAATATACTTACATTTTGCCAGTTTTATTTACACTATCATAAGTATAGGTACACGCTTCACGCATACTATCAGAACACAAACAAACACACACACACACACACATACAACCACACAGCACACTTTAATACTTTCAGGCATATTCCATAATTGTTTGTTTTATGTTATTAAAACAAATATATATTTTTTTTTTAATTTTAAACACTAAGCAATTGATTTCTCCATTCTTGAGGGATGCGGCACTATTTCTCTTTACTACAGGCTATTATGTAGCCTATTTAAGAGGACAGTACCCCAACCATTTATGTTGTATACCAGTGTTCATTTCTAAAGTGCAACTGTTTTTATTGTATTACTGCAACACCTTTTATGCAATAAAATTTTTATTCATTATTTATTATTTATTTAGTTATGTCCGGCGACCTTATTGCCATCAATGTGTAATTGTGTAGCTTATTTCATTTATCCAGTACACTAACATACAAATTCTCCTCTTTCCAGATGCAAATAAACAACGCGCAAGAAAAACAGGCCACCTGAGAGTATTATTGACCCAGTCACGAACGGTCACCGGAACCATTATGCCTTATACATCCAACACTATCTGAACGGACCTGACCAGCATTGCAAACGGGAAGCACCGTTAATTATGCGAATTTATTAGCAACCACTATGATGGAAGAAGTAACGTCTCGCCCCAGTGTCGAATACATCCCTCCTTTACCCCCAAAGGTGAAGCAAAGAGGATCGACCACTTATACACAAATAACAAGTGACGACGCCAATATGAACACAAACGGGATCACCGCTACCGACGTCCGGATGGACTCGCTAAGTTCGATGCACTCACTCGTCCTTAATTCTAAGACACCATCTGCAACGGTATTCGTAGCGGCGACCCAGTCAGATCGACCCGCGAGTACGCCTAGCTCGGACGCTCTCAACGGTCCACACGTGGTCACTATCAGAATAAACACCGACGCAGACAAACCAAAAGCACCAAAAATATCCAGCGTACACCTCAAGAGCGACGTCGACTTCGAAACATTCAAGATTAATGACGTGTGCAAGAAAAACAACAGCTTAGTCAGAATCAATGTTGATGAAAACAGACCGAAAATTATAGAAAACGAAGATCATCTGAAGACCGACAAAGCGCCATACATTTATTGTAATTCCTTCGTGAATTCTATGACAAATATGGTTATGTCAAGCGGTCAGTGCTCCCCTAGTGATACCCTGGACTCTGGCACCTGCAGCGACCTTGACGGCACTCCTCCACCTCTACCGAAAAAGAAGACCTCAAAAACTAGTTCAATAAAGAAAGCCGTATCTGTAACGCTAATCAGTTCGAGAAACGGGAGCAGTCAAAGCGAGGTGGATTTTGAAGACAACGACTCGAATATATCGTGCGATTCTCTGAATAGTAGCGAACTGAACGTAAGCGTGCACGCCGATGAAAGTCATAGCGAATATACTAAAAAAGAAAAGAAACAGAGTACGGAATCACCCGACGCACCGGAGACGTTCGCCAAAGCGAACAATAAAGACAGTAGCTTTCTACCGCTGGGTCTGCTTCAAGACATAAGAGACCGTTCAGCGAAACTAAATACGGTCGAAACTGAAAGCGAGGCGAAGCCCGAGCCACCCGAGCCACATGAGGAAGCGAACCAGAATATTAATGAGGATGCTAATATTTCAAAAGAAAGCGCTCAACTCACATCGTTCCGTCTAGTTTCTCAGTTTAATAGCGAGTGCAAGAACACGACGGAGTTGTTACCCGCGAACCTGTGCTCCAAAACTCCACTGATTAGCGAGAGCACTTACGAGGACCGAAAGCAGCAGGACAAGATGAAACAAGAACAAATGTTCTACAGCAGTCATTACTTTGATACGGACAAGTTTTACGATTTCCATCTCAACGAAAAACAATTTGATGATGTGAAAAGTGTTAGTGTTGGTGCTAAAAGTGAGTGTGAAGTGTCTGAAGTTGAATACTTCGCCGGTGTGAAGGATTATAAAAACGAGGAGATGCCGTCGACAATAAAAAGTTCCAAGGGAACAATAAGGGGCGTGAAGAACCGTGTACGGGCGGGCATAGCGACGTTTTTGCAAATACAGAACACGACAAAGGTAATTTTTTGTGATTGTGTTACTTTTTAATTTTAGCTCGCTGTTTTTTTATGTCGACTGCTACCTCGTTATACACGTACTGATTTTAGAGGTCACAACTAAATGCATTCGAAAGTATTACACGCAACCACGTATTCTAGTTTATTAAAATTCTTATTTTAAATGGCGTTCGTGAAAATGTTCGATATAGAGACGTCATGGTAGATTGTCGTGAACAATGGAAGGGTAAAGGAACAAAATGGATAAACAATCGGCAAGTTTAATTGCCATTGAGAATTATGAACGGACGTTGCCGTGTCTTGGTCTAAAGGCTTTTGTGTGACAACAATTGTCATTGTAAAGACATCGTGTGATGTAATTACTGGAAATCGACTTGTGATAGCTCATATCTAATTTGTAAACAATCGAGCTTTTTCATTTGGAGTTTCATAATAGTTTTGATTTATGGCTTCGAAGAGATTTGTTGATGGTTTCTCGACCATCAAATTTCTGGATACACAAGTTCTGCTAGACTATCAATTAGAGTTAAACCATGCTGTTTAATTAATATTTAATCATTAAATAAGATGATTTTGATACCAAATCAGTTGAGAAGAGCCGAAACGGTATGAGGAATTTAGTTACACTTCCGCCGTAAAAGTTGCCGTAAAAGTTGACCTAGGGTAAAGGTAATGCTGTTCAAGCCACTTACTTACTTTATATGGACCAGCCGGTTTATTCTGTAAAAATCTCACCGTGAAAACTTAGGTGAAGTGAGCTTGAAGTGAGCTGTCAATAGTGTCAATCCCCTAGCATCAATATTGTTGTTCAGGTGGAATGACAGCTCACTCACACATTTTTCAGAATACACCGGCTGATGCTAGGGATTGACACTATTGGCAGCTCACGGCACCTAAGTTTTCACGGGGAGATCTCTACAGAATAGATCAGCTGTTACTTCAAAGTAACTTACCAAACCCACATATACTCGTATATCGCAGTAGATATTAATTCAACGCCTACTTAATCAAAGCTATAAACTTACCTAGCTCATATATATTATGCAATAATAATGAAGCACATTAACAGACTCAAGCTTAGATTTATAATTAATACTGGTGCGAAGAACTCGATAGAAATAAACCTGTTACTATTAATAAACGTATAGACTAAACGCCTTTTAACACGTTTATCCTACAAATCTGTATCAGTCATCATATTAACTATTTTCCACGGCTATAATTGCCCTCAGACCACCTTCCGCTTTTCTACCAGTTTTAATTAAGGTAAAATTGTCGTTTCCTACAGCTGGGGTCTCACGTCTGGCTCTAAGTGTGTCGGAAGTGTGACTTCTAGTTTTCTAAGCGATTCTATTGAACGGGTAGAAAGTTAGGAAAAATTGTTTATGACGATAACTGGAGCTATTGTTTGAAAAGGGTGATTGTTATTGGCTCATGTGTATGTTGATGGTGATGTAGATACGCATTATTTTGATCAAAAGGTAAGAAAGTAAGAAAGGGAAATCAAAACATTATAGCATTGATCATCAATGCTATTTAAATGTTTAAATCTTTTTTCTCTCGCTCTGGGCTGAGCGGAAGGGCGTGTCAGACTTTTACTGACTAAAACCCACCCGTGTTCCTTCAGTTGCCTGTGCCAGGGACCACGGTATATCTTTCGAACAACCCGAGCGCCCTGGCAGGCATAGGCCCTTGGTCCTTAGTTTAAATCTGCGATCAAACTATCAGCTTTGTGAAAAAACATTACATTTTATGATTGTAGCAACTTGTGACCGGGCCTTCATCCGCTTGAAATTTTTACTTATCCCGACCCACCCCGTCGCATCGCACCGCATAGTCGCGCTATTACTTCGTTTTCGCTTCGCGTGCTTTCTGACATTTTTTCTTTTTGCTAAAAAAATTTTTTTGCGGTCCTAGCGTGATGTTAAATTAGCGCATTCAAACAAACAAACGAACTCTTCAGCTTAATTATAAGTATTCCGACCGGAATAACTCAGATTGAGATATGTAGATAAGATAAAGATTTCCCTGAAATTACAAGAAGAATTACAATCTATTTGCACAATAGCAGTTAGTTCAGGCATGAGTGGAAAAATTCGTACAAAAACAAATTCTTGAAATCAATTTATTTTCAAAGCACATTCGCGTCGCCTTTTATCAGCAAGACTAATTAATAATACCGTGAAAATAGAACAAAATATACAAATAAAAACACTAAATAATCTTTCTGGTTGTTTTGTCGATAACTATCGGTAAAGCTATTCAGGCGTAAAGGCGACTTGCTTTGTTAACTTCTAGCTTGTTATTATTTTTAAGCCTGGTTTCTTTAGAAACATATTTATTCCTGGACCAGAGCAGTTTGTGATAAAAATAGAACAACATTTTGACAACCACAATTGAGCATAAGTATAATCAGTCTAATGTCACTGCTGGGACACAGGCCTTTTTTTGGTGAGAGCGAGTGCCACCACGCGAGCCCAGTGCGGGTTGGTTGATGTTTCAAAATTGAGCAAGGTGTAAATTCTCAAAAATAAAACGTTAACCAAACTAATATTATAAAAAGAAAATATTTGTATTTTTTTTCGCTTTTTTTGGTTTGTTACGCTTCCACGCTAAAACGGCTGAATGGATTTGGATGAAATTTCACTTTTTATCCCGATATTCCCACGGGATCAAGACTGATGTGGCACAGCATAGCAGGCCACAGGGCACAGCTAGTACCTATGTGTATAAATTAAAACCTCGATAAACGGTGTTACGAGTAGGATATAATTTCATCTGATTGATTTAAATGCAATATCGAAACAAGTATAGCCGCAATCGATAGTGGTTAGCCGCAAGCGGTATATTTTATGCAAGAATGTATGGAATCATTTAATCAATTTTATTACCAGTGGACGTTCTTGCCATGTTACATCCCTATTCCAAAGTTATGGTTAACCATAGATCTGCTAAATCTTAGTTGTCTTCATCATCATCATCATCATTTCAGCCCAGAATCACCCATTGCTGATAATACATAGTATAGGTGCTGAATATAGGCGTCCTCTTTTTTCTGCCATTAGTTATCTTAGTGCCAATTTATATACTCCCAATCGGTAACAGTGTGATTATTAAAATGTTCTTTGTTTCGTCTATCTTGGACTGTCTCTGTCGTTATCAAAATGACTTATATGGTATTTCGTTAATAATCAAAACAGGCATCACTTGTTGATCTATTAACAGTTCTACTTCTGGGTCTTCCCCAAAAAGTTGTTTATCATCATGATTATCTCATTCTACATCTACCTTCCAGTGAAATACTAGTCTTATTATTATTATTATTATTATAGCCTGTGTTGTCCCCCTGCAGGGAAAAGGCCTCCGTTCCCTCCTTCTACGTTTCCCGGTCTACTGTGATTTTGGGCCCATCCTTTAAGTAATCCAGTGGGAAAACCAACCTTATTACCTCACATATGCAACCTTTTTAACACAATTCTTAAATACTTGTTTTTCTATTCTATAAACTTAAACGGTTCTAGCCAGTTGGACTTCTTGTAATTGCAGTCCGACTTTTACCTGCACCGACTCATAGACGCAAATTGCAACTCGTGAACCTTTCATTCGTACAACGGTGCAAATTATCCGTGCTACATTTGACCTAGTTTTGACCTCTATAATCTAAAACTGAAGACAATTGGACAATGAATACTTTTCTTGGTCGTAATTCAATTATTATTCATTTCGTCAAACTCTGTGACTATGTCCTAGATTTTTGACAGGTGTGCTTTTGTACAATTCGGATGATTAGGTTCATTATGAGCTTCTAGAATGATCTTTAAACCCACATTAAATTTAAAAATGCTTCCGTTTCTGAGTTTATATTGGTCTACTAACATCGGTGAAGGAAAAACATCGTGAGGAAAGCTAGGGTTATAGTTAATATATGTCTGAAATCGCCAAACCGACTTGAGCAAGGGAGGATCAATGCTCATGTCTTCCCTGTATGAGAAGGGGATTTTGCCCCGCAGTGGGACAAAGATAGGTATTCGGAATATGTTTGTGTCATGTGAGACTTACAAATTAAAAGCTTCAGTCTTCAATTTCATTGCAATAAATAGGCTGCTACCGATTATACTTGGTTAACAAAAAACTAATATTTCGATTATCAAGACCGTGTATAATTTAATAATCACATATAACAAATTCGGCTTAGATCCGACCTTTATCCAATACAAAATACTGGACCAACATACACACACATATCAAGTTGAAACTTCCTTATACCGCCTTCCGTGTGCTACAATTTTTAGCCTTGGCTTTACTTGCATTCACTGCTCGCTTCATTAAACTTGTTATTATTAACTGTTTGTTTTTAAACCATTCAGTAATTAGAGGTAATAAGTTCAGTGATGATTGTATTCACGATTCTTTAGGAGCGATAAAAATTGGATTAGGTGTATTATTAGTTGGAGCTAATATGGCTTATGCCCTTGCGAATTTGGTTGAGTTAATGTACTCTAATTTGGAGTTTTCAATGTAAGCTCAAGGAGGGTTTTATTACGAGAAGGTTAAGCTAGCTTAAGCCACTGCAGACCTTGTGTTGCAAACATTGTGTCAATAGATGTTTCTTCTCAACTAATACATATGTAATAAAGAGAAAAGATTTGATTTTTTTTATGTTTCTTTGTTACGTGTTCACGCTAAAATGGTTGAACGGGTTTGCATGAAATTTGGCACATTGGTAGATCATGATTTGGACAAAGACATAGCATACTTTTATCCCGATATTCCTATGGGATCGAGACTTATGCGGGAGAAACCGCGGGGCGCAGCTAATTTAAAATAAAATAACACTCTTTCAATAAAACCTCAGACTACTTTAAAACTCTTGAAAGGCAATCAATCAATCTTTAGTCTACAAAAACTTTCCAAAAGTTTCCTAGCCATCAGATTACAAAATATTGTAACAATGATTATTGCATAAAAAAAATTGAAAATATAATTATATACATATAAAAAATAATTAATTATAATACCTATATAATTATGTATATTTTTTTTAATTAAGAGGTCAACTGTCCCTAATGAGACACAGTTACTTTTTCTATTGTTACCGAACCTAATAAGCTTGCCTAACAGAAATTGCCAACCATTATTATAAAATATTTTTTTATAATAATGTTTTCGAAGGTAGCTGCTATATTATCGACGTAAGGATATCTAGTTCGGAGTAACAAGTTACTTTAGCGCCTACATCTAACTTCAGCGACCTAGATCTCTATTGACACTTGTAATTTGCGCCACAAGACGAATGAATCTTCACTTTTATTCAATGCTTTTTTTATGTTTGTATTGCAAACGATTAGATTCTTTTGAAATTTGATTTTAGGTTTCAATATCACGTAGTATGGAACCTCATACTTGATTGTATTTTACAATTAACTATTGTTTGACTTCCGCAATCTTTAAGAATTAATTCGTTTTCTCAGTGCAATTCTATTAATTTAGTTATACAGGGTGGCAAGGACATCGACGCGCAACCTGTAACCATGAATTAAGCACATAATTTTAGACCCCCTAGTGTAGAAATTTTCTGTCGGTTAACAAAAAAAAAAATCTGTTGTTTCATAGGAAAATGCAATACCTACGCGGTCAAAATGTATAGAACAGCTAACTTTTTTTTTTAATAACCGATTAAATCTATCGACGTGAGGGTGTTTAGAATCATGTGCTGAATCCATTGTAACGGGATGCGCATCGATGTCCCTGCCACCCTGTATTTGTAATATCTGCTTTAATTCATAAAAGCCAGTACTTAAAACCCTAGTAGTAAACATTACCCACACTTGACAGAGCAGTGGTGTGGTGGCCTCGTGATAACGGCCCCGACTTACGAATACAGTCGTGGCTTCGATTCCAGGCAGGCGCTTTACTTTTTGTAATTTATTTCATCACCACTGTAAGGTTGACGACTCGGTTGGCGCAGTGGCTGAGCGATCGACTGCTGCGCTACGTGTCGCGGGTTCGAATCCCACACGGAACAAATATTTGTATTGCCTATAGCTAGTTGTTCCGGGTCTGGCTGTTGTGTATGTGAGTTTAAATGTTTGTAAACGCAACCACGATACAAGAGTAATTCCTAGTGTGGGGCAACGTTTTTTTTTTTTAAAAAAAGGAAAACATCGTCACGTCAAGTAGTTGGTCCTGGCTGTCAATGCTATCATTCGTTAATCTTTAACAGTCGTTACGGGTCGTCAGAAGCCCGAAAGTCTAACACAGATTAGGTTGTGGAGGTCAGATAGGCAGTCGCTCCTTGTATTATACCGGTACTCAGCTGCATCCAGTTAGATAGGAAGCCGACCCCAACATAGTTGGGAAAAGGCTATGCAGATGATGAAACAGAGAGGAGGCCTGCATCCCAGCAGTGGGAACATTATATGCTGATATTGTAACATTAATAATAAACTTGCAGACAGTATCTTAACTTGGCTCGCGAGGTTGTCGACATGTGGGATGTGGACTCAGCGATCATTATGCCGATAGTTGTGACAGCCAATGGCTTATTAGCAAAGAGCCTCGACCAACACCTGAGGAGGCTCTCGTTGGGCAGCTGGATCAAGGGCTTGATTCAGAAAGCGGTACTTCTGGACACGGCTCACATTGTCAGGAAGTTCCTCTCCCTGGAGCCGTGACCACCGGTAGCTTGGATCTTGTTCTCGATAGCGGTGGGCTACTATTTTTTATTTTTTTATACTTTTTATATTCTAATATTTAAAAATATAATTTATATGTTTACATTGAAATAAAGGAGATAATAACTTGCATACAATAACAATATCGATGTTTTGTCAAGTCATAAAAACCGTGCGTGCAAGAGTGGGTCGCTAGTTAAATAAAAAAAATAAACATCCTGCTTAATCAGACATCCACCTGCATTCCTCGATAGTGTCTTTGTTCAGCAGCCTTGACTTTTCGTGTGGACTTTCGAGCGAGAACAAAAATTTATTGTATATTAATTGTATTTGCATGTTCTGTAGGCAAGATTGTTTCACGTTCTCCCATGCTGTATGCTCCGGTCTGCCGCGTTCTTGGTAATTGTTTTAGTTTGAGAGACTAGGTTTGGTTCTGGACTATGTTTGGAAATTATTTTGTTTTGGATTATTTTAAAATTATTTTCTAAGAAGGCTTTTGTTTTCTAAAGGAAAAAAGTGGATGACGACGTCAAAAAACGCGCGGCGCCGCTGTTGCGGATTTTATGTTCGTGTAATAAAACATATTTTCTTTGTAGCTGCAATTCTTTAAAATATATTTTTTTTTTATTGACAATGGGTTTACTCTTGACCTCAATCCAGCCCAGAGGCAGGGATGAGATCTACGGTGTAACGATCTTGCCCAGAAGAAGCCTATTCACTCTCACCCTGAAGAGATTCAGGTTGTATAAACTGAAAATTAAAATCACAAAAAAAAAACAAAATCTCAAAATTACATAAAAACAAAAACAAATGCATATTTAAAATGAATTTGAAATAAACCATTTCACTGTTCATCTCAAGAACATTGTCAATATTATTCAAAAATAAAGAAAATAGGTTTTATTACATGAGCATAGAAAAAAAATCCGCAACAGTCGCACCGCATATTATATTTAAAAAAATATTTAGCATAATACAACAGTTCATTCCTACGTCAATATTACTTAATATCAAACTTTATTTAGCTGAAACTCATACCCACTTATTTATAGCCACATGTACATAGTCCACATAAGAAAGTGACAACTATCCGCTGAAGCGGCACGCAATCCTGCCGTTCTACAAATAGACCATATCAGCAACATTGATAGTTTTAATTGAATAATTTTAGCTCGGCATACCTAATTATGACAAACGAGAATTGCACGTTTTTTTAACAAAGTAAAGCTTGTCGGCCATACTATGTTGGTAGCCACAGTACAATTATTGAGCAGTAGATCAATATTTGTACCAGTGGAGTAATTGCGTACCTCACTATCAGTAGAAATAGCTTTCGTTTTGACAGTTCCACAACATTCATTGTGTTATTTAAGTTGTTGAGCAGAATTTTTTTTTTCAAACATATGATGCAATGGTTTAGCAATGTCCTTCAAAATGATTCCGATTGAGATTGAGAGTGTGTTACACAATAGGCTAGTTTCCTAAAAAAATCTAATTAGTCCGTCAGTTAGATTATCAAAAAATATTGAAGCCGTATTTTTTCTTTTGTCAATTATACAGAGTTATTTTTTAAAGACCAGCCAAATTTAAGGATGTGGTACAAACCATCAAACTGAACAACTTTCTCCATGGGACCAACATCGTAATCGCGAATAAAAATTCAGCCGTCCCATACATTTAGGTCGAGTAGGTATTGAAGTTTTCTATGGGACAGTTGATAAAATTTTCGCGATTACGCTATTTGTCCCATGGAGAAAGTTGTTCAGTTTGATGGTCTGTACCACATCCTTAAATTTGGCTGGTCTTTAAAAAATCACCCTGTATAAAAAAATGATGAAGATATCGCCCGTTAAAGTTCCGCGTGGCGTCACGCCTTGCTACACTTTTTAGCATGACTCCAAATTTTGACGCGCTTTATCTTTGTCATTTTTTGTTTGATTGACAAAAGAAAAAATACATGTCCTTTTTTTCGATAATCAATTGACGGGCTAAATATAATAATTATTTTTTACCCAGGAAACTACCCTATTAGTGCTGGTATTTTAATCACTTCTTTTTATCTTTAAAAAGGTGTTTTTTAATATTCCGAATTTATTATATATGTAGGTTCTATTGTGTATTTCGGGATGCTACTGAGGAATTCCTAATAGAAAATCCCGATAAAACTTTTTCCGACCTGGGATTTGAACCCAAAACCTCATGCTCAGCATACTAGCGCTTGCAGCCACGAGACTAACGATGAACAAAAATTATTATTTAATTAATACAAGTTAATAATAACAGACGCAGGTAATAGAAACAGCGAAGACTCACTCATCTCTATTCACAATCACAATAAACAATACCCTCAATCAATCAATTATATTTCGTGAGTCAATCATTAACTCAACCGATCACTTCATACATTTAACAATCAAATCATACACACCCAAGCCATGATTGGTAATAGCAACTCTATAGAGACGGTATAAATTGCATAATTAAATGAATACTGACACGTGATTACATGCATTTGACATCGATTACTAAACAAATGACAATCGCGACTCTTGCTGTCAGGTATAGCAGTTGTAAATCACGAGCGTGCGTTGTGAGACTTTATGTCGTTGGCGAAAGGTTTAAATTACAATGATTGACTACTATTGTGGTCTTCTATTATATAGGTACCTATTGCTGTGTAATTATTTGTAGATTGTGATAAATGACGTCTGCCTACTTAAAAACGGTGTTAAGTCAATATGTAGAAAGATGTAAGTGCCTGCGATGAAACCTATCCTTAACATAATATTTAAGTGATGATGTAAAAGGCTCTATTCTTTTTTAGAATTTTACTGTAGGCATTGACTTTCATTTTGGCCGGATCTGGGAGCGGCCTCACACGCCATATCGGGTACGCCCGAGAATTTCATACGAAATGTTACAAAATCTGTGACGAGAAAAATCTTCTCGTAAGCTCTTTAAATAAACACAAAACAGTTATCTTAACATACTTACTAAACCAGGCCATCATTTAAATATTGACCATCCCATTCCAGACCAAACATCTCTTCTCTTTAAGAGAGAAGAGAGAACCAGATCGGTCAAACTCGTTTTTGTTCACCGTAATTCAGTAGTTACCTAAATTCACTTTGCCAAGTTTAAACCTGCACCCTTCCTGTGCAGCACACTTTTAATCACAATCTGAATAATTTTGAAGGATATTGCTAATCCATTGCTTTATATGTTCGAAAAATGTGTCTGCTCAACAGCGTAATTAACGCAATGAATTATGTTGAACTGTCAAAATGAAAGACATTGCTACTGTTAGTGTGTAGTCTTAATTACCTTTTAAGTTTAAATGTACACATAGAAATGCCTAAGATTAATTTATTAAATTTAAACTACTGTATAATATTTACTCGGCGCCTGCACAGCGTATAATCTAATTACATACTCGCGCTTGCTTGTTCTTACACACAGCATAGGAAGAATTGATTACACGGTTGTGAACGCTTCCTGCGAGTTGCGACCGCTCGTGATCTCGGTCGCAACTGGTTGCCGTCGCGACTAATCGATCTATCGATTGCGATTAGATAAATGATTTGTGAATATCTGTAGTTATGTTGAGCGTGTTTTAATTTGAAGATAGTTTTGTTAGTACTAATTGATAATTTAATGAAGAACTTGTTTTATTTCTTGTAATATTATTAATATTATACACCGAAAAATTTTGATCGTTTTAATCCTAAAAAGGGGTCATTGTACTCATCATTGTGAACAACTTTTACCACGGGACCAACGCAGAAATCGTGAAAAAAAAAATCTGTTGATCCATACATTATGTCGAACTATGCGAACATAAATCTATGGATCAACTGTTTTTTTTTTTCACGATTTCAGGGTTGGTCCCGTAGTAAAAGTTGTTCATACTTATGAGTACAGTGACCCATTTTAAGGATTAAATCGATCAAAATTTAACGGTGTATGTATGTATAATAATAAATAATAAATGTGTGTGTAGGTACCTAATAATTCTTCGGGCCATGAATAGGTACATACTAAAACGAACACAGCCAAATTAATTTAATTTAATCAAACTTAATTCGGATGGAGTAAAACCATCTAAAACTGAGGTCTAAATCTTAATAACTTTAAGGTAAATATTAGTTTAGTAAGTTTCTAAAGTAAACTTTGAAATACAAGAAACTTTAAAGTTACATAATTTAAAAAACTAACAGTCTTAAAATAATAATATGTACAAGTATATAAAAAGAAGGGAAAATAATCAAAGGGCATCAAAAAATTCGTCCGCATCGCTGTCAATAGGATAGATCCCAAAAGGCTGGCAGCATTGCCACGTTGCAAGGCAATGCTGATTCTTTGGCCAAAATCACTTGAAGAGTCGGATCTTTAAGTTAAACAATATAAAAATTAAATGTTTTATAAGCATTGCTCACTAGATATTTTCGGATAAAACTCCTCTAATGAAAACTTTCATATCAGTAACATCATTATCGCCGATCGATAACTTTCTCAGATGATCAGACAAATGTGATCCAACCAATATTCATGATTTACTTTCACTAAATAAATGTATAATGTGGAATATTTCTAACTCTTAGTGAACACTCTAAAGTAGGTTTGTGGAATGGACAGGTTTTCAACTGTTTTCTGATCAAAACTATTGGTTGCTGCGGTTTAGAGACTCTTGGAGATTAGGGTTGTCGAGCAAAGGTACAAGGTACACATAAATTAATATAGGAAAAATGCAAATCTTGTTACAAGAATGTCTTGATGGCCTAGTGGTCTTGCCTCTCGTGCACGAGGTTGAGTTCAAATCCTGGCAAGTACCAATATGATTATTTCAATTCTATATTATTTTTGTAGTTTATCTTGGACAACCGTGAATGGAAAACATTGTGAGGAAACCTGGACTTATCCCGTATCCTACTTATATTATAAACGTCAAAGTTTGTATGGATGGATGGATGGATGTTTGTTACTCTTTCACGCAAAAACTACTGAACAGATTTGGATGAAATTTGGCAGACAGATGGTTTATAACCAGGATTAACATATAGGATACTTTTTATCTCGATATTTTTACGGGATCGAAACTTATGCGGGTGAAACCGCGGGGCGCAGCTAGTAGCTAATCGTCTGAAATCGCTAACCCGTCTTGAGGAAGTGGTGATCAATGCTCATGCCTTCTCTGTAAGAAGAGACCTTTGCCCTGCAGTTATAGAACATTAATAGAGTGGTATTACTATTATTTCTGCTCTCAAAACAGCGAAGGAACACATCGTGACGAAACTGGCAGAACCAAAAATTCGAAGACATATGACATCTACCCATCCGCATTGGGCTCGCGTAGTAGATTATTAGCCCACTTCCTCTCGAAAACAGGAGGCCTATGTCCCAGCAGTGGGAACATTATAGACTGATTTTGTATTATTATTATTTATTATTGTAATACAAAAACGGCGAAAAAATTATAGATTCTGATATATGAACGGAATCTATATTTTTTGCTTTATTCGTCCAATGTGACGAAAGTTACGGAAGTAAAAAAATTATGTAAAATGTAAAAAAAAAACAAGTTTTATTTTATTATTGGAGAATTAGATCAAAGAGTTCACATTTAACATTACCCACTAATCTAGCTAGTTCGTGGGTCATCCACTGTTGTTATGCACACACTAGAAAACACACGTAATACAGAAACAGCCCCCTAGACGAATTTCGTTGATACATAATGCCATAATCCATATAGACGTCCGAATTTTAAGCAATTTTCAACTTTAATGTCTATAGCATAAAGCTATAACCGAGTTGGAAACATAATACGACTATGGAGTAACATAGAACCTCTCGCTTGTCACGTACTACCTGTGACATAGATGATATCGAATGTGAATAAACAAGGTATTCAATTATAAAGAGCGTCTTTTACATCCATTCAAGTTTTTAATAAGGTTACAGTATATATTATAGGTTACCGAGACCGTTTTAAAGGTCAATCAGGTCTCTCATTTTGGAATGATTGAACTATCGAATTCCTAGATTATGAAAGAGCCTTGTATAGCTTCTAAGACAAATAATAAATTATTGGAATTCAAGCTTATTATTATTCCACTGCAGGTCACAGGCCTCTTCTTGTGCCTACTGAGATAGCATTGATTGCTTAGATCTTGTTCATTTCGTATTACCGAATTCAGACTTAACTAATTGTCATTAGTCATATTCTAAAAAAACTGAAATTTATTTTATTGGTGTGGTTCATATCAGGGGGGCAATTCTCGTAATTTTAAGACCGTTCACAGTCGGATGTCAGTCTTTATCTGTCAAAAATACCTCTAATTTCCCTACATTTTTGACAAGTTTTTGACATTGATTGTCGCTGAAGTGAGATTGCGACTAGATTTTGAGCATTTTTATTACGGGAACTGGCCTTCAAGTCCTGGGTAAACTCAGGTACAACCCAATTCAAACTTTATCGCGGCTCGGAATATGAAGCGAGTCGCTGCGCAGTAACAAATTCACCTGTCACCTGCCGGGGATGAGGGGTGAGGTACTGCGCAGCGAGTCGAGCACTTCAGAGCCATAAAGTTTGAGCCGGGAATCAGTTGTAAGATTGGTACTAGCTGGCCTGGTGTTTGACGTGACATTTTATTGTTGTACATGACAAAAAGAAAGAAGAAGTCTGAATGGTAACTATTTACATAATATTTGGGGTACCTACTTACATAGCCTATCATGTTCCCACTGCTCGGACACAGAAGGGCTAAGGAAGGAACACGGGTGGGTTTTAGTCAGTAAGAGTCTGACACTCCCTTCCGCTCCACCCAGAGCGGGAGGGGCATTTGATGACTTCCCATCGTCAAAAAAAATAAAAATGGCCTCCTCTCTGTGAGAGGGAATGGGCCGAATCCACCACGCGAACCCAGTGCGGGTTGATAGATGTCACATGTCTTCGAATATTTGGTTCTAGGACATTTCGGTTTCCTCACGATGTTTTCCGTCATGTTGAGTTGACGATGTTTTGAGAGCAGTGGTGATGAAATTAAATACACAAAGTACCTGCCTGGGTTCGAACTCACGACCTACGACTGGTACGTCAGGGCTACCACTGGGCCACCACTGGGGTACCTACTTGGGATACTTAAATTATGTCCAGTAGTGAATTGGGATAGTCTGAGATGATTGATTGAGTGGTCAATACATGAAAATATATTTTATCATCTCTTGAAATATGCCAACCTTAAACAAACATTGGATCAAAATAACATAGATTGGAAGTAACAGTAGATTGTAGTATCATGCCTTGTCTATTATTGCGGTTGAGTAACATAGAAAATAACACAAATAACTCTGTTTTTGATTTAGTATTGCAAAAGCTTATAACCACAAAAATACATGGTAATATTTTCCTTTTACATGTGCCACAGATCTTTTCCTTCCAAAGGTTTTGTCTGAACTATAAAAATAATATTATAAAGAGAGAAGTTTTGATTTTTGGATTTGTTTGTTACGCATTCACACTAAAACGGCTGGACGGATTTGGATAAAATTTGGCACATGGGTTGACCATGACCTGTATTGGGACATTGAATACATTTTATTTCAATATTCCAAAATCATCGAGACTTATGGGGGTGAAACCGCGGGGCGCAGCTAGTCCAATATAAATAAATGGTTTTAAGTAATCGATTTTCCATAGCCAAGTTACTTAACCATATTATTGTCGCATTATAAACAAAATCGTACCTATACATGCATGACTTTGACAACTAAAAAGTACCTAATGTGTTCTAATCTGAACGAATTACCTTGCGATCGACTTTTTATAAAACTTCTCTCGGTGTTAGTTGTGACAATCGATGTTACTTCAGCATGGTAAAATATTTTGACAATTTCATGACAACGTAATACGTTGTACTTACTTAATCCCCACTAATTTTCCAAAGAATTTTACAGCCGGTTTATTCTGTAAAAATCTCAGTGTGAGAACTCAAATAAAGTGAGCTGTCATTCCAACCGATGCTAGGGATTGCCACTATATTAACAATTAGCTCACTTCAAGCTCACTTCACCTTACTTTTTACGGTGAGATATTACAGAATAGATCGGCTGGTCACTCAGCTTAAACTCTGGTCCACTTATCATCCAGATTTAGTCATAACAGTCAAACACTGGCATATAAAGTGCCATATAGACATACGTATTGGAGTAAATTCCAGTGATAATTTGAAGAAAGTGTGCAAACGTATGATGAAACATTTAACTGCTAAGCTATTGCAGAACTGTGTGAAAGTTGTGTAACTTGGGTATTTTCTTTGTTTGTTTGAAGATAAAAGTTCAGGAGTATTTTTCTGTCGCTGTTAATTCAGTATTAGATGTCATTTGTAGATTTTTGACAGTCGTTACCGTTGTAAAGACTGTCATCACTGACACTTTTGACTTTCGAGCTTCTGACTACCTAGTCAGAATCCCGAAAGTTTGTCAGCCAGCCTTACCAAGGGCTATCGTTTTGCCCAGCAACTGTGTTGTGGAGGTCAGATAGGCAGTCGCATCATGTAAAATTCTAATATTCAGTTGTATCCGGTCCACCGCACCTTATATTCGTTACTGGATTTGAAGTATGTCATACTGTCACTATATTTCTTTAAGTACGTTGTTCTTTTTTTATATTGGGACCTTATTTGTATATTTAATATTCATGTTATTTATTATCATTTAATTGTGGTTTTGTGTGTTGTGCTGTCTTTTGTGTGCACTGAATATTTTTTTTATTCATCTGAAGTATGATATCGAATAGCTTTGCTCCTTGTCTAATAGTTTAAATAACAATTATTATATATGAAAGGAGCACACATATTATATAACTAAACAAACCAAACTTTCACTGAAGACTTTGAAAACGTTGTTAATTTGAATAAATACGAGATTACTATCAACGTTCATATCTCTAAATGGTAAAAATGAACGTATAAAATGTCATTTTTAACTTTTACCAAACAAAGTGTACAAATTATAATGTTTTATGCGGCCAACTCGCCAAAACAGATTTCTTTACGTTCACCTAGAATGTATTATGCATTCTTCTTCAGTTTTTTTTTTCTATTGTAGAAAACTTAGACTAAACTTAGACTTTCTTAGGTATACAAAAAAAAACAGTTATAATATACGAGGTTTTATTTGTATTTCAATGTAAAAAGATTTGTTTAAAACAGTTCATAAAACTGTTTTAAGCAAATCTTTGTGACATAAAAATCCCAACACAATGTTCGGGTCACTGAACTTTCAATCTTATCAGACGCTTCCAATGATTTATTCGAAATAAATAACGCGTGAGAAACTTACTATCTAATCATTGACACCATTTTAGAAGAATTTTTGATAATTCTGTAAAGTTTTTTTTAGCAAAACTGTGTAGGGTCATAATTATACCAAAACTCTTAAAGTGACAGTATAATAGGAAAACTAATGAAACAGAGGGGGAATTCCTGTAATTTTAAGAACGTTCACAGTCTGATCTCAGTCTCAATCTGTCAAAAATACCTCTAATTTCCCCACATTTATGACAAGTTACTGTCACTAATTTACTGTCGCTGACATGACACTGAGACTAGTTTTAAACGTTTTTATTACTGGAATTGGTCTTCAGATGACAGTCATGGAAAATTAACTTCATCATCTCCGGAAAATTAACTGCCCAGCTTTCCAAGTCCGAACTCCATAGCTCCAATTAAATAGTTATTTTCAACAAATTTATAATTATTACACGCCCACCTAAGCGTGATAAGGAAAGTGTCAGGTGCAATCATAATAACACTTATCAACGATGTTGGTCAACCGATGTGAACTGGGTCAGTACATGCTTGTTGGAGATAAGCTCTATTTATCTTAACATAATTTTTGGAGTGGGATTAACTTGATACAATTTGACACCTTAGGAATACCAGCATAGCATAATCAGCCTATAATGTTCCCACTGCTGGGACACAGGTCTCCTCATGGTGTGAGGGAGTGGTCCTAATCCACCACGCGGGTTGGTGGATGTCACATGTCTTCGAATTTGTGGCTCTGGGACATGCCGGTTTCCCCAAATGTTTTCCTTCACCGTTTTGAGAGCAGTGCTGATTTATAATTTACACAAAGTGAAGCGCTTGTCTGGGTTCGATTCTAACGACCTACAACTCATAAGGCGGAGTCGTTACCACTGTGCAATCACTGCTCCCCCCATATGAATACTAAGGTGACATTGACAATGTTAAAGCTTCAAGCAACAAATTTCCTAACAGCACAGCTGTCTGTACAGATGGAAAAACTGGCTTCTATACAATAGTACGGATATAATTCCACAGAAAACCTTATAACATAATTATATCACAGTAATATACTGCCATAGCATTGTTTTCTATCCTGTTACGACTAGGTCAAACAAACAACCATATTACTATTATTATAAGGCCCAGTTCTGCTGGTCATCCCACACAAATGTCAAGTCGTCTGGTATAACTAGTTCTTTACATAGTCTGTGGGCGATGGTATTAATCTGTCACTTGTTTCTAAGGCGCCTAATGGAAATGACGATAACCACCGGAATTTGCAAAGTAGGAAATAAGGCCTATTGGAAATAGCCAATAAATATTGTGATTTGTGTCAAGTTCTCACTTTTCCATTCCAAGGTCGCTTAAGATATTGAAGACAAAGTCAACATTTTTATTTGTAAAAATAGATAAGTGTAAAAAACGTTACGGGTCGTCAGTAGCCCGAAAGTCTGACAACCAGTCTTACCAACAAGTATCGTATTACCCAGTAACTGGGTTGTGGAGGTCAGATAGGCAGTCTCTCCATGTAAAATACTGGTATTCAGCTGCATCCGGTTAGACTGGAAGCTGACCCCAACATAGATGGGAAAAGGCAGGCAGATGATGATGAGACAGGTGTAAAAAAAATTTTAAAAAAAACTTTTTAACAACAAGTTTTTATTACTTGTTAATAAAAAGGACTAAAAAGTTAAAAATAATTTAAACCTGATAAGAAATAAATAAAAGCGTGTTACATTGTGTTCTAAATGTTCTTTAATGTTCCATCAAAATATAAACCAAGCTAAACCACTCTAAACATCCGCTGCCAAACTTTTAAATAACATTATTTTTAAAACAACGGAGGAGGTTCTCAAGTCGACGCGTATATATATATACAGGCTGATTTTTTAAAGACCAGCCAAATTTAAGGATGTGGTACAGACCATCAAACTGAACAACTTTCTCCATGGGACCAACATCGTAATCGCGAATAAAAATTCAGCCGTCCCATACATTTAGGTCGAGTAGGTATTAAAGTTTTCTATGGGACAGTTGATAAAATTTTCGCGATTACGCTATTTGTCCCATGGAGAAAGTTGTTCAGTTTGATGGTCTGTACCACATCCTTAAATTTGGCTGGTTTTTTAAAAATCAGCCTGTATATATTTTTTAATGTATGACCACGCATAACTTTTTACAGAGTAGTCCGATTTTGATAATTCTTTTTTTATTGGAACGGGTATAGGTACCCCAAAGTTGGTCCCATATAAATTTGGAAAAAAAAAATCATTCATCAAAGAATTATTTTGAGTCGGCGCCGTTTAAATTTAAGGCAATTTAGTGATCTTTGTTTATTGATTATTTGGCGCTGACTCAAAATTACTTAGGTATACTTACATTAGTTTAAGAACTTAGTTATTAAGGTTAAATAAAACAGGTTTATTATTTCTTGCTTTTCAGTTTTTTCGGCGGTTTCATTTTTTTGTTAAAAAGTTTTTTTATAGGTCACTCGCCCACAAATAAATTAACTTCGTGCAAGTCGCCTATAGAAGAAATATTATTATTTAAAAGTGACGATTTGCCCGTTTACATTCATGCGAATCGACTAATAAGCCTTCCAAACACATTAATTTTCCATCTCTGTCTTTCTATTCAAGAACCTATCCAACTGTTAACATTATAATCATTACCGCTAAACAACCTATAGATACTTCCCAGCTTTATCGACAAGCTCCACCTATACATATTACTCATGCAATATACAGCTAGTTTGATAAATAGGCCCATCCTATGGTTACGGTATCCAGAAGCTCCCAGTGAGCCGTTTGCCACAGGAATGTCGCTTTATGGCGCGAACACCTGTTCTAATAGCTCCACGGAGTAGGTGAGATGGATGTGGCATTAGTTTTAATAAATAATGTCGATTAATGGACCATTTACATTACCTACAAGGCTACAAAATTGGGTTACATGAGGGGTCCCATTTAATGATGCCTGTACCTACAAGATTGGGATTAGTTTCAAGATCTACTGTTAATTTCATCTGTTAACTTTATTAACAGATGAAATTAACAGTAGATATTTAGTACAACGATTGAAAGCTTAAAGGCTGTCTTTATTTGACATTCGTATGCAATGGATATAACACGTAAATTGACGCAGTGTGACATTCATGTAGTTTCCTGACTGTGCATTTATATATATAATTATGTTACCGCAAAAACAATTTAATAAATCGTGTCGACACGTGTCACGAACACAACACTATCGTTAAAAAACAATTCATTATATATGTCTTATCAAAATAATCACCAAAACAAATGCCTTAGTTATGACACTTTTATCAGCTCTTATTAAGACCCCATCGCTGCCTGAGGCGGCCCGTGGGTGAACCAATGTAGACCGCATATTATCATGTCATTCATAACTCAGCAACATGGCTTAGTGGTCGTAAAGTCGAAATGCAATGTAATGCTGGTGCTAATCCGCTTAGGTTTTTGTTAGCATAATTTTAAGACTACCCAAACACGGAGAGATCAATATAAACGGACAAGTCTACGTCAGATCGGTCGGGCCGGGTTCGACACACGAAACAATCTCATCGCCGATCATTTCATTATAATAGCTTGTGACTTAGTTTGAAAATGATCAGAAAGGCAGTCGCTCCATGTAAAATACTGGTACTCAGCTGCATCCGGTTAGACTGGAAGCCGACCCCAACATAATTGGGAAACTGCTAGGCAGATGATGAGTTGTTGTTGTTGTTGAGTTTGTTTGAAAATTTCGGTTCCCCTCGAAATGCTTAGGGTTAAGAACGTCTTATCTCAGTACGGGATTAACCTGAAAGGAACATAATTTCATCTCAATACTCAATACTCAATACTCAATTCTTTATTGCATTCCACAATGTAGGCTTAGGTGGTAAACATTTATTTGGTAGGTAACAATCGTGGACCCTGTCGGGCACAGGAAAAGATATAATGAATAAATTTGGAGAGGACTTATCATTTAAGTATCTTATAATAGTTCAACTTATTCTAAAAACATAGACATAACATTAACATTAGAATTAAAATTGCAAAAGACTTTATTTTTCAAGTTTTAGAGATTTATCATATATATCTAAATTTTATGTTTTTTTTTTATCTTTTGAAGTTTAGGCTGTACTTATCTATTATGTGTCAGTCAGTCAGCCGGTTTTATACTACCTACTTCGCCAATAAAACCATAAAACTGAATGTGTTTAAAAACTAACTTACATGCTAAATAGATCATTTTCAAGAACGCTCAACAAACTGACTTTGTGACATGATTGTGTTGTAAAATTGTATAAGAGATCAGTGACATCAGTCACAGATTTTACTTACTGAATATTTCAAGACATATCTTCTGTCATACAATTGGGTACGAAAACAATAGACAATCTTTTCTCTCACAGGAAATATGATATTTACGAATATCGACATAAATCACGTAAATAAATTTTCGTGAAATGCCTCCTCAACAATGTTCATTCTCTTATCTCTTCTATGTCATAGATCGCATCGACGGCGACGTGGGCGCGCCGGGATCAGGGTTGTCAAATTTCTTGTGTTTTTAAGTGGCAAATTGTTCTGTAGGGAGCTTGATTTATTCTTATTGATGGACAATTACTTAAACTTTTTGGAGAAGAAACTCTAAAGGAACTAACTCTAATATCTAAGAAATTATTTATCATTCTTGTAGTTTTTTTTTTTGTATACGAGTAACAAGAGTCATGTTTTATGAATACACTACAGTGTTTTGTCTCACGGAGCGACGCGCGCTTTACTTGTGTTAAGTAAGAGTACAAACACGCTGTGAATGTGTGCGTGACGACTAGTAGCGTCAGCACGTAACACACACATACAAACACACTTCCGGTTTCACCAGTGTCTCGGATGGTACCACGAGCTCCTGTGCATCGTATCCATACTCGCTCCCATCTCGACAAGACACTGTATGTCAGACTGCCAATCCATCAGGCTTCTGACTGTCTTTGCCTTCAAGTCTTTGGCAACCCTAACAATAAGCGTCCCAAGGCAGGCGGCGTTCTTGTCATAGCTCGGCACCATGACTTACCGGCCAGTATTAAGTAATAATTGTTAATTCGCATTCATTACTGCGTGGGCTGTAATTAATTCTAAGATTTATTAGCAGATTGCAGTTAGAGAATCAACTGCGAAAGAAACTTCTTATGTGTTTTATTTGATTGTTTTTGTTTCAATACCTGTACGTGTATCATTTTTACGTTTCCAACTTATTTACAAAAAAAAAATATTTTGTTGCTGCTACAATTTTTTTAACTGGCTGGGTTCGAACCTACGCCCTACAACTCGTAAGACACAGCCGGTACCACTGGGCCACGACTGCTCCACTTATTTCATCACCACTGCTCTCAACTAGATTAAGAAAAACATCGTGAAGAAACCGGCATGTCCTAGAACCAAAAATTCGAAGACATGTGACATCTACCAACCGGCACTGGGCCCACTCCCTCTCATCGACTGGAGCTGTGTGAACCTGTGGGAACATTATAGGCGGTTTAATATGTTATGCTACTAACTTTTCAACTGGAAAGGTGTAAACGGCCTTATAACTAACGAACTACTTATAATTGTTATTCAATGATTAGTGCTATATAAATAAATAAACTCATTTCCCATAGTAATAATTTCACAGTAAACGTGTAAACTAAGCACTACAACAGGATACAACTCAGCTCAGAAAATTAAATCGACAAAGCGTGAAATCGCACATTCTAATTACTATGACGACTAAAAGAAAGAACTTCCTATACTAAACTAATTACATGAATTCCGTGTCTAATTAACGTTTAAAACCGTCGTATCGGGTTTGCCGGCGCACGCGACTTCTGTAAAAAATTGACATCTTTCGTGAATGTGACAAATGGTTGTTAAAAAAAAAGTAATTTTTCGGCTGAATTATGTGTTTGTTTTTATTTTTACGCTTGAGTAAGCTAAATCTCGAATGTTGTTGATTTTGCTAAACGAATGCATTGTTCTAGCTGGAGGAGATAGTAAAAATCTTTTTTAACCCAAGCAAAAGTTGACTAACATAAATGTAACACCTACCTTATGTCGTTAACTGCCCCATTTCTGCGTTGGTCTAATAGTCGCGAGCGCTACTGTTGAGCATGAGTTCCTGGGTTCGATTCCCGGGTCGAGAAAAGTGCTATTGGATTTTTTCATCTGAAATTTTTCGAGTCTGGATTTGTGCCCTTCTATAACATGGGATTACACATAACTAGCGAAATGTGGGTGTACCTATAGTACACCTCTAGGTACACCGTACATCTCTAGTTTTAGCAGAGGTGTACACGGTACATTCCTACATAACTAACTCTTCGGAGAAAAACAGGCGTAATGATTTTATGTTATGTCAATAACTCGGCCTTAGGCGGTAGGCAGTGTTAAATAGCATATAATCAAATCATAAAAGTTGCTTGAACATTTATAACATAATTATGTGTACTAACAATAAAACTGAACAGCTTGTTTGTTTGAACGCGCTATCTCTAAAACTACCGGTCGGATTTGAAAAATTATTTTTGCATTCGGGAGCCCAATTCTTGAGGAACGCTATAGGCAGTACCTATAGGCTATTTAACATCACACTAAGACCCTTAGGAGCTGAGCAAAAAGAAGTAAGAAAGAACGCTATGCGAAAACGAGGTCATAGCGTGGGCAGACGATGCGATGCGATGAGGTGGATCAGAACAAAAATTTCACGCGGGCAGAAGCTAATCTATTATTTATTTATTTATTTATTTTATTTATACTCGTATTTAAACGATAGTACCTATACCTATTCAAATTTTATTTGTTTCAAATTGACGTTATTTTAAGTTAAACAAATATCAACTTTATTTTTATGTCAATTAAGTTGCTTTCAGAGTGACTAGCACTATTGAAAAAGTTATAAAAATGTTTGAAATTGTAGCGTAAACTGAACTTTATTGTGTAGGAATTAAAGTTATTTTTGCATAAACTCATATTTGTTTACATTTTTGGCGAATATTTTGCGATTGCAGATTACCTACCTCGTGAGAGAATGATAGAATGCTCTCATTAACAGTTTCATTCGTTAACTGATCGAGATGACAATCATTTCATTCATTCGTTGATCAGTCTTATGTCTTTATTTATTGACATATTTTTGGTCACGCAAGATAAATATTTTGTAATAGGCATTTCTCCAATTTGACCGAGTTAATTAATAATTGCGTAAGTACTTTTTGAAATCGTATGTTATGATGAAAATAGTCTTTTGATGTTTTGATTTAACTGATGGATGACCTAAGTGCAAATTGAGACAAACTAGATACCTACCTACTTCAGCACAAACCCTCTAATATGACTGGGCGTTATAGAAAATATAATTAGGTTGAATAATTCAAATCGCTCTAAAGTCCGGCTGTCGAGGAATCCGTTCCTAACACCTGTCAGTGCGACAATTCTGGTGGCTAATAAAGTTCAAATTAGCAAACACGTATTCGCTTGTATGAAACTGACAGGAGTCAGGAACGGATTCTGTCGACGTCCGTACTGTAGTTGATAACTATATTATTTTTTTTAAATTATTTATCAAATAACACAAATTGTGTACGTAATACAGTTTGTGTTCAATGATTTCAGACTTCAAATCTTGAATAACAAAATTAACGAATATTCTGTAAAAAAATCTCTAATTCCACCGCACATTCATACAATTTTATCAATGATCAAGAATCAAGATTGCCCAGCAGCGTGGCAACACTGGCTTCATCTCGGTATAATATCAGCAAGTGCCACGAATAACTGCACGCTACGCGAATGAAATTCATTTCTCACTAATTACCTATTACAAAACGGTTTTTTTGTTCGTACTGACAAGCAATGAATTACTTTTGTGTTGTGTTGTGTGGTGTATCGTTTGATGGTGATGTGTGATTGGTTGTTGAGGTGAGGAGATAGTAGAATGTCATGATGAAAAGTCATACATTGTATTATTATGTGCGTATTACCTACTTTTATATGATATAGAAGAGGATGAATGATAGCGTTATTGTTGACAGGGAAGAATGGAATGTATTAAGGAAAATGTCGTGAGGAAAGTTTTGAATATGAATATGTGTGGGGTGTGTGTCAGTAGGGGAAGACCAAAGAAACCATGGATGGACTGTGTGAATGATGATATGTTTAGAAAGGGGGTGACTACCGAGACGACGACTAAAAGAGAAGTTAAAAGACATGTTGCGCTGAAAGTTTTGAGTATGAATGTCGAGGGCTATAAGAGTAGGGGAAGACCAAAGAAACGATGGGTGGACTGTGTGAATGATGATATGGTTAGAAAGGGGGTGACTGTCGAGATGACGACTAAAAGAGAAGTTAAAAGACATGTTGCGCCAACCCCAAAAAAATTACAAGAACCGGAGAATAATAACACATAACTACAGTATTTGGAAATAAAACCTAACTTAGAAAGGGTTACCACTCACAATATTTCGGGAAACTTCAGGATGGAAAAGCATGAGTTTAATATAATAAGTTGATTGTACCGATACATAAATAAGTAGGTAGGTACAGTCAGCAAACTGAAGGAATTGTTAGTCAAATTGCCACTCTACGTCAGTATGCCACGTAATGGCCATTTCATACACCATTCATTTTTTTTTTGTTTAGGTGTATAGAGTTATGAGGAACGGGGTCTAAAGTTTAGCCATCGTCTATAGAAAAGGGCGGATCCTCCGACTGGTGGGCAACTGCCTGATGATTGCTGTTCTCGACAACAATCATCGGGCAGTTGCCCACCAGTTTTTCCACAGACAATACCTCAATTTCTCCAACATACCAAACAAAGATCATCTCGAATCACCAAGCTGTTATACATAATAACATGATTGATTGCAGTCCATGTTATGTTGAACATCGGTCACCGTTAGTACTGTAATGTGGAATACCGTTCACATCGATGACTCAGCCTAGAGGTACTTACGGCCGAATATTTCGATACGAAAAAAATGTTTACTGTATTGGGAAGGAGGAAAAAACTTTGCTGTAACTGTCTTATTGAAAAAGTGAGTGTCTCCTTGGTATATTTGTAACAGACCTGATTGCTGAGTACGAGGTCTCTGGTTCGATTTCAGGGGTATGGCAATATTCAGTCTATCCATTGGATATTTATCAGCTCGGAGTGTGAATTTGCGTCTGGTTGGTGGGAATACCATCGCCCTTTATCATACTACTTACACATGGTACTTTAACATGAACTCTGCCTGCCCTCATAGTCAGCAGTCGCGCTTACGACCACCAGACCAAAATTCATGACCAAGATAACTCACTGACTGACAATGCACAGTCTAAATGCGCCAGGTTGGTGTTAATAGGCTGGTACCCTATCGTTAGTATTACTTTAACATTAACTCTGCGTACCCCTTAAATCCTGCAGTCGCGCTTACCAGACCGGAATTCATGACCGAGATATTACATCTATTAAATAAATTTTAAAAAAATCTGACAGACAACGCACAGCCTCAAGCGCTGGGTCTAGAAGCTTACAATTTTGCACAAGAGCTCCTTAAAGAATGAAGGTGAGCACTAAGGAAGGATTTATTAAAAGAAGGATCTTCCCTAAAGGGGTTACATTGGGGATGAAAAATTGTATGGTTGTTCGTCATTTTTGCCATTGGCGATGGGAAATCCCATAAAACACGAAGCTTGTATATTTTAGTACAAAAACTAACAAAAACCTGTGATTATTATATCAAAACGTGTTTAATAACAAACCAACAACAACTATGGCATTTAACAGCCCTGAATTTATCGAAGTGAACGTACAGTGATTCGATAAAAAATTGATCACTAAATCGATAGTAATCGACAAATTAGCGGCTCACAAACCCAATAAAAACTCGATTATTCATACCAAGGTTGACACTGGAACAGGCAATTCGATTGTTTATAAAGTGATCGATTAACCATTTGAAAATCGTGACACTTGTTACTGATTTATGGATCGATAAAAGTGCCCTAATGTGGTATTGTCTTGCATGTGTGGACATTCTTTTAAAGGTCAACTTGGTATAGTTTGAAGGTAACATGGAATTCGGAAAACAACTTAATCTAAAAGGTTAAATCATGATCTGCCTAGGTTTTTCCCAACTATGTTGGGGTCGGCTTCCAGTCTAACCGAATGCAGTTGAATACCAGTATTTTCATGGAGCGACTGCCTACCTGACCTCCACAATCCAGTTACTGGGCAATACGATACCCCTTGGTAAAACTGGTTGTCTCACTTTCGGGCTTCTGACTATCCGTAACGGCTGCCAAAGATCCACGAATGACAGCCGGGACCAACCGCTTAACGTGCTTTCCGAGGCACAGAGAGGTCTCGGAAAGCACGCAAGCATTCAACATCAAAATAATTCAAAAGGTTTCCTTTTTCCTACTGTTCTATATTTTGAGGGTCGGTCATCTTACTAGCTAAAAGGACATACACATAACAAAAAATCACGCCTGTTTATCCTGAGGGGTAAGGCAGAGAAGTCCCTCAAATAGTACACCAATATTTCGCCAGTTATGTCTAAGTCCCATTTAAGGTGTATATAGGGCTCGCTGACCTTATGCATGTGGGCGGAGCTAAACGCTCTACCCCCGAATACGTAAAACGCGCGCGGTGGCGCGCTGCACTAAAACGACGATCAAAGAATATGCGGAGAGGCAGACATGCCGCACGCAGGTCGCCATTTTTGCCTACGATTCCAGAAGGGAATGGCGGAGGCAAGGCTGATATATTTTGTATAGATTGATACTTATGTTACGTGTATTTTATGTTTTTACTGGACATTATTTATAAGAATTATTTCATTTTTTTGATTTTGTTTAAAATCATACGTGAGAACGAACTTAGTTCCCGATGGGGGTAAAACTTTAAAAATGATATCGAGTGTTTTCTTAGGAATGGAATAACATTTTATTTGTTTGTTTATGTTATAATCAACTTTCTTCTTGTCATTGTTATTTACATAGCAGGTAGTGGTACCTATTCTAATTTGTGACCGGTAGGTGCCACAACTAAAATATGCAAAATAATTATTTTTTCAAAACAAAAAAATAACCGACTTCCATAAAAAAACTACAAAATGAATAATAATTTTATTTCGGAAGTCTGTAGCAAAAAAACGTAAATTCAAAACCAAAGACATCGACTTCCGAAATAAAGTCATTTTTCACTTTCACTTTAATTTTTCATGTAAAAAGATTTTTTTTACTATTAATCGTACGTCAAAAGTAACAGTTGAACTACGAAAACTGTTACCACTGTTATAGTATAGTAAAGTAACAGTATCATGTCTCGTTAGTGCCCTGAAATAATCACCTACGGCCGCTCAGTAGATACACCTTCCGCGTTCGTGCGTAACAGCCGCGCGCGAATACTCAGAGTATATCAGTCAGTGGCGTGTATTGCATAAAGGCATATAAGCAGTGCCTACCTCGATAAATCACCATAGGCCTGTTAGTTACATTTTAGTGTGTGTGCCCAACTATGAAACTCACTAAATTATCATACCTAACAAAAAACCAAATCTTCGTACAAATACGCGCGGCAGTAGGCAGTCGCAAGACGGCCTACTCGGCTCCCGGACTATTCGATTTTTATTTTGACCTCACTATCGGCTTTATCACCCTCGAAAGGTATGAAAACGACACCCATGATGAAATATTTGAAATTTTTTGCAGCCGCCATTTTGGATTTTTATTTTGACCTCACTATCGGCTTTATCACCCTCGAAAAGTATGAAAACGATACCCATGATGAAATATTTGAGAACTTTTGCAGCCGCCATTTCGGATTTTTATTTTGACCTCACTATCGGCTTTATCACCCTCGAAAAGTATGAAAACGACACCCATGATGAAATATTTGAAAAATTTTGCAGCCGCCATTTTGGATTTTTTTTTTGATCTCACTATCGGCTTTATCACCCTCGAAATGTATGAAAACGACACCCATGATGAAATATTTGAAAAATTTTGCAGCCGCCATTTTGGATTTTTGTTTGACCTCACTATCGGCTTTATCACCCTCGAAAAGTATGAAAAGGACACCCATGATGAAAAACTTGAAAATTTTCGCAGCCGCCATCTTGGACTTTTATTTTGATCAAATTCAATATTTTCTCATTTTAATATTAGTTAGATAAGCCTTACTACTTGTATACTATCGTAAGCGTATCGTATGCGCACAATAGAAATGGGCCATCTGCAGCGAGCTAGTCAATAAACGCACACTGATACAATTCGTTCGTAAATATTTGCACTAACACAGGCAAACGCGCGTAGTCAGTCGATAGCCGGAGCGGAGCAGCGAGCGACACAGCCCTACCGTCTCAGTGCTAACGCACGACTGCCGCCCGCGCCCGCGCAGAGCACCTCTGAAGCCCAATCTCAAAGTGGGGAAATTTTCTTTGCAAATGTTGATTGATTTACATAAGCTGTTTCATTTCTATAGTACCTCTAACCATCAATTTTTCAGTGTAAAAATATTTGCAAACATCAAAGCCGTTTAGAAGTAATATGGAATATTAGGAAAAAATAGCGTTTTGCTAAAAAATTTTTTAAGGGAAAAGTATTAGCCATACGAAAAAATCCTGTTACAGAAATGTTGTACATGAACCTATACCAACAATATATTTTTTTCAGATCTTCTAATCAAGCCGTTAATGAGAAATATTCTTCATAAAGTGACCGTGTTACGGTACTAAACGAGAGTAAGGCCCTTAATAGGGCTCGAGCCTATTGCCATCCACCGACTGAGAAATACCTTTTGGAAACCCAAATAACACAGTGCCCGACCTGGGAATTAAACCTAGTACCTCATGCACAACAGTAGCGGTTGCGACCATTTGATCATTCAGGGCGCTCGATGCAGTTTTAATTTAATAAAAACAAAGTGCTGACTTAAACATTTGTAAAGAAAGAAAAAGCATTTATTGTGTTACTCGTACAGAAAGAACACAAACTAAACTAAATAGACACACTATTTGCGGTTTAGTATATTAATTTTACTCCAAAAATTTTACATAGATATGTTCTTTTTTCGATCCACGCTAATAGATTTCGCCGTATGTATTTAGATTGTAGGTGTGACATCTATTATGTAATTTAACGTCAATTTTAAACACTTTAATCTATTTTAAATTATACCACACTTAAGAAATATGTAGATTATGTGATGACATTGAGAAACCTACATTTCACACGTAAAAGGCCAAAACTGCTTAACTCCTCCATAAAAGCCTCCACATCACCAAAAAAGTTAACATTGTATGAATAGAATTATAGGCTAATTAAAATACCTGATTTAAATTCCTTTTATCAGAAAAAAATATGGAAATATCGTATCACAGGATGTTTAAATATCGCAAATGTTGGCAATTCCCCCCATAAACATTGAATTGGTATGTTTTTTTTATATTATTATTATGGTAATATTTGACATAAATAATCTCTATATCAGAAAAAGATACTATAATATTATTTTATATAAAATATTTTATTTGCTGATCGCCTTTTTATCTGTAACTAGGCTTGATGTTTAAAAGCTAACGAGAAAACTGGTTGGTTTTGAATATTTTATTGTTCATAAAATTCATAATAATCTACGCCTCAGAAAAGATTTTATCACAACTAACAGACCTGACAGACGTTGTCCTGCCCGAAAGGCACACACGCATGAAAATTATCAATATCGATCCAGCCGTTTAGGAGTCCAGTGGCATACACACATACATACAGTGACACACGTAGACGCCAGCACCAGCATCAAGCCAGTACAATTTGTCAACATTCTTTAATAGATTTTCAACTTTATCGCTAAAGCATTAGGTTCGAAGTTGATTGGGAAAATTTGACAGTTTCAGATAGCTTGATGTGCCTATACAGAAGCATTGTCTAAATAACGATAAAGATAATATTTATTTTAAGTAGCATGAGTTTAAAAAGGATCCCCTTTTCCAAGGTTTTATCAAAGGAAATGAAATAACAAGGGCATAGAAAAAATAATATTCAAACAGCCTTTGTTATTTTAATCTGTGGTTTCATTTTCTTACATTTAAAACAGTAACATAAAAATTCTTCAGCTCGAAATTTCTGAAGTTACAAGTGTCAAACTCCATTTTCCTTGAAAAAACGTAGCTTTAAAAAACCTATTAATTTCTACTTTGAAAATTAAGGGGGCGTGTACAAATATTAAAAAAAAAACACTTGTACGAACACTTAGGGCGAAATCTATAAACGTCAGTTAGCACGTACTTAGGCTAAGACATGTCTCAGCTACTATCTTGCATTTTTATTTTGACAGTTGTGTGAGTGGAACAACGCTTAACCAAAGTAAGTGCTAAGTAACGTTTATAGATCTCGGCCTTATACACTATCTGTAGTAGGCTATGCATAATATTTGTTCCATACCGTAGTCGAACCCACGATACGTTCAGTGCCAATCGCGACGCCAATTTTTATTAACAACTTATCAAAGCCACATCACTATTCACACTCTTAAGTCATAAATTCTTGACCAAGGACGTCAAATCACTTAACATTTAGCGGTCAACACTATGATGTCGTCACACACAAGAATGTTCATCACGCATGCGCCATTCTTGCCAAACGTCAACTTGAAAGCGTGGGAAGGACATGCCGCCATTGTTCGTAGCATTTCTATTGCTTGGATTTATTGAAATCAATTTGCAAAGAGCTTTTTATGTAAGATGTGTAAGAATTATATGCTTTGTGAGGTGGTTGGTCGTTTGATTCAAAAGTATCAATTACTTCATTTGCGCACGGGTCGATTGATCAGGTTCAGCTACGCTTGCCGCGGTTGGTCCGTGGATGAGTGGAGGCTATCTTTACATACCAAGCCCCCTCCAGGCCGACTTCAAAATCTCTATATAGACTTGGAACCCAAGTCGGCCGTAGCAAAGACAATCTGCAAGATGGGGGTTCATTGACGGCTCAGATCTCAAGTGCATATGCGACATCTCCTCACAGACAATGGCCCACTTGATGATCATAGGACTGCGACAGTGAGCGGAGTTAGCGCAGCTGAATTTCGGGCCAGAAGTATTTGAATTGTTTGCCGAAAAAGGCAGAACAAAGTAATTTATTAATACTAGATTTAAAACATATTAGGTATAAAACATACCGTACAATATTATATTGTTGAATTTTAAATGAAAGCAATTGTCATTAGGAGTGCTTTACACAATAAGACTGCTGACGTTGGTAGATGCTTTTAACCATTAAAGTTACGGTGTTTGATTATTATTAATATCAACAGCTTCGACTGTGTGTGTATGAAATATGATATTCCTGGGATTATGAATATTAAGATCAATGGCCTCAATTTCGATAAGAATAAAGAGTCAATCTTCGCAACAGAATATGAATCATTACCAACCTTTTCATATGAATAAAAACGTTACATTAATTACTCAGAAACATTAAGTAATGGTATTGGATTACGAGTGCAAAGGTGTACATTTCACAAATGTGTGTTTGGCAACATAATACTTTATTGCATTGGTTGCCCTTAATACTGTGCCCTTGTCTTATAATATTGTAATTGATACATGCTTAGTCATTTTGTGTTGGTTTGTAAACAAGGGTGTACGTGATAATGGTTTGTAGGTTCTAATTGGATATCTTGATCAGTAAGGTTACCTATAAACACCTACTGTTTAAATTCCTTGGAAAAATAGCTTCCATCTTTTTTCTTGGGATTTATTTTGATTTTCTTAACTCATCATCATCAATTCATCATCTACCTAACCTCTTTTCAACTATATTGGAGTTGGCTTCCAGTCTAACCGGATGCAGCTGAATATTTTGATTTTCTTAATTCTGCTTGTAATTTAATTTTTCCGGTACAAAATACCCTCCATCTTGAGAAACAAAGATACTTCTTTGCCAAATCTCATGAATATCTCATAAGCTTGCAACTACACCAACTCTATCGAATTCTAATCGAAACTCAACAATGCTGTTTAGCCGTAGATATAGGAAAATGATGCTTCTTCCTTAGATTAGCCCTTTCACGGAGAGCTTTAACTTAATTAGAAAGAGCTGGTACACATATGTACCACAAGCGGCTCTCGTCCCTGAGAGGAATTCTTCTATGGGAGCCTTTTTGAATACAGATCCATCGTAAGGATGCATCTCTGCCTGCCGGGGTAGCGGGATCGTCCGAAAGGGTTACCGCTGCCCTGGTACATAAAGGGCTAAGGAAGGAACACGGTTGGGTTTTAGTCAGTAAGAGTCTGACACTCCCTTCCGCTCCACCCAGAGCGGGAGGGGTCATTTGATGATTTCCCATCCTCAAAAAAAAAAAAAAAAAGGATGCATCTCTTTAAACAATCAAATTTGTTTATTAGATTTCCTAAGGGTTAGCATAAGCATGCATTACCAGCCTATAATGTTCCCACTGCTGGGACACAAGCCTCGTTTCTTCGAGAGGGAATGGGCTACCACGCGGACCCAGTGCAGATTAGTAGATACTCCTATGGGTTAGATCCTATAGGTTATCAATAAAATATTGCTTAGGTAATATCTAACATCAGTTTACCTATAAGAAAGGTAATTCAATGTCCTCGGAAGCTCGGCAAGTCGCGTGACGATCAATATGAACCATCCATTACCAATGGTCGATGTCTTACTTATGTCTGACATTACAACGTCAGCGTCATTGTCCATTTCCCTGAAGAAAGTTCCTACTGATTGCGGAAAAGGAATGGCTGTGATATTAGCTCTCTATGTAGTATTAGTGGATATGTGAATGTATACATATTGCATAACCATAATCAGCCTATAATGTTCCCACTGTTGGGACACAGGCGGCTCAGTGAGAGGGAGTTGGCCGTAATCCACCACGTGGGCCCAGTGCGGGTACGTGGCGGGTTAGGCCCTCGATACAAAAAATCGCCATGTCCTAGAATCTGGGACATGCTGGTTTTCTTCTATTCTTTATCGTTTTGAGAGCAGTGGTGATGAATTAATGTACATAAAGTAAAACGCCTGTCTGGGTTCGAACCTTTCTAGTAAGTCGCAGCCGTTAGCACTGAGCCCAGCTGCACTGAAAGAAAGAAAATACATTTACTTGGCACAAACTGAAAGACACACAATACACCAGATACACACACTGCTCCTTATAATATTTCCTAGTCTGGAAAAAGTTTCCCGGAATTTGGGGGACATTTCCCGGAATAGAATAAAATCAATTCCGAAATAAAATATCCCCAATTTACGGAAAACATTTCCAATTTTCTATTTATAAAAATCAAAATCAGACTATTACAAACATTTTAAAACAGAATAAAGCCAAATCGCTCCAGCCGTTCTCAAGTGATGTGCTCACCAACGAACAGCATTTTATTTTTATTTGTATATATACATAATTATTATGTTATCATAATTATTTATAACAGTCGAGAGAAGAGATGAGATGGCTGCTTCTCTTTTTTTTTTGTAGCTAAGCTACACAAACTAACTAGTTAAACTGTAATGTTTAAGCCTCCCAATACACGTTGAATCACCAATCCAAAGGCCCTTCTAACAGCATAAATAGAATTCACCAACATTCCTGAGCATTGCGAGTCATACAAACTTTCACATACAAATTAATGATATCCACGGTTCCCTAGTTTCCCCGGACCGGTTCGTACCGGTCCGACACCGGACTGGTTAGCCTCACAAGGTCGTGGACTACGATCATAGAAGAAAGAGATATGCCTTAACCTTTAAACGGGTTTTAGTGGCGTCAGGTTTTTAGTTTGGCGAGTTGTAGATTTTCTAGAAAAAAAATTCTATGATTCCCTTGATTTTTAAACCCGTGTCTAAAGCTTTTGCACCAACATTTATTGTGCACTCGTTAAGTTTTTTTCAGTATTTAAGTAAATGCAGAAGGTTAGGGAATGCAGAATTGCAGTTCTGTCTGATCATCCGCATTAGCAGAAGCATAATCAGCCTATAATGTTCCCACTGCTGGGACACAGGCCTCCTCTCTTCCAGTGGGAATGGGCTGTAATCTACCATACAAGTCCAGTGGGAGTTGGTAGATGTCATATATCACAGATGGCGTATAAAGTTGTCATATTTCTTTGCCACATCTCCTGTATTTTCTATGATCTTTGGTATGTAAACGAAATCGTGACCAGATAGGTTTAGTCAGATGTTTACGTTAGTTCTCGACCTGATGGTAAATTCAATCGGACTCATTATAATGAGGTATGCAAGTATTAGTATGGTGATTTGAGTTACAGGTGTCAGGTGGCATTCTTAGTGGTGCTGGCGGGTAGTTTATGGGATTCGTAGATTACGGCTCATTTTGTAAACGTTTGGTTGTAAGGTTGGGTGCCGGCAATATTAATTGTTCAAAGTGTTGCTTTGTCTCCGGTTCCTGTATTTAACAATAAATTGTATAACTTATATTAGCTTTCATTAGCTTTGTATTAGAAAAATAACAGTCATACTCATAACCCATCCGTTATTTCGATATAAACGTATACTAAGTTCCGTTATTTAACAATATTACACAATAACTGTAGTTATTTGGCCGTTATTTTTCTAATGCTATAATAAATGGACTATAGGTACATACATACATTAATAAACTCATGCCTTCTTTCCATGGGTGCTACGGTCCTACGATGCCAGAATTACTTATTTTAGAAATATCTGAAAACAAAGTTTTTTTCCCTTTTATGAAGTCGTAAGATTATATTATCATTTGGTGAAAGCTATCCAGAAAAGGTTGGACCGTATCGAAAAATCTAGAATAAATATACTTCCTTATTCTAGACTACCGCACTTACCAACAGTGGTGAGCAAATTATAGTTTAAGTCATTCAAGATAATTTACTTGCGCGAGTTACGATTCATTACCCAATTACTACATAAGATTTATCTACATCATTATAATTTTCAATACAGTCAAAGTCATTTCTCAATAGCCTTACTTAATATCTTATTGATACAAATAAACTAATTTATTTTGCAAGGCAAGTCTGCATTAGTTCTGGGTGTTACAGAATTATCATATTTAGCAATGGGCATGCCATTAAGTAGGAGTTAGAAAAATGCTAAAGCTATGTGTGGGTTTTGATAAATATGTAATTAATTGCGGTGTCATCAACTGGACCAGTGATGACAGATCAGATAACAGACATACGAGGTCGTGAGTTCAACCCAGGCAGGCACTTTTCTTTCAATAAATTATATCATCACCACTGCTCTTAAAACGGTGAAGGATCATCGGGAGGAAACCGGTATGTCCTAGAACCAAAAAATCGAAGACATGTGGCATCCAGCTACTGCACTGGGCCCGCGTGGTGGATTACGGCCCACAGAGAGGAAGCCTGTGTCCCAGTAGAGGGAATATTATGGGGTGATTATGTACGTGTGGAGGCTATTTTAACGCTCTCTGGGTTAGATATTACATATAGTATTTTTTGTAAAGGTTTAGAATAACACTATTACTCGTCATTTTTCTATTAAAACTAGTGGAGTTTATGGTTCTCTATATAGTTTGTTAGAGACGCCAGCACATCAAGGTACCCGAAACTGTCAAATTTTCCCAATCAACCTTGAAACTAATGCTTTAGCGATAAAGTTGCAAATCTATTAAAGAAATTTGACAGATTGAAGTAGCTTGAAGTGTTGGTGTCTATACACTATCCCCTTTCTAAATTCAAAGCAAACATGAACATCGTGGGTTTATCTCTGGGCAAGCCTACTGAATGTAAAAAGTTTATTGACAGTTAAATATTTATACCTCCGTACGTTATATAAGTCATACGACATATCCGTAGTTCTTTATTGTAGTACAAATCTGTCCACCCCTCAATACGCCACACTATTATTTCCCTGCCATTACGATCGACAGGTAATAATTTCATATTCAATAGCCGTGTCCAAGTCGACTTCCTACTCAATAATAATTCATAATTAGTGGTCTTAATACGACATGCAAATTAATGACACAATTCGTTGCAAAAAGGTCGAAAAGAAGGTTTGATTTTGATCATAGATTTTGCAAGACTTGAATTGGTAGCATGAAGAATATAACAATGATTGGGTGCTAATACTTCAGTACATAATTTTACAATTGGAACTCGATCTGCTTAGCCTTTTCCACACCATGTTGGGATCGGCTTCCAGTCTAATCGGATGCAGCTGAATACCAGTATTATACATGAAGCGACTGCTTATCTGACCTCCACAACCCAGTCATTGGTCACTAACTAAAATATGCTAGAACCAAAAATTCGAAGACATCTACCAACACGCACTGGGCCCGCGTGGTGGATTATGGCCCACTCTCTCTCATAGAGGAGCCCTGTGTGTACCAGCAGTGGGAAGGCTGATTATGCTATTCGTCGTTCTAAATAATCCAGATTTGTAAGAGTGGCACAATTTTTCCTACAGCTGTGTGTTGTCATTTGTAAAGTTCAATAAATTCTCGAAAAATTTCGTCAGTCGCCAAGAATCCTCATTTACCTAAATTCCGTCTCAACTATTTTGCAAGTACACACATAAGTCTCGCTCAACTTGCCGCTAAAAGTGCTTAATCTCACTTAGTGCGCAATGTCCACTTAGGTTGCATGCCAGTGACGTAAGCAACGGCCATAGGATATGAAAACCGCAGAGAAGTCCAATGAATAGACCCATACTGCGTGAATCAGAAACTTGTGGTCATATTTAAGGGTCGGTACAGACCATCAGACTGAATAACTTTCTCCATGGGAATTAATAGACAAAAAAATGGTTTACTAGTCGATTCGCATTAATTTACTCGCCCGAAAGAGGCGAATCGCCACTTTTAATTTTAAAAAAACTATAGGTGACTCGCACTAAGTTAAATTATTTGTGGGCGAGTCGACCACTCCACAAATATGTAATAGGTAATTTTGTAAGGTTTGCAATAAAATATAGAATAAGGACACAAATGCGAGTCGACTAATAATCCAAAAAAAAAAATCAGTTGTCCCATATATTTGAGGCGAGTATGTATTGAAGTTTTGTATGGAACAGTTGATTATTTTTTTCGTAATTACGATGTTGGTTCCACAGAGAAAGTGGTTCAGTTTGATGGTCACTACCACACCATTTAATTTGACCACGACTTTCTGGTTCACATTGTATACATTCTTATTCTATGGCAGCGCTTAGCGGTTCGTTCTTAATAGCACCAACTATGGCTACCGTAAATAAGGCTAAGGGTTTGGGCACACTTGGCTGTAATTGATCCGACGGACGCACGTGTCGTATCGGATGTCGCTTACCGAATTCCTGAGTTAAACAAACAATATTATTTTGGGTTGGGAGTGATTTTTCTGGTGCAAATAGGGGTTTGTTCTATGGTATTATAATAATTATAGCATGTTTTGGTTTTACGTGGATTGTGAAAGAAAGAAAGAAAAGCCTTTTTTCTTAGCATATGCTGTCCCACTGCTGGGCAAAGGCATCCCCCAAATCCTTCCAGGAAGTCCTTTTTCCGCTCCACCTCGAAGCAGCCTTCGCGGTACGAGTTCAGGTCATCGCGTTTCTCCATCTACTTCTGGGCCGACGACGGCCCGCCCGGCGCGGGTCATTGTGTGGAGACTTTAGCTCAGCGGTCATCATGCATGCGGCTAATGTTGAATTGCTTTGCCTAATCTTAAATTATCTATCGTGTGAAGTATGAGTCTCAGTAATATGAGCATTACTATCAAAAGGAAGTCGTTCATTCGGTTAACATCTATCGAATAATCTGTGGGTCTGATTGCATAAGAAATTTCCGGTGATCAAGATCGAAACTTACACTATAGATCAAATTATATAACTGATGACTCTGGTAACAGTTGACGACCCCGCTACTGGGTCAGAAGATTTATAGATCGAAACGATTATGCCGCCACAAAGATGACGGGTCATGTCAAAACAAGCATTATGAATTTAGTTGGCTATAAGATAAGCAATAAAATTACATGTATGCCGCATATCAGATGGCAATTGGGCTAAGAGAACCACCAACTAGGTCCCACTAAACGCACGAAGCCATCGCGGCTGGCCGAGACGAAGATGGAGGGATGAGCTTGACTCCTACCGTCAGGACTCACAAAAGACACAATTGTGTGGAAAAAGGAGAGGGCGGCCTTTGCCCTGCAGTGGGACAATACGGGCTAGTTAGATTAGATAAAAGAGGTGCAGGATGGCCTTTGCAATAATCTCGGCAAGCTGTGCTGTAGTGGTTCCTACAGCTGCTGCAGAAGACTTCAAAACATGCAAATATATGCATACGGCTCAATGATATAAATATAACCTTATTGGTATTTATATCATTGAGCCGTTTTTGGTTACGGAGTCCGAGTGCTTACCTACTTTTTGGGGTCAAGCGTCGTGCGCTTCACGTGTCCAGTCAGTTTATGTAACCTGGCTTTTTTTTTGGAACGGCTTCCGGGAAGCCTTGCCTGTGGAAGCCTCAATAAACTAAGGCCTCCAGCCAGGGCTTAAAAAACTTATGTCCCCTGGCAATAAGTTACCTGCCTTTATAAAGCAACGAAATGATATCAAACTTTTTAAGATGAATTTAGTGTTTTGAAATATGTTTTCGTGTGAATTCATTTTGCAATTCTGTGCAAGGTTAATAGATGAGGTCAATTGATTGGTTGCGGTTATACGGTATGTGTGAATGTCCACGGTTAACGTTAACCGCGTTTAGCGAAGCTTGAGGCAATAACTCTTAAACGCCAATTAGTTGGAGCAGAGTGAAGGAAAAATACTGAAGGTGGTGGCAGTTATCGGTGGTATTATAAAGCTAACGAAGATAATAGAGATATAATTATAACAAATGTGAGCAGCGGTGGCCCAGTGGTAATGGCCACGACTTAAGAGTTGTAGGTCGTGAGGACGAACCCTGACAGGCGCTTTACTTTGTGAAAATGGTTTCATCACCACGAAGGAAAATATCCTGAGGAAACCGGCAATATACTAAACCGGCAATATACCGGAAATATACTAGAACCAAAAAAATCGAAAAAATGTGACATCACCCAACCCACAATGGGCCCCCGTGGTGGATTATACTACGTGGTGGATTATAATACGGAAACCGGCAACATACTAAACCGGCAATATACTAAACCGGCAATATACTAACGTGCAATATAGTAAACCGGCAATATACCGGAAATATACTAGAACCAAAAAATTCGAAAAAATGTGACATCACCCAACCCACAATGGGCCCCCGTTGTGGATTACGGCCCATTCCTTCTCACCGAGTAAGATTCCAGCAGCGGGAACATTATAGCCTGATTATGCTATATTACAATTCGGTCATCAATCATATAAAAATCAATCCCAATTTATTTGGGGTTGGCGCAGCGTGTCCAATTAATCGTCATCTAGATTCTCGCCCCTTTTCTAACCAAATCATTTCTGTTATAATCTTAATAAAATTGCATGCACTGCATTAGCTTCTGAATTGTCCCCTATATATTGCCTATGTTAATACCGGGATCATCAAAGCACACACATTTTACCCAAGGTTTTTAATATATCTTTATAACTTTTCGTCCATTTAAACTAATATTATCTTTATAATATTATTATTAGCTCTTTAGAATAGATTTGATTTTATGTATGTTGATTTGTTACGATTTCTCGCTATAACAGCTTAATGGCTGAAAGAGCTTTGGTTGAAATTTGCCATATGCGTAGACCATGACCTGTATTAGGACCTGCATAATAATATAATACTTTTTATCCCGATATTCCCACGGGATCGGGATTTATGCGGGTGAAATCGCAGGTCGCAGCTAGTGGTCCATTATAACGGACGTTCACGGTAATGATGTCCTTTATAAGTGCCACTCACCCTATCAAGTCATCCCTGGTATCAATTCAATCAAACTGACTAACTGATAAAATACTTTAAAGGCCCGTTCTCCTATAAATCATTATAACAAAGAGTAGTTACACTCATATACGTATGAGTAATCTGCTTTTCAATGAATTCATGCAACAAAAAACAATGGTACAGTTACAAAATACCAACTGCATAACTTGCATAATTACTGCAATACTTACTCAGGATAATATGGAAACCTTTCTAGTAATTTCCTTTACGTTAACCAGTAAATTATAAATGTGGTAACCTAAGAAATGTTGCAAGCTTGGAAAACCACTAAACTGTAGGGTCTTAGGGCAGGTGATGTAACATGAACGTCTGGAGAAATGGTGACGTAAGCAGTGTAAAGACTTTGTCACCTTGTATGGCGATAGTTTAATGAGTTGAGTCAACTTTGGGTGATAAAGTTTAGAGCTTGTTGTGATGGTGTAACTTTGTTTTCCATTCTAAATGGTAACAAGAATCAGCTGATACAGAAATACTGAAGCTTTAGATTAGACTGCTAAGACTTATCATAACATAACGTCACCAGACCTGTTTCCCCAAGGGGTTAGGCAAAGTACTTTTACATAATATACCCACCCACATTTCACCAGTTATGTTTAAGTCCCATGTAGATAATACGGGCGAGACTATTGCTATTAACCGGGCATAAATCCGGACTCCGGGCTGCTCCTGAGAATTTCCTGATAGAAAACTCCAATAACACTGCCCGATCTGGAAATCAAAGCCAGTGCGCCATGTTCAGCAGTAGCGGTTGCGCCTATTGAGACACGAGGAATACTTAGTGTGTAAAGTTTACTCATCCTCCACAGAATATGACCCCCGATCGGAGGGGCGTTGTGTCTGGTAGGCCCGATGATTGATGTCAGGATGATATATGCTAGCCGTACGTTAAACTCTGCTTGCGCGATGCAGGATTTTGCGTGACGTCAGTATGATGCGTTCGCATGTCGCGATGTAGATGCCACCACACACCAACTAGAACAATAAAACAGTTAAGAGAGTGGTAAAACTTCTCGTACATAAAAAAGAAGGTCAAAGAGCACCATTAATAATAACGTAAGAATTTTAACGTGACAAAAGAGAAATCAATTGAATACTTGAATTTCGTCGTCTACACCGCAAATGATTAATGGCCGATTCCTATAATTAACCGACAATTATTGGTTAAAATTAAGACTCTTGGTAGGTTTACCAATAATGAATAAAAACCTCATAGCTTTGCATAGTAGACCGTCCCATATGGAAGTAGCTATTACAGGTAAAATTAGCTTACGAATCTATTTAAGCAGTTATGCTATAAAAATGCTACAATAGGTAAACAAAACGATTCGTTTTTGTTTATAGGAACCGAGCATTAGTGGTCTCTAGTGCTATTCTGTAAAAATCTCACCGTGAAAACTTGAAGTGAAGTGAGCTTAGAGTGAGCTGTCAATAGTGTCAATCCCTATTATCAGGTGGAATGACAGCACACTTCATCTAAGTTATCACGATGATATTTTTACTGAAAAGCACCGCTGATTGTTCATTAAATCGATCCCGTATGCTTCTAACTAGTAGTTACCATGGAAGGCTAAGCGTTACTTTTATCTATGTTCATCATATTTTCTATGTTATGTAGATATAGTGTTTTGACGACACAAGTGCTCCTTTTCCGTCTCATGCGATGTACATTATATAGTAGTAGGCCCGTAGGTTGTAGATTTGTAGGCCATTCTCCCTACCTATTAACATTCTAATTTGAAAACATTGTAAAAGCCAATTATTTTTAAATAAAAGAGTAACCGTGGATCTTCTTGCTGGATCTTCTTCATAGGAAACGACCGATTGGAACCGTGCACCTAGCTTTTGAAGTTTCATAAGTGCCCATGTTGTGTGAAATAAATATATTATTCTATTTTTAGTATCTACCACTTGTGAGATGGTGAATTTCGACTAAAGTAAGCTAATGAAACAGCAAGAAGTCACAATTTAGTTATGACGTATATTGTCATACCGGAAATTAATGTCGTACCAATTTTCTCTGCACCAAAAACGGTCATAAACCTCCTTATTTAGTTTAAGTAAAGTGTTACACGAACAGGGAAGGCCATGTTGTGGTGAGGTTGCATATGTGTGACTACTGACGTAAGACTGTATGTCAGCCGGTCTCGAGGCTGTGATATAACTGAGTCTGCAGTTTTCGGTAATACTTGTTTTATTTTGGTGACGTCCTTGTTTGAGTGATTGGTTTGATTTTGTCTTAGTTTTGTTATAGGTCAACCTTTGTAATCTACTTCTTCGTGTCGCTGGCATGACAGTTATTTAAATTTTGTTGGCCCAAAGCTTCGCCACTTCGACGGTGTTATCGGTGGAAACGCAGAGGTCACTTTGGCTGCATATTTTGGGGCACAAACCTTTGTAATGTTTCTAAGGATTATGAAGCTTCACTCGTCAATCCTCGTCTAGCATCCATGGTCATCAAAAGAGCCTTTATTGCGCAGGAAGATGATCAGCAAGAATCCAATTGGATATATAGGTATCTACACAAAAGTAGTGTCTACAAAAGCTTTGTAAAAGTTTGCACCATTTCAATAAAACCTGATTTATCAATCACAAAAATTGAAAGTGTCTAATTTATTATTAATTTAAATAATTAACGAAATTCATAGTACACAAAAACCAAATCAACAAATTCATCTAAAACACCACACCAGTTAAAACATGAGGATGAGCAACCAACTATGAGAATGAGCAGGTGTGACGCAACTTTACAAAGACATCTGTTAAAAGTGCAGGTGAAGAAAAGAAACAGGTGACAACGCACAAGTTCGAAAACTTAGCCTTAAAAGAGTACAGACAGGCCTCATGTCAGTGGCAATACTATGAACTTGAGCTGGCCTAGTGATGTAAGGAATTTCAATAGAAAAAGAGGCCAGCATATACTGGTTTTGTTACCTCTGACGTGAGGTCTTCCGTAGCTTTAGAATTATAGCGAGGATTACTATGGAATAAGTAGGCTTATATGTCCATTAAGTTTGTGTTTGTAAACCGATTTTTTATAGACACGGCAAGTGGACAAGTGGACATAACAGGAGTGCTGATTATGCTAGCAAGATAAGACTTATGAATATTATTTTGTCCTGATGTTGCAAATTCACGCACCGTTTAGATTACAAAAGACATTGGTTTAAAGGCTGGACTTGCTCTTAGGTATATTCTGGTTGAGTTTTGTTACCTGCACTTATAAGAAAGTGCTTCTTTTGTCAACTTCATACATATTACTTCTGATTCACAATCTCTGTCAGTCATAGGAAACGTCATTCTGGGAGTTTCCAAGCACCTTATTTTTTAACGGATATACTAAGGATTTTTAAATTACAATAATCATCATCATTATTTCAGCCAAAGACGTCCACTGCTGGACATAGGCCTCCCCCAAGCACCTCCACTTCGAGCGGTTCCGTGCTTCTCGCATCCAACGAGTTCCTGCGGCTTTAACAAGGTCGTCGTTCCACCTTGTGGGAGGCCTTCCAACGCTATGTCTTCCGGTACACGGTTGCCACTCCAGAACTTTTCGGCCCCATCGGCCATTTGTTCTGTGAGCAATGTGCCCTGCCCACTGCCACTTAAGTTTGGTAATTCTTCGGGCTATATCGGTTACCTTGGTTCTCCTGCGGATCTCTTCATTTCCGATTCGATCATGCAGGGAATCTCCAACCATATCCCTCTCCATTGCCCTTTGGGTGACTTTAAGCTTTCTAATAAAAATTACAATAATGCCATTTTAGATATAAGTCTGTATTCCACTAGAAATTCACAATTAAGAGTGTGAAAACCGAATTTAAAATCGCAAAAGGCATAACTTTTAGAAGCATCAAATCGATTGGTTTCCCTCATCAATAAATGACACGTTACAGAGCGTGTCATCGAATCTATTGGAGATGTGTTGGGTACCTTGTTACGTCACAAATAGATAGTAGTATGGAACATCTCTCGTAATTGGTTGCGTCATAAAAGTACTGGTGGTCAGTTAAATGTTTTCAACAGTATTCTTGTCGGACAATTAAAACAGTACGTCCCTTAGGTACCTAAATTTCCCCGGAGATAGATTTCTAACTCTTTATTGTAGTTACCCTATATTATTTATTGAGGAAACGAAATACACATAATGTTACTGTTCCACTCATTATCCCTTTATTCATAAACGTTGCATAAAATTAAATAATGATAAGCGACTGTTTAACCATACATTTGTGATGTCACTTAACTTTAATCATCGTCTAAAAATAAACCCCTATATTGCTGACAATGAAGCTTGAAATAGACTAAAATGCGGGTTTAGGCAGAAGCTTTTTGCTCAAAATTGGTTATTCCTCCAAGTGTATCATTATTAGTAACAGAATTATCTTCTTCACACCAATATGCTCCATCGTTTCTATGCATTATTAGCAGCCCGCCGGTTGATCGCGTCCCAAAGGGTCATGGCTGTCCGGCTCATTCGAGGATACCGCACGGTCTCCGCTGAGGCGGCGAGCCTCCTTGCCGGATTGCCGCCATGGGATCTGGAGGTCAAAGTCCTCGCCCACATATGGGAGTGGCGGGAGGAGGCAAAACGCCGGGGCGTTGCTCCGCTGCCGCGAGAAATCACGGCACAGCGGACAGAGCTCCGGCGGGATTTTATAGCGGCATGGAGAGTGCGATTGTCGCAACCCAGCGCTGGGCACGCCACAATTGCGGCGATAAGTCCCCTCTTTGAGGAGTGGCTAGAGAGGCGCCACGGCGCCCTCACCTTCCGCCTGACGCAGGTCCTCACCGGACACGGTTGTTTCGGGAGGTTCCTGTTCAGGATAAAGCGGGAGGAAACGCCAGGGTGTCACCACTGTGGGGATCGCCCGGAGGACACGGTGGAGCATACGGTGGAGATCTGCCCGGCTTGGGCGGGGCCCCGCCGTGTCCTCTTGGCGGCGATTGGCGGCGGCGACCTCTCGCGTCCGGCCCTCATACAGGCCATGGTCTGGAGCGAGAGTGAATGGGAGGCCGTCACCTCCTTCTGCGAAGCAGTAATGCTCGCGAAGGAGGAGGCGGAGCGCGCGAGGGAGAGGCAATCGCTGCACCCTCGCGCTCCTAGCCGCCGCAGGAGACGCCCTGGACGGGAGTCCACAGCCGACTCCCGGCCACCGTAGGCGCGGGCTTGCGGGCGGCGAGCTATGGGCAGCTCGCCACCCGGTAAGGACCAGGCCCGGGTCGACGGCGCGTTGTGTTCCACGCGCGCCTCAAAGAGCTGTCAGCACGAACTGACGGGGTCCGCTAGGGCCGATGCCGCCGGGGCTGCGGGTTGTTCGAAAGAGATACCGTGGCCCCTGGCACAGGCAACTGAAGGAACACGGGTGGGTTTTAGTCAGTAAAAGTCTGACACTCCCTTCTGCTCCGCCCAGAGCGGGAGGAGTCATTTGATGATTTCCCATCCAGAAAAAAATAAAAATAAAAAAAAGGTACCTATATTTCCCCGGAGGTAGTTACCCTATATTATTTATTGAGGAAACGAAATACACATAATGTTACTGTTCCACTCATTATCCCTTTATTCATAAACGTTGCATAAAATTAAATAATGATAAGCGACTGTTTAACCATACATTTGTGATGTCACTTAACTTTGATCATCGTCTAAAAATAAACCCCTATATTGCTGACAATGAAGCTTGAAATAGACTAAAATGCAGGTTTAGGCAGAAGCTTTTTGCTCAAAATTGGTTATTCCTCCAAGTGTATCATTATTAGTAACAGAATTATCTTCTTCACACCAATATGCTCCATCGTTTCTATGCATTATTAGCTCAAAACTTTTGACTATCAAAACCAACGGCATGTTCCCGCGCCAACCGTTAAACTTTTGACACCATCTGTACTTAATAGCCAATAGGAAGTTACGCAAAGCGTTTGACCGTTTGTATCGTAAAACATGAGAATTTGTGGTCGACACTTGACACTCCGACGATATACTGGCACCTGTGTTCATGTTTGTGATGGGCAGGTTGCACAAGCTGTGATAAATATATCACAGTGTGATGTTAATAGGTTTTCTGAGCTTTTGAGCTTTAACTGGTGCTAAAATATAGTTATATTATAGTTAAGTTCCTCCTAAAGTCTAGATTATTCAATCAAGCATGAAACATGATTATCACAGTTCTGTGTTTGGTCTGAAAATTCTTCAATAAAAAAAAACCACAAGTTCAAGAAAAATCTCACTTTTTTTAAATCTTTGATTTTATGATTAAATGCCATGTAGTTATCACTAGCTAGCATATTGGAGCCAATGTTTATTATTCAGTACAAGAGTAGAACATTGTTAGAAATTAAGAAAAGCGATATCTATCGAGAAAGTGCTGCATTACCAATTCAACTTAAATGTTATGAGCACAACGAAAGTGATCAACATAACAATTCTACCACTATCTAACAGATGGCGCTATTCCTAATAATATGAAAGCGCCATCTTTCTACTTTCACCGTATACTGAATTCCCGCCTGTTTTGATACTTTTTCTTTGAAAAATATTTAATTTTTCTTTCTTGTTTTTACAGAGTTACAAAGAAAAAGACGCTGGCAAGGTGGTAGTGTACACGACGACGATGGGCATCGTCCGGGGTACGTACCAACGATGCGTCCTCGTGAAGAAAATCCTGAGGAACTTACTGGTGAAGTACGAGGAACGGGATGTCTTCATGAGCATCGAGTATCAAGACGAGATCCGGGACAGGATGAACAGCGACCAGATCTTGATCCCGCAACTGTTTCTTGATGGGCAGCATATTGGGGTGAGTGAATCAATATTAAATAATTATTATTATGACATGTAGTTGCTAGAAATCATATTTCCATTTATACTAATGAAGAAAAAGATTATTAGATAGTTATCGTTCATCTACGCCATTCTCTCACTGCTGTAAGGATATACCTATGGCGCGTCTGCAATCTATAATAATCAGCCTGTATTGTTCCCTGCTGGTACACAGGCCTCCTCTCTTCGACAGAGCGTGGGCTGTAAATGCTGTAATACACCACGCGGGCCCAATGCGGGTTGGTTGAAGTCACATGTCTTCGAATTTTTAATTTTAGGACATGCTGGTTTCCTCACGATGTTTTCCCTCACCGTTTTCCGAGCAGCCAAACTATTCGGTTTACGAAATAAATATTACACTCCGATTTGCCTGAATATAATATTCATTACGTACCCATATAAAATATAGAAGATATATTCCTGCCATAACAAAACGTTACCTACAGGTTTTTAGTGCCTTTTTCAGTTACAAGTATTAGAACTGTTTCCTGTTCAGGAAAAAATAAGGTTGAAAATGTCCCGAAATAAGTTAAACAAGCTCCGATTCATGAATTTATAATTTTAGACTGAAGCCCTAATTTAGCTCACTTTCCAAGATTATTCTGATTAAGTATTTGGGTCGTACTAAAAACAGGGTAAAGACCCTATTTAGGAGGGCAAAGACCTCCGTGCTACTTACAAATTATGAAAATTTAATAAGGTACTCTCAACTGCTTTGTCTGGGGAAGACATTTTCAGGGAGCTATTTAGCGGGATTTTCAGCCTTCGAAAACTTTTCTTGAGTAAGAACATTGGCAAGAGTTTGAACGGAATGTTTTGTTGTTAAAGATAAACAATCTTGTTTTGAATTGGCTTTTCCACAACTTAAATGGATTATCAACTGCCTAGCCGTTTCCCAAATTCATTTCCTTGAATTCATTCACTGACCCGAAGGGTCTAGACTAGAAGCATGAAGTTTTACACAAGAGTTCCTTTTATACCCCTCGCCCCTTTAACATGGAGCTGAAACATAATTGGCGAAATGTGGGTACTGTAGGTGCACCTGTGACTAACTTCAAGGAATGTAAGTGCGGTGTTATAATATGTAAGTCTTTTTATAACGACAGGGAGGATTTTTGAAAATTCATCCCCTAAAGGAATTAATTGAATGTTTGTTCTTTTTACCGACTAGGAAATCCTATCGGGCACACGGTCTGTTTTATAAATAAAATCCTTAATCAACTCACCACTGCAAACACTTCCTGTCCTCTGCCTTTCGCACCTAGTTTGTTCCAGCCACCTTCTTAAGGTCGTCGTTTCATTTAGTTGGTGGGCTTCCCGTATTAAGCTTGCTGATACCCGGTCCCTACCCAGGATTCGTCTGCTCCACCGCCATCGATCGGTCACAAACATGGCCAGCCCGCCAGCCAGCCTGCTACTTCAGCTTGCATACTCTGCATGCTATGTCGGTAGCTCCGGTTCTTTTCCGGATAATAAAATCCTCATTCTGGGAAACTGGTTTGGTATCAACAATGACGCTTATAACAACAATATCAAAGTGACAAATTTCAAGATTAGTTCGATAAGTTTCAAACTACCAATTTTCGGTTAATTGGAGCCTATCTTGACAGGTGTTCAATACTAATATGTACTAAAACAACCGCTTTCAAGGATCCTACTATAATATTATAAACGTGAAAGTTTGTATGGATGGATGTTTGTTACTCTTTCACGCAAAAACTTCTGAACGGATTTGGATGAAATTTGGCACACAGACGGTTTATAACCAGGATTAACATATAGGATACTTTTTATCCCGATATTCCCACGGGATCGAAACCTATGCGGGTGAAACCGCGGTGCGCAGCTAGTTATTATATAAACTAGCTTCTGCGCGTGACTTCATCCGTGTGTAATTTCTTACTCCCCCATCGCATCGCATCGCCCATCCACCGTATTACTTCGTTTTCGCTTAGTGTTCTTTCTGACTTTTATTTTCCATTTGCTCGGCCCCTATGAGTACTAGCTAATGCTAATGTAGCCTAGTCTTCCTCAAGAATTAGGCTATCAAATGCAAAGAGAATTTTTCAAATCCGACTGGTAGTTCCAGAGATTAACGCGTTCAAACAAACAAACTCCTTAGCTTTATTATTACTATATATGTATAGATAGATTTCAAGGCCCCTCAAGATTTACAATACAATTACAGATTATGATCGTCCTTCACAGGATTTGCAATAACAGAGCCAATTACAATCCAGGAGACATCTCGAGGTCACTTCTCCGGAATAGGCTTACATTCATGAGAAAGTGACCTCGAAATGTATAATGGTAATCTTGCCTAAACCGAATAGTATGACAATGTTTGATCAAGATATTTTGAGATACTTTAGTGAAGCGAATTACATAATTGTTTCGTAGTTACCAGACGTATCGTCAACGACGCCTCTCAAAAGTAACGTGTTATAAACTCAAATCAACAATGAGTAGCCAGACTGTTTGCATAATCAACCTATAATGTTCCCACTGCTGGGCCACAGGCCTCCTCTTTCTGTGCTAGGAAGTGGGTCATAATCCACCACGCAGGCCCATTGCAGGTTGGTGGATGCCAACTTGTTATAAAGCGATATTTCAGAATTTCATTATAGTTATATTGATAAAAATCAACAATCAAAAACAAGGTCGGCTTCTACTCTATCCGGATGCAGGTGGATGTCTATATTTTACATGGAGCGACTACCTATCGGACCTGCACAATTAAATTAGTGAGTTATACGATACCCCTAGGCAAGAGTAGTTGTCAAATATTTGGGCTCCTGACTACCTGTAACGACTGTCAAAGATGACAGACGAATGACAGCCGGGTCTCGGTTATTTAAATAAAGGTTTGTCACCCATCCACGGACCGAATTTGGCAATCGTTGCTTAAGCTTGAAGATCGACTCGTGCGGCCATTTAGCCACGAGTCTTGATAAATTAATCAAAACAGCGAAATATTGTGATAGCTATTTGAGTCGTTGCCAACTTTCAGAATGCACCGTCTTACGGCCAGTTTTTTGATCCGTAGTTAAACTCAACCAATTGTTAAAACTAGCTTCATAGTTATTTTTTTGCAAAATGTGTTTTTTGATCCATTTTTAGTTTATCTAATAGTTATTTCTTTTAACTAATACTTAGTTATTATTTGACCATTAGCAATGATATACCAGCAATTTTGCCCTATAACCAAACCTTATATCTCAAAAAAGCTGGGTAAACGCTGTATAAAGGTTTTGGTGGTGATTGATTGTTGTGTAAAAGCGTTTGACAATACATTTTGGCTCTAAGTTTATACAGCAAAAACGACCTATTAGGAATTGATGTAAAGGTTTACCTCGCGACTTTGTATATCTGTTATAGTCAGCCGTTATAGCAACCTCCAATGTGACTAGTATACAACGATAGAACTTTATAACAGTGTTTGCTGTCGCCCTAATGCGCCTGATTTACGCAATAAAGGTTATGAACGAGCTATAATGGGTCTTTCGTTATAGTAGAGATGAAAACTCAAGAATAGGGCGATATTGTGATATTGTGAGTTTTTAGATCGTCGTTACAGTACATAGTACTATAGTTGCCACAATAAGTCTACAACAGAGTGATTTGGTGATATAGCGAAGTTTCAAATTACATTTATGTAGCTTAAATTGTCATATAAAGGTTTTTTAATGCTCGTTATAGTCGTAGTGATAAACTTATCACAAATACACTTTTTTAAAACAGGATTGTTTTTTTATAACTGTTATAGTCCCTCTATTACACAATAGTACTATAACGGAAATCCTTTCTCCTTTAAAACATAATTACTGTATATAAAGGTAGGCTGGTAGTACTTTTAAATGATAATTCGGTTTTGTAAAGGCATTTCTATCGCTCTTCTACAACAATATTGACATTTTGAAATGCGAAAATTAATAGTTTGTATAAATTAGGAATCATGGATTTAGAAGCTTGGAAGAGATTCAAAGGCAGTGGGACTTATGGACGAGAAGTGAAAAGACAATATGAGGAAACAAGGTCGCACAGGAGAAGCTCAAAAGAAACCTTAATTCCATGTAATGGTGGTTGTAATCTGTCATAACGAGTGTTATAGTAGAGCTCAGGAAGCTGGAAGTATGTTTATGAATTAAAATTCGTAATTGTTTTAGTAAAAGCTCAATAATTCGAGGGGGGCATTCAAATATTGTCGTAAACCCGTACATAGTTTAACAGTAAAATTACAGACGCACGTCATTTTCCCCGTAAGAGACGAATAATTTAATTACAAAATAATATATAATATCAACGATATATCCTCGTATTCCGTTTTTATTATCTTTTTCTCTTCAAAAATACCGAGACACTGCAGCGGCGTGAACGAATGTAAAATGAATGAATGACGAACAGGTACTTTAGTAGCGTAGCGGTGGCTTGTATGTCATCAAATAGAGATTGCGTTACTGTTACATCAACTGTATTAGGCCAAAATTGTCATGCCTGATACCGCTACAGATGTCCTTTAAAACTGAATGGAGATATAATTGCGCCACTTTCTTTGTAGGCGCACCGTCTTTGGCCTTTTATTTGACCACCGATTAGTTTTTAGAAAACGTTCTATGGTCTTTTATACAACTAACTTTTGCTGGTTGGGTTATATCGCCACGTGTACGGCCAGACGTGTGCGTGAGCGTGCCACGTGCCAGACGAAAAGTTCGTCTGGCACGTGTCAAAATTAAAATTAAATAGGTAACACAGGAACCATTTTAAGTACTTTCTCCTTATTCATTTACGAAGTAACTGGTACTTATTATTTTTGTTTAGTAAATATGTTTGTTGTTGCCAAATAATGATTTCCTATGGTTTTTCAAGAGAAACTCTTATAAATCTTATGACGACCGTTTTGTCTACGAATATAGTTTCCTTCGAAATACTGTAGATGTATGTTTCTATGTGTATTTCTACAAACTGCTAGAAGGTCGCTGTGTTTGTAAGTTTAAATGCTAGGTTTTAGCGTCTCTTTTCATATTGTTTACCAACATGTTCTTTATTTACATTATATAAGCTAACATTTAAAAGAATAAATACATATGTACATATGAAAAAACAAGCAAAATAATCATAGGGCATCAAAAAATTCGTTCGCATCGCTGTCAACAGGAACAGTGCCCAAAATGCTGGCAGTATCGCCACGTTGTATGGCGATGCTAATTCTTTGGCCAAGAAACAGGCCAGCCCTCAGGTCACGTGAAGAGTCGACTAACCGCTTGGCGATATCTTCAAAAACCAAGTGAGCACTCGGACCCCATGGCCCCACTGTTTCAACTCCAAACGGCTCGAACATATAACTCCCAATCAGGTTGGAATATTTTCGCCGTTTGAGGTTTTCTGCACCAGCAGCAGCCGCTCCAGCACAGCCCACCGTGCTAGGAAGATGGGATGGCGCAAGGGTGTCGACACATGTTGCATTCCACACCAAAGGTCTACCTAACTTCCAGGGCATTATGGTCATTCCGTCTGGTCTCTTCCCATCGTCGCCTGCCAGGCCGTTGGGTTCTAAAACAGCTGACACCCCGGCGGTGACAAGAGCACGACGGATGATGTCATTAATGCTGGCGTGCCGTGCTATCCAACCTGCGCTCCTACTGCAGGATAGGCCATGGTGTCCGAGGCAGTCGACAGCTTCACCGCACTGACAGCGATGCGGAGCCCCACAAGAAGCGCCCAAACGCAGACAGATAGCGAGCCGGAAGGTGGTGTCGGAAGTGCTTGAAGCCAGAGCCCCGACTCCCAGTCACCTACAGCCAGCAGGCGGGCACGCCACGTCCATAAGATATAATATTGATAAGATTATTCCGTACCAACCTGCAGAGCGGCTCATCCCATTGTCTCTGGGAAGATGGGTTTACGGGCCGATCTGTATCCGGGCAAGCCGCTTTCCAGGCGTTCACCGCGTCGGTCAAGCAAGGCACTTCAGAGTCAACCAGGCAGGGGGCTAAAATTTTCCCGGTCAACTTTTCGGTGCTGGTAATTTTGCGGACAACATGTTCTTAGTATTCAAATGAACAAACCAATCCATTATGTACCTAAGACCCGGGCTCAATACAGTCCATACGAAAATTGCTACTTTTGGCTTCGAAAAAAATTTAAACTATTATCAATCAATCAACTCAGCCTATCGCAGTCCACTGCTGGACATAGGCCTCTCCCAGGCTGCACCACAACATCCTGCCCTTCGCGTTCCGCATTCAGTCTGTCTCAGTCTCCTTACCTACCAAGCTGACTTCTAAATAATATAGATAGCGCCTCGGTATAATATGGTGTGACGAAATATTACCTACCTACTTAAAATTCTATGGAGTTCGTCAGCCATACAAATACACACCACTCACGGTATATTGCAATTTTTTATACCATGACCCAACCCAATGTATGTCACATTGTGTTGACACGTCAACGGACGCCCTTCGAAAATACCTACGTCACTTTTACCATTAAAAATATGAGCTCAGGGTGCTCGGTTACCAAGGTTACCAATCGGATGGCCAAGACTAATAAATTGCATTACCTGCCAAAATATTTGTTTGTTGTTATAGTTTTGAGTACGTTGTATAGTGCCTACGCAAATGTCCTGCATATCGGGTAGCGTCATGCGACGGGTCGTTGAGCTCCCTAAAATGGGCTTGAGCTACACGATGACTGATGCATGCATCTTTTGGGACAAATGAAATAAAACAACCATCACGTTTGAATTCCCCGTAGGATTTGGCAAAAAAATATATACATAATAGTACACCCACATGTCTATTTTCTTGTAAATTTTGACGTTAAAAAGTGCCTTTTGTACCTTGTTTGAAATAAATGATTATACTTTGACTTGCCTTTGAAAAGGAGGGCGAGCTTATCAAAATTTAGTACCTACTTCGTATTAAGAATCACCGATTCATATAAACTAAATAATTTACTAAAACCTCAGATTAGTAATATTAATTTAGTTTAGTTTATGATTATGGCGCATAACACATACTAGGCTCAGAACTCAAATCCATAGTCCATGGAGGAAACACCTGGCACCGAAAAAGTCACTACATCAACTTTACCAGCAACATTTCAAGCTCAAAACAAAACAAACTATTGCACTACAATATTGCACTGAAATTGTCACATGTAGTCGTAACAGTGATGAACATGTACGCTCTGCCTCACAATTAACGTTATAATATAAAAAATAGACTCTGCCACAATGCGACCGCTCGTAAAGCCAAGCTATCGCATTAGGATAGGGCTGGCACGTAGATAAACGTAGGTGATATAGATCAAATTGCGGCTAGAATTATTGGTGTCAGTCAGTCGGTTGAATAATGTACTGAGAAGCTGTCTACGAGCTTCACGGTACCGGGAGGAATCAATTAAACTACGGATTATCACGTATATTCAATCATTATTCGTAGAAATCATTCTAGGTATTTTATAATGTCTTTTTCATTTGGCTTATCAGCCAAATCTGACGCCTAATCTCTTCTAATCTTAGCGGGATCGTCCGAAAGGGTTACCGCTGCCCTGGTATATAGAGGGCTAAGGAAGGAACACGGGTGGGTTTTAGTCAGTAAGAGTCTGACACTCCCTTCTGCTCCACCCAGAGCGGGAGGGGTCATTTGATCCTCAAAAAAAAAAAAAATCTCTTCTAATCTTGAACTAACTTCATGTTTAGTCTCGTATTTCATGCCAATAACTTTTAACTGACTCGTGATAACCATCACGAGTCAGTTTAAAGTTATTGGGTTACTGTAGAGACCAGCCTATTTGGTGCTTGCATGCAACCGCATGCAAGCACCAAATAGGCTGGTCTCTACAGTACACAGTACAGATTTTGTAATATCTTGATTTAAAAGATTGTGCTTGGAGTTTCTTGCCTGTTCTTCTCCATAGAGATCTTTTTGTAATCTCTAAAATCTATGGTTCAACCCTAAGGTTGCTAAAGTCATAACCACAGGTAGGATATTCAGGCTTCCATTGCGCGCAGCTACCAACTTTATTGCAACTGTCTGCGCCGCCAGACGTGCGCACTTAACTTTATATGTACATATTGCTATATACTGTGTTGCTAATATAAAACATGGGGTAAAATATACAACGTGTAACGCAAGTCCATTAACCATGCGACGGCACGGTTGGCGCAGTGGTTAAGCGATTGACTGCTGCGCTGCGTGTCGCGGGTTCGATTCCCGCACGGAACAAATATTTGTATGACCTACAAATAGTTGTTTCGGGTCTGGCTGTTTGTGTATGTGAGTTTAAATGTTTGTAAACGCACCCACGATACAGGAGTAATTCCTAGTGTGGGGCAACATTAAAAAAAAAAAAAAAGTAATGCTAGGTCAACACTATTTTCTTATTGACAAAAGTTAGCTTTAAAAAAATAGTTTTGGTCATTGTATTATAATATAATAATTATGCTTTAAACTCAATAATCTAATTGGGGTGTATCATGGTCTTGCGTTAATAATGTTACATATAGTAGAGGCAAAAGAGGGGCTCGTGGCCTAAATAATAAGCCGCACAGGTCGATCGATCAAGTAAAACTAGGCTTGCCGCGGTGACCATCTTTACATTCCGAGACCTCTCCGTGCCTCGGAAAGCACGTTAAGCCGTTGGTCCCGGCTGTCATTCGTGGATCTTTGACAGTCGTTACCGGTCGTCAGTAGCCCGAAAGTCTGACAACCAGTCTTACCAAGGGGTTTCGTATTACCCGATAACTGAGTTGTGGAGGACAGATAGCCAGTCGCTCCATGTAAAATACTGGTATTCAGCTGCATCCGGTTAGACTGGAAGCCGACCTCTACATAGTTTAGAAAAGCCTAGGCAGATGAAGATTGTAGAGGCTTAAGGGTGTAGCATAAAAACGATTGCTGCTAATCATAAACTACGTAGTTATTGGTTCGTGAACGTTGAATGGTCCATTGCCATAATCTCAAGAGTCGATGATCGCAATATCATTTATATTACAGGCACTTGAAAAAGTTATTATTGAATAACATACGTAACACAAACATCGCGCCTTGTTTTCTTGAAGGGTTGGGCAGAGGTAGAGGTATAGTACACCTACATGTTGCCAGTTTTAGTCTCATGTAATAAGGCGCCCCTTAATACATGAGACTAAAACTGGCAAAATGTAGCGTAAATGCGCCATTGATGGCATTAGGCTCGCCAGCCTAATGCCATCAATGGCGCATAAATCCATATTTCCGGACTGCTGCTGCCAAATTCCAGACACAAAAAACCAATGTCCTTTGCCTGACCTAGGAATGCGACCACAAGACCAGGGAGGGATACCAAGCTACAAGTCTGGGAACCAGTCTTACCAAGGGGTACCGTATTACTCAGTAAATGGGGTGTCGAGGTCAGTAAGGCGGCTGCCTTACTGACCCTGACACCTCATTTCCTTCTCGACACTCCGTGGACAATACTGGTATTCAGCTGCATTCCGTTAGTCTGAAAGTTGATTACAACGTAGCTGGGAAAAGGATGGGTAGATGATGAGGAGTTAACGTGGTGCCGAGGAATATTATTTGCAGAATACACAATGATTTTTAACATTACCTTCTTAAACCTGCAATGAAAAGGTTTTCATAGTAGCTGTGTGCGAAAGAACAGATAAAACAGTTTCAATCTGGAGAACATTCACGCGCACGCGTACTCACACAGACGCAGCCCTGTCTGTTTGTTGGTAGAACAACATGCACACATTCGTGCAAGAACAAACAAAACTAAAATGGCATTATTATGTGTATATAATATGCTTATTTCAAGTTAAAGTTGTTTCTTTTAAGGGCTCGAGTAATACAACAATGAACCAGTTATAACATAGCAAAAAATCACGCTGGTATTCACCTAAGGGTTAGTCAGAGTTGCACCTATTACTACACCGCTTCCAGTTTTCCAGTTATGTTTAAGTTAAGAGCCATGTAATAGAGGCCGAGCCTATTGCCAGGGCACAAATCCAGACTCCAGACTGCTGCAGATAAATTCCAGATTGAAAAATCCAATAACACTTTACCCGACCCGGTAATCGAACCTAGGACCTCGTGCTCAGCAGTAACGCTTGCGACCACTACACCGACGAGGAGTTCACAAGTTATAAAATACAAATTAATATTTTTGTAGGGAGCTTATTAGAGCAAAAAAGAAGGCATAGGCTCAATTTACATTGCCGCGGAACGGAGTGGAAATGGTTTTCGTAACGATATTGTACATAGCAAAATGAACTTTATGTCAATTGTCTAACGTACAAACTAGATACGAGCTTGTTACTGCGGGAATTCTCGAGAATGCACGATAATTCTCCAAAAGATGCGCGACCTGTACGTATGTGTGTATCTAATGTGTGCGTTACACGATTGACATAAAGTTCATTCTGCTTTGTAAAAAAACTCGCTTCACATCAAGAAGTACAGAAAGAAGAAGAAGAAGTACAGACGCCAGCACATCAAGCTACTACAATCTGTCAAGTTTCTTTAATAGATTTTCAACTTTATTGCTGAAGTTTTAAGGTTCAAGGTTGATTAGGAAAATTTGTCAGTTTCGGGTAGCTCGACCTGCTGGCGTCTGTACATGGTTTAAAAAATGAAATTCAAAACGAAATATTCACTAGAAATGGCTTACATTAATTGATGCATACTCAAATTAATTGGGCATTTCGGCACGTGTACATTTTGTAAATCGATACCTATTAAATACAAGGTTCCGACTTCTACTCCTACTCCTTCACAGTGCACGCGGTGCGTTTGTGGAATTCACTACCGCCTGACATTCGGGACTGCCAAACTATTGCGGTTTTTAAAAGAAGAGTGAAAGAACACTATCTGTCCACTTCATCATAGTTGTGTATGTATTTATTATTTTGAGTATGATATAATTATTATCATTCTTGTAATATTTATTTTAGAAGTATTTATGTATGTTTATTTGTATGTATGTTAATATATTCTCGTAATTCTTGTTTAGTTTTTAAGTGAATTGTTTTATTTGATTCTATGTATTATTTTTTGTCTCCTTTGCTCTATCACACGCTGTCTACATCTCTGTATCTATTGTCCTATCTCAGGTATGCTGGAAGAGATTTCTTATGAAATAAGCATCACCTCTGTACCTATTTTTTCTGTTCTGTTTTTCATTGTCTGTTTATATATGTGTGTACATAAATGGTAAAATAAATAAATAAATAAGGTTAACAGATTTTAAAATAAAGCCAAAGAGGACATTGATCTCATGAAAATATTCATGAGATCAATGTCCTCCTTGGCTTTCTGAGGGGCAATTGTCGTAATTTTAAGAACGTTCACAGTCTGTTCTCAGTCTCAATCTATCAAAAATACGTCTAATTTCCCTACGTTTTGACAAGTTTTGACATTGGTTTGTCGCCGAGATGAGACTGCGACTAGATTTTGAACGTTTTAAATTACGAGAATTAGCCTTCTGTAGTTTCTGCCTACTCCCATAAAAAGAAGGCATGAGTTTATGTATGTAAGTAACAATATCCTCCAATACATTGCTTTGAAAAAAGAAGTTCTATTAATGGAGTTTTTACCCGCGCCATCACCCGCGTGGATGTCGGAAAATTTCTCACGGGAACGTACTACCGGAATTAAAAGTACCCTATATCTTATTCCAGGACATAAACTACTTGCTTGCCAAATTTCATCAAAATCCGTTTAGCCGTTTTTGCGCCAAACCGGAACATAGATACACAACAGACAAAAAATTTTGGTTACTATTTTATTATATGTATAGATGTTTGTATATAGAAGCCACGACAAAATTCCACTACTAAAGGTTTACCATAAAACCAACTAACTTTCTTTTTATGGCCCTTTAAATTTTTATTAGTTAGCAACTAACGAAGAGTACGTTTTAATTGGTTCAGTGTATCGTTAAACGTTGCAACACAACACTTTGTAGTATACGGTGGTTACCCCCGTGTGTTTTACAATGTAAAACAGAACAGTAGTGCCACCGTGTCTATCAACAAGCTTCCATTAGTGATCCATATACAGCACTGACCACCGTGCCTACACACGGCGAATAAACCGTAGTTTTTCAGGGCAAGAAAAACGTGTGTGTACAATGGGCCTTATGGTGTTCTGCCAAATGTCCTACTCCGCTACGGGTCTGTGCTTGCAGGGCCGTCTTTAATATAACTGACACGAAAAAATTGTCACATTAAAAATGTATGAAAGGAACTTGTCAAATTGTCAGATTGTCGCCTGTCACCTGTCGCCTGTCGGTTTTATTTAATAGGCCCCTTGATTTGTGTGTGGTTATTAAATTCGAAATTAAACTATTTCTTGGTGCACGTTCCACATATGCACTCTTTTTTTTTTTTTTTGAGGATGAGAAATCATCAAATGACCCCTCCCGCTCTGGGTGGATCAGAAGGGAGTGTCAGACTCTTACTGACTAAAACCCACCCATGTTCCTTCCTTAGCCCTTTATGTACCAGGGCAGCGGTAACCCTTCCGGAGCGTCTCCCTCGGCGGCTGAGGCGTGAGGACCTCTCCCTCGCCCATCCCGCCACCTCCTTCGCTAGCATGACTGCTTCACAGAAGGAGGTGACCGCCTTCCACTCCCTCTCGCCCCGGACCATGGCTTGAACCAGGGCCGGACGCGAGAGGTCGCCGCCGCTGCCGATCGCCTCTACGAGGACACGGCGGTGCTCTGCCCAAGCGGGGCAGACCTCCACCGTATGCTCCACCGTGTCCTCTGGGTGATCCGCGCAGTGATGACACCCGGGCGTCTCCTCCCGCCTGATGATGTGCAGGAACCTCCCGAAACATCCGTGTCCGGAGAGGACCTGCGTCAGGGGGTAGGTGAGAACGCCGTGACGCCTCTCTAGCCACTCCTCAAAGAGGGGTCTTATCGCCGCTATCGTGGCGTGCCCTGCGCTGGGTTGCGATAGTCGCGCCTTCCATGCCACCATGAGATCGCGCCGGAGGTCCGTCCGCTCCGCCGCGATTTGCCGCGGGTGCAGAGTTTCCCCCCGACGTAGTGCCTCCGCGCGCCAGTTATACAGGCGCGCGAGGACTATCGCCTCCAGATTTCATGGCGGCAGTCCGGCAAGGAGACAAATGCACTCTTACGGCTGATTCTTGCCTCTCTAGTTACCCTCAGGATGATCTTTACTGCATCTATCCCTACAATAATATCCATCCGTAACAAACATAGATATCTTCATAAATAACCTTGTATGAATAACGTCATCATGTCCGAGCTTGTAACGTACAGGTAATGGCAGGAAGGTGATGTCAATGCAGTTAAATACTTCCGGCCAACCATATCGGAGAATTGCCTTTAATGGGAAGGATGGCTTTACATGCCAAGACGTGGCACAAGACGTAATACATCATCTGTAGAATATTAATAATGAAAACTACCCACAGTCCGTTCACAGTTACTTTACCACTGACAGTAGCTACCAAATGGCAACGTTATTGTAACGTGAATAAAGTGCAAAATTGCTTTGACAGACTTGTCAGTGGTAACAACCCAACAGCAACCTAATAGAATGAGGATAAAGATCACTGTGATTTGGACTGTGATGTAAAATGAGAGGTAAAATAACTGTGGACCGACTGTAGTGCTATTCTGTAAAGTTCACTTAAGTGAACGCCATCCAAAGCGAACTCCCGATGATCAACTTTAAAAATTTTTTAAAGTTGATCATCGGGTATTCACTCCTCGACATTCTTCGTTAGAAGTTGTATTAGAAAACTAGCTACCTTGCTTCCGCCCGCGGCTTCGCCTGCGAGGTTTGGCGATAGGAAGTAGTCTATGTCCCTTCCTCAGGGTTCAAAGTATCCCCATATTAAATTTTATCAATCAAAATCGGTCCAGCCGTTCACACAGAACCACAGACCGACAGACAGACGAACATTTTAGAAATTTATTTTTTGTTCTAAGTACCGTATATACTTTTATCTCTATAGAGCCCCTCTACAGGATGTTGCATTAAAAGGTATATTGCATTAAAAGGTTCCGCTATTGAACGCAACATCCTGTAGAGGCTCTTTCCCTCTTCTTGTCTATAGTCTCCACCCAAGCTTCTGTAACTTTAAACAGGCTGGCAGGGACATCGACGCGTAAACTGTAACCATGAATTCAGCACATGAGTTTAGACCCCATAGCGTCGGATTTTTTCGTCGGTTATCAAAAGAAAAACCTTCTGTTTCATAGAAAAGTGCAATACCTACGCGGTCAAAATGTATGGAACAGCTATTTTTTTTTTAATAACCGAAGAAAACTTTCGACGCTACGGGGTCTAAACTCATGTGCTGAATTCATGGTTACAGTTTGCGCGTCGATGTCCCTGCCACCCTGTATAGTCCTGTTGTTTGTATATTTAGCTCTAACAATGACAAGTTCTGTCTAGTAATAGAATAGGAAGCTTTTATTTCAGACAGGAATCCATAGGGTTATTAACAATTTTACTTAACTTCTAGTGTTAGTAGGTTACAGACACAGATGTACATACAATTAAAACTCAGCGTGGAGCTGCATCCACCTTCGCAATATCGGGGAATCCCACCGATCTGCAAACACCCTGAGAATACTGTTTTTGCCGTCGCGAACACGCGTCATCAGGGATGTACATCTACTCCTAATAATGGCGGCAAAACCATTAATATTATTATCCGCAAACATCCCTGACGCAATACAACGCCACAGCAGCCGCAACTGTACTCTCAGTGCCTTATTATATTGAACGCGTAGGTCGCCGTATGCCCGCTGAGTGAAGTTGACCCACAGGCTGCACGTGTAGAAGGACTGACAGTATGCTTTGAATAGCGTAACTTTAACTGCCCCAGCAGTCTCGACGTTCATAGTGATCGTTTTACGACCGACTTCGGTCGCAAAGTCCCGGATTGACAGGTGTAATGTATGGAGTGACAGGACTTTGCGACCGAATTCGGTCGTAAAGCGATCGCTATGAATGTCGAGACTGCTGGGGCTGGTTTCGTACATCGCGCAAACCTGCGGGCCAGCATGTTACAACGGACAGCCAGCGACCTACGTTCCCATTCAACTAAGCCACAGATTATTTCGCATCATCATCATCTTCATCATTTCAGCCCGGAATCACCCACTGCTGGGTATAGGCCTCCCCTTTCTTCTGCCATACTTCCCAGTTCTGTGCGTCTTTCATCCAGGTGTTTCCCGTAACATTGATGATATCGTCAACCTAGCGCGCTTTTGGATGGCCCTGGTTTCTTTGGCCGAACCTTGGCCACCATTCGGTCACAGCTTTACTCCATCGGCCATCTCTTCATCTAGCTAGATGTCCTGCCCTGTCCCTTTATTTCACATAAACACCTACAAAGCCATGACGCTTTGACTTTGGCTTCGTAATAAGTCTCTTTATTCGCTATAACAAAGTTAGTCAAAAAAGTTCCCTGCATCATCATCTTCCTAGCCTCTCGAAAAGCTCCCTTATAATTATTAGAAAAATAAAACTGGTAGTCGACCTATGCTGAAGTAAATACACACTAAAATAATACTACTAACAACTAGATTGTCGCACGTAATTACTAATTACACCTTTTTTCCTAATCAATAGAAAACTGATCCAACCTCCGTTCAGGCGTAAAGATAAATGCAGTTAATTGAATCAAACACTGCCTTAGAGGTATGTGAGAGGTTTATGTTTCTTAGTTGGATTACTGGAAGAGCATTCTGTGAGAAGGAGACAGTTTAATTTTTACTTTTTGTCTTTCTTTTTTTATTATTTCACAAACCACATGGTCTCGCTTATATCGTTGTATGCTATAGCAAGGCTAATCAAGGTTTGGAATGGAACTCCAATAGTAATAATATTTCTCATTCTGGGGACAAATTAATTTCTATCAGCATTCCTGACATCTTTTCCTCATCAGTCAGATTTATTCAAATATGAGAGACTAGCAGCGCCCTGGGGTTTCACCCGCATGAGTTTCGATCCCGTAAGAATAGCAGCATAAAAAGCATCCTATGTGTTATTCTGATGTATAAGCTATATTACTGTAAAGTTTCATCTAAATCCGTTCAGTAGTTTTTGCGTGAAAGAGTAATAAACAACCATCCATTCTCACAGACTTTCGTGTTTATAATACACTAGCAGCACCCCGCGGTTTGACACGCATAGTTTTCGATCCCGTGGGAATATAGGGATAAAAAGTATCATACGTGTTAATCCTGGTTATAAACTATCTGTGTGCCAAATTTAATCCAAATCCGTTTATTAGTTTCTGCGTGAAAGAGTGACAAACAACCATCCATCCATCCTCACAAACTTTCACGGTTTAATATTAGTAGGATTAATATTGAACTTCTTACTTCATTTATCTTATGAAAATCAGAGATCCTTCATTATCCTTATTACAGTGAACAATTGACCAAAAGGAACTAAATTACCATGGTCATGTCAAAATTATACGAACATGGAGGAAATCAGCTCATTTTTATGCGCACTCCGTGATTGCAAGGGCACTGTTACAAACATCTGTTGCGGCTTACAAACCTCTAATATTAATCATTTTTATTCATAAATGTCATGTTTTAAACGGAGTACAAATGATTCAAACAATGGCAGAATTAACTGTTGGGATTGCTTTTTGAGTGAAATAAGTAATACCATAAATACATACATTCGTAAACTCATAGAGGGGCTTGTGGCTAAGTAATAACAGCCGCACGGGTCGATCGATCAGGTTAAGCAACGCATGCCGCGGTTGGCCCGTGGATGGGTGACCATCTTTACATACCAAGACCCCTCCGTGCCTCGGAAAGCACGTTAAGCCGATGGTCCCGGCTGTCATTCGTGGATTTTTGACAGTCGTTACGGGTCTTCAGAAGCCCGAAAGTCTGACAACCAGTCTTACCACCAAGGGGTATCGTATTACCCGGGCCAGTAACTGGGTTGTTGAGGTCAGATAGACATTCGCTCCATGTAAGATCCTGGTACTCAGCTGCAACCGGTTTGACTGGAAACCGACCCCACTATAGTTGGGAAAAGGCTGGGCAGAGGATTTATAAACTCATGCCTTCTTCCCATGAGGGTAAGCAGAAACTACAGTACGCCTGCAACGATCTTAGCATACTTCTTTAAGCAAGTACCAATCCTTAGTAAAACCTTCAATTCATTGGTTATCTAAAATCAAGAAGAGAAAAGTTCTCTTTTTGCTCGAGTTTTGATTTGGTCCTTATAAAGGGTACTCAAACTTTCTCAGCAACCTTCAACACTGAACCTTCTAAAGCTTTTACAAAGTTTTTTTCATTCAAGTTGTCCTCAATATAAGAGCGATTTTGTCTTTTCCTACACTTTCTTCGATTCACCGCGTCGCACTTACTTGTGGATCTATCTTCAGTAGTATCTATAGACTAGGTTACATGTCAGTTGCTTAGAAACAATTCTTTCTTCCTTTCCTTTCTTAAAAAAAAAAAACGTTGCCCCACACTAGGAATTGCTCCTGTATCGTAGGTGCGTTTACAAACATTTAAACTCACATACACAAACGGCCAGACCCGGAACAACTACCTGTAAGCAAGACAAATTTTTGAAAGCCTTTGCCCAGCCGTGGGCGTTTGGGCAGCAGTGGGGTGGGATACAGGCTAACAAAAAAAAAATGTTATATATAATTTTAGATGTGACTTTTTTCGCGTTGAGTTAGAATTTTTCTACACCTAGTTCATACAACCTTATGGTCATATCTTCAGTGGCATTGGAACTAGGTTATACATCAGTTAGCACTTTAGCAACGATTTTAGATGACGTCATTCGAAATAAAGGTACTCTTATTAACCTTAAAATAAATAATTTTATTTATTTATTATTTATTTTACCATTTATGTACACACATATATAAACAGACAATGAAAAACAGAACAGAAAAAATAGGTACAGAGGTGATGCTTATTTCATAAGAAATCTCTTCCAGCATAGCTGAGATAGTACAATAGATACAGAGATGTAGACAGCGTGTGATAGAGCAAAGGAGACAAAAAATAATACATAGAATCAAAAAAAAACAATTCACTTAAAAACTAAACAAGAATTACGAGAATATATTAACATACATACAAATAAACATACATAAATACTTCTAAAATAAATATTACAAGAATGATAATAATTATATATATCATACTCAAAATAATAAATACATACACAACTATGATGAAGTGGACAGATAGTGTTCTTGCACTCTTCTTTTAAAAACCGCAATAGTTTAATAAAATACTATTTGAAAATGATACTTCTTGGTTCACTCTGAGCTCACACCGACCAGCACGCGTATCCACCCTATGTCCACGTGCATGCTTTACCCTTGACCCCCCTCGTGCTATGCCGGTGTCGTGTTTGTTTTGTTTCGCTGATAACTTGGTAAGGTAAATGGAGCTTGAAGAGTGGTGGGTACTTAGCATGGTATTTTATTTATGCAGGGGTGAAAAGTGGTAAGAATTCTCTTCCGCTCGTGTTGGCATGCATGTGTTAGGTATACGAGAATGGGTTGTCTGTAAAAGGTTTGCTAGACAGCACGGTTGGTCAGGTCCAAAAAAAAAATTGGTAGGTAGGTGGTGAGTACTTTATTTAGGAGGATAAAAAATGGCAAACTATTAAAATGAAAACGTAATAACCTAACCTAACTAAAATGATTAAAAAACCAAAATGTCAAAAAATTCCTCCGCATCGCTGTCGACTGGAAATGTACCCATAAGACTGGCGGCATTGCCACGCTGTATTAGCCTCTGGCCAAGATAAACACCAGGCCTTGGGTCCCGGAAAGTGACAAACCAGCCGTTTGGAGATTTCATTGAACAAACCATGAGCACTCGGACCCGGACAAACGGCTCGAAAATATAATTACCGATAAGGTTATTATACTGTCGCCGCTTCAGGTTTTCCGCAGCCATGAGTTGGTTAGAGTTTGTTTGTAAACAAATAAAGTAAAGTTGTGTAAAGCTTGTTATATTGAGGGGAAACGAGGCAAGCATGACAAGAGCGGAGTTCGACCTCAAAATAAATGAGGCCAAATTGTCACTTGTGTGATAAAAATCTGACAGTTTGTAATAACAATGGTTGCAACATGGAATACAAAGTACTTACCAACTAAGGAATTGCCTACGTTTAAAGTTGTGAAAGTCGATTTCCTTACTCATGAGTTGCCTTGGCTTAGCTGGAAATCTTTGAATTTATTTATTATTTATTTATAGTTAATTAAAACGGTACAACACCAATTACGTTAGTTATAAATATACTCCGTACTTGGTAGGCCGAAGCGAAGGAAACCTGCTCAGGTGGAGATTTACAGATGATTCCGGCTGGACAAACAATGGAGCATTTAATATCGTGTCCAGCGTGTCCCGCACCCTAATTACTCAATTAGGGGACACGCAATACACTATCAATCACAATCTGAATAATTTTGAAGGTTATTACTAATCCATTGCTTCATATTATGTTCGAAAAATTTGTCTACTCAACAACGGAAATAACGCAATAAATGTTGTTAAACTATCAAAATGAAACCCATTCCTATTGTTAATGTGTTACGGACTAGTTAATGCGTTACCCCGCTATTGTTTGCACGCTACAGGAGTTGATGGACCCTACTGAAGGTGCCAAGATCGGAGCCAAATTCTGGGCTGACTGTTTAAAGATTGCCATCAAGACGCGAAGAAGAAGAATACTCAAATCCGGTCCTCCTGTTGGAAACTCCAAACTAAAGGCATAATGCCCAAAGAAAGAATAACAGCGGATACCTTAAAATGACTATCCCAAGGCGATATGAAAAGGCTAATTCGAAAAACTTCATTCTTTTAAAATACATAGCTATAAGGAAATGTAATAAATTTTCCGGAAACAGGCCTACGGCAGACGAACGGAGCCTTTTATAATAAAACCAACATAATATACTGACCTACTACAAATGAAACTTATGGCAACGAAGCCATTAACTCCGCAACTTAGATAACACACCTTAGTTCTCAGTGTTAAGGTGTAAATTACAGTGTGTTTAAATAATAATTTCCCCAGAAGATTTTCTTGAATGCTCTCATTATGTGCAATGTAAAGAAAGTAGGTAAAAGTTTGTACTTACCGTCAAATAGATTAAGATCTTGAGTCGGTTTAAACGAGTTTTTTATCGAGTTCAGTTTCAGATTACTGTACCAGTACAGTAATAGTTTAATTTTAATAGAAAATTAAGAAGGGAAACGGAATCGAGGAAAATTCAATAGCTTCATTATCCTTTGGACGCGATTAAAGTTAAAGCGAACTTTACGCTAGTTTTTCTATCAAAATGGTCTGCCATAGAATATTACAAATCTTGCCAAATATTTTGCAAGGCGTCACAATAAATATGGCTTGGGAGACACCAAATCTGTTTGAAAAACCTCCTCAATCATAATGGAAACCACTTTTTAACAAAATAAGCCAAACTTTCCGCATATTAGTTTAATAAACACTGCCCTTTAATTTCGCCTTCACCTTCAATATTACTACAAATAAACCGCTAAAACAGCCATGGTGATATGCATTATTCAACGGTGGTCGTCAACCTAACGATCACATCAAGTCGTTCTTACCTTGACAGTAATGCTTCCAGATTATTCCGCAGCCGAAGCTAGTAAAAACGTATGTGATACTGAGTAGAACGTTTATCACTGTTCTAAGAAAACATGCAAAGTTTTTACTGGAAATTTTCCCGAGGGATATAACAATAGTGTCTTGTTGTAAAGCTTGATGCATACCGTAGATAATTACTGAATTGCGATTGATTATTTCGCTTGTATGAAAAATACAAAATATATTTTTGAAAGGAGATAGATTGTTGTATTTATACAGCATTTGAAATAATGCCTCTTGGCCTTTTTTCAAGCGCTACTGGTGAGCTGTGTGCTGAGCATAAGGTCTTGGGTTTAATTCCCAAGTCAGGCAAAGTGTTATTCGGTTTTCCATCTCGATTTTTTTAGAAGCAGGCCGGATTTGTGCTTGGTCTGATAGCAAGTCTCGCCCCCTATACTAAAAGTGGGTGTACTGAAAGATACACCTCTGCTCATCCCTTCGCCGAATGCCGGGGTAACGTTATGTTATGATATTCAAAGGATAGATTACCATAAAAGCTTGGACACCGCTGACAGTTTGAGTGTGATACGCACTAAAAATATAAAGATCCTTATCAGTTATTTTAATTCAAAGATTGAATAAAACTATTTTTTTTTTGTTCTCAATATTCCAAAAACTTTGGAAAATCTCAAAAAGGCTTTACAGAAGACGTACACGTAGATACATTACATACCCATCTACAGTTAAACCAGAAAAATCTGCGCTTCGGTAATCTTCGTATTTCCGAATTAACACGAACGTCACGCCACAAAGTAACCCCCACATAAGCAAAGCTTCTTACTTTTTTTCTGCTGCGCTTTTTAGTAGTGGACTGTCAGATTACCCACTCCGGTCGCAGATCGTCATGATTATGTCACTCAAAAGTCTTGAAAAGTTTTTTGATATTACTTAAAGTTGTTAATCTATAATTTTACTAGCTGCGCCCCGCGGTTTTACCCGCATAAGTTTCGATCCCGTGGGAATATCGGGATAAAAAGTACCCTATATGTTAATCCTGGTTATAAACCAAGAGTGTGCCAAATTTCATCCAAATCCGTTTAGTAGTTTTGGCGTGAAAGAGAGAAACAACCATCCATCCATCCATACAAACTTTCACGTTTAGTAGGATAAACATGGTAGGTAATGCTAAAGGGAGGCGCTCCTGGCTCAGTAATAACAGCCGAACGGGTCGATCGATCAGGTTAAGCTACGCTTGCCGCGGTCGGTCCGTGGATGGGTGACGCCCTTTAAATACCCCTCCGAGCTGATAGAGGATCTTTAACAGTCAGCTATTCAGATTCAGCTGAATCCGGTTAGACTGGAAGCCGACCCCAACATAGTTGGGAAATGGCGAGGCAAAATGATTGGTAGATAATGCTAAAAAGGCAAGTACTTCTATGGTTATAACAACTTCATAATTAAATCGTTCGTATTTACAAAAAACCGGTCAAGTGCGAGTCGGACTCGCGCACCGAGGGTTCCGTACAAATCTGTAGGTATGTAACTAAAAATGTACGGTTTTCGCAATTTTTCCTTTATCTGTGCTATAAGACATTGCTTCGTACCAAATTTTAAGATTCTGAGTTCACGGGAAGTACACTGTAGGTTTTGCGGCATGATCGGCTGTATCTTTTGATTGCGTTGGCTTACAAGTTTGATTTTTTCACAGCTCCAAGGATCAGTAGACTTGAGTGTTTGATATAAATTCCAGCTTAATACCTCCACGCGTTCCTGAGAAAAAGGGTCTTGAGAGACAGACAGACGGATGGACGGACAACAAAGTGATCCTATAAGGGTTCCGTTTTTTTCCTTTCGAGGTACGTAACCCTCAAAATCTAGAAGAATAAATCGGGCTTAGCATAAAACGAATCTTCTCGTAAATTATTTGAACAATACGAGTACTTTGATCGAGTTCTGTTTACGTTGCCTATTGATCAAGTTACCAGAAACTACTTGAAACAATTATCACGGAGTATTGTTGTCTATCTGTGAATAATAAAATCAAGGTTTGTTTTGGTAAAATGAAAGGAATTCTAAAAAGCAGTTAGAGTTTAGTTGTAATTTTAATTGGTCTTTGGTACAACAATAATAAAACAAACAACAATAATAAGCATCACCTCTGTACCTATTTTTTCTGTTCTGTTTTTCATTGTCTGTTTATATATGTGTGTACATAAATGGTAAAATAAATAAATAAATAAATAAACAAACGCGGAGAAGAATTATTATTATGATAATGCTTACGGGGGGCTTGTGGCTAAGTAATAACCTCCGACGGGTCAATCGATCAGGTTAAGCTACGCTTGCCGCGGTTGGTAGGTCGGTGGGTGACCATCTTCACATACCAAGACCCCTCCGTGGCTTGACAAGCACATTAAGCCGTTGATCCCGGCTGTCATTCGCGGATTTGACAATGGTTACGGGTCGTCAGAAGCCTGAAAGTCTGACAACTAGTGTTACCAAGGGGCATCGTATTACCCAGCAAGTGGGTTGTTGAGGTCAGATAGGCAGTCGCTCCTTGTAAAATACAGCTGCATCCGGTCGGACTGGAAGCCGACCCCAACAATGGTGAAATACGACTGAGTTTTAATGTATCATACACACCTAATACGTACAGTCACGAGCAAAAGCATGTATACACTCGGCTTTATTCAAAAGCGATTTACTCCTTTATTTTTTAATTAAATTTTATGGTGTTACGAACATAGCATTTTCGAACCCATAGGTTTATGTAATGTGTCGTGTTTCAAGAAAAAATCGTGCCAAGTGTTGACATATTGGTGCTCGTGACTGTATTATTATTTGTGTATGATCTTCCTGTACGAGTCGCAATAAATACTTTTTCTTTCTTTATCACCCATATTTACAAAATAAATGTCTATTCTATTCAAGTCGTCTAACCTCAGCCTTATAATATTTCTAATACGATAACTAACAATAGAAGTAGTTTGTAATGTGGGAAAACGATGTTTTTACAGAACCAGTCACTATTATCCACTGCCTTTACAATGTCAATAACCATAATTACTAGGAATTATAGAAAAGTTATAGCTAATCGTTTTTACTATATGCATAATTATGCGATTGTGAATCGTATCTTTGTGTGATGTCATACTGTGCAAAGACCTCCCTTTTTCAATGCATAATCCGCCTGTCACAGGCCATCACCCTAATAGCGTAACACACCATCGATAACACTCTGAATCATTTTGACGGATATTGTTAATCCACTGCTTCATATGTTCAAAAAATTTGTCTGTTCAACATCGTAAATAACGCAATGAATGTCGTTGAACTGTCAAAATGAAAACCATCCCTCCGTGTGTCACTAACGGGATGCAGCAGAATACCAGCGTCAGGTATTGTACCTGGCATATGCTGAGCTGGACTCCCATTTGGTGCAACCATGAGACACACACCGCCCAGTAGTGATCGACCGTTATAGACTACCGTTATTTACTTGTACGAGGTGTCTATGGGTCAATTTAGCTTTTTAATCTTTGTTTTTTTTTATGTTTCACCTTTTTTTTATGTTTTTTTTTTATTACTTGTTTTGTGTCTTTTGTTGCACTGAATAAAAGTTTTATCTGTCTATCTATCTATCATCCCTACTGATAGTGTGTTACGCTAGTGCCCCGCTGCTCTTGGTGAGAGGGAGTGATCCACCACGCGGGCCCAGTGCGGGTGTAGATATCACATGTCTTCGAATTTTTGGTTGTAGGACATGCCGGTTTCTTCACGATGTTTTCCTTAACCGTTTTGAGAGCGAGAGGGCAGAGCTTGCCGGGGTAGCGGGATCGTCCGAAAGGGTTACCGCTGCCCTGGAACATAAAGGGCTAAGGAAGGAACACGGGTGGGTTTTAGTCAGTAAGAGTCTGATACTCCGAAAATTTAAATGGGCTATTTTGGATTTGCTTACGGGATAGCAGGATTTTAATCCCGATATTCCCACGGGATCGAAACTAATGCGGGTGAAACCGTGGGGCGCAGCTAGTGAGTAATAAATGTACTATTTACTTCAGATCAAAAAAACCTTTTAACCTGTACCCAATATTCATTATAGGCCGTACTGCAATCTTTTTTTATCTTTATACCATGAGTACTAAAAGCCAATAGCGTAGCGTATAACAGTGCACATTAACATACAAACTAGAGCTAACAAGATGGAGTTCAGAAGAAAATGGATGAGCTTTGAAAAATTACTGAGCTTTCACTAAACCTCTACCTTGGCGGAACGACAGTAGGGTGTAATTCTGGAGCTATGTTTACAAACCATGTAGGGAATTTACTGGGTCCAGTGACTCACCCGCTTCAACCTTCCCGCAGCCACAATCCGAGGGTCCGGGCCTGGTAAAACGTCGGGGCTTGTCGGCAGAGCACACCACAGGAAATCTCCAGTCAATAGTCCCAAACATATATGTCCATAGGTCACATAAAGCACTGTCTTCCAGGGAGATGAAAGGGGAACTTTGATTTTAGGGAACTCAATCAAACCAGAAACACTAGCACTGCATATCGGCGACTCAGGCGTCCGCGACGGTGTCCGTTTTTTGACTAATTGGTGGTGGTGCGAGCTTCACACCAAAAACCATTCCTCAAGGAAAGGATGCGTTCCAGTCGACGCAGCTTGTCGTCAACCCAGCATACAAATAAAATGAAAAAGAACCACGTTTATGAACCAAATTGTGTCATCTTATCCTAACACGAATAAAGAAATATTTAATAAAATATAAACCAAAAAAAACTGTTTCGAGACGAAACAAACCATGTTCCACCTCCTACCCTGCCCTCTGTGCCCCAAAACATGCAGTCAAAGTGGCCTCTGCGCTGCCAACGACGTGGAAGTGGCCAAGTTTTGGGAAAACAAGATTTAAAATACAGTCGTGTCAGCGACACGAAGAAGAACTAAACCTCTTCACTTTAAAGCTTGTTAGATGGATATGCAGACATAATTACAGGGTGGCAGGGACATCTACGCGCAAACTGATACCATGAATTCAGCACGTGATTCTAAACACCCTAATGTAGAAATTTAAAATGCCTGCCTAGCCTTTTCTCGACTATGTTAGAGTCGGTTGATGGGTTATAAAAATAAATACGTCTCCTGACCGATTTAGGTCACGGAGATTAGCCAGGTACAGTCACGAACAAAAGTATGTATACACTCGGCTTTATTCAAAAGCGATTTACTCCTTTTTTTTTTAAATGAAATTTCATGTTGTTACGAACATTAGCATTTTTGAACCCATAGGTTTATGTAATGTATCGTATTTCAACGTTGCATTCGTTATTTCACGAAAAAATCGCATTTGAAAGTTGCCAAATGTTAACATATTGGTGCTCGTGACTGTACGCAGGAGATATTATAGTGCACAGGTGTGTGCGTAAACACAGGTGCATTCTCTGTTCCTTTACTCTCATAGTCCGATGGGAAGGCATTCCGACACTACCGGGCAGAGATCAGGTGCAGGACAACTGCTAGTACGTAACGTGCTTTCCGGGACACGGAATTCTTTAAAATAATTATGAAATAGCTAATTAGAATTGCAAACCTTATAACTATTAACTGCAGAAGTACCACATCCAATGACAATAGCTGCATACTCCCGAGCCTAAGTGGGATGAAGCTGATAAAACCTAGACCGTACAAAGCCCGCCGATCGGAAACTGTATTACTAACGTACTCCGGTACCTGTACGATAGTGCACTGCTTACCGACATTTCCTGAGTCTACCTAGCGTATCGTGATTATGTTTTATTTTTGTTTGTTGCGCCACTTCCTCCCAGCTAAAGCACAAGAAGTGGTGATGGGCGGGCGTTTTGGGGGACTGTCTTAAGTAATTTTGAGGTTCAAAATCGAGATCATTTTCAGCCACATTATACAGGGTAGCAGGGACGCGCAACCTTTTACCATCAAAGTCAAAGTCAAAGTATTTATTCGTGCGATTTTTGGTGATATAACAGGTCTTACAGATATTTTATAGAAACTCAAAAATTTACCATGGATTCAGTACATGATTCTTAAGCTGAAAACAGCAGTTTTTATTTTTATAACCTACGAAAAATGTCAACGCAGGGATGTCGAAATTGATCGTCGGTTATAAAAAGAAATTGGTGATCCTTAAAATTTCCCCGCGTAAGTACTGCACGTCAATTGCGTCAAAATTCAAGGTCCTGAGTCATCCATGGTAACAGGTCGTGCGTCGGTATCCCTGTCACCCTGAATAACTGATTTAATTTACCTCTAATTCAATGCTGAACATTACTTAACGAGACCTACCTGCAGATTGAAATAAATCCATTACAAAACTTAAATCATAACATCCCGATTCCTCTCAAAGACTCGATCAATATTCCCTTGACTGTCGACTCGGAAATATGACTACAAATGCTCTTCCCCACAGGCGCGTTATTATCCGTACATAATATCGGATGCGTTATTGCGATATCTGTTTACAATACATTTTGTATTAGAACGGCTATGAAGTCAGACACCGCTGCAATAATAATGACGCAATAGAAGCAAGACGCTTGCGTTCCTCCGTCCTGTGATATTCCGATATGAGTATTTCTTAGAACATTTTTATAAGGACGCATACGATGTTGCGCACACCTGCGTTAATAACGTAGTAACGTGTAGTGCGGGCGGAGGGCCTGTAGTGTAGGTTACAAGCACACGTGAGAAATATCAGACGATAAAAACGCAGCCGTGTGTCAAAGAATCGGACGCATTATCGCTATTGCGATAATGCGTCCGATGCATCCGATATTATCAACCGATACCAACGCGCCTGTGCGGAAGAGCCTTTATACTTCTGATCTCGGAAAATGGAACGTGCGAGTACTTCCGAGTTTCCTATTGTCGTGTGTTTTCACCGCCATCCGTTACCAGCTTTTACCTGTCGCTGTATTTCCATGGAAATCGAGTAGCTACGGAAAGCTAAGCGAAATTTATGAGAAGTATTTCTTTTAAAATGAGACCGAGATTGAAAAATGTTGCTTTGAAATATTATAGGCGGTTGTGTCGTTTCCTTTACGTAAATGTGTTTGGGAAATGGATGATGCATTTTATTTAAGAAGTTGAAGGTTTCTGAGAGGTTGTTTCCCTACACGAGGGAAGAAAAAGGAAGGTTGGATTGTCACAATACAGACCGGCAGGGACATCGACGCGCAACCTGTTAGTATGGAGTCAGTACATGATTTTGAACCGCCCTGCGCTGGAATTCCTTATCGGTAATTTAAAAAAAAATTGCTGTGTCACATTTTGACGCTCTAGAATCATTGTGCCGAATTAATGGTTACAGTTTGCTCGTCAATGTTCCTGCCACCCTGTATAGTGACCAAGACTCTTAAGCGCGCTTGCACCATACATCACAATAATTTAGCACTAAGCGAATAAAAATATTTTTATTTTTCTATCAATCGTTAAAAGGTGACAGAGACAGAACGACGATTTTAACATGTTTCGCGCTAAACGTATTTAGGTATTGGTGCTATTGGGCCTTCAAATATGTCATTTCATTTGGGTCGTGCTTTGCTCTGTAGAGCAGGGTGGCCTAGTCGCCGCCATGGTGACGAGTTGTGGGTCGATGGTTCGTACCCAGACAGCTTTACTTTGTGTAAATAATTTCATCACCACTGCTCTTTTCTTTGAAGGAAAACGTCGTGAGGAAACCAGCATTTCCTAGAACCCGCACCCTGGCCTGCGTGGTAGATTGTACCCCACTCTCTCTCGAAAGGAGGAGGTCTGTGTCCTAGCAGTGGAAACATTATAGGTTAATTATGCTGTGCTGTATTGAGCAAAAACAAATACAGTTCTGATCGTTAAATCTAGCAATCGAAATAAATGCTAATACGAGCATAACATAAGGCACTATATCTAAAAGTAATAAAGAAAATGTCAAAAGAAAAAAACAAATATCCCACAAAGAAATCATACAAAAAAAATACATCTCAGAAACTCGCTACACTTTCAATTTCCAACGCAACAATATCACCGGACTTCCCAGCGAATGTCACCGAGGTTGCTTAATTAGAAACCTTTTAATTAAATCCCATCTTATTTGATTTCAGGATGCAGACACGGTGGAGAAACTCAACGAGAGTGGAGAGCTAAGGAAGATGTTGAAACCTTATAAGGTAAAATATCAGTTTTATTTTGTAGTTATATTGTTTTATGGAACGGAGGATTCTGAGTTTTATGGAGACCAGCCACGTTTCATACAGAGTTGGAACTAATATATAAAACTTGATTTTTCAACTTTAAAAAACATTTAAAGGAATAGTCGTAGAGATTCGGCGAAATAGTAAACAGATATAAGAAGGTCTTCCCCGACCAGGCTAATACATTTTTCTTCGTTGGCCGGCTATTTCAGATTTTGGACCCAACGCTGCGGATCGGGTTAAGAATACAACAATAAGTCCCATCACTAAAATAACTGATGAAACTCGAAAAGCTGCCACGCTTAAATAGAATTGGACTGGATACATCTGCCGTATGCCAGATGATCAATGGGCCAAACTTACGACCCAGTAAGTCCCGCTAAATGGCAAACGACATCGCGGCAGGTTCAGACGGAGGTGGTGGGATGAGCTGGAGTCCTTTAACAAAGATTGGTCTTTGGCAGCTCTGGGTAGAGAGAGGTGGACAGAGAGTAGGGACGCCTTTGCCCAGCAGTGGGACATTAATGACAAAAAAAAAACTGCTAAAATAAAACACACTTTATGAAATAAGTGTTTTTAGTGGGAACTATCGATATTAATTTGTTATCCAGATTTAATAACCACCCTGCCCATGCTTCCCTGGTACGTTTGCTACCTGGCAAGCATGGCGCAAAAAGAAAAAGGCCTATGCTTACCATGGGTGGAAACAAGATGCACATGATGATGATGATGATGATCAGCTAGATCTCTCAATATCTTGCCCCGAGACCTCATCCTGCACCCTAATTACGTAACGGACTATCAACCACAATCTGAATAATTTTGAAGGATATTGCTAATCCATTGCTTCATATACTCGTATTCGAAAAATGTATCTGCTCAACAACGTGAATAACGCAATGAATCTTGTTGAACTGTCAAAATGAACCACTCCTACGGTTAATGTGTGACGCAATTACCCCGCAGAGCTCTATTATGTTATATTGTAAACATTTTATACAAACGAAGTGAACCTCATTATGATTTCTCGGAAACGTTCAATGATGTTAATGTATCTCAATAAAGACGGGTCGGTATATTCCCAGTCGCCCCCACATGGCTTGCCACCAGGTGGCAATCGGGAATAAAATTCCCAGTTGCCACCGGGTAGCGACTGGAAAGTTATTGCCCCCACTTCAAATTGCTGTACACTGTGGCGTGGATCGCCATCCCCCCTCATCGTTGTCTGTTTTACGGCCGTGATGAGGGGGTTGGCGGTCGGGCCCCCGCCGGACGAAATGTCCGAAATGCGGGCGGAGGTGGCCCGCTTGACAGCGGCCATGGAGCTCCTCCGAAAGGAGAATAAGGAGCTCCGAGCGGACCTGGCCGGGCTGCGAGCAGCCGGCCCCCAGGAGGTGCCGCAGAAGGGGGCGCAACAGGGGCGGCCAGTACCTGCTGAGGACCGGGTCCTGAACCTGGTGCGGCAGGAGCTGGCTGCCTTTCAGAGCCGGTTCTCCGCCCTGGAGGCCATCGTCCTGCGCCCCCCGCTGGCGGCGGACCGGCCGGCCTCGGGCCAGCGGAAGGCGGTATCGTATGCTGCCGCCGCGGCTGTCACAGCCACGGCCACGGGGCAAGCAGCAAAACGGGCCGCCCCAAAACCCGCGAGGGCCACAGCCTCAGCCCCAACCCCAGCCCCAGCCCCAGCCCCGGCGGTGAAACGGCCGCCCCAACCGCCTCCTGCATCACCTCCGGCCGACGCCGATTGGCAGGTGGCCGGGCAGAAGAGGAAGGCGAGCAAGGCTGCAAGGGCGGCTAAAAGAAAGGAGAGGCGGCAACGGCGCAAGGAGCGAGGCGTCGCGGCTAGGCTTCGTGCCCCGAAGACCGCAGCTGTAGTGATCACACTACAGCCGGAAGCGGAGAAGAAGGGCATCTCCTACCGCGACGTGCTTGCCAAGGCGAGAGCGGCGGTTAATCTACAGGAGCTCGGCGTGGCAGAAGGCATCCGGCTAAGGGTCACTGCGACTGGTGCCCGGATGCTGGAGGTCCCTGGTGCGGCTAGCGGCCCGACTGCTGACGCTCTGGCCGAAAGGCTTAGGGCGTCCTTAGATGCAGAAGAGGCCCGAGTGTCCAGACCCACCAAGTGTGCTGACATGCGCATCCTGGGTCTGGACGACTCTGCGACGGTGGAAGAGGTCGTGGCCGCCATCGTCAGGACTGGGGGGTGCTCTGCCGAGCAGGTGAGGGCGGGCACTCTCCGCCCTGACCTCACGGGGATGCAAGCCATTACGGTGAGCTGCCCCGTGTCGGCGGCCCAAAAAATAGCCGGGGAGGGCCGAAGGCTCCTGGTGGGCTGGGTTTCCGCGCAGGTGAAACTGCTGGAGCCCAGACCTCTGAGGTGCTTCCGCTGCCATGTGGGCAGTCACGTGGGAGCTAAATGCACCTCGGAGGTGGACCGCAGCAGTCTCTGCTTCCGCTGTGGTCAGCCCGGTCACAAGGCCGGCTCGTGCAACGCCATGCCGCACTGTTATCTATGTGCGGCAGCTGGTAAGCCGGCCGATCACCGGGCCGGGAGCAAGGCCTGCGCTCCACCCGCAAAAGCCAGGGGCAGGGGCAAGCCCCCCGCCACCGCCGTCACCGCCGCAGCCGCCGCCACCACTGCCGTCGCCACTGCCGCCTCCGCTATCGTTGCCGCCGCATCCACCGCGGCTGGGCCCTCACAAGGGGATCAGGAGGGGGCTGTTATGGAGTGCCAATAATGGCCCCATTACGCCTCCTCCAGGCGAACATCAACCACTGCGCCTCCGCTCAGGATCTGTTGCTCCAGAGCATGGCGCAGTGGTCGATTAACATCGCCGTGGTCGCTGAGCCGTACTTTGTCCCGCCCAGAGACGACTGGGTGGAGGACCTGAGCGGCTCAGTGACCCTAATTTCGTCGGCCGCCGCCGGTACCCCGTCCCTCGAGGCTGTCAAGAGAGGACGGGGTTGCGTGGCAGCACGGTTCGGGATGATAGTCGTGGTAGGGGTATACTTCTCCCCGAGCCGAACTCTCGCCGAGTTCCACAACTCCCTTGCGGAGTTAAGAGTCGTCGTCGTCGGGTTCCGTTCCCTCCCCGTGCTCGTCCTCGGGGACTTCAATGCCAAGAACGTGGCTTGGGGTTCCCGGCATACAGACACACGGGGCAGAATGGTGGAGGACTGGGCTCTGGAGACAGGCCTGGTCGTCCTAAACCGGGGTTCGGTCCCAACATGCGTGCGGATGCGGGGTGAATCAGTGGTGGACATCTCGTTCGCCAGCCCCGCTCTGTCGCCGCATGTCGTCAACTGGCGTGTCTTGGAGGAGGTGGAGACCTATTCCGACCACCGGTATATCCGGTTCGACGTCTCCGCCCAGACCTCGAGCGCGCCGGTCCGACCGGCCCTGGGTGGTCCGCGGTGGGCGCTGAAACAGCTGGACCGGGAGCTCCTCCTGGAAGCCTCGATCGTGCAGGCCTGGGTGTCACCACCGGACAGGCCTGCTGACATCAACGACGAGGCAGAGTGGTTCCGGGAGGCCATGTCCGAAATATGTGACGTGGCAATGCCCCGGGTCCGGCCCGGACGCGCCCGGCGCCAGGTGTACTGGTGGTCGCCGGAGCTGACGTCTCTGCGCGAGGCGTGCGTGGCTGCGAGACGCCGGTACACCAGGCACCGCAGGCTCCGTATCCGCCCTCCGGATACGGAAGCCGTGCAGGCTGAGCTGTACGAGGGGTACAGAGCGGCGAAGACCGCCCTCCGAGCGGAGATCTTGCGGGCCAGGGGGCTGGCCCGCGAGGAGTCGCTGGGGACTCTGAACAGAGACCCGTGGGGACGCCCCTACAAGATGGTGCGGGATAAACTCCGCCCATGGGCTCCCCCGCTGACGCAGAGTCTCCGGCCCCAGCTCGTGGAGGACGTGGTGAGCGCTCTGTTCCCTTCGCGAGGGGAACATACTCCCCCGTCCATGGCTCCGCCTCCTGCGATGCCAGATGCGGACCACACTGACGACGACGACGATGCTCCGGAGGTGACCGAGGTAGAGTTGAGAGTGGCGGTACGTAGGATGAATGCCAGAAACACCGCCCCAGGACCCGACGGCTTACCTGGAAAAGCCTGGGTCCTGGCCTTGGAGGCTCTCGGGCCTCGACTAAGGGGGCTACTAAGCGCATGCTTGGAGAGGGGCCGGTTCCCACTTCGTTGGAAGACGGGGAAACTGGTCCTCATCAAGAAGCCGGGGCGCCCTGCGGACTCTCCGTCCGCTTACCGGCCCATCGTGCTGCTCGACGAGGTGGGCAAGCTCTTTGAAAGAGTAATTGCAGACCGCCTTGCCGGGCAGCTGGTGCGGGTGGGGCCGGATTTGGCGGAGAGCCAGTTTGGTTTCCGCAGGGGGCGCTCTACGGTGGATGCCATCATGCGCGTGCGAGCCCTCACGACGGGGGATGCTGTGGCCCGGGGTGGGGTTGTCTTGGCGGTGTCTCTAGACATCGCCAATGCCTTCAATACCCTGCCCTGGAGTTGCATCAGGGAGGCACTCGGGTATCACCGGATGCCGACCTACCTCCGTCGCATTGTCGAGGCCTATTTGACGGACAGGGCCGTCATCTACCCCGGTCACCGGGGAGAGTGGAACCGGCGAGAGATGTCGTGCGGTGTCCCACAGGGATCGGTCCTAGGGCCGCATCTGTGGGATATCGGGTACGACTGGGTGCTGCGCGCCGACCTCCCTGATGGCGTCAGCGTAGTTTGCTACGCTGACGACACGCTGGTCCTGGCGCAGGGGAGGTCGCACCAGGCGGCGGCCGAAGCAGCGACACGCGGGGTTGCGACAATTGTCGAGAGGATCCGGCAATTGGGACTCGAGGTGGCATTGCACAAATCTGAGGCCATGTGTTTTCATGGTCCTCGGGACGCGCCACCGTCGGGTTCACAAATAACGGCGGGAGGGGTTCACATCGGCGTCGAGCTGACGATGAAGTACCTGGGACTCGTCCTCGACAGCCGGTGGAATTTCGTGGAGCACTTCCGACGTTTGGCTTCCAGACTGGAGCGGGCCGGGGCTGCCTTGAGGCGGCTCCTTCCCAATCTAGGGGGACCAAACGCCTCCTGCCGGAGGCTCTATGCGGGGGTCGTGCGGGCCATGGCCCTTTACGGGGCACCGATATGGGCGCGATCTTTGAGGCGGCGACCAGCCCGCCGGTTGATCGGGTCCCAAAGGGTCATGGCTGTCCGGCTCATCCGAGGATACCGCACGGTCTCCGCTGAGGCGGCGAGCCTCCTTGCCGGATTGCCGCCATGGGATCTGGAGGCCAAAGTCCTCGCCCACATATGGGAGTGGCGAGAGGAGGCAAAACGCCGGGGCGTTGCTCCGCTGCCGCGAGAAATCACGGCACAGCGGACAGAGCTCCGGCGGGATCTCATAGCGGCATGGAGAGTGCGATTGTCGCAACCCAGCGCTGGGCACGCCACAATTGCGGCGATAAGTCCCCTCTTTGAGGAGTGACTAGAGAGGCGCCACGGCGCCCTCACCTTCCGCCTGACGCAGGTCCTCACCGGACACGGTTGTTTCGGGAGGTTCCTGTTCAGGATAAAGCGGGAGGAAACGCCAGGGTGTCACCACTGTGGGGATCGCCCGGAGGACATGGTGGAGCATACGGTGGAGGTCTGCCCGGCTTGGGCGGGACCCCGCCGTGTCCTCTTGGCGGCGATCGGCGGCGGCGACCTCTCGCGTCCGGCCCTCATACAGGCCATGGTCCGGAGCAAGAGTGAATGGGAGGCCGTCACCTACTTCTGCGAAGCAGTTATGCTCGCGAAGGAGGAGGCGGAGCGTGCGAGGGAGAGGCAATCGCTGCACCCTCGCGCTCCTAGCCGCCGCAGGAGACGCCCTGGACGGGAGTCAACAGCCGACTCCCGGCCACCGTAGGCGCGGGCTTGCGGGCGGCGAGCTATGGGCAGCTCGCCGCCCGGTAAGGACCAGGCCCGGGTCGACGGCGCGTTGTGTTCCACGCGCGCCTCAAAGAGCTGTCAGCACGAACTGACGGGGTCCGTTAGGACCGATGCCGCCGGGGCTGCGGGTTGTTCGAAAGAGATACCGTGGCCCCTGGCACAGGCAACTGAAGGAACACGGGTGGGTTTTAGTCAGTAAAAGTCTGACACTCCCTTCTGCTCCGCCCAGAGCGGGAGGAGTCATTTGATGATTTCCCACACAGAAAAAAAAAAAAAAAAGGGTGTTGGCGGTCAAACTTTTCCAATGTGGTTTTATTAGTAGATAAGTGATATTATTAGGGACATACAAAAAATATTTTCTTCATAGTAGTTGCTTTTAATCATAAAAACTTGGTGTAAATTCGTATTACAGATAATTAAAGTATTTACAATAATTAAACTACACTAACAAAAGCTAATCATCAGTCAGTCACAGATATTTAAGTTACATATTTTCAACAATCATGTTTTAACAATAAAATTACCTTTACCTGTGTGTGTATGTTCTTAAAATTTTGTATTTAAAATACTTAAAAATGTAAATAGTAAAAAAATCCACGCCGCAGTGTACAGCGATTTAAAGTGGGGGCAATAAGTTCCCAGTATGGCGACTGGGAATTTTATTCCCGATTGCCACCTGGTGGCAATCCATGTGGGGGCGACTGGGAATATACCGGAATAATAAACGAACAGATGAATGGATTGTGTGAGGAATGATATGAAAGAGAAGGGAGTGAATGATAGCGTGACGGTTGACAGGGGAGAATGGAAGAAGAAAACGTGTTGCGCCGACCCCAAGTAACATGGGATAACGGCAGCAAGATGATGAATAAACGTTACGAGACCGTTCTTGTTAATATAACAATAACTATGTTTGATAATCCGAATGATAATAACTGCACGTTTTAATTAATTCGAAGAATGTTGCCATTTCCAATTGGCCAGATAAAGATAGGATTCCCTGTAATTTTACCACACCCCACTTTGATAACACTGAGCAGTTGTGACCTAGTGGTAATGGCTACGACTTATGAGTTGTAGGTCGTAGGTTCGAACCCAGGCAGGCGCCTTACTTTGTGTAAATTATTTCATCATCACTGCTCTCAAAACGGTGAAGGAAAACATCGTGAGGAAACCGGCATGTCCTAGAACTAAAAATTTGAAGACATGTGACATCTACCAACCCTCACTGGGCCCGCGTGGTGGATTACAGCCCACTCCCTCTCGAAGAGTGGAGGAATATGTCCCAGCAGTGAGAACATTAAAAACTAATTATTTATGTATGTATGTACTTTGATAACAGCGTTTTCAATAACGATTTTAATGTGTCAATAAACCTTATTGTTATGGTAGAATAGAATACAGTTTCCAGCCTATAATTTTATCAGCTTATAATTTTCCCATTGCTGGGACACAGGCCTCCTATCTGTGAGAGGGGGTGGGCCGTAATCCACCACGCGGTGGATGGTAGATGTCACAAATGTCTTAGACTTTTTGGTTCAAGGACATGCCAGTTTCCTTGTGATGGTTTCTTTCACCGTCTTCACCACTGCTCACTGGCCACCAATGCTCACATTTATTATAATTATTCAAAAAAAAGTTACAATTACATTTTGACCGCGTAGGTATTGCATTTTCCTATGAAACAGCAGATTTTTTTTTTTTTTTTGTTAACCGACAGAAAATTTCTACACCAGGGGGTCTAAAATTATGTGCTTAATTCATGGTTACAGGTTGCGCGTCGATGTCCCTGCCAACCTGTATCTTTATTTGGTGGAATTATAGACTAAACTAAGGTGGCTCTAATACCACCGATAACTGCCACCATTTTCAGTATTTTTCCTACACTCTACTCCAACTGTATTCTGTATGCAAGAAAAGAATTGGCATATCAACAAACTTTTCCTGGGCTCTTTCTTAGGGTGAATTGAATCGACATCAAACAAATTAAAACTTTTGGTTCCGACTAAAGGAAATAAGAAGAAAGAAAGAAAGAAAAAAAATCGGTTTATTTGTCACAGAAACACTTAATTAATTCTAATAATAAGGAAATAAAACCAAAATATATCTATAATCGCGAGCACAAAACAGAAATAGTCGACGGCTGCACGTACTGACTGTGACAAGAAGGGCTCCACTCAGCATGATGCTGTGCTATAGGGGTCCCACAGCATAGCGCTGATTTTCAGTGGTTACCCGAAAAGGACGTACGGAAACCAAGTCAGATCAAATGATTCGTACTATAGGTAACAAAATAGAATAAAATACCTTTGTTAGCAACACGTAGTCGTGTTACAATCCAATGAAATGAAGCACTTACTGGATTTACGATATTACATGCTTTCGAATTCAATCAGGAGTCCGATGTAACAATTAAATCTTGTAATGCGTTCATTACAAGATTTAATTGTTACATCGGACTCCTGATTGAACCAAAAAATAACGGAGTGGCAGGTGGACAGAAGAGATTTAATCTCGTTAGATTAAATCTCTTCTGTCCACCTGCCATTCCGTTTTCAATTAAAATTAATTAACGAGTACTTACAGTAAAAATAAAAACAATAATTATTTATTCCCGCCGTTATTACATATAAGTAGCTACATAATCTTAATAATAAGAATTATAGAAATTGTTTAAAGTGGATATTACTTTTACCCCAATGCATGAATAAAGCTAGAAAATATTTTTCAACTAAGTTTTGTAGTATGTCTGTTCTTTTGTCATCTTCAATATTTTAAATAGTCAAAAAATGTCAAGAATAGCTCATAGACAGAAACATCAATATTTCCAGGATCATCGACAAAAACCATTTATCATCTTGATACATAAAGGATACTTCGTCCATCCAATCCATCAGTGTAGCCTCATAGCAACTGTAACGCGTTTACACAAGGTTGAGCACACATGAGGCCGCAAGACAAAGTTTACTCTGAACGTAATTCACCATATAACGTTACCACAGAATGACAGGACAGGAGACTTCATAATATAACGAGCGAAAACGCACGCAAACAGACACGCTGCACGTTCAGCGAGTGAAAGTGCGTTCGCGACTGCCAATAGCTGGGTCCACACCGGACGATCCAAATTTGGATTTGGAGCGCCGATCGTGGGTCGCAGATTCTTTCGCATGACCCGTTATAGGAAACCCGCGATTCTGCCGCGCGCTCCGATCCACATTTTAGCTTGGCGACTTCGAACACTGTAAGAAAACTGACCGCGTTTGGATCGGCCGTTTCATGGAGTGCACACATCAACCCATGTTCTCGGATCGCACGTGACATGTCCACACTAACCTGAGCTGGCCTCAGAGCCTGGCTTGGATTACGCTTCTGCCTCGTCCGATCGGAGCGCACTGGATCGTCGTTTGAGATCGCCCCGCGTACGCGCCTTTGTCTGTGTGCATCTGTTGTCGCTCGCTGTTGTATAGTGTCAGCCCTCTGTACCTATCTAGTTTGTGAAGTTACTGGGATCAAGCGGCCAAGCTTGTGTGCGGTTCTAGTATCTAATTTGTGTTGGTCAGTTCGGAGGTTTGTAAACGAGACCTCAGAATATAGTTCAATGGGCGTTCAATTTCGAAATTTATCCAAAACAAACAACCTGGAGTCTGGATTTGTACCCGGTTAATAGTAAAAGAAGGCTGGCCCCTTATTACGTCGAACTTAAACATGTTGGTGAATTATTTAACTGTTTTCGTAACGGATAAGTTTGACATTCAAAAAGTTCCTACTGAGTGGTATATAAAGATATACCCACAGCCAAAAGAGGTAATATCTAACGCTGAACACACTCGTTACACAACGTTATGCAATATGTAAAACAGCAATTTCCATATATTTTGATTTCAGATTCGCATTTCACGTTATATTGCGTTGTCTGTGAAGCGTGGAAATTATACCAATCATGGACAATAGCATCAATCAGTGTCGTTTGTATTTAATATATATAAGTTTGATGAATTTACATGCCAAATAATGTTTTACCCTAGTGATCTTATGAACTTTAATGTTTGTAGAAAACAAAAGAGGCGTATGATGACGTACTCTTTTGGGCCAGTTGTTGATGGCATCTAACTATTTTGACCATTTAAAAGGGGCCACCAAATGCTTTACCCAAGTCTAAAACTGTCTGTTGTACTGAGCACGTAAAAGAAATTGCAAAACCAAGTGAAATCGATTCCTTCCTCGGTGTCAATTATTTTATTTAGCGTCATTACTTGTACGATATTGCGTGTCGCGTGCTTGTTATGTAATAGGAAGTGACAAATATGAGTAGGAACTTTGTTTGGCCTAGAAAACTTTTCGGCTGAACTACATAATTTAAAAAAAAACTCAATTTTTTAATTTGACCGTTTATCCTCAAACTAAGCAGGGCTTGAATCTTGGGGTCGAAATGAGTAACATTTTTAAAGAAATGGTCGTGATCAGCACAGTTGGTTATTTGACTTCACAACAAAAATAAGATAAACAGAAATGATCAATACGCGAGACTTTTTAAACTTTGACACGGGTAGCAGTTTTACAAAAGTGACCAACCAGGCCTGCTAAATTCAAACTTTATGGCGGCTCTGAAGTGCGCTACTACCTGCTCAGTACCTCACCCCTCACCTTCGCTGACAGGTGAATTTGTTACTACGCAGTGAATCGCCTCATGTTTCGAGTCACCTTATAGTTTGAATCGGGCTGTATCAATCAGTTCCTAGAATGATATTCAACAAAAATGAAAAACATTACTGATTTGAACGGACTTTTACTTCATAGCACTGTGGTTTGCAATATAAAAAGTTTAACTCTAAAAAAAGTTAGGCCATAGTTCAAATCGATAAGTTACCTCATTTCTGAGAGAAATCTCAGATGCGGAATTTGATAATATGTTCAATATAACTACTAACAGCTGGCAGTAACGACCAGTTGACAACATTAAAATATAAATGAATATAAGGAAAAATACCGGCAAATCGATCAATTAATTAATCATTGTCATCTTTCAACCAATTAACATCCCGACATAAGAGTTGACAAAAAACATAAAATTCGACCAAAAAAAAGGTTACAAAACGGACACCGCACTTATGCAAGAACATTCACATACCGCAAACAAGTTTCGAAACGTTTTGAACATAATAATATTTGTTTTTACACCGTAATCGTAATAAACATTGCGTGAGGCATTTAATTCGTTAAAGGTGAACCGAAGGCTGTTTCCAATGAAGGAAACAGGTTCAATTGACGGCCGGATACGAAAATCGAAGTTGTTGAAATGTCTTGTGTAAATACGACCTTTGTAGATCTCTTCGTTCTCGGGACATTGTTGTTATGACCTTTCGTCTTTACAATACAAGACTAAATTAAAACATGGTCGTTGCCTGTATCTCCACTTGTCCATTTTGATCAGGGCCCTAATTCACTATGACCACTTAACGATTCCTTACTTCGAAACCACGTCAATTCCTTAGCTATTCCCGCCAATCTCGCGTTCATTTCGCGCGGTTTCGTTCATTGTGTCATAGAAAATAAGGCCCCTGGTTGACGACAGACTTGATGGAAAATGTAGTAACCTCTTTTCATCAGGTCCTCTTTCTCAAAGGATTTTTTTGCGCTGACTTTCATCATCATACGCCATGGGCCACGAACGGGGTTTCTGAAGCCGATCTTAGAGGCAATGTCAATACCAATATCTTGTGTGTCTGTAACACAGATAACACTATACGACGTACTTTCCCTAATCCATCCACTAAGAGCTCACTTACTTCTAAAAACTCATCAACGGATGACGCAAGTGGTAGTGGTCAGGACACATGGCTCGCAGAACAGGTGGCCGATGCGGCCGAAAGGTTCTGGAGTGGCGACCGCGTACCAGAAGACGTAGCGTTGGTTGGCCTCCTGAAAGTTGGACCAATGACCTTGCGAAGGCCGCAGGAATCTGCTGGATGCGGGAAGCACAGAACCAGTCGACGTGGCGGTGCTTGAGGAGGCCTATGATCAGCAGTGGACGTATTTCGGCTGAAATGATGATGATGACCGCTCGGACGGAGGAGGAGGGATAATCATATGTCACTATGCACTTATTTCACATGTCTACAACCAATTTGAAAGTTACTAAAATCGTATTGAGTTAAGTTATTAAATTCAAAAGAAAATAAACATTTGCGTAATATATTGCATAACTTAGATTTCCTTAACTGCAGTTATGACATCTTATTTACCAAGAAATTGGTTCAATTTAACTCTCACAATATTTTAAAATTCTTATTTATGTAAAAAGTTTCCAATACCCACCCATGTTGTGTAATATTTATTTTACTAATGATGATCTTATGAACGACTAGCTTTGCCCGCGATTTCGTCTGCGTGAAATTTCTTGTTCCTCCGACCCACCCCGTGGCAGTGGATCGTACGCCCGGGCTTCTAATTCGCTTTCGCTTAGCGTTCATTCTGACTTTTTTTTCTTCTTGCTCGGCTTCGTAGGGTCGTTTAGTAACGAATAGAGTTCCTAAAGAATTAAGCTATCAAATGGCAAAATATTTTTTCAAATCCGACTGGTAGTTTCAGAGATTATCGCGTTCAAACAAACAAGTAAACAAGCTCCTCAGATTTATTACTAGTATAGATATATTCCGGCTAGTTCAGGTATATTTTAAAGCTGATCGATTGATGCTGAAGCTGATGACCGATGACTGATTTTTGAGGTGAAATTCTTTTGCTCGATAATTCTCTACTCTTCAATGTTTTTTGACTTTTTCTAGTTAAGTAATTTAGATATAAAAATAAACGTAGATAGAAATTTCCATGACAAATTATCCGCTGCTGTCCAATCTGCAACTTCTGTAGCGCACTAACAGATTCTCGACGTGAATTAAAAAAGTTTCAACACTGAGCAGAAAGCAGACATACACCCCTGTTTTGTAACTAATTAGAACGAGTCCCAGATAAAATAAAGCACACGAAACTACCGAGCATAAAAGGGCGCTTCAATTTAGCAGCACTGTAGTCAGTTCCATAGATGACAAAGTCGCTTGGCATGTCCCGGACATGCATCCTCCTGTAGACATGTTGACATTACAGACAGTTTACCTGTATTGGAAGATGGTTTAAGGGAGGAGGGTGTAGCGGGTTAAGATTTTTTCTGTCTGACTACAATGTAAAGTCAATATATCCTAAGATTTCTAATGTCGTCGTAGGTTCCTGGATGATGAAGTCTCACTTCTTAGTTTTGTGGATAAAAACAATTTGTCTATTTAAATCTCATCGTTCTTGTTCGAGTATTAAGTTCATCTTCTACACGGTTAAGAAAAACATAGTCAAGTTTTAACTTGAACTAGCCGACCCGACGAACTTCCATCAAAATCAATAAATGTGGTAATAATTTATCTTTATTATTATTTTTTTCGTGAATGTTTCCCATGGTTTAATAGTTATGTTATTAATAGGGACAGAGACAAATCCAACAAATCAATGATTATAAAAATATCGTTGCAGCCGTTCTTGAGTTATAAAACTAGCGGACCCGGCAGATGTCGTCGTGCCCGGAAAAGCACCGCCACCTACCGGGTCCAATTGTATTGTCAAACCATCCAGAAACCCATTGAAATATACACACAAAATTTCATCCAAATTGGTCCAGCCGTTTAGGAGGAGTTAGGTAACAAACACACGTACAGAAGAATTATACATGGTGACAGGGAAACTCGACGTGTTCCTTCCAGGGCGTGATAGTGTGACCCATTTGCAACAATTAAGCACCCCATAAAGCCTAGGCGAAAATTCATGGAATCCAAGGAAAACCGATTTTCATGTTTTTTTGAAAATTTCCCTGAATTCGTCACTAAATATTACCTATCTCTAAATTCTCTAATTGAGTGGCTTTCATAGCTATTCCATTGGCTACCTAATACTTTAACACACCTATTGATGTAACCAAATTTTCTAAAATATCAAACAGTTAAAAGTTAAAGTAAGAAGTTTACTAACTATTTTCAACCTGGACTTTCCCTGGACTACGACAAACATTTCAAAACCAAAATCAGCTAAATCGGCCCAGCCGTTCTCAAGTTTTAGCGACTCAAACGAACAGCAATTGATTTTTATATATATTGATTAAGATAATATGAAACGGGATAACTATAACTAGACGTAAACTTCTTTGAATGAAAAAAAAGGTCTTTGGCCTGCTATGACAAATCCTGGCTGAAGTTGAAGTCTCCCCGACTTAATTCAATTCACAGTTCCCATACATTGGGAAAGAATCCTGCCAATACTAATCAATTGATGAATAGTTCTGTAGTTAAACTAGCTGTCTGGGATTTCCTAGCTATTTCTTGTAACTACAATTTCATTGTGTAAATTCAAATACCCGGCGGTTTAAATACCCGGCGAGAGTCGGATAAATAACCCGTCTAGACGAGGAATAACCTATCGATATACTTAAACAAAATCTTTTCGAGGTCTCAGGCAATAATCAAATTACTGTATGGAACAAGAAATGATTTGTGTTTTTTATACTCAGAAATCACTTCGTCTGGGCAAACAATTCTATCTGGGATGAAAGGGTAACACGAAATGTTTGTCGTTTATGTTAGATGTAAAATAAGGGTTTTATTGAAAGGAAATATGATTTTGATTCATATTTTGATGTTAGGTTTGAATAACGTTTCAGAATTGCATTACAGTTTCTGTCGGATCTTACATTTTCTGATAGAGATGTGGATAAAGATGTTCGCCGCGATCATGCCGAAGCGTTGTGCTTCCATGATGGCGTGCTTGCGCTTGTCCTTCAATGGCATCCTGAATGTGTTTTCAGACCGGTGGGACTCTCCCCTTTTGCGTAGGTGGATAAGAGTCCAGACACCATTAATTTAATTTAAACCTGGATTCAATTGTTACTAACATTAGGCTAAGTTATACTAAAATTATATGGATTTTTTTATAATCTGAAATAAATCATTTGAAAGATGGAAAATTCCTGTATTTACAAAAAAAAGGGCTCGTGGCTAAGTAACAACAGCCCCACAAGTCGATTGATCAGGTTAAGCTACGTTTGCGCGGTTGGACAGTAGGGTCTTTACATGCCAAGACCCTTCCGTGCTTTGGAACTCACGTTAATCCGTTGGTCCCGGCTGTCATTCGTGGGTTTTTCACAGTCATTAGGGGTTGTTAGAGGCTAACAACCAGTTTTACCAAGGGGTATCGTATTACACAGTAACTGGGTTGTAGAGGTCAGATAGGCAGTCGCTCCGTGTAAAAAAAACTGGTATTCAGTTGCATCCGGTTAGACTGGAAGCTGACCCTAACAGAGTTGGAAAAAGGCAAGTCAGATGATGATGATTATTAACTCCTAAATCCTCTCAATTCCAGAGCGCAGACGCCTGCAACACCTGTCAAATGTGCGGTGGGTTCCGCCTCCTTCCGTGCAGAATCTGCAAAGGATCCAAGAAGAGCCTTCACAGGAACCACTTCACAGCAGAATTTGTGGCCCTCAAGTGCATGAATTGTGATGAAGTGGGCCTCGTGAGGTGCGAAGCATGCTGCTAAGGGTGGGCATGGACAAAAAAGAGTATGGACAAAAAACTGTATGGACAGAATAGAGCAAATGGATTTTTTTGGATACATGTGTTACAAATAAGGACAGAATTATTGATGTATAACGAGAATTTAGAAAAGAAATTAGAATAAAAAATATTATTTCGTATTTTATTAGTAGTACGTATGGAAAATAGATTGTTATATTTTTAACTTTTTAATATGAAATTGTCTATCTTTGTCAATTAAATCCTATGTGCAAGCGCTGTCTAAACTCTAAACAATTGCGAAACTATTCGTACTTGATATTATCATTATAAAACATATGGTGTTAGAGAGCAAAACTATCATTTAACGATATCTCTTTTAAAATTAAATTTTAGCTTAATAAATAAATCACAATAATCAGGAAAGTAAGAAAATTACTATTTCAATTAACGCCATCTAGCGTTGTTGTCGTACATTAATTCTTATCATTTTAATAATTTAATGCAATTAGAACACAGCTTATTATTATATAAAGTAATGGCATATAATAAGGCATTATATAGGAGAAAAGCAAAAAAAAAGTGATTTCTGAACACTTTTTTATCCATTGTATCTTGCTCGATCCTCCAAAGGGCATTTCTTTTTATTATTCTTAACCTTAGCATATAATCTAAAAAAATAATGTTTGCTAACATTGTAAATGGTTGACCAGTTTTTACTTCATTTATTTTTGTATATAGCGAAATAAGTCAACATTTGTTAGTAAATATAATAATTATATTCATAAATATATTTTCACGATTTCATCCTGCGAGAGTAATTTAGGGCTTAGAAATTCAAAGTTTTGCTACATAACTTTATACCTACGTTTAAAATAGCGGCTTTACTGCGCAATACCTTAATATAAATATAATTTATATAAAAAATATCTGGCCTTTATTATATTATAACACTACTGGACACCCAAAATAACTTGTAATAAATATCTGAATAAAAATCAATTTGGACATAACTTGCATAAAAGATGCATCGAGAATTTATGTAGAGTATCTCGATTCAAAGAATTCTATACCTTTGTAAGAAGGAAGCCTTGCGGAATATTTCTACAAATTTCAATGAAAAATGGTTGTAAGAACTAGTTAAATAGAAACGTTTTCTCTAAAAGAATTTGAGATGTAATTTTGAAATGAAGAATTTTTTTTGTTTTTTTTGTTGTGTTTCTGTTTTGTCTACCAGTGCAATTTCAACAACAAGATACTGTCGCAAAGTTTAAGTTTTTATTAAGACTTATTAACATAATTGCTTTTATTTAACTCAGTGAAAACTAGTTTTTTTTTTTTCATTTATCGAATTAGCAAGTTCAAGTCGTGAACGTTTAGCTAGATTAAAGACTATGTACTACAAATGTAGATTTGTATGAGAAAGTGAAACTGCAGCTACAAGTCCTACTTACTCCTAATGCTACAAAGCGTGAAGAAATAGTTTATAAGCTCAACCTGAAAAAATAATTTAGGAAATATAAGGTTACGTACAGATATAATAATATGCCATAAATTTGCTGCAATATTTTATTCTTTTAATACAAATGTTTATAGATATTTTTGTTAATTCTAGTGTAGCATAACATTATGTATGTAATAACGTCATTTTAACAAATGAAGCATGAAATTTTAAATTGTATTTATTTTTTTAATGTGGATATTATAGTTTTTAAGTAACTCAAGGAGATTTAAGATTCTCAATGTTTTGGGAATAAACTTTTGCATGTTTACATTTGTTGTTTCTTTGCCTTTATCTTGAACGGCACCCATCACAGCCAAGCTTCTGTAACTTTATAGTTTAGTTCTAACCATGAAAAGCACCCTAATTGCGTAACACACTTTCATTCAGAATCTGAATAATTTTGAACGATATTGCTAATAAAGTCTAATCCATGTTCGAAAAAGTCTGATCAAAAATAAAAAACGCAATTAATGTTTTAGAACTGTAAAATAAAAGCCAGTGCTACTGTTAGTGTGTTAGGCAATTATCCCGCTGGTGTGTAATTGCAAATTATACATATGACGTAAGTACAAAATAGGTCTACGTAAGTACAAAATAGGTCTACGTAAGTACAAAATAGGTCTACGTAAGTACAAAATAGGTTTACGTAAGTACAAAATAGGTTTACGTAAGTACAAAATAGGTCTACGTAAGTACAAAATAGGTCTACGTAAGTACAAAATAGGTCTACGTAAGTACAAAATAGGTCTACGTAAGTACAAAATAGGTCTACGTAAGTACAAAATAGGTCTACGTAAGTACAAAATAGGTCTACGTAAGTACAAAATAGGTCTATGTAAGCGCATCGTAAACTACACTTGAAACTAAAGGACGAAACACATTGTTATAAACGGACAATTTTGAGCCACGAATAATTTACCATTTAACAGATACCCGCTGTAAAATAACTTAAATTGACTAATTTTAGATGACTTCCTTACATAATCAGATTATAATTTTCCCACTGCTGGGACACAGGCCTCCTCTCAGTTCCGGCGTAATCCACCACGCGGGCCCAGTGCGGGTAGCTAGATGTCACAAGCCTTAAAATTTTTGGTCCTAGGTCATGTCGGTTTCCTCACGATGTTTTCCTTCACGGTTTTGAGAGCAGTGGTCATGAAATAATTTACACAAATTAAAGAGCTTGTCAGATGTTCTTAGGAATGATTAATTAATTTAATTAGGGAAATAAGGCCAACATCAAAGGAAATTGAAGCAACGGGGGAGAAATTTACCCACGATAAGACAAAACAGGCTAACACCATAAAATATTTACGTTTTATTTAGAAAGAAATTGAGCTTTGCTATCATTAATTTTAATATTGAAATGAAGTTAATTATTCACACTCCTAAGACCCACAAATCACAAAACTCAATTAGTGTTTTCTGTCTCTGTAATTTCCAAACGATTGATAGAAATAAAAAAAATCTGCCACGAGCACCATTCGGCAGAGAACAAAAAAAGTTGTTGACATAGCTCACAGAATAAGCAAGCTGAAGTGGCAATGGGCCGCCCATATTAACCGTAGAACCGGTGACCGTTGGGGTAGACGTGTTCTTGAGTGGAGACCGCGAATCGGTAAACGTAAGGTGGGACGCCCTCACGCTAGATGGAGCGCCGATCTTCGCAGGATGGCTGGTAGAAGCTGGATGAAAGTTGCCGAAAATGGAGTTGAATGGCGTGCAATAGGAGAGGCCTATGTCCAGCAGTGGGCTGCTATAGGCTGATGATGAATATAGAAATAGAACGATGATATAAAAAAATAATTTTCTCTTCATCATTGATGAATGTTCAATACATTCACATAATCCTAGCCTTAATACGTACGAATAAGCATTTTATAAGCACACCACATTTCCCATGATTTTATGCTCCTTTTATTTTTTCCTGATCAAAGATTATTAAACTAATAACAGAATATTATCAGTGATCAAAGATTATCAAATCCCTGTAATTATCACGTATTGAATTCTCTTTGAATTGGTATTTGATTAATAAGTAGGTAGATTTTCTTTAAGGACAATTCCCACAAAATATGCCTCTAAAGTGCTTTCACAGTTTTTTCACCTCTGACAGTTGCAACCCAACAGCAACCTTATAGTAACGAAAATAACTCAATTAACTCTGATTTTGTCAGACTTGTCAGCGGCAGCAACCACACAGCAACCTTTTTTTTTCCTTTTTGGCAAACGTGCCGAAGTTGACTATTCTGCCAGTATCATGTGGTTTTTTTTTGGTTATATAACTATATATTTATTACTCTACTATAAAACAACGTGTTTCTCAAAGGACCGATAACCGTTGCAGCCGAGGATCGGCAAGCGTAGTGTGGGACGCCCCCCAGCTAGATAAACAGACGACCTCAAAAAACTGGCTGGGACAGACTGGATGCGGTAGGCAGAGGACAGGGTGTTCTGGCGCAGCATGGGAGAGGCCTTTGTCCAGCAGTGGACTGCGATAGGCTGAGTTGATTGATTGATAAAACGACACATTATTAACAAAGTTATTATTATTATTACACACCAGGCTACATTTTTATATCATTGTCATTGAAAAGTTTTGATAAGACTTGGATTAGTTTAGGGGAAAAGTTAGTCAAGAGGGAAGTTAGTAGGAAGGGTGATTTTAATTTTGGGAAGATTAAGGTACAAATTAAAAGATTTTGAATATGATGGATATGAAAAAAAATATGGTCGCGAGTACCTACTCGCGACGATATTTTTTTATTAACTTGATGAGGACTTGATGAGGGTATCCTCATCAAATTCGCATTTGCACAAGGAACTGTCACGAACACGAATCTTATCCAGAAATACTGGACTGCAGCAGTGACCGTGTCTCAGCCTACACAAGGATGAAAAAGTTCTTTTGGATAATTACTGCATTTAAAAAACCGGCCAAGTGCGAGTCGGACTCGCGCACGATTGTTCTGTGCCATTATCTATAAAAATCACGTCTGTTGTATGGGAGCCCCCCTTAAATATTTATTTTATTTTAATTTTATTATTTATTATTAAAGTAAAAATACAACTGAGTATTTTGTGAATATTTCAAGTGCCTACCTGTTGCCATTATTGATATCGAGCAAAAAAGGGCAAAAAAAACGCGTTTGTTGTATGGGAGCCCCCCTTAAATATTTATTTTATTTTGTTTTTAGTATGTGTTGTTATAGCAGCAACAGAAATAATCATTTGTGAAAATTTCAACTGCCTAGCTATCGCGGTTTTTGAGATACAGGCTGGTAACAGACAGACAGACGGACAGACGGACGGACAGACAGCGAAGTCTTAGTAATAGGGTCCCGTTTTTACCCTTTGGGTACAGAACCCTAAAAACCAAGGTTTCAGCTGGATGACGGGTTGGATACTGGCGTAGACGCCCCCTTGAGCTTTGAAGTTATCTGCCATACACTGCTGACTGCGAGTTATGCAATTTAAGTTTGTCGTACGTCTTAAGTATGGACGACATAATATATTTGGTTTACATCGTGGGCTGTTGCAAATTTAACCCGGCGCACTAGATGCCACCTATACCCGAGTGACTGGGAATCTACGCTATATCAATGTTTAAACATCGTTGTATATGTGTTGTAATAAAAATCGTTGTTAGAGCAAGTAAAGAGTACATTTTGCATAATATATTTTTTTTTTATTTTAATTGATTTTGACCTAAAGCCTGAATGCTAAAGGAGACGGGCGAATCTGGGCCTAACGTTACACAAATGAAATAGTTATCAATATTTTTTTAGTTTTTTTGTAGTTAATCATAAAATATTAAGCAGTTTTATCATGGGATAAGAAATTAAATATTTATTACAAAAAATACTGACTTCCCTTATTTTCACTTTTAAACAATGTTGCCAGATGAAATATGTAAGTTAATCGATATTAAAAAACAAATAGAAAAAAAAACAATAAGAAGTGATTCAGTGTTTTCTTCTTTAGATAAGTTTAATTTTTTTCTTAATAATGGTGGTTTCCCAGTGACAAATAACAACGTTTCTAAAAAAGTCGTAAAAATAAATTGTAAATCGATTTCACAATCGATCATCATGTTTTAATATTGAGGCAACACATTGCAACTCATGTCAATGTCAGGTCAAACTCAAACGTCAATCAAACAAATCGTTTGCTTCGTTCGTTTGACTCTGAGCTTACGGCGGTAGCGGCTATTTTATTTTCTATTGTGTTTTCGTGTGCTGTAGTAATTATTATTCAATAAAGTACTCTTTAACGACTTTGGCTACATAATTATAAAGGATTCTGACGGTTATTACTTAGACGAACGACCCACGCATTTCTTACCACAACGTTGTGTTTGTAAAACCAATAACACCCTATTTTTTTTCTTCCATGGAGCAGTCGTAAACATTTTAGTTTTTTTCAAATGGTATTTGTATCTAAATAAAATAATGCAGTAATCGTTACTGTAACGTCAGGCCCAACTTTCTATGAACTTTCGCCCGTCTCCTTTTATGGGTTACAATTAAATGAATTGCTTCTAAAATGCCAAAACATTCCCCTGTAAATACCATACCCCTGAGGGCACTGAAAGAGAAGGGAAATTCTGAAATTCCAAAAGTATGTTGCAATTCCTGTTGGAGTTAATTTATATGGATATGTGTAGAATAAATTTCAACCCCTCCAGTACCTCTCAATCAAAGTCACCTTTTACGTCGTCGGAACTCTTTGAAATACCAAAGAAGAGAAAGATGAAAAAAAATATGATCGAATAATACACTTTTTTTCAATTAAATGTGATAACCAAAACACATTATATTGGATAATAACACTTTAACAATGAGTGACGACCGATTTCAAGTGTTTGAAAAGCAAAAAATAATGTTACGTTTGACCGAGAAGTGTTAAAAATTACTTACATGACAGCAAAAAAACGATGGATGGACTGTGTGAATGATGATATGGTTAAAAAGGGGGCGACTGTCGAGATGGCGGCTATAGTTTGACCGAAACTGCTGTACCGCGCCTTAGGAATGCGCGGCGAGGCGGGATGAATACGCGGCGAGGCGGGGCGCGGGACGCCGTGAGCGATGACGAATGAGCGGCCTGCACTGCCCCCCCGTCTCGCCGCGCACATACCGAAGGCGCGGTACAGCAGTTTTGGTCAAACTATAATAGAGGAGTATGAAAGAAAAATACATGGTGCGCCGACCCCAAAACAAAAATGGGATAGGGGCAGGAGAATGATGGTGGGACTTCTATGTTCTATGTTACGGGTTTGGTTACTGCACTCAGTCCTTCAGGTGGACCATTGTGCGTGGATGATGGGACTTAAACATTATTAGCGAAATGAGCGTATACTAGCACCTCTACCTAACCCTTCGGGAAATACAGACTAAAATTGTCCGGAAACCCAGGAGAGACATAAACATATTTTTTTCTTTGTAAAATCTTAGTAATAGGAAAAATTAAATTCATCAATCTTCATCAATATCTGCCATTTACTTCGAAATACATCAGGAGTTGATTAGAAGCACTGGAAGTGCAGTAAGAAATATTTCTAAGGTAAAAACCAAGGATTTTTCTGTGAAGAAATGTGAGCCGAATTTTTTCTCATAAAGTGAGGCATTTCACGATTACTAGAATGGATTTTTCTGTGAAGAAATGCGAGCTGAATTTTTTCTTATAAAGTGAGGCATTTCACGATTACTAGATCTTTATTGCAGTCTTTATTTTACACAGTACAATAGTAACTACTTCGAATTAAAGACTTGTAGTTATTGTTAAACGATCTTATTGTTTAAACTAAGTAATGTAGGTAGGGTCGCGGTAGCTATGTACATCACCACACCTCAAACTGACGTCACGCAAAATCCTGCATCGCGCAAGCATAGATTACCAAGCGACAATGTCGCCTTCCCAGAATATCCCTTTCCCGAAATGTCCCTTTCCCAAAATGTCTCTTTCCCAAAATGCCCCTTTTCCGAAATATCCCTTTCCCGAAATGTCCCTTTCTCAAATGGTCCCCTTTCCTACGACAGCTGCGCGTTAAACTGGGAATATTTAAATAACTTAAGTCAAGTAATCAATCAACTTTTAATCACATATAAACTTTGACGGCACGGTTGGCGCAGTGGTTAAGCGATTGACTGCTGCGCTGCGTGTCGCGGATTCGATTCCCGGGACAAATATTTGTATGGCCTACAAGTAGTAATCAATTGCTGGGCAGTAGCTCACCAGACACGACACCCGTTGGTAGGAGGATCCTCCCTTTTCTGTGGAGGATGAGTGAACTTCACACCCTGTTCCTCATACCTCTGTAGTAGTAATAAAAACCCCACACGTATCATTTTCCGTACAACGAAGCAAATAGCCTTAAGCAAAAGCGGAAACTAATGTATCCGTAGCTAATATTATAATAAATGGCTGTCAAAAATCTTGATATATTATGCAGTGTTATTAGTTTAATGAATGATCATAGGATCAAGAAAGTTCAGACATGAGAACTGCATAAAGTGTGTTTTTTATAATGATTACCTATGAATACGGTTAGGGTATAGCCAAATTGATTTTATTTAGGGTTTTATTTATTTATTATGGCCCTCTAACGGCAACCACACAGACAGCTTAGTCTTGTTTTATAAAGTACTACAGTGAACTTATCACCTAAAGGTGATACAACACAGCAATTGCAATTTTGCCTTATTGATTTATTACGTAATTAAAGTGATGAAAATAACAATATAATCAAATAAGAAAATAATAATAAAATCATTGTTAGGAGGTTACTCTCTCTGGAGCCCTGACAGCCGGTGACGTGGACCCCGTTCCCGATACCGGTGGGCTAAATTTTTTTATATTTTTTGATATTCTAATATTTAAAAATATAATTTATATGTATTTAATGAAATAAAGGATATCAAATCAAACAAATTAATAATTATATTTATATGTATAATAACAATTACTTTTATTGTCAGTTCTCCTAATAAAATCTATTAGCAAAACTCTTGATGTTATTTTGGTCAAAAATACCCAAATTAGACTTCCCAGCTTTTCTAGGTATACTTGACAATCAACTTAGGATTTTAAATCAACTGCAGTAACGTACATTTTATGATGACAATATAGAATAGTGGACAACTCGCGGGCAGCCCGATCCCCGGCGAAGAACCGCCTGAAAGCGGTTTGCATGCCTCGCAGCCCGCGCGCGGCTCGCGCCTCTTGCATGGCTATCTCCCAGTAGGTACCCCGCTAATTCTCACCCTCACTAATTATTGCAAACCTGTATTTAAGCTAAAAACTAGCCGTTGGCACGTGGACGGTGAGCTACCAACTGGTAAGCGGCGCGTAAAGAACAAGCTATCACCTCACTGGTGGCGTGCCAGCAGCGAGCAGTCGTCTTGCTGACGGCCGCGTTGGAGGCGAGCGGGTGGAATATTTCGAGGCGGTGGTGGGCGAGTTATGACCTTCAATCTTTCTGAAATCCAAGTTCATAAAATTACCATCTACTGAAAACAAGAAAACAGGGTAGCTGTAGAATAAAGTACCTGTAGTGTTTCCAAAGTCTAATAAGGGTGAAGAGGGTACATTCTGAAGGTTAGCAACGTAGCAAACTAGCTGTAAAAAAATCGTTATTTTAATAAATTTGGTTATATTACTAAATTAAATATTATGTCGGATAAATCCCACGAGAACGTACTACCGGGATTAAAAGTATGTTAATCCAGGCTATAAACTATATGTGTGCCAATTTTCATTAAAATCCGTTCAGCCGTTTTTGCGTCTTTGAGTAAACTTTTACATCATAACATTATGTTAGGATCGCTCTGTAGAGCCCATGATTAATCAAAACAGCTATTTGTCAGCTATTGGCGACATTACCAACTTTTAGAATGTACTTTCTTAATTACAAGTCGATGACAAGCCGGATTTTTGAGTTAATAAACAAAAATAAGATGAAAGCAGCAATCTATTAAGCATGGTGCTGCCTTATTGCAAATGCTACTTGTAAATCTTTATCATGTATGGTTAAAGCCTAATAACTTAACTAGCTTTTGCTCTCGGCGTCACCCGTAAAAAGTATCCTATACCTATCTGTTTATTCCTCCTGCCTGTACCCTGCCTGTGTGTGTGTTTCCCACCTGTATATTCTATATTCCTGTGTATGTATGTGTGTTGTATATCACATAGTGTGGTCATATAGTCTATCCCTGAGTAAAACATCATCCAAATCCATTCAGCGGATAAAGCGTGAAAACCTAAAAGACTTTCACATTTCCATGCTAATATTAAAAATGCGAAAGTAACTAACAACTTTTGCATTTTTTATATTAGTATGGAAGAATGGATTTCAGTCTAAGTATATAAGCTGAAAGTTTCTAGAATTCGTTTTCACACATTTGCGGAGCTTGGGCGCGCTCGTTCCATCGTAGACCTCATCCATCGCTTTCCATCAGGCGAGTTCGAGGTCAAGAACAGCTCCGTAAGCAAAAAAAAAGTTTTCGAAGCGAAAATGTCTACAGGTTTACGTAATTTTTTCTTTGACTATGAGCCCCAAGAGTAAGTTTAATTGCAGTATTTAATTTTGCTTACTGTTTTATGTGAACTAATCAAAGCCTTCCATATCATGTGGGGACGACAACAAATGAACTTGATTCGTCTTTTTCTCTCTTTAATATTATATAGTTCAGTGTGAAGGAACTTATTTAAACTTGTCGCAAAATAAGTGCCTAAACAACATGTCCCGGAATTAACGCACACCACCAAACACCCCAGTTACAATGTTATGTTTTAATCATAATACATGCATTGAATTTTTACTATTATGTATAAAACATTGCTTATTTATTAAATTACTTATACTGATTGGGAGAAAAATGTGGTCATATTAAAAATCTACGTACTCACATAGTCGCATACGTATAAGGGTCTAGCGTGGTGGTACTTCGTGCGTTTTGGGTTGTTTTTATTGTTCAGTGGGATTGTGACAGTAATTGGCGTAGTCTGAATTATTTTTGGGAAAAAAATTACCCATATCAAAAATGACAAAAATCGATTCTGTAAACGATTCTGTAAACAAACTACTTTCATAATGTACATTAATTCAGTGACACATTGTATATAATTTACTTTTCAGTGAGATCGCCTCATCAACCGACTATCCCTACCTTATAATGATGCGTCACTTGCTATCAGTGATAAGCTGCTGGCCCCTCAAGATCCTCGACCCGCTTGATACTGTAGCTTTACAGAGAAGAAGGATTTGGGTGTCCATCCAGCGGTTTTTTCACATGTTTATATGTTTGATTTGCATTTTTGGCGGCGTCGTATATGTGCTGTTGCACAAGAAAGCGATGACTTTCTTCGAGCTTGGACATTTGTATATTTCTCTTCTTATGAACGCTGTAATTTTTGTAAGTATAACCCTACTATCTACTAATATTATAAATGCGTAAAAGTTTGTATGGATGGATGGATGTTTGTTAATCCTTCACACAAAAACTACTAAACGTTTATTTGGATGAAATTTTGCACACAGATACTCTATAATCAGGATCAACACATAGGATACTTTTTATCCCTGTATTCCCACGGGATCGAAACTTATGCGGATGAAACCGCGGGGCGCTGCTAGTAAATTAAAAGTCCCGTCAGTCAGCGACCAAAGTCGACTAATACTGCTACTTCTACATATCCATCATCTAAATTGACAAAAAGATATTTGATACATTGTACTTCATATACATATTTTAATTTAAAGTTGCTTCTCGTGTCTCTCTATGTGACCGCGCTGTTCTTATAAACTACGCAATGGATTTTGATGCGGTGTAGCTCGCTACTTCGATCTCACCTCCATGCAACAAATGCATGTTCAGGCTCACGCATCGAGGAAGCGAGGTATTGCAGTGAGGCATCTTTGGCATGTAATCACCCTAATACACTGTCCTATATTATACAAGTACACTGGACTAAATATATTATATGAAATATCAGTTGTTTTTTGTGCCGATTCAAGCTCGAGCGTCTTAGGAACTAAAACTGACACATTGCCGCAAATGGCCTTCGTTTTGCATATGTAAGTCTCTGATGATTTAGGTATAAGTCGTGGAATAAGACTTTTTTGTGTATTTTGCGTTTAAAACAAGATATTTGGAACATTTTTATCATGAGAGTATGCGCATCTTGTTAAACTCGCTATCAAAAACATTAGTTCCACAGACGCTCACGCTGCTGTCTGCGAAAAATGGCGAAAATAAAATGTCTTTATTTTGTTTGTCATCGATAGTAAGAAGTCCAGCGTACTTGTTTATTACAGGTCAGTGCCCTAATAGTATTTCACATTAATCACATGGATGTGATCTGTGTGTGACTCTAAACTGTTTTACGATACATTTCCCTTATTCCTTACATACGAGTACATTCATCAAAATATTATTAATTTATATTATTTACCCTTACAATAGAAGAAGAATGATTGATGGAAAGTGTGACAAATTATAATGGCTAGAAAATACTGAGATGAATGCCAAAAGAGTTATGAAAGAAGAAAATATAAGTACACCAAACCTTAATAGAGGACTGTTCAAACTAGGTTTAAAGTTGGGCCTGTAGAACTTAAGACTATAAGATGTTTGATATACGAAGAATAGGAGGGTACTTGGACCCCACTAGACTCCAAAAGTCGATATTGCTTTGTTTTCAATATGCCAATGTTTCTAATATTGTTTTGCAGTCTAGAATCACTACACTATGTTATTCTGATGAGTACGTGGTCGTTGCCAGGGAATTTTTGGAAAAAATGCATCTTTTCTTCTACAAAGACCGTTCTGAATATTCTTTGAAGGTAAGATAATTATTTATCATCAATCTGTTTATACACCACCAGTTACACATTCATACAAATCACACAGATTATTTTCTTTTGCATGAGCTGTAAAAGAATATATTTAAACTAGTTCATGCCGTGGTATACAACGCAACAGAAAAGCTACACAAATTCTAACAATGTTTGAATCGAAAATACAACTATCGTTTAGCATTTTGGTTTTAGTATTTGCAACAAACATTATAAGTGTCATCCATAGAATACGAATAAAGTCTTAAAACTATTTGACGGTTAAGGTTTACGTAGTGGAGATGAAATAAGACCACGTAAGGTGTCATAATAAAAAAGTATATTAGATCGAAAATGAAGAAAGAGGGTAGTTAGGTCTATGGTCACAAAAATCCTTTAATTCCCTTGGGAGTAGCACAGTACTCTCCTGGCACAACTTGGTATGACGATGACCACAGCGGGCGTGCCACGGTGCAGATACTAGGAGTAGTGACCGTCGGCGGATGGTTTCGCTAGACCCGTAGTGAGCTCAATGCGGCAACGCCGGTAGAATAATGTACCCGGCGCAGAGTTAAATGATACCCGGATTTGCCGGAAGGTGGTGGCCCGGAACTCAGCGTTCCGGGATTTCCGGATTGAACTTCGGACATAGTAAGCAACGTTTGCAATTTCGTTTTATAAAAGAGAATAAATGTAATGCTTAAAAGCCGCCTTATATAACGTACAAATTGTTATTATATGCACAGGCGCCAGCAAGTCAAGCTACCCGAAACCGTCAAATTTTCCCAATCAACATTGAACCTTAATGACTAATCTATAAAGATGAAAACCTATTAAAGAAATTTGACATATTGTAGTAGCTAGATGTGCTGGCATCTGTACCTTGTTTTTTAATTAAAGAAAAGAACGTTAAAACGATACAACTATCCTTGGCAGCTCTAGACAGAGAGAGGTGGAAAGAGAGTAGGGAGGCCTTTGCCCAGCAGTGGGACATTAACAGCAAAAAAAAAGTATAATTATTCAACTTTAATATCGTTCGAATTCACGTTGTTTAAGATTACTTTACGTGTTCATGTAAGGCCCACAGGGTGCGCTGTATGAACATTTATAGTGGCCATACATGGTCAGTTCAGTTCTTCCTTCGAAACAGATCCTACCACCACAACCTTATTCGGCTTCCATTCTACATATTTCCTACCTACACAGTTAAAAAAACAGGGTATTCCACTTAGAGCACTGATTTCAACAGCACTTCCCGAATCGCACTTGAGCACTTCCACTAACCACACTGAAACAAAATTTCGTAACGTTCGGTTCGGAGGAACAGTTTATACAGTAGTTATTGTCATTAATGTCCGTCTTTTTGTTTCAGATTCACAAGCAAGTTCATCGGATATCCCACATATTCACATTATGGCTCGTTTGTCAAATGCTGGCTGGCCTCTTTCTTTTCAACGTTACTCCCATGTTCAATAATTATTCAGCCGGGAACTACGCTAGGGGTGGATTGAAGGGAAACACCACATATGACCACGCTCTATATTTCTCTAACCCTTTCCCTACGTCGACCGATTTGAAATGGTATATTGCTTATAACATTTACAATTGGTAAGTTAATCGAAAAATATTACACGACAAAGCCCAACCCGTTCCTTTCAAATGCTCCGACCAGCTAGCTAGTATCCCTATCCTACCGTCGTAGTATACCTATAATCGCCGCACGGGTCGATTGAAGGATTCGTGGGTTCTCCCATCCCCAAAAGAAAGAAAAGTTCAAAGATCTACGTATGACAGCCGGGACCACGTTGGTCCTTTGGTTGGCAAAGACTAGGCAGATTGAAGTATCGCCATTTGTTTTTATTTCAGGTTCATATCATACTTGTGTGCGACGTGGTTCTGCATGCACGATTGCTTTTTATCTCTCATGGTATTCCATATCTGGGGGCATTTCAAGATTTTGCTTTACAATCTCGACAACTTCCCGAAACCCTCATCTAAGACAAGCTTCATATTAGAAGGCAGCCTTGCAACTGTTACTTGTGAAATGTTTTCTCCCAATGAGCTGAAAAGTGTTACTATTCAACTAACTGAATTGATTGAATATCATCGCAGCATTGTTAAGTAAGTTAAGATTTTTTTGACATCCTACTAATATTATAAATGTGAAAGTTTGTATGGATGGATGTTTGTTACTCTTTCACGCAAAAACTACTAAACGGATTTGGATGAAATTTGGCAAACAGATAGTTTATAACCAGGATTAACACATAGGATTTTATCCCAATATTTAGATTTAGATTTATCCCATTTTATCCCAATATTCCCACGGGATCGAAACTTATGCGGGTGAAACTGAGGGGCGCAGCACATACATAACTTCATACCTGCACTCCTCATTGGGTTAGCCAGACATGAACATATAGTACATCCACATTTCACCAGTTATGTTTAAGCTCCACGTAATAGGGGCCGATGTGATTGCCATCATCACTATCATCTTCCTGGCCTTATCTCATGTTACTTGGGGTCGGCGCAACACGTTTTCTTCTTCCATTCTCCCCTGTCAACCGTCACGCTATCATTCACTCCCTTCTCTTTCATATCATTCCTCACACAATCCATCCATCGTTTCTTCGGCCATGTGATTGCCATCAACCATGCACATATCCAGATTTCGGGCTGGTACTGAGAAATTCCTGGAAAAAACCAATAACACGTTTCCCGACCTAGGAATTGAACCCAGGACATCATTATCATGCTCAACAGTACCGCTTGCGACTACTAGAGAAAGGCGGCGGTCAAGGCAGATTCTTTTTATTTCCATGTAATACCTACTATCCAAATAGATGAAATTACCCACATAATAAGCAAGATTAAGTGCTAATAAGCTGGCAATACTAGCTGTAGAAAGGATGACCGTTGATGCAGACTTGTTGAGTGAAGACTTTAAAGCGGAAAATCCAGGGTTGGCTAATTTTTTAGGCTTGGTAGATTGATGATCTTTGAAGAATAGAATCTTCTAAGGCAGCAGCTGAATAAGAGCATAAGAGCAGCCGAGGATCAATTTTAAACAACGTGCAATTAGAGAGGCCTATTTCCAGCAGAAAACTGCTAAAGGCTGTTGATGATGATGATGGTAGGTACTCTCTGCAACCGTTCATAGACTCCAATAAACCTCAATATCTAAGGGAGATGGTTTCGTAGATCACATATATCTAGGTCATGTTCCAAAGTTGATAAAACACATCAATGTGGCTTGACTGCAGAAATAGGTCCTATGCTAGAATTTACTTTGGCAAACTACTAGACATTAAGCTCAATTTCCTCTAACTAACATAAATAACAGGTCATGTTTGTGTAGTTTTACAGACAAAATGTCCGATGTGTTCGGGCCAATGTTGTTTGCTTATTACGGTTTCCATCAAACAAGTGGATGCTTACTACTCCTGGAGTGCTCACAAATGGTCAGTATCTAGTATCTTGTGACTTTATACTTGACTCCGGCGAAACTTAAAACTTAAAATTAAGATAATGTTTTTGTATAGTCATTTCCCCAACGTAGAATTTCTAGAAGAAAATGGTATCGAATGCGGCGTTAAGGTCGATGTTCTGGACTTGGACAACAGTCATTTTAGATTTTATATAATTTAGTGGCGGTTTCACCCAAGGCCGGCCACGAATAATAGTAATACCAGATCTCAAAAAATATATCTTAGATATTATAATATGAAAAAAAAAATCAAAGAACATACAATTACTTTGTACAGTCATCCTCAAAAAGATATACATGAAACAGTTTAAAGTTAAAGCTGCTGCGCTGCGTGTCGCGGGTTCGATTCCCGCACGGAACAAATATTTGGGTGGCCTACAAGTAGTTGTTCCGGGTCTGGCTGTTTGTGTATGTAAGTTTAAATGTTTGTAAACGCACCCACGATACAGGTGAAATTCCTAGCGTGGGGCAATGTTTAAAAAAAAAAAAAGAAACAAGTTTATTAACCATTTACGTTAACAAGAATCTTAACAGCAGTTATCTCAAAATGTATCTACGAGTGTTGCATTAAGCGTGCAAATTACGGGGAAGACATCTTTATTATTTCAGTTATTTATCGGGGTACAAAAGTAAAAAAATATATTAAGACGTACCGATGAGACGATAATGCTGGCAAAAGTCGAATTTGCACGAAATGTTTTTCGTGCAAATGTCCCGCTACAGATGTATGTGACCTGTCTGAGGCTAACAATTTACGTTGAATTTTCGCATACGCCATTATTTATTTTTAATTTTAAAGTTTATTTGGCACTTGAAACTAATTAATACATAACTTCTTTTTGTTTCAGACGACTGCAGCTTTGACACGCTACCTACCCCTAACAGTTATCCTCTTTCAACAACTTATTCAGCTGTCGATCATCTTCGAACTTATTGGCAGTATTGTAAGGAAAATGTTCATTATAAATCTATTTATTACAACGTATTCAAGTATCATCGAGAACAGTGGTGGCCTAGTGGTAACGACCGCGAGTTACGAGTTGTAGGTCGTAGGTTCGAACCCAGACAGGCGCTTTACTTTGTGTAAATTATTTCATCACCACTGCTCTTAAAACAGTGAAGGAAAACATCGTGAGGAAATCGGCATGTCCTAGAACCAAATATTCGAAAACATGTGACGTCTACCAACCCGCACTAGGCCCGCTTGGTGGATTATGGCCTTCTCCCTCTCACCGAGAGGAGGCCTGTGTCCCAGCAGTGAGAACATTATAGGTTGATTATGCAAGTATCATCGTTTACAAACATCACATCGGCATTCGTCAAACGGGCACAAATCCAGACTCCGGCCTGCTAGTCTAAGAATTTCTAAATATAAAACTTAAAAACCACTTTGTCGGACTCGGATTCACAGAACTTTGACAAAGGGACAATCTATCAGCGATAATGGTGATGAAAAGGTTATAAACGTTATTTTCGGATTGATATATGCTACGAAAAAGTGTATGTTAATCCTTTTGAAAGTCGTTGCAGAAATTTGAAACGTTTTGAGAGCGATTGCCACCCTCTTGTTTAGGCCCGCTATCTCGACTAGACTAAAGCCAGTCAGAAATGTATCATAGTTAAAAGATACCGCTAGGATGTAAGAGATAAAGAGGAATTCAGGAATGATATAACCAATTTGTGTAGCCGTCTCTACTAAGTGAAACACCGTAGTTTCTGATATTATTTATTATTTATTATTATTATGTTTTTTTTTTTTTTTTTTTTTACCATTTATGTACAAACTTAAAGTATAAACAGACCAGAAAAATAGGTACAAAGGTGATGCTTATTTCATAAGAAATCTCTTCCAGCAAACCTGCGATAGGACAATAGATAGAGAGATGTAGACAGCGTGTGAAAGAGTAAAGGAGACAAAAAGAGAGAAACAATTCACTTAATAAAACGAAAAAATTTGATGAGAATACACATACAGATAAACATACATTTTATTATTTGCAGAGTGACAGGTTAAAGAACGCAGTCTACGGTGTACCGTGGGAGAGCATGGACACGAAGAACAGGCGAACAGTGGCCTTCTTCCTCATGAATGTACAGGAACCTGTACACGTAAAGGCATTAGGACTTGCTGATGTTGGTGTTACTTCTATGACTGCGGTAATGTTCTTATAAAATTTTATTGAAAGCTTCTCGCGTCCTGCTGATTCCTGCGACCTTCTCCAGGTCATCTATCGTCGTGGTGACGCTAAAGGGACACTATTATTTAACAAATAGATAACTCATGCCCGGAATAGTATACCCACATATGGCAAGTCATGTTTGTCACATGTAATAAGGGCGCCGCCAAGCTTTTGCTTTTAAAGGGGGGCACAAATCCAGACTATGGGCTAGAATTTAGCGATCAGGCTCAGAATGTGCCTTTCCCAAAATGTGTACCCTTGGTATCAAAAAGTCCCTTTCCCAAAATGTCTCTTTCCCAAAATGTCCCTTTTCCGAAATGTCCCTTTCTCAAAAGGAAACTGGGAATATTTAAATAACATAAGCCAAGTAATCAATAAACTTTTAAACACATAATTATAATAAACATTGCTTTAATAAAAACAAAAATGCCTCATTGACAAAAAAAATTACCCGATCTGCACCCTAATTGCGTAATCCACTATCAATCTCAATCTGAAGCATTTTGAAGGATATTGCTATTCCATTGCTTCATATGTTTGAAAAATGTGTCTGCTCAGCAACGTAAATAAAGCAATTAATGTTGTTGAACTGTCAAAATTAAACTCTTTCCTACTGCTAGAGTGTTACGCAACTACCCCGCCAGGGTTGGACCCCCTGCAAACACTTTACTAACAAGACAGCAGTTCGTGATCGAATATTGTAGAGTAATTGTATTTCTATTCTTTTCAGATTTTGAAAACTTCGATATCTTATTTCACCTTTCTGAACAGCATATGAATGCTGTGCGGCACTTTATATTTCATCATTTTTTATATGTAAATGCAACTCTTTTGTCTTTTAATTAACAATGTTCACGATTAATTTATTCATAAAATATGTGTATTATTTTTTGTTTTAAATAAAATGTAAATTTTGGAAGCCTGCAAATAAATTGAAAAATGTGTTTTATTTGATTAAAAAACTAGCGGACCCGGCAGACGTCATCCTGCCCGGAAAAGCAGCGCCACCTACCGGGTCCAATTGTGTTATAAAACCATCCAGGAATCCATTGAAATATATACACACAAAATTTCATCCAAATCGGTCCAGTCGTTTAGGAGGAGTTAGGTGACAAACACACGTACAGAAGAATTATATATATTAAGATAACCAATATTCAGAATGTGAAAATTCGAGCAGCTCAATTCCAAGCCTTTTGAAAGGCTTTCCGAATACAAGTTACGTTTAATAAATGATTTGAATTTATTCATTTATCTTAATTATGTGGCTTGAAAGTTTATTATAAAAGCGTATGTACATTGACATTTGAATGAGCCACCTATTTTGTTGAGCCTTGTGTTGTTACAACTTTGTGTTCGTATTAGAAATTAAGGAGTTTATTTATACACGTTGCTTAGAGTTATGAGACGTTAAAACGTCAAAAATGTATGGTTAAACAGTCGCTAATCAGTACTTAATTTTAAGCAACATTTATAAATAAAAGGGTGACTCTCTGAGAGAGTGTCAAGGACTTAATTTATAAATACTATTTTTACAAGCTAACACTAAAATATATTTATATAACGGGGATTCGTCACCAGGGGGTTGAGACATCATTGGAGTTCATTAATATAATACTCGCCAAACTTTGGTTTACACTTGTAATTATTGCTCACAAACTTAGAACACAAAATAATCTAGGATGCCTATGATCTACATATCGAATAGGTGCAGGTTTTATTTCTTCTTCTCCGTTTATATATATAAACGGAGAAGAAGAAATAAAACCTGCAAGAAAATAACAAAAAATAAAGGTGATATATAAATAATTAGCATGTTCCCACTGTTGATACACAGGCCTCTCTGTGCCCCAAAAAAATTTTATACGGGGCCCCTTTAGGATAAGCTACGCCCCTGAGCTAAAGTATACTAAACGGGCTGTCTCTCATTCTCCTGTCCTCATCCCATTTTATTTGGAGTCGGTGCAACATGTCTTTTTCTTCCATACTTCTCTATTAGTCGTCATCTCGGTAGTCACCACCTTTCTAACTATATCATCATTCACACATTCCATCCATCGTTTCTTTGGCCTTCCCCTACTCTTATAGCCATCGTCATTCATACTCAAAACTCTCCTCACGACATTTTCCTCATTTCTACGTAACACATACGAATACGAGTACCATGACAACCAATTTTGACACAAGTTTTCAGCTATCGGTGTCCACTAAACGGGTTGTCTCTGTGTCAGTTAAATTAAGATTCACTAAAACTTGCAAGTAGTGATGCCGAACGATGGGGTGCAGTGCCGTGGGCATAGGCCTGTGCTACAAGGATCTTTCGGCACCTGAATGACTTTGACAGATAGGAATTGTTAGTAAATATTTGAAAAATAAGATGGGAGCGTTAGTTTAGATTTCGGCCATGCGCTAAAAGATCCTTACACAACTTTAAATCATAATTTCAGCCGAAAGACGTCCAATGCTAGACATAAGCCAAGCATCTCCACTTCAACCGGTTCTGTGCTTCTCACATCCAACGGGTTCCTGCGGCCTTTAAAAGTTCGTCGGTCCTCCTTGTGGCAGATCTTCCAACGCTATGTCTTCCGGTACGCGGTCACGACTCTAGAACCTTTCGGCCCCATCGGCCATCTGTTCAGCGAGCAATGTGCCCTGCCCACCAACAACCAACCCGTGCCAAGTGCCAACTTTGTGTAATAGCAGCTGTAGCAAATTTTGTAAAAATAATGTTGAAATACTCTCTACATTCCTTTCTGTATTTCTAGAAAAGTAAAACTGCAATATAATAAAGATCTAGTTATTGTGAAATGCTTCACTTTATACGAAAACACTCGACTCGCATTTCTTCATAGAAAATTCCTTGGTTCTTACCTTGAAAATATTTTTACAGCACTGGAAGCTTTCAAGTCCTTATTTATTTCGTAGTAAAAGGCAGGTATTTGGTAAATTATATTTATCAATTTGCTGGGATTCTAAAGTTGGGTTATCGTTTCATTTAAGTAACAATCACATAACATTACAACCTGCTTATTTTTCCGAAGGGTTGAGCAGAAGTGCACCTAGTATACCCACATTTCGCCAGTTATTATTAAATCCCATGTAACGGGGCGAGCCTATATATAAACTATATGTATATAAACTAAAGCTACGTACAGTTACTGCAGCTTTAACTGGCCACGGGTCATTTAACAAACACCTCTTTGTCATATGAGTAACAGACAGTCCACAGTGCAGGGCCTGCATGAAGGATGACGAGACCGAGACGCATGTGCTGCTAAACTGCCCGGTGGCCCCCACCTACAGGGCAAAGTACTTCGGTAACCCAGGTACCCTACGTGAGACGGTCAGTAACATCAAGGCGTTGCTGGCCTTCCTTGAGGAGTTGGCGGGGATCGAATGATCGATTTTCCCACCCGTACGCAAAATTCTCGCCCTGAATATCCTACTCGCCCTGAATATCCTTTTAAAAATTGTTCAAATTTTACTTTTTAAAGGCGCCAAATTAAGGGAAAACCCACAAATTCTTCATCAGATTTGCCTATTTAAGTTATTATGGGTTAGGCCGCACAAGATCATACCAACATCAACGGTTCTGCAGATACTTTATTTTTGGTCTCTTTTCGAAATCTGGAAGTGGCCCACGGGGCTCCTATCTGAAACTTTTCGAATATACATACGATGTTTTCTCATCATGCTGCACTTATCAGCTATCAACTTGTCGCTTTGCATAATATATATTTTATCAATAACCCTCTGGGTTTCTCCCTACCAAGGTAGGTTTTAAGAAAAATGAAAGGAACTTTACAAGAAATAAAAAGCCATGATTTTCTCATGAAACTTTATTGTGTTTTTAAAGAGAAATTTAATAAAATACGATAATGTATTGCTTCAATCATTTATTTAGTAGAGTGATAATAAGTGGAATACAATGACAATAAGAGGGAATATTCATAATTATAGCTATACAAGTAAAAAGCAAGAACAAATAGAAAAAATAATAATTATAGCTATACAAGTAAAAAGCAAGAACAAATAGAAAAAAAAATAGGTAAAAATATAGAAAAAGATAAAACATTGTCCTATGAAAATTTTGAATATCTCAAGATTCCAGCATCTCGTTCACATGCTGCGTAGAAAAGTGAAGTAAGACATAGAAGTTTTCAAAATCTGGAAAAAAAAAATTAGACCATGACCAGTCATAGTGTAAGTAGCCAGGTTGTTTAAGCGAAATGGCATGGCGAAAACATGGCGGAATGATAAAACTGTTTAATATTAGCTTACCATAGCCATAGAAGTAACCCCTACATTAGCAACACCTAGAGCCTTCACGTGTACAGGTTCTTGTACATTCATTAAGAAGAAGGCCACCACTTTTCTGTTCTTTATGTCCATGCACTCCCATGGTACGCCATATACTGCGTCTTTTAGCTTTTCACTCTGAAATTATTAAAGAGATACTGTTTATTTAGCCACAATGATAGCACCTAGGTACAGCAAATTGAATGAGCTTAGAATTATTAAAAGCTGTTTTAATGCCAGTAACGGATGTAAGCCTTCAAAATTTTCAGAAGCAAAAAGTAAATAAACCATAGAACATGGTGAGGGTTGAGATGATTAAACTATAGATATAAACTATTCAAGAGTCAACACAAGTATCCCTTTCTAAGAAGAAACAAAGAAAATCGTTTATTTGCTATAAACATGACGCAGAGAAAGAACACAAGCACAAAAAAAAACAACTTGGGGTAAAATATGTGTCACATTCACGCAAAGCTGTCATCGGTCAGCATAATGCTACGACCCTATGCGAGACAGAACCCCAGTGCTGGTTTTCAGCGACAACCGGCATTGACGTGTTAACGTCAACCGATGCAGTGTACGATAAGATAAAAAATAAATAAAAAATACCTAGTTAATAATAGTCTTATTTGGCTCATGAGCAATTTCATACGTAAGTCGCAATTCGTAATTTATTCCTTCGATCAAAAGTATTGACAGTCTTACCTCACTTCCAACCAGTTCGAAAATAACTGACAGCTGTATAAGCTGCTGGGTCAGTATAATAGTGAGTGGCAAATAACGCATCAGAGCTTGTGCTGTCTGAAAAATAAAATCAAATAAGTACCTATATGTCACCATGAACATCGTTAGCTAATAATCTGTTCGACAAATTGTGAACTGGTATCAAACTTGCATGCGACGGATCGCACCTTGCGCCAATACTAAATAGAATTTGACATGGGTAGATAGATTATAAACTATCAAAAATGAATATGTTATATTGGAAGCAGTATAGTACAGAGGCCAGCACATCAAGCTACTACAATCTGTCAAATTTCTTGAATACATTTTCAACTTTATCGCTGAAGCATTAAGGTTCAAGGTTGATTGGGAAAATTTGACAGTTTCGGGTAGCTTGACCTGCTGGCGTCTGTACATACAGTTCACAATTTATCGACAGAACGATCTCGCGCGATAGATTATAAACTACCGGTGTTCACAATCATACGGTGACATATATGTATAACATAGCAGCTTTTTGTTAGATATAATCTTGTCGCATACTGACCATTTCTGAACATTCTAGGAGTAATAGGCAGCCGCTTGCCTGATGGAACAAGTAATACACGAACAGCATCGGCCCAAATACATCCGACATTGTGTCTGTAAAACTGTAAGAAATATTTTCAAGTGAATATATGAATAATATTACCAAAGGAGTTCTCTGTCTTCTTATTGTAGTAAACAACTTACTTAACAATCTCCCGATGGTAATTAATACATTGTTTTAACCTTTCAGAAACTTGTAACAGTTCCTCTTTAGAGTATTTCTCAGCACGTATAACGATGCCATTTTCTAACATAAAATTAGAATTAGAACTCGGTCTTGGGAAATCATTCAGTAGATTAATGAGTATTTTGAAATGGCCCCAAAGATGGAAAACCATTAGTGACAGAAACAGATCGAACATGCAGAACCAAGTTGAGCATAAATATGACAAGAACCTGCAAGAAGAAATAATACAATACATTATTCTACAATAATAAATACTAACTCATTATCAGTCACTTTTATACCGACTCTCACATCATAAAACCTGATGACTATGAATTCATGTTTTATAGATATTAGTGTGCTTTAAAGCAGCCGTGACAAGTGGTGAAACTTCAATGTACGCCAGTCGCACCCTGCACAGTAAGGGTTCATATACACGACCGGCACGCGTCAACGGCAAAGGCAACGGCAGGCGTCGACACGCATGCCCGGAGGACACGGTGGAGTATACGGTGGAGGTCTGCCCGGCTTGGGCGGGGCCCCGCCGTGTCCTCGTGGCGGCGATCGGCGGCGGCGACCTCTCGCGTCCGGCCCTCATACAGGCCATGGTACGGAGCGAGAGTGAATGGGAGGCCGTCACCTCCTTCTGCGAAGCAGTAATGCTCGCGAAGGAGGAGGCGGAGCGCGTGAGGGAGAGGCAATCGCTGCACCCTCGCGCGCCTAGCCGCCGCAGGAGACGCCCTGGACGGGAGTCAACAGCCGACTCCCAGCCACCGTAGGCGCGGGCTTGCGGGCGGCGAGCTATGGGCAGCTCGCCGCCCGGTAAGGACCAGACCCAGGTCGACGGCGCGTTGTGTTCCACGCGCGCCTCAAAGAGCTGTCAGCACGAACTGACGGGGTCCGCTAGGGCCGATGCCGCCGGGGCTGCGGGTTCTTCGAAAGAGATACCGTGGCCCCTGGCACAGGCAACTGAAAAAGGCGTCGACACGCATCGACGGCAGCCGTCAACAACGTGCCACTCGTGTATCTGACTAAGGTGCTCGAATACACGTGCGGTTCGTTGTCGATGGCTGCAGTTGGTTCTGCCCTTGACGCGTGCCGTTCGTGTGTATGCACACTAAGATCTATCACAACATTGCTGACGGGTATTACTACTACATTAACCACTGCAAGAGATGTATTTAAACAATATAGTAACGACACTCACTGCGACAGCAGTTAAAATTAAAGTTCGAATATCTAATGACGTTGCTAGTTATTTAGTTTTTATTGTTTTTTGTTTCTATTTCGAGGTTATGATTTATTTGATAGTTTCAAAATACTTTCTGTACGCTAATATTGCCCGGGTTTTGTTCGTGATCGCGCCGATATGCCGGCGTATGATTTGTGAATAATTTAAAAGCTATTATTTAAATCATAAGATATGACACACATTACATGAATTGTATAATAATGATATCGCTAACTTACCAATGAATAATACAAGCAACAATGTAACCCTTCATTTCAGTCGACGTGTTAAATGGATAAGGGTAATAAAGAGAATGTTCAAACGTCGAGTTTTGGAAACCACCTCTATTGTACCTTCCGGCAGCATAGTTACTGTACATAGGTATGAAGTTGAAGAGAGATAGGCCAGCTAACATCTGAACTACTAAGCATAACGTGAAAAGATGAGATACTAAGTGGACCATTTTGTGAGTCTGAAATAGAAATTGTTATCCTTAGTCAAAAAAACTAGTAGGAGTCCCACAGGGAAGTATATTAGGACCTATAATATTTTTATCCTTAAATAAAACTGATTGTATTGTATTTAATACGTCCATCAATAATGCTGAGCGTGCCCGCCTGCTGGCTGTAGGTGAATGGGAGTCGGGCCTCTGGTTTCAGGTGCTACTATCACCGAACATAGGCACTATCCGGCCTGTACCTTCCGGCTCGCTACTTGTCTGCGTCTAGGCGCTCCTCGCGTGGCTCCGCATCGCTGGCAATGCGGTGAAGGTGTTGACTGCTTCAAATACCATGGCCTATTCTGCAGTAAGATCGCAAGCTGCATGGCATGCCAGCATCAATAAAATCATCTGTCGTGCTCTTGTCACCGCCAAACCCAAGGGGACGACGCGACGATGGGAAGAGATCAGACCGAATGACCACAATGCTTTGGAAGATAGGTAAGCCTTTGTTATGGGATGCAACGTGTGTCGACACCCTTGCTCAATCCATCTTCCTAACACAGCGGGCAGTGTTGGGGCGGCTGTTGCAGGTGCGCAAAAACCTCAAGCGGCGCAAATATTCCAATAATTTTAGAACAATGTTCTTTTATTATTATTGGTAAACCTGCAAATTCCTTTAGACATATGGACGACCTAGATATTTTCAGACATTTTTTCAAACGTTGCCCGAATTTTAACAGTAATTAATACTTTAAATAAAAAAATCCTGGTTTACAATATCTTACCTTCATCGCAAATTCAGAACGATCTTTGTAGAAGAACAAATGGATTCTAGTAAGAAATTCTTTAGCCACCTCTCGGTACTTAGTGGAAAACGTCAGTGTGACGACTCTGGACTGTAACAATTTTATTTAAAAATCATTCAAAATCCAGAAATAAAAACCATCGATTTGCTTATGGTGTGCTGATAAGATGGGTTTTTTGTAAATAGTCCCGATACGTTTTAGCTTATGGTATGCAAAATTTTCTAATATTTCAATTATTACAATAATATATTAGTAACTAATATCAACAAACATAAACTAACACATATGTTCACTTAATATAAATTCTCATAATAGCATATAATATAATCAGCCATAATAATGTTCCCCTTGCTGGGACAGAGGCCTCCTCCCTGTAAGAGGAAGTGGGCTATGATCTACCACGCGAGCCCAGTGCAGGTTGGTTTCTCAAAAATCTACTTTTATTTATTATCTATTTGGATTGCATTAACTACCTAGTTCACCCTTCCAATTAAGCCAAATAATACATATTATGTTAAGAGTTAGTTCATAGTAACAGTTGTTCAAACGAACGACTTCTAGATCAGCATTAACATTGAACTCACTATCAATCGCAATAACATCAATTTGAAGGATATACATATATCCATTGCTTGATATGTTCGAAAATTTTGTCTCCTCAACAACATAAATAACGCAATGAATGTTGTTGAACGCAATCACTCCGTAGGTATCCAGTATCACATTGCCTCTTCAGCTCATCAGTTATGTCATAGTCACTAGAAATTTCACTTACCATATCAACTGTATTCATAAGTATAATAATATACATATGCCCAACTTCCAGGAAAGACAATTCGCTCATGTGTATGATGACATAAGAAACTCCTCCAAACATACAAACAATAGTGATGCCTAAGTAAAAATACTTAAGGAATACGGCTTGGTAGTTTGATTCGGGCTCTCCTATTTCTTTCCGAGGCCAGGAGCTGATGATGACCAGCATGAAACGTAAGAGTTTAATGTACTGGTAATCGGAAGGGGTATTTATGCCGCTGTAACAGAAAAATATGTTCGCACTTTGCTTGTTTATCATTTATCGTAGTGTTGTAAGAGTAGCGTATTTATTAGCCACCGTGTCTCGGTAAGCACGTTAAACCATTGGTCCTGCGCGTGCCCTTAATCCTCCTATGCTGCCACAACACCCCTCCTCCACCTTTCGCATCCAGTCTGTCCCAGCCACCTTTTTGAGGTCGTCGGTCCATCCAGTTGAAGGGTGTCCCACACTACGCTTACCGTTACGCGATCTCCAATCCAGGACTCATCTGCTCCACCGGCCATCGGTCCTTCGACAAACATGGCCAGCCCACTGCCACTTCAGCTTGCTTACTCTACAAGCTATGTCGGTAAATTAGATGGCAGGTTCAACCTTGCATTTATTTTAAACCATATGAACCATAACCACCATATGATGTGTAATCCCATCAATTAACCGTAAAATATTGCACATGACAGCGCAGTATAAACGGCTGCAAAGGCTTTTTAGATAAATAAATATATATTTTTTAAATAAAATAACACGAATACTTACAGTACAGCTTCGTTTTCGAAAAGGAATTTACGTAAAGTCATTTTGACTAATTAAATTGAGATCTGCCTCAATCTCAACATTACCCTCTCTTTGTTCGTGTCAGAGTGGTTGTGGTGAATTAGTTATATCCTTTTGTTGATGTTTAAGTTCAATTCAAGGACTTATAAACATAAAATTATAGCCTAAAGCTCAGGCCACACCCGTAAAAACATTTTTTAAATAATAAGAAGTCAGATCAAAGTTCTATAACAAATGCCTTTTTTTTTGTGGTTGGGAAATCATCAAATGACCCCTCCCGCTCTGGGTGGAGCGGAAGGGAGTGTCAGACTCTTACTGACTAAAACCCACCCGTGTTCCTTCCTTAGCCCTTTATGTTCCAGGGCAGCGGTAACCCTTTCGGACGATCCCGCTACCCCAGCAGGCTTCGGCCCTGTCGGACCCAAGAAATTCTAAAAAGGCGCTTTACTTTGTGTCAATTATTTCATCACCACTGCCCTCAAAACGGTGAAGAAAAACACCGTGAGGAAAACGGCATGTCCAAGAACAAGAAATTCAAAGACATGTGACATCTACCAACCCGCACTGGGCCCGCGTGGTGGATTATGCTCCACTCCCTCTCACCGGGAAGAGGCCTGTGTCCCAGCAGTGGGAACATTATTGTTGATTATGTACAGTCACGAGCACCAATATGTCAACACTTGGCAACTTTTGATTGCGATTTTTTCGTAAAATAACGAATAAAACTTTGAAATACGACACATTACATAAACCTATGGGTTCGAAAATGCTATGTGCGTAACAAAATAGAATTTTATTAAAAAATAAAGGAGTAAATCGCTTTTGAATAAAGCCGAGTGTATACATACTTTTGCTCATTACTGTATACGATACCAAATGCCATAATAAAAACAGAATTACTTGCTAAACGTGGATAGATGATGTAGCTTTATTTGTAATCTGACAAATTTTGGAAAATGACGTAACCAATGGTAAATTGATTATTATAACTGGGATACAAACAAACGCAATTTAAGTTTTAAGCATTAAGCGAGGAAATGGCTTGCATAAAGCATAATCAGCCTGTAATATTCCCACTGCTGAGACACAGGCCTCCTTTCTTTGAGAGGGAGGGGGCTGTAATCTACCACGCGGGCCCAGTCAAATAAATGGCGTAGCTTTCAGCAATTACGAGTATACTATATTTCTGAAGCAGTTCCCTTTCAAAACTGAGCACTCACTTTAAGTGTAGTCTCACCCTTGCCTACTTATCAAAATTATGAAAACAAACCACATACCTATCTCATAATTTATTTCTTCCTATTCATTGCATGTTCAAAGTGAAACATTAACTTTAATAATACAGCACCCTTTATGATGTTTGCATATACGCCTTAATTATCTAATAGTATATGCCCTTTAATATTTGCCAGCATGCTTCTTTATTAATACTTAGCTACGGTATTTTATCGAAAACTATTTTTAATATAATAATAGAACATAACATTACGCCTTGTTTCCCGGGAAGGTTGGGCAGAGACACATTTGGCCAGTTATGTTTTAGTCCCATGTAATAGGGGCGAGCCTATTGCCATTAACCTGGCAGAAATCCCGACTTTGAGCTGCTACTAAGAAATTCCAGACAGAAAAACTTAATCATCACCTGGCTAGCCTTATTCCATACATGTTGTATAAAATGTCTAACATACACTAAAGAAAGAAAGAAATAAAAAGTATTTATTGCGACTCCCACAGGAAGATCATAAAACTAAACTAAACTAAACACAATCAAAAATAAAAAAACCGAAATTATATAAAAAAAAACTTAGGTAACAAAACCAAACTACATAAAAAAAAGTAACAAAAAGAAAAATGAAACAGAAAGTCCTGTACGAGGCCAAAAGCAAAGCAAATATCTCAGCATGATGCATTTAAAAAATAAATGTCGCAGCGCTGGTATTCTCATAGGGCCCGCTTTACACACTCTCAAGGCGTAATGTTATGTAAAAGGGGCCCGTGGCTAAATAATAACAGCCGCACAGGTTGCTCGACCAGGTTAAGCTACGCTTGCCGCGGTTAGTCTAGCATGGGTGACCTTCTTTACATACCGAGACCTCTCCGTGCCTCGGAAAGCACGTTAAGCGGTTGGTCCCAGCTATCATTCGTGTATCTTTGACAGTCGTTACGGGTAGTCAGAAGCCCGAAACTCTGACAACCAGTCTTACCAATGGGTATCGGCGTGGGTTGCTCAGATGCAATATACACTCTTATAAATGACATAATTTATAAATTAAATAACAAAATGAAAGTGGCTGGGCTATTCATCGATCTCAGCTCCGCTTTTGACACGATAGATTATGAGCTATTGCTATCAAAACTGGAATATTATGGTATCAGAGGCAAGTCTTTATTACTTTTAAAATCCTACTTAAAAAATAGACGAATGTTTGTCGAAATAAAAAGCATCGATGACACAAATCACGAAGTCGTATACACGTCTAGGATTAAAAATATACAACGTGGCGTACCCCAAGGCTCAATTTTAGGACCAATACTTTTCATTATATTCACAAATGACTTACTAAACTTTATGCATAGCGTTCAGCCCGATGTAAGACTTGTTGTCTTTGCAGATGACACAAATATAATAATTGGAGAAAATGACTTAAAGGAACTGACCCGAACTGTAAATAAGTGCCTCGAAAATCTCTGAAATTGGTTTTCAGCCAATAGCCTTTTATTAAATACTAGTAAGACTAACATTATGTTATTTAAGACTACAACTCGCAATAATGACAATTTAGATGTACAAATTAAAGAAGACAAGATTAAATTAGTAGACAAAGTCAAATTCTTAGGAATTAACATAGATGTGAATTTAAATTGGAAACAGGAGCTAGCTGCTGTTGACTCTTCTATATCATCAGCATGCTATGCACTCAGAAGCCTTAGAGATATTTTGGATATTAAGCAACTTAAGGCTATATACTATGCACTGGTAGAATCTAGATTAAGATACAGCATCATGCTTTGGGGTAACAGCTACAGTTATAACTGTCAGAAGGCGTTTATCTTACAGAAACGTGCCATTAGGACTATAGTAAGGATCTCACAAAGAGACTCATGCAGAGAGCATTTTAAAGAATTAGGAATATTAACAGTACCTAGTTTATACATATTAGTAATACTAAATCACTTTGCTAAGTATATTCGTCAGTATGAATCACAAGAGGAACGTAAGATAAGAGAAAATACAAGAAGGAAGGAGTTTAAACACAAAATGGTACCTAATTTTAATGTAGCTAAGCATTGCTCCGGGTACCAAGCAGTTGAATTGTTTAATAGGTTACCAGCTGATTTAAAGTTATTAATTTATAGCCAGCACTTATTTAAACACAAATTGAAAGTCTTCTTGATGGAAAAATGTTTCTACTCAGTGTCAGATTTTATGTCAAATGATAAAAAATAATTTAGTAACAAACTTTTGGGGTGACTTGGTTTTTTTTATTTATACTTTGACTTTGGCTAATCATCTGACATAACTTACATTTGAGATTATATCTGACATTCTTTTGGACATTTATTTATTTATAGACATGTTTTTGAATTTATTGATTTGACATATTAACTTATTTTCTTTCAAATTATTATTTTGCATGTAACAATTCTATATTCTACACAATGTATATTGTTTTTGAAATGAAATAATAAATCCTTATCGTATTACCCAGTAACTGGGTTGTGGGGGTCAGATAGGCAGTCGCTCCATGTAAAATAATCATCCGGTTAGACTGGAAGCTGACCCCAAAATAGTTAGGAAAAGGCTAGGCAGATGATGACAGTACACACTCTGTGAAAATTTTAACTGTCTGCCTATTACGGTTCATGAGATACAGTCCGCTAACAGATGGACGGACACGGATCGACAGCGGAGACTTAGTAATAGGGTTCCGTTGGCACCCTTTGGTTACGGAACCCAAAAACTGGCGGAATCAACCCAACTAGCAAAATATCTAGAGCGACACAGTGTACTTTGACATCCCTGAACACACGAGCAAAGCCTCGAGGTCAGCCAGTTAAAACTAAAACATTCAGTTTAAAAATACACCAACCCTGGTCCTACAATAAGAATAGTTCTGCGAATTTCCTGGCTCCATTCCCTGAGAGACCTAGGCATTGCGTGGCTGCCTTGATTAGATTCTAGGTCAGGGCTGCAGAGTTTAGGTTGGGTTAAACGGTTGAACAAGCTGGACAGATGAAGCGGGAAATTAATGTCATTTCCACAATCAGGCATGCAGATGATTACGCTATTACACTCGGGGTTGGCCACTGTAGGAATATTTACATTTAAATGAGAACAGCAAGGACTTCTGGTCTTGTTTGGGCACGGCTTGGCTTCATAATCATTCTCTGACCCATATCACAATTTATTTAGTGTCGGCGCTAGTTTTGTTTTCCTACTAATATTATAAACGTGAAAGTTTGTTTGGATGGATGGATGGATGTTTGTTACTCTTTCACGCAAAACCTACTGAACGGATTTGGTTGAAATTTGGCACACAGTTGGTTTATAACCAGGATTAACATATAGGGTACTTTTTATCTCGATATTTCCACGGAATCGAAGCTTATGCGGGTGAAACCGCTGGGCGCAGCTGGTTCTTCCATACTTTTCTATTAGTCGTCATCTCGGCAGTCACCCCCTTTCTAGCAATATCGTCTTTCACAAGTTTGGCACGGCTTAGCTTTTTTTTTTGTTTGCCTCTGTTGTGTCCCACTGTTGGGCAATGGCTTCCCCTTTTTCCTTCCAAACATGGCCAGAGATTTCATAAGACAGGGATGTCTTGTGCGATCTTTGGCCATGTTAGCCCAGCAAACGTTACACCTCTTTTGCCGTGGTCTACAGCCTACGCCTACGTCCAACGGCCTCCTGTGAGTGACGACGGCTTGGCTTAGCATAACCAGCAACAAATACTTGTAGAAAATTACCTAATTTATGTATTTAAATGGCTTGCATAATGCCTTATCAGCCTATATTGTTCCCACTGCTGGGCCACAGGCCTCTTCTCTGTGCGAGGAAGTGGGCTGTAATCCTCCACGCGGGCCCTGTGATGGTAGTTATCACATGTCTTTGAATTTCTTGTTCTTGGACATGCCGTTTTCCTCACGGTGTTATTCTTCACCGTTTTGAGAGCAGTGGTGATGAAATAATTTACACAAAGTAAAGCACCTGTCAGGGTTCGAACCTACGACCTACAACTCGTAACTCACGGCCATTTCCACTGCTCTTACTGCTCTTGCTCCGGCTTAGCTTATCTTGGTTAAATTATTAGCCAGTCAGCAATGTTTAAAAAGTACAACATTTTACCGTTAGCATGCATGTATATTAAAGAATTGTGCCTATTAGTACGACAACATCCCGAAAATTTTATTAAACATAGAGATGTAACCAAAAGGAATGTTTCCTCTAGAGATAAACATAGGCTCTGCTTGCCACAATTCAAGCTCGATTTATATAAAAGAAATTCGTTTATAATGGCTATTAAGGTATACAATAAATTACCAAACGCCTTTAAAGAACTACCTTTGCTTATGTTTAAAAAAAAGGTGATTAAAGAAAATGGTGGCTTAAAGAAAAAAGGTTTTTACACTGTAAATGAACTTTTGTCACATGTCGAGGAAAGAAAGTAATGTCAATAAATTTGGTTTATATATATTTTATTTATTTCTTAATTTGACATTTATTTACTATTATTATTTTTATTTTGACATTATAACAATATACATTGACATTTCAATTAATACATAAAATCTGACTTTAAATTCTCTTTGAAATTTGACATTCATATTGGTAACTGATGTAATGTTAGGGCATTTTTTTATTATGTAATGTATTGTGAAATTAAATATTTGCAATTAATTTATTTAATCAGACATTTTGTAACGTTTATAGTGATAACTGAAGGAATATTATGACATTTTTAATAATTTAATGTGTTCTAGAATTAAAGATTTGCACACCACATGTAATGGTAGAATGTAAATGGGCCACATTTATATTAAGATCATACTACTTTGTACACCTACATTTTGGCAAATAAAGCATTATTATTATTATGTCGTTTATTTATTTAGTCGTCTTATTTTATTACATTTTTAAATATTAGTATGAATAAATAAAAAATAAAAAACATTTAAAAATATAAAAAAATAGTGATCCATCGGTGTCGGGAGCAGGGTCCAAGCTACCGGTGGTTACAGCTCCAGAGATAGAAACCTCCTCACAATGCGAGCCGTATCGAGGAGTACTGCCTTCTGAATCAGGCCCTTGATCCAACTGCCTAACGAGAGCCTCGATAGATGTTGATCGAGGCTTTATTATTATTATTTAATGTGGCTGACTCTCCAGCGACTGACATTTAAGGCCACTTGCACCACAAGTCACGAAATGCATTTAACGCAAAACGTACTAAAATCATCATTCTGTCTCAGTCATCTTCAAATGATTGACCGAAATAGAACGATGTTTAAACTCGTATCCCTGTGGGGTAATTGCGTAACACACTATCAGTAGCAATGGCTTTCGTTTTGACAATACAACAACATTCATTGCGTTATTTACGTTGTTAAGCAGAAAATTTTGTCGGACATACGAAGCACTGGATTAGCAGCACCGTTCAAAATTATTCAGATTATGATTGAAAGTGTGGTACGCAATTAGGGTGTTGGTCATGAAGAATATATTAATGCGACCCAGACTGGGTTTATAAATGATAATTTTGTGTGGAAGCACAGCAAGAATTTATCCAAGTTTATCAATATTCCAAGCAATATTCAAATCGCTCTTAGCGATAGAATAGAATAGGTCTTTATTTGCTTAGAATGTAGGTACATAAAAATAAGTTTTTAAATTGTATAATAGCATCCATGTACATTCTGCCTTAATAAAAAAGCATGCAAATGTAATACAAAATGGTGGATAAAAAAGATATTACAAAAAATTATCATTCAAGAAATCCTGCACAGAATAATAACATTTATCTACAAGTAATTCTGTGAAATGCTTTTTAAATTTTTGCAACGGTAAGTTTTTAAGTTGGTCAGGTATTTTATTAAAGATTACAGGAGATAAGACCACCTATTGTGTGACCCTTTGTAAAATTTACATTAGGTATCTGTAATTTATATAGAAAGAAAGAAAAAACGTTTATTTGCGGTAAACATGACGCAAATAGAACATAAAAACAAACTAAAAAAAAACAATTCAAAATGGTTGACATGCGTCACATCCACGCAAAACGGCTATCGCTCAGCATTATGCTGCGACCCTATTCAAGACAGAGCCCCAGCGTTGGTTTTCAGCGACAGACGGCGCGGACGTAATGACGTCGTCCGGTGCAGCAAACAATTATTCCTACCGCGTACCTACACAATAAAGAGAATTATATTCTAGTCAGTAACAATAATATTTCCATAGCGATATTCAATTTCTAACGTAAACTTAAAAAACTCACAAAATTGCCTTAAAAAAACTTGTTATCTTCCAAAGACTTTTTCTTATAAGCTTTGGTTTCGATTGTTCGAACCAGACGCCACTGGCGTCTTCGCAGCTGAACAAGAATAGGCGAATCAAACTTTAAGATCACAGTTTCTTTAAAATTCCATAATAATAGATATTATTATCATCTCAAAGAATAAGAAAGTAGAAGTTTTTTTTTATAAAAAAACGGTGCCCCACACTAGGAATTTCTTCTGTATCGTGGGTGCGTTTACAAACATTTAAACTCACATACACAAACAGCCAGACCCGGAACAACTACTTGTAGGCCATACAAATATTTGTTCCGTGCGGGAATCGAACCCGCGACACGCAGCGCAGCAGTCAATCGCTTAACCACTGCGCTAACCGTGCCGTCAGTTAAAAGAGATAGAAGGGTTTTGTAGTATCATAATTATTAATGAGTCTAACAATTTAAGTAAACGTTTGCAATAAGTTATACCGTAGTTTACTGAAACTTACTGGTTTCCTGGAAAACCTTTTACCCCACTCAGGCATTTTAAGTCTGTTTGGTTTCTTTTAAAGGATAAACTACGTCGCTCGTGGTTCTCGTAGCAGGGATTAAGGTCAACAGCGCACCACCAATTCCCTTGAGGTTGCTAGTGTCCAGGGAGGCGGTGACCTCTTTGTCACCTACACGCTGTATTTGCATAGTTATCTCTTGTAGTCCGTTTATATTTGGTACATAATTAGAAACGGATACTATTATTTAACTGGGGCCCGTGGCTAAATAATAACAGGATCAGGTTAAGCTACGCTTGTCGTGGTTGGTCCGTGGATGGGACCATCTTTATATACCAAGACCCCTCCGTGCCTCGGTAAGCACGCTAAGCCGTTGGTCCCGGCTGACAGTCGTTACGGGTCGTCAAAAGCCCGAAAGTCTGAGAAGCAGTCTTACCAAAGGGTACCGTATTACCCAGTAACTTGGTTGTCGAGGTCAGATAGGCAGTCGCTCCATGTAATATTCTGGTACTCAGCTGCATCCAGTTAGACAAGAAGGCTAAGCAGAGGGCAGATGACTACTATTTAATTAATAATACTAGTATTACTTGATGTTTATTTGAATTTCACCTGGTCATTTGTTTTGTTACGTTTTGCAACATAAGTCACAGCGTTATACGTATATAAGTTAAAAGTTCATTTTACATAAAAAAAAAACAATAAAAAGGTGCTCTCAGATTTTATTCACAATATCAGTAAAAACATTCTTTATGGACGTGAAATCATTTTCTGTTGATGAAACTTTTTTAGGGTTCCTTAGCCAAATGACAAAAACGGAAACCTTCATTTCGTCATCAGTTAGTCCATTCGGATGTGACACAATCATTTTCTCGGAGACTAATAGTAGTACTAAATCGATAAAAAATGTAAAAAGGTGTATTCTGTGCATCACTAAATAACGGTTTAGTGAATGTACAGACGCCAGCACATAAAGCTACTACGATCTGTCAAATTTCTTTAAAAGATTTTAAATTTTATCGCTAAAGCATTAAGGTTCAAGATTGATTGGGAAAATTTGACAGTTTTGGATAGCTTGACCTGTTGGCGTCTGTACAAAAGAAAAAATACCGGGGATACGCACACATGTTGCTAAGATGGTAAAAAAAATGATGCACATACGCGTGTTGGATCCCATAAATTAAAAAGATTAATCGGTTGCAACTACAGAAATAAGTTACTTTTTCAAGAAACACAAACTTATTTTGCGGCAGGCAAAATTAATAAATAAAGAAAAAAAGAAAAATGCGTTTATTCAAAATCAAAAGTCATTTATTCAAATTAGGCTGAGAATCAGCACTTTTCGAACGTCAAAACTACAAAAGACAGTCCCCCAAAAACGCCCGCACTTCACCACTTCCTAGTGCTATCGCTGGGAAGAAGTGGCCCAACAAACTCCCCAGCTGTCTGTTCAGTTAGAAAATACTTGATTGTATACAATACTAGGTACCTCATTACAAGACACAGAACATAAAATTTAATTATTTGCCATTTGTCAGCTAGCCACGCCAATACACCAACAAATATAATAAAAACTATACGTACTCAAGCTAAAAAATAATTAATTAAAATTAAAATGTAAAATCAAAATCAAAAGTCATTTATTCAAATTAGGCTGAGAATCAGCACTTTTCGAACATCAAAATTACAAAAGACAGTCCCCCAAGAACGCCCGCCCTTCACCACTTCCTAGTGCTATCGCTGGGAAGAAGTGGCGCAACAAACTCCCCAGCAGCACAGCTGTCTGTTCAGTTAGAAAATAGGAACCTATGTTCAGTAATCACAAGAAAATTTAATTATTTGCCATATGTCAGCTAGACACGCCAATATACCAACAAATATAATAAAAACTATACGTACATAAGCTAAAAAATAATTAATTAAAACTAAAATGTAAATAAAAACTTACTACCCAAATAAAGCCTACGGACATAAAGGGCGTGACAGTTTACATATTTATGCATTGCTGGGTTCTGTTCACATAGCTATCACTTGAAGTCACAAATGGTAAACTAAGACCATCGAAGTAAAATAAATAAATAAGTTAATAACAATAACCTGTCAGTAAGCTAATTCTGGAGAAAGCACATAAACATTGTCTTGCGTTAAATTAGGGCGACCAACTATTCTTATCGTAACAAAGGTTGGATTTTACTTGAGCTTTAAACGCATTAAAAGGCAAGTCTAGCAAAGAAGAGGGTATCTTGTTATAAAAGGTTATACCAAGCCCAACAAATGAGTTATGAACCTTAGGAAGCCGGTGAAAGGGGGCACGTAGTTTGTCCTTATTTCTAGTGTTAATACTGTGAATATCACTGTTTTCAGTGCGCAAGTGTAAATTTTGCCTAATATATAAGATGTTGGCGAAATGAATTGTGATGCAACCGTGAGAATACCAACCTTTAAAAAAATCTCTTGTACCTAGCTGGTAAATTGGTCGAACAGCTCGTTTTTCAAGGACAAATATATTTTGTATATCGGCGGCTTTGCCCCACAGCAGAATACCGTAGGACATAACGCTGTGAAAATAACTAAAATAGATTAAACGAGCTGTATCAACGTCTATCTTATAATGTAAAACACAAAGAAACTTAATTGACAATATCACGTTCATGACACAATATAACAGGTTTTATAGTATGAATAAGCTCTATTGAGCCTATTTTTTTGCAGTAAATTATGTAGTGTTTATTGTCTGAGCGAATGTTTTCGTCGTCGATTTTGCTTCCACAAGTTGTCAAGCAAAAGGAGATATAAACCGTGCCAGTGTGTGATGGACGTAGCTCAGAAACCTGGCGGCCTAAAAAGGCCACTTTGGCAGAATCATAATAGGATAACAATATGAATCATATTAAAAATCGTAAAATGGTCACAAACTGACAATTCATAATAAGATCTGTGTGCAATTCATATCACAATGAAATAACATTTAAACTGTAGAAATAAAAAATAAAAAACCAATTTGATTAATAAAAACTATAATGAGAAATTTACCGATAAAATTACAGTTTTCATTTTTTTCAGGCGGCAATGTTTACACCAAATATGAAATGAAATTTTACGAAAATTAGAGGAATTGCTAATGATCTCCTGGGAATTCAGGAAATGAATAGCTTTTAGAGGTATTGCTTAAAGTGGCCTTTTTAGGCCCCCTGAAGGCCAATTCTCGTAATTTAAAACGTTCAAAATCTAGTCGCAGTCTCATCTCGGCGACAAACAAATGTCAAAAACTTGTCAAAATGTAGGGAAATTAGAAGTATTTTTTGACAGATTGAGACTGAGATCAGACTGTGAACGATCTTAAAATTACGAGAATTGCCCCTCTGAGCAGTACTTCGTGATGTTCTGTGGTCTGTAAATACAAACACTTAAATAAAACAAAATACTCCCCGGGATCGATGAAAGTTTGAAATCCGTCACCGTTGGTTTTCGCGACAAAAACAATTGATAATCTCTGTTTAGAATTCTTAATACCTAGGTTTGACTATATTACACTAATTTAACATATTTATAATACTTTTATTAATTTACCGATTTTTTGACGACCGGCTACCAGTGTTGGCATTATAGCAAACTAAATACGCTTTAAAACTATAAAAACAGAAAATCAAGTTTATAATGCCAAAAGGTCCTGTGCATGGGATATTCAATCCAACCACAGCCGGTCTATTTAAAAAAAATGTCACTGAAAACTTTGGTGAAGTGCCACGTGATCTGACATATTTTTGCCGATTTTTTACTGATAAATGTTGCTCAGCAGCTAGATTTTATTGAATATTAATTAAGCAAGCGAAACCGAGAGCAGATCTAGTTAGGTATATCAATATGAGCTACTAGAGTCCAGCCGTCGAAACAATGCGTTCTTGACACCCGTCAGTTTCATATAAACGAATACGTGTTTTGCGAATTTTATCTTTATTAGCTACTAGAATTGTCGCACCGAGGGGTCAGGAACACATTCTCTTGACGGCCTGTAGCCTACTTTCTTGTTCAAAGAGTTTTTGTTTATTCAAAATCAATACTCCAACGTCCTCTTTCTTCCTAATGTCACGCTCATAACCCTCATTTTCAACACTCTCACAGTTTCCTGGTAGGGCAATAAACACCCACGCTATGTTGGTTCGCAGCTGACCTAGTATCTGTAATGAGGCCAGGAAAATGTATTAGGTACTCTTTTATTTATTTACGTTAATCCACTAAAATTGCAATAAGATTTATGGCTTACTCCACCACCTACGGAAAAAATCGGTAAACTTATCTGGTAGATGATTCCGTGCAAATGAATCGAGAGACAATGGTTATCCGGACATTGTTAAACTTAGCTTAATCGTCACTTCCTTATACAGAATGCTTCCTTATACAAACTGTAACCGTAAATTCAGAACATAATTCTAAACTAGGTTTTAATATGCCGTCGGTTTTCAAAAAAAAAAAAAAAACTATTTCATAGAAAACTGTCTCATCAACAGCCTATAGCAGTCCACTGCTGGACATAAGCCTCCCCTACTGCACGCCCTTCAACTCGATTTTCGGAAACTCTCATCCAGCTGCTACCAGCCATCCTGCGAAGATTGTCGCTCCACCTAGCCTGAGGGCGTCCCTTCTTACGGTCATTGGTTCTACGGCAAACTACCTAAGTGGCCAAAATGTATGGCAACTGCAATTTTTTTTACCCCTGACGCAAAAATGACGGGGTGTTATAAGTTTGACGTATCTGTGTGTGTGTGTGTCTGTCTGTGGCATCGTAGCTCCCGAACGGATGAACCGATTTTAATTTTGTTTTTTTGTTTGAAAGGTGAATTGTCGGGAGTGTTCTTAGCTATGTTTAATGAAAATCGGTCCAAGATGGCCGCCGCCACAAAATGGCGAATTACATTTTTTTTTTTCACAACTGCCTCTATATGGGAATCAAATGAAAGGGCTTGACTAGTAGAATAACTATATACTATGACAAATTTCAAATCCAAGATGGTCACTACCACAAAATGGCGAATTATAAAAAACCTGATTAAATACCAAATTTAATTTCTTTTATTTTCTTGCGTTTTAAGATACAGGTATCTTAAAACGCAAGAAAATAAAAGAAATTAAATAACAAGGAGTCCCTGACAGAACAGGAGTCCCAGACAGGACAATATTTAATCAAAAAATTTCATACGTACTTACGTAGGGTCATAATTTCAAGGTTATTTTTTTCTTTTTATGTGGTTTCACGTTGTCGGGGGTTTTTTAAATTTTTTATTTAATTTTTTTTAAATAACCAACGTAAAATCTTTGACGCAGGGGGATCCAGAATCATCTACTGAATTCTCAGTAATGAGTTGCGCGCCGATTTCCCTGTCACCCTGTATAGTCACGAAAATCTTCTTCTAAACGTAAGGAATTCACGTTATAAAGTTTTTGCTACGGCACCTGTTGCTCTAAACGGAGAGAAAACAAAGGAGACGTAGAATTTGTAAGTAGGTACTGCAAATACGACACGTTTTTAAATTGCTGCCAAAAGATTATTGGCTTTAAAATTAAACAAAAACGGCTACCTGTGCGAACAAAAGTATCAGATAATGAATGCATTGAGATAACATTACATAATCAGCGGGGTAATTGCGTAACACACTATGAGTGTAGCAAAAAGTTTGATTTTGACAGTTCAACAATATTCATTGCGTTATTTACGTTGTTGAGCAGACACATTTTGCGAACATATGAAGCAATGGATTAGGAGTATCCTTGAAAATGGCTCAGATTGAGATTAATAGTGTAGTACGCAATTAGGGTGCAGATAATGAATGCATTGAGATAATGTTCTCACTGCTGGGACACGCTCCTCTCAGTGAGAGGGAGTGGCTTGTAATCTACCACGGGGACCCAGTGCGGGTTGGTAGATGTTACACGTCTTCGAATTTTTGTTTCTAAGTTGCCGGTTTCCTCGTGATGTTTTCCTTCACTGTTTTGAAAGCAATAGTGATGTAATTTACACAAAGTTTTCACTTTGTGTAAATTACATCACTATTGCTTTGAACCCAGGCAGGCGTTTCCGCCTGCCTGGGTTCGAACCCACGACCTACAACTCGTGCCGTTACCACTGGGCTACCACTGTTCTTTAATCTTGAAGATGTTAAAATATTGTATGTTCAGCGATAAAACGTTATTTTTACACATCTTCAAAATTGACACAAAGTTATTCGATACATTATATTCTAGCATTACATATAACAGCTAAGAGTTAATATTCTTCTAATTGTGCTTCAGTTTCAATAGGATTTTGAAAAACTGAAGTTTTAATCGACTTTTGTCGCTGACTGTACGTGCCAGGTTTTTAACCGGAAAATCCGCCAGGTCTGAAAGCCAACTCCCGTAATTAAAAACGTTCGCAGACTCATCTCATCATCAAAAACTTGTCAAAAATGTATGGAAAATATTAGTATTTTTAACAGATTGAGACTGATATCAGACTGCGAACGTTCGTAAAATTACTAGAATTAATAACAGATCTCTTCCCTTTGAATTCCACCAAGGTTGAATAAGGGAGCCGAAATCCCGGTAACACCTCCAGAAATCCGTATATGTCATTTGAGTAGAAAGCAACAATTACAGTTTCCGGAAGGACGAATATCCCGGGACCTTCAGAGAAAATAATCAAGAGAATCATTCTGGAACAGGAAAAATAATACTTCTTCATGCCTAAACACTAGTACATTTATAGAAATGATTAAAATATATTAATGACACGGTAATAATGAATAAAAAAAAACAATATTTTTTTTGAGTCTCTCATTTTGTAGCACTCTTGTCAGAGCGCTCGTGGTTCTCGTTTAGATTCTTGTCTAGGGGCTGATGTGATTCGTCTCACGATTTCTCGCAACCTCTATAAACTCTACAACTCGTTGTTTGAGTAGGTATAAACAAAAGCCTAACTAAAATGTCACCATTAACCAAACAAGACAGTTTAATGCCCCCAACTTCGTAACTAATACTCCGAGCCACAATCTCCCCTGGGACCTTTATTACGCATATTAACGTTGCCAACTCAGCGATATTACGCTAATAAAACCCCTGTATATTTGTCTAAGATGCGAACAATGTAATTCGCCTGTTGCTTTCACGGGAGACGAGAAATCAATGTCACAACACACACACATACCCGCCTGTTGCACGGAACCCTGTAGATACAGGGGACAATACAAAAACATGGATAGGACACGCACACAAGTGAAAACTCGAGGAAATCGAACGCACACATACATTTTCAGGGTCTGGTTCACACACACATAGAAACGAAATACAGGGGAAGCTGCAGCTAGGTCGCGAATGACGTCAGAGCCCGCAAGGTCAATATCACTATTCTGTGCTCTTCTAACGCGTTGGAAGTAGTGTCTTTTGTCTCTTTCGCACAGTGGGCTCGTCATCCCGTCTGGGCCGCGGGCTGCACGCGCTCAGAGGTCGCTTGTGTGCGAAAAGCCTTTTAGTTAGAGGCACCCCTTTATACTTTTACGCTTCTGAAAAGGCGTACTAATTTACCTGCCATCTACGACTTCCTACTAGATTTGCGATAGTTTACAGCGGGCTTTAGAGTTCATATTCGATGCTTTGTTTGATATAATGGTCCCCTACTATGTTAAATGAATATGTTCGTGGCTCTGTTTTGTTCTGAGAAATTGGTACACGGGCCACGTAACCGTAGTACATATTCACGTTTGATTGGCGTTCCGGGTAATGGTTTTATCGATTTATAATACCTCTATGTAAATATTGTTATAACGAATACTCTGCAGTATCGTAGAGTTTCGTTTTTTCACTTGGAAGATGAAATCTAATATAAAATGATATTTTTAATGGTGGCCCAGTGGTAAAGGCCGCGATTTACGCTTTGCAGGTCGTTAGGTTCGAACCCAGAGAGGCGCTTCAATTTGTATAAATTATTTCAACACCACTGCTCTTAAAACGGTCAAGGAAAACATCGTAAAGAAACAGGCATGTCTTAGAACCAAACATTCGAAGACATCAAAGGGGCAATTCTTGTAATTTTAAGAACGTTCACAGTCTGATCTGTCTCAATCTGTCAAAAATATGTCTAATTTCCCTACATTTTGACAAGTTTTTAACATTTGTTTGTCGCCGAGATGAGACTGCGACTAGATTTTGAACGTTTTAAATTACGAGAATTAGCCTTCTGATGTCTAACAATCCGCACTGGGCTCGCGTGGTGGATACGGCCCGTGAGGAGGCCTGTGTCCCAGCAGTGGAAACACTAAAGGCTGATTATGCTATTTTGAAGTACCACTAAACCGTCAATTTTCTTGAGCGGTGATTGAAATAAATACAACAAGAGAGAAAATTTATAGAAGTGTCTTTCAAGTCCTAACTTGACAGTTTTCATTTATCCAATTTGAATTTGAAAAAGAATGCGTTCTTGTTACAACAGTTTATTAAGCATTCCAAATTTTAAATTTCAGAACCGAAAGAAATTCGAAAATAAATAGTTGCCTGCACTATTAAAGTACATTCAAAAGCACAATATTTAATCAAAAAATTTCATACGTACTTACGTAGGGTCATTTAATTTCAAGGTTATTTTTTTCTTTTTATAGGGTTTTACGTTGTCGGGGGTTTTTTAAATTTTTAATAAAAAAAATTATTTTATGCTTTTTGTAGGGACTCCTTGTTATTTCATTAGTATTAGTATAGTATTCTACTAGTTAAGCCCTTTCATTTGATACCCATATAGAAGGAGCTGTGAAAAAATAAATGTAATTCGCCATTTTGTGGTGGCGGCCATCTTGGATTTGAAATTTATCATAGTGTATAGTATTCTACTAGTCAAGCCCTTTCATTTGATACCCATATTGAGGGAGTTGTGAAAAAATATGTGATACGCCATTTTGTGGCGGCGGCCATCTTAGACCGACTTTCATCAAACATAGCTAAGAACACTCACGACAAATTCACCTTTCAAACAAAAACAAACAAAATTAAAATCGGTTCATCCGTTTGGGAGCTACGATGCCACAGACAGACAAACACACACACACAGACAGACACGTCAAACTTATAACACCCCGTCGTTTTTGCGTCGGGGGTTAACAAATAGATACATTTATTTTGTATACGGCATCATATCGATTTACAAAGCGTTGCAGTCTTTGCCTGTACACTCGTGTACAATAATTTAAATATGAATGGAGCTAACGACACTGATTTAAATGTCCATAAAACGTACACATAAATGCTTGGACATGTAATTTGTAGAGGATTCTGGGTTGCATTCAAGGACTTGACAGGATCGGATTGCATTAGGATAGGGCTATCACACTGCTCTTGTCTCTTGAGCATTAACTTTAATTGTTGTTTTGTCTCTTAAGGCCCATGTACACGTACTATCGCCAAAACCTATATCTGACCATTTTGAAAACCAAATCCCGTGCACATGATGACCACAGCTGCGTCCGTAAGTAAAACGAAAGAGGATCCTTTTTAGGTCGACTACTAATATGAGCTGCAAGCAGGAATAGTCCTTACAGTGGTCAGACATAGATTTTGGTGATAGTACCACAACCACACCACATCGCAGCGACATAATGTGGGTAAGCTAGTGATTACGTGTGGATAGTGTCGCCCCAAGTTCCTGCAGTTGCGTTGTCGCCAGTAGTAGCGATTTGGTTACGTTCAGACAGATATACCATTGTATGTATTTGCGATGCGGCCGGCCGCTAGTGCGCCGTCTTCCTGGTGCTGGCATTGAACGTGGCTGCGACGTGGCGCTGATATGGTTGGTATAGCCCACGCGGTTGATTTTGACGGTCAAATGTGGTCCGTGTGAATAAACTATTCATTTTATTACAAATTAGCGCCTGTCTTGTTGTTGTTGAATAGTTGTCGGGCCCTGAGTGGCCTGACAACCAAAGTTTCTTACTTGATTTAAACCATTAGTGGATTTTTACGATATCTACAGATTGATCCTCTGGACTCACTAACTTTTGTCTAATATCTAACCTCATGTTTGCGATGATACAGTTTAACTCCGTGTTTACACCAAAGTAAAAAACATGTATTGTATAATATGTTGTGTTTATTAGTTTTCTTTATCATTTACACCTAAAACAAGTTATAAAGACTAGTTGAATACAAAACTTGTCAAGAAAGTCAAGAAGGGGAGCAAAGCAGCTAACAATATACAGGGTGATTTTTTAAAGACCAGCCAAATTTAAGGATGTGGTACAGAAAATCAAACTGAACAACTTTCTCCATGGGACCAACATCGTAATCGCGAATAAAAATTCAGCCGTCCCATACATTTAGGTCGAGTAGGTATTGAAGTTTTCTATGGGACAGTTGATAAAATTTCCGCGATTACGCTATTTGTCCCATGGAGAAAGTTGTTCAGTTTGATGGTCTGTACCACAGCCTTAAATTTGGCTGGTCTTTAAAAAATAACCCTGAATGTTTGAAACAACGTCAATACATGCATAATACATGTTTTATACAAGAAATGTTCATGACAAGTCTTTTACAAGACCTGTTGAAAACAAATATCACAACTTTGTACTCTTTAGAAGGTGTTTAAGCCTCAAATTTTTCAAGTAGCGGTAGGTTATATTATTTTTGTTATTTTATTATTTTCTCTGTTATTTTAGGCATATAATTGCAAAATAAGTATTTATATTGCTTCGTACTTCAATTTAGACGATGTGTTTTTGTTTTGTGCTCACACCATAAATTATTATTATAAGTCTATACGTGAGGATTTGTAATTGGCTTTCGGGTGACTATGATTTCCTTTTGTGTTTGTTTTTATTAGCTGTAAGTCCTCCATGTACTAAAATAAATAAATATAAATAAATTAATAAACAACTTGCTTACAAGTTGTTTATAAACCGAAACCATGAATTCAGCATATGATTCTAGACTTCTTAGCGTAGAAATTTTCGACGGTTATCAAATAAAATATTATGTAACAGATGTTGCTTAGAAAAGTGCAAACCTACGCGTTCGTAATGTATGGAACAGTTTTTGTTTTTTTTATTTAAGTAACCGACGAATATTTCAACACAGGGGCAGAATAATGTACTGAATTTCATGGTAACTGGTTGTGCGTCTGCCACCCTGGTTTGAGTGAGTGTAAACGCGGGGTGGGCTGCACACTTGCCTAAAGATAATATTATTTTCTTTTGAATTACCTTAGCAAAACAAAACAATATCAACAAAATTGATGGAATATACTGGGCCCTATTTCTCGAAACTTATTAGACAAATAATATGAGTCCATGAACGAATATTTTTTACAAGTTTGCTAGTGTGCGTTTCTCGAAGCTACGGTAGTAAAATATTAGTTACTAGTTGCCAACTAATAAATATTAGCTAAAATTACCTGAGTAAATTAAATTTGGTTTCATAAAAAAATATGTTATTAAATACTCTTGTAAATTACAGTGATAAAGCTATTAGTCTCAGAAGGCTTGTGAAAAATATTAGCCAAAATAATGAGACAAATTTACCAAAAAAAAAAAAATTGGCAAGGTTCGGATCATATCCGATATATAATATATATATAAAAACTGTTCATTTGTCAAAATCTTTAGGCATAATATTAATTTAAGTTTTTACACTTCACGAGTAAAACTGTATTGAAATAACAATGTTTTATTTTGGTTCAAACAACATTAAATTAATAACTAATTTAACTCTTTCACTATACATGTAATACGAGAATATCCATTGAGTTCTGTAAAAAAATATTCAACTGCAATAATACGCATATGGATAAAATCAGCCGCACGCAATCGATTGCACCTCTCTAAATCCAATAGGCTCGTTGCGTTCGGGAAGATTCGGGCTAGTTCGTGTCACTCCGGACGTAAGTTAGCAAAACATTTAAAAATTTATTTTAAATATAAAACAGTGACTTAATTGTTTACTTACCGGTGGTAGGACACGCCATTTGTCTTCAGGTTGATGGTATTTGACCTATTTTTACATATAATTACTGCACAACTCGGCATTTTAGGTTTTTACGCATTAATATTACAATGTACGCAGTTGCAAAGCGACTGAATGAAGCGTACAGCCGCCGTTGGAATTTAAGACCAATTTTATAATATTGAGGCGGCACGTGGCACGCCCCCAAGGCATATCCCTCGATATCCGTGGACACATCAGTGCTATTGATGCCCGAAATGAAACGAAATGCCCCGAATTAAATTTATCGATAGGCACGGGAACCACTCAATAAATATGTAGTTTAGTAGTTTGCGGTACCGATTTACAGTTTTATTATTCCTATGCTAAATATGCTAATTGGCCAGAGGCAGTGCACGTTTCAAGAGTTCTACGCAACAGTGGACTTTTTCGTAGAATGGAAAATGACTGGAGGCCATTAACTAATACAATATTACTCGCAGATAGTGGCTATCTAATTTAATTAAATAATTTACTTGAAATAAAACAATCCGCTTTTACCGCCAATGTGCAAACGACAAAATCAAACGAATCCAAAAGTGGCGGGAACTTTTTCCGTATTTTTTTTTTATAAGTAAAGAGGCATGGGTAATATGTATCTTCAGCCAAGCCAGCCTAATATTTTTTTATTATTCTGCTACTATTAGTTACTAGTCCAGTACCTGTTTTTGAGAAACAGGAAATATTAGGACTTGTAATTTGTACACTAGTAAACTAATAGTTTCGAGAAATAGGGCCCTGACAGAATCTATACTACTAAAGCTGAGGAGTTTGTTTACTTGAACGCGCTAATCTCTGGCACTACCAGTCGAATTCAAAAAATTCTATTAGCTTAATACTTGAGGAGGGTTATAGGATTAACCAATACGCTCTACCCTTAGGAGCCGAAGAAAAAGAAAAAAAGGCAGAAAGAACGCTGGGCGTTTTAGTAATAGCGCGGGCGGGTGATGCGATGCGACGCTGTTTGTTCGGGCTGAGGGTGTGTTATAAAATGTGGCTGTCCATTTACTATATTGTGTATCTTACGACATTCATGCGAACGCAGTCGCGAGCAAAAGCATTTTATTAAAAAAAAAAGAAAACGTTGCCGTCACTAGGAATTTCTCCTGTATCGTGGATGCGTTTACGAACATTTAAACTCACATACACAAACAGCTAGACCCGGAACAACTACTTGTAGGCTATACAAATATTTGTTCTATGCGGGAATCGAACCCGCGACACGCAGCGCAGCAGTCAATCGCTTAACCACTGCGCCAACCGTGCCTTGTTATGAATACAGCGGAATATTTTAAATAACTGAACGAAATCTCTGTAATTTTCTTAACAGGTCCAATTATTGCGAATATTTTTTTTTATTTTTGTTTGCGGTAGGAAATTGGATTCCCAATCTACGCTGGACGAGTTGTTATTATGAAAGCTGATATTTTGATGACAGTAATTACTACCGATTCTAGGTAAAACCAGTTAATGCAAAACGAATAATTATATATTATGGTGGCAGCCTGGCAGCCGAGATGGACCTAATTATTTTAAATATTACTATGAAGTACTTATATCTAGTTCCTTTTTTTTGTTTATGTACAAGTTAATCTAGTGAGAAGTATGTAAGGATAGCGTTTGATTAGTTTCTGCTATTCCCATAAGAAAAAGGTTTATATTCTTGAGTAATTTTTATCCTGCCTTTTTCTTGTAAGTAAATTGTATCTTCGAACCTTTTTTTTGTTCCTCATGGATAGGTACCCTGGAGAGAACGGAGGGTTATGTCGGACTCCTACCAACTAAATCCCCACTGTAGCTTCTACTATCTTCGGACCTACCTATACAGGATGGCAGGGACATCGACGCGCAACCTGACCATGGATTCAGTACATGATTCGCGTTGAAATTTTTCGTCCGTCGTCACATTTTGACCGCGTAGGTCTTTCGGTAGGACTTTTCTATGAAACAGCTGATTTTTAGTTTTGATAACCGATTAAAACTTTCTACGCTAGAACCGTGTGCTGAATTTATTCGTGGTTTCAGTTTGCGCGTCGTCGTCCCTGCCACCCTGTAGGTATACATAGACGCACAAACACTCACCTTATTGGTGACGTTCTTCATAAAGGTCAGGTTCGTAAATTCGGAACCTGCGTACGTGTTTAACCAGAAGGCCAATTTTCGTAATTTAAAATGTTCAACATCTAGTTGCAATCTCATCTCGGCGAAAAACTAATGTCAAAAACTTGTCAAAATGTAGGGAAATTAGACGTATTTTTGACAGATTGAGACTGAGATCAGACTGTGAACGTTCTTAAAATTACGAGAATTGCCCCTCAAATGTATGAATATAAACAAAACATCTTCGGTACCTACGTAAGGAGATATTTAATTATGTAGTTGGTAAATAATCTCAAAGAAAAGAAAAAATATGTCACAGGAACACCTGTATTATATATCTTATAAATAATACAAGAATAACACTACCAAGAAGGAAGGAGACGGAGGTGTAGCCGGAAGAAATATATTTCATAATATATATTCTCCTTATAATAATTTCAGGGACCTTATTAGTGTCATATCAGTTACTAACGCTAATTAGCTAACTAGAGTCATCATCTGCTTAAGCTTTTCCTAACTATGTATGTTGGGGTCAATACGATACCCCTTTTTTTTTTTTTTTTTTTCAGGATGGGAAATCATCAAATGACCCCTCCCGCTCTGGGTGGAGCAGAAGGGAGTGTCAGACTCTTACTGACTAAAACCCACCCGTGTTCCTTCCTTAGCCCTTTACGTACCAGGGCAGCGGTAACCCTTTCGGACGATCCCGCTACCCCAGCAGGCTTCGGCCCTGTCGGGCCCCGTCAACTACGCTGACATCTCTTTGAGGCGCGCGTGGAACACATATGCGCCGTCCGGCACGGGCCTGGTCCTACCTGGTCCTACGATACCCCTTGGTAAGGCCGGTTATCAGACTGACGGCCTACTGACGACCCGTAACGGCTGTCAAAGATCCACGAATGACAGCCGGGACGAACGGCTTAACGTGCTTTCCAAGGCACGAGGGGTATTAGCTATGTAGAGTATCAACATAATTATACAGACCAAACAACAACACAGTTTCAGTCAGACATTTACTACAGACTAGCTGTCTCATAATTTTGGTGACAACCTGACCAAGTTCACAAGACACTTCACAACTCCACTCTGCTCTACCACCACCAACCTTACGACATTCATGTAAGGTTTCAAATCTTTTGGCAGATTGTGTCAAGAGAGATATTTTCCATTTGGCAGACAAGACCGGGGAGGGAATACAGCAGACAAATAATGGATAGATTTGCTTGATGCGGAAGGAATGGAAACGTTAGCATCAATCTTGCGGATGAAAGTAGGGTTGTGAGTATTTCTCTTTGTTTTCTTGTGTAGTTGAGGATATTTTTTATACTTACTTACAGATCTGAAGTTGGTAATTGTATATAACTTACGGTGTGCCATGAGTTACATGGCACACCGTAACCGTTACATGAGTCACTTAGGAGTGTCATGCACAATGGTCCTCCCGAAGGACTAAGTGCGGAAGCAAAACCCCCTAATATAGAACACTAACTTCTAACCGCGAATTTCTTGTTCCTTACCCCAGTCGCATCGCGTCACCTGTATGCGGTATTACATCGTTATCAATTAGCATTTTTTTTTTTTGTATTTTATTATTTTTGTTCCTAGCGTGATGTTGTTTATATATGCCTACAGCCTTCCTCAAAAATTGGGCTATCAAATGCATAAAGATTTTTCAAATCCGACTAGTAGTTCCAGAGACTAGCGCGTCCAAATTAATAAACAAACAAACTCTTCAGTTTTATTATCAGAATAGAGAAGATAGACCGCGGATTTTTCAATAGATAGTCAGATATTTTTTATCTGGTGAGTGAATTGACATGTGGCAGATTTTGTACAGAAAATATATCAAAATGTCATATTTATACACTCACACACATGACACACCCTCACACACACACGCGCGCACGTATTCAATTATAATCATTTTTGTAGTATTACAAAAATATATATAATTGTACTAGTTTATTGTAACTTTTTGTAAGGGACAGGGACTGTTATTCCTTAATACAGGATATTCTATAACCTAGCTAGGAAAGCTGAAACTCACCCACCAGATTGTGTTTGACGTGGTACAAACTTATATGAATAACTTTATGTATGCCTCATGTACTACAATCTCCTTTTTATGAAATAAAATTTATTATATTATTATTATTTATTCTACCATAGCTTTTGCTCATTGCTTCGCCCGCGTGTATGTCGGAAAATATATCACGGGACCGCACTACCGGGATTAAAAGTACCCTTTGTGTTATTCCAGGTAAAAAATGTATTAATTCTGTCATGCATTAGTTTGGCTTACGCGGCGTACGCCAAGTAAGGCTGCTTTTCCATCAGAGTCGTACTATGCAGCTATACTGCGTGGATGTGAAAGCTAAGCTACGAAACTGTGCGACCGTTTCCACTTGTTTCCACTAATGCTAAGCTGTGTAGCGGAACGAGTGAGATGTGCTAGAAAGATGCGCCGAAGCGAGGTACTTAGCTGTGCGAGGAAGATATCTAGCTAAGAGATATAGAGAGAGGAAGATATATAGCTTGAGCTATGCGATGTATCGACAGTAGTGAAAGCACGGAGAGAGCGCGGTGAGGGGCACATAGCTTCCGCCGGGGCTGCGGGTTGTTCGAAAGAGATACCGTGGCCCCTGGCACAGGCAACTGAAGGAACACGGGTGGGTTTTAGTCAGTAAAACTCTGACACGCCCTTCTGCTCAGCCTAGAGCGGGAGAGGTCATTTGATGATTTCCCACCCAAAAAAAAGGGGGGCACAGAGCTTCACCAGTGGAGCATCCATAGCTCGCATCCTTCCATATAAAAAACACATTTTAGTTGAACCCGCTTCCACCAGTGATAGGCTATGTGGACCAACGAATATGATTGGTGGATATCAAATGCATCCAAAGCAAATCTTAGCATAGCACATCTCTGGTCGAAAGCAGCCTAAAGCTCCCAGTTGGCCGACTGCCATTGATCCTTGTACAAAAACTCAGCACCTTTTAAAAATACCACGATCGGATTCAAGCTATTATTTCTAAAAACAAAAGAAAATCAATCCGAACTTTTCCATTTATTCTATAGCATAGTTCCAGACCGAGACAAGGTCCTAACACCACTAAACATCGAAAGTCTGGAGTGGTACTCGACTAAGTATTGATAATAGACTAAGTTCCGTAAAAACTGTTACTTTACGAGCCATCCATTGCACCTGCTGTGTCTACCACACTAATGTGTCTGCAGTCTGTATCATTCTTTATATACCCTTAAAAATATACAAAACATACCAAAATAACCTTTAAAAACAAAGGGATACGATTCAAGGACGTTTGAAGAAAGTTTTTTTAAAGTTGCCAGCAGTAATAACTTTTAGAAGTATTGTTTTGTTTGTGTTCTAAGAGTGTAGGTAAATATTTTGCAAAGTATTTGGGTTCGTTGGTTCTTTAATGTTGCGTATGTTCATTATTTTGTGACGAGTAAGGCTGCTTCTCCACCAATTATATTCATTGGTCCACATAGCATGGCACTGGTGGAAACGGGTTCAACTAAGCTATGTTTTTATACGGAAGAATGCGTGCTATGGCTGGGAGCTATGGATGCGCGAGTGGTGTAACTATGTGCAGTGGAGAGTACCTACCGTGCCTTCCCTACTGTCGATGCATTCCATAGCTCGAGCTTTGCATCTTCCTCGCACAGCTAGGTACCTCGCGGCGGCGTATTTCCATAGAACATCTTACTCGCTCCGCTACACAGCTTAGCATTAGTGGAAACGGTCACATAGTTTCGTAAGGAAGGTGCGCAGCTCGAGCGATGCGATGCATCGGCAGTAGGGAAGCCATGGGCCACATTTATTTATTTATTACATACATACGCTACCATTACAGTGTCCCAATGCGGTAGTGTGTAGTTAATAAACATGTCTACTTTCAGTGACATACGCGCCCCTACTTTAGGTACTCTGCTCTGCATATAGCTACACCACTCGCGCATCCATAGCTCCCATCCATAGTACGCATCCATAGTAAATCCTTCCATATTAAAAACAAATCTTAGTTGAACCCGTTTCCACCAGTGCTATGCTATGTAGATCAATGAATATGATTGGTGGATATCAAACGCATCCATAGCAACGTAGCATAGCACATCTCTGGTGGAAAAGCAGCCTTAAAGTAGACTAGCTGCGCACCGCGGTTTCACTCGCATAAGTTTCGATACCATGGGAATATCGGGATAAAAAGTATCCTATATGTTAATCCTGGTTATAAACCATCTGTGTGCCAAATTTCATCCAAATCTGTGTAGTAGTTTTTGCGTGAAAGAGTAACAAACATACATCCATCCATCCATCCATTCATTCATCCATCCATAAAAACTTTCATGTTTATAATATTAGTAGGATAAAATGAAGTGCTTTAAAAACCCGTTAGTTACTGCCCCGGAATGGTCGTGAGTTTGAGCCCCATCTGATGCACTAACAGCACTTTTGATACTTATAATCGCTGCTGTTGATGTGCCACTGCGCTAACCGTGCCGTCAAATGCTAGTCATTTGACGGCACGGTTAGCGCCGTGGTTAAGCGATTGACTGCTGCGCTGCGTGTCGCGGGTTCGATTCCCGCACGGAACAAATATTTGTATGATCTACAAGTAGCTGTTCCGGGTCTGGCTGTTTGCGTGTGCATTTTAAATGTTTGTAAACGCACCCACGATACAGGAGAAATCCCTAGAGTGGGGCAACGTTAAAAAAAAAATATTAAGCTCAGTTGAAAGAGTTATCCCGGGATCGTGACATCGAATGTTAGTTATGCACTCGGAACTGTGTGGCATGTTCTCGAAATAGTCGATTCGAGAATAGTTTTAGAAAAGCGTTGCGTACATTCTTGCTAGTATTAATTAACATGATGAGCATCCAGATGATGATGATGATGATGATGATGATGATGATGATGATGATGATGATGATGATGATGATGATGATGATGACGATGATGATGATGATGATGATGATGATGATGATGATGATGATGATGATGATGATGATGGTCCAGTGGTAGCGGCCGCGATTTACGTCTTGTAGGTCGTTGGTTCAAACCCCAAGCAGGCACTTTGTGTAAAATACTTAATCCAGTAGTCATTAAGTTCTCAAAACGGTGAAGGAAAACATCGTCAGGAAATCGACATGTCTTAGAACCAAAAAATCTAAGGCACGTGACATCTACTAACCCGCACTGGACCCGCTTGGTGGATTACGGCCCACTCCCGCTCACAGAGGTCTGTGTCCCAGCAGTGGGAACATTTTAAGCTGATAATGCTATTAATTAACATAGCATAACATCGAAATGAACTGAAGTTGTTTATTCTGTAAATAGGACATCGGAATCACTTTTAAGAATTAATGACTGAATGAAATGCACCGACCCCAGCGTGATTTGACCAGACTCGATTAATTAAATAAACCATCAAATAAAATATTTGCACTAGCCCCTGAAGCCTCGTGTTTTATGATGCTACAGAGACCGGTGCATATCAAGGAGTAGAGACCGGGGGCGGGGGCGTGTCCTTAGGACAAGGAAGGGTTTATGAGACATACATTTTGTAACAATATTTTGATTTAAAAGAGTGTCCTTTGAGTTTCTTACCTGCACCCTAATTGCGTAACACACGATCAATCGGAATCGGTTTCATTATGACAGTTCAACAACATTCATTGCGTTAATTACGTGTTGAGCAGACAAATTTTTCGAACTAATGAAACAATGGATTAGCAATTTGCTTCAAAATAATTCAGATTTCGATTGATCGTGTGTTACGCAATTAGGGTGCCGTTCTTCTTCATAGGTACCTACTACGAGGAAGGATTAAGTGCGGAAACCAAACCCATAACATAGAACATAGGTAGAGTCACGAGCATCAATATGTCAACACTTGGCAACTTTCAATTGCGATTTTTTCGTGAAATAACGAATGCCTCGTTGAAATATGACACATTACATAAACCTATGGGTTCGAAAATGCTATGTTCGTAACAACATAAAATTTCATTAAAAAATAAAGGAGTAAATCGCTTTTGAATAATGCCGAGTGTATACATACTTTTGCTCGTGACTGTACCTGTTACGCTTTGAAATGGTCACCTAGCTTCATCTTTCTGATTGATCGACTCCTTGAAAATTTAAAAGTGCCAGTTTAATTGTAACGGTTTAATTAAAATAAATAATGATAATAATAGTTTATTGTCTCCAAAAAATCTTAGCACTAAATTACACACAATTTGGCAATAATATGAAGTAACAGTATAAACTAGCATCTGTAACCGAACTAGGCAATGCCTGCATTTCGGTTATCAGCGCCCATCCCCATCAAATATTATAACCCAAAAACCCCTTATGCAAATCAAAACATAATGCAAGAAGGGTTTAGCAAATATAAAAAAAAATAACATTAAAAGAATCCTTACTTTAGACTAAAAAGAAAAATATTCGGTATTATGTCCTCTTGATTGCTGTGTTCGATCACATGTCCTAGAGTGAAACGACTAAGAGGGTGCGTGTATGTAAGTGTGTAAAGGTTCTATGAGTTTGTGTAGGGTGTGTGAGTATTCGTGAGCTGTGAGTGGGTTCTATCAGTGTGTGTAGGGTGTGTGTATTTGTGTGTGTTCGTGTTCTGTGAGTGTGTGTGCGAGTGTCAGTGAGTATGAGTGTAGGTCAGTTTATAATGAACGTGAAGCGTGACTGTGCGTTATAGATTCTATGGGACAGCTAGGCGAAGTTTAACTCTTCACAACTAAGAGTTTCTCAGTTTCATAATAGCTTAGTTTTTTAGATACTGACAAACTTTCTTTTTACATTTTCGTTTGTTTAATGGGTATATATTTAAAGTTTTGTTTAGCGTGTTGTACAAATGAGGCCCCAGAAATCCAATAAACCCTGAATGTTTTGAGTTTGAGTTCAGAAATAAATATGACCCAAAAGCTTCATCTTGCATAATATCGTCGTAAAAACAAACAGGAAATGTTTATTCTTTCGATACACTAACCTACTCTTTGTTTCCACCAAACCACAAACAGCAAAATTCTTAAAGAAATACCTTCAACAATGAAATATCGCCTGTATGCACAAAACACTCAGGGGCATTTGAATTGTGACGTCATCCATGAAAGCTGTTATGCCCGGGTTGCACGAGGCTAGTTTCTCAAGACAGGATTGTAACTCTGGCTTCGTGTATACAGAACTAGAATAGAATAAAATACTCTTTATTATGTATACCATATAAATTACAGACATAAATATATAAATTTTATAAAGGGTGACACAATGGGCGGTCTTATCACTATACGCCATCTTTTAAAGACAACCAAACTCAAACTATTTATTTCAACTAAACCAATTACAGGCACTTTTGAATTATCAAGGGGTCAGTCAGTCAAAAAGATGAAGCTAGTTGCCCATTCCAAAGCGTAGTAGGTACCTATGGAGAAGAACGGGCAAGAAACTCCATGGGCACTCTTTTAAATCACAATAATTTGGTTACAAAGTATTGGTTACATCATTCATGTTAAAAAGTATGCATGTGAGAACGATGCAGAACGTTAAAAGCCATGGCCGCAAAATAAAATAAGCCAAAAATCAAAATCAAAATAAAAAATCAAAATAAGCCATGGCAGCAAAGAGTTGACCAGTCCCTACTGACGGCGCCCGTTCACCTGAACCTTTGAATGGATTAAAAAGCGGAAGGAAAGACAAACACTATAATATAGATAGTTTGTAGTGTACAATTTACATAATACGATAAATACATACATAAAGTATAAATGTGAACTAGCTTAACTTCTAGGCTTGTAAGCTAATGAGAAAGAGCTGGTATCACCCACACCACTGATTTTATTATACATAAGCTTGTGTACTAGCTTCATGTGGAAGGTGAGGCTAGTATTCGATTGGCTAGTGTGCAGTGACTACTCGTTTTGTTTTTCTGACTGCAACCACATGAAGCACAGCATATTATAATCAGCCTTTAATGTTCCCACTGCTAGGACACAGTTCTCCTCTCTGCGAGAGGGAGTGGGCTGTTATCAACTACGCGGGCCCAGTGCGGGTTGATACAGTACTGTCTTAAAATATTTGGCATCATGTTAACAGGACTAGCATGTGCCAACCCAGGGCAGCAAACCAGAATAGGTTTGCTGTATACCGAGGAGAACCTCGGTATACTATCTCGGATCAGGATTGAGTAATGAGGTTGGAATACCGAAATAAAACTAGAAAGCTTGCTAGAATGCGTAAGCAGCGAGATACACCAGGCTAGTTTTTCAAAGCTAGGACAACCTATATTTAAAAAACTAGCCTCGTGTATCACGGCCATTAAAGCGTGATTTTCTCATTTAAAATGGCCGACATTTCAATATGGTGGCGAAATCGGTCTATTACAGCACAATGGACGCACGTTCCTACCTGCAGAGTGGCGGTTTGAGAGGACGGAGCGAAGGTGCATGAGGCACAAATAAAAATGAATAAATATCTCCAGAAAGATTGACTTAAACTGCATTAGGTAAAGGAACATTGCAATCACTGGGTCTGGGCAATGGATCGCTAATTCGAACCACGGTTGGGGTTCATTATTGATCTGCGTAAATAAACTACTATCACAAGCATATTCAATATTTCGGTGTAGTTAGAGGGGTTATCCGAAATATTGGTAGTATGTATATTACCCATAACCCAAAGAATGGCCAAAAAATGCCAAAAAATGGCAATGGCCATGAGAGCCAAATTCCTTTTTAGTTTACTAGTCACATATAAAATTCCTAAACACATGTCGGGACACATACAGTGCCCCCAGAAGTTATTTAACTTTTTTCCACTTCAACTGTGATGCCAAATTATGATTTAAAATTCTAGTTTCAAACGTTTGAACACTATGACGTTTTTACTGACCTATGACTTCATAAAAAATAATCAGATAATCCCTTAGAATTACCAGATAACTATTTTTTATCATAATGTGGCATCACAGCTGATGTGGAAAAATGTCAACTAGCTTTTAGAGGGCACTGTAGGTAAGTTTTTCTTGTAATCCAAACACTTTTTTAATAATTACTCATTCAACTCATTAAAACCTTGATAAATACGCGCCCCTAAATATACCTATTCCTGCCCTGTGCTTTCCATCCCATTGCACCTTATACCATGCTTGGCATTGCTCGAAGTCGGGCCCTGTGCTCAAATCAATGCACAGCGCGTGCTAGGCGTCGATATATTGGTATTACTGTCTGTCGATACGGCAGCCATTTGCAATCATAAACGGTAATTGGTGCTTCGGCGGGAAAAATTGTTTCAGACGGACACAGATTAAAAAGGGTGATCGGATTTGGAATTGCAAATAAAAATGGAGTTGGATTTTCTCTTATTTTAGGTTCTGTTGTGTTTACTTAGAATTTTGTTGACTGTTGGTTATTATGATTAATGGTTATTTACGGAGGTCAGAAAAGAGATTGCTTAGCGAATATCTTAAAACACGATATTTATCTAATAGCCTAACGTATGAGATTTTTTACTCTCTACAATTCTTGATTACTAAATAAGCTTATTTATTAGATTAGATTATACTTAGATGTAAGTATTATTAACTGTTCAAGAATGAACATTCTGACTATTCATTAAGGGCTGATTTTTCCAATGCCAGATAATTTTATCGGAGGAATAATTTTGAATTTTTGACAATATTCTTCCATACAATAACTGTCAGACGTCAATTTTATTCCACAAATAAAAATTATCTGTCGATAGAAAAATTTGCCCTAAATGACAACAGCAAAATTATAATTTTGTTCTTATCATGTAGGGCTAATTTATAAAAAAATTGCGCATCTTCGGTCTTAATTACCACATTCGTATAAAATTCGAATTTATCAGTGTTACTGTTCTACGTAATAAAAACAGATAAAAAATTTATAATATCAACATTCCGATAGCCCCGTAGAGACTTGCTCATAATTTCGATAACAGCACTGTGTGGTAGCGTGGCCGAGCGGTCTAAGGCGCTGGTTTAAGGCACCAGTCTCTTCGGAGGCGTGGGTTCGAATCCCACCGCTGCCAAAATTCTTTTAGCAAGTATTTTTAGATTTTATTTTGCTATTCTAATCAATTATTATGTTGTTTTACTGCAAAATTTTTATTTAAAAAACAATTTATTTATTGTTTTTTAACAAAGAATTTTTGTTTCGTCAAACGGGCGAAAAAACTGAGCATAGCTGATTATTTTTTCCTAATATTCATGAAATTCATAATCATACTGCAGATAGTAGAGAATAATTCATCAGTTCAAAAGTAACTTATAAACGAAATATTTTTTTAATATTTTTACCTACGTCACAAGACTAATTTTGATCGTTTTTTTTTTAAATTAAAAAGTATATAATATTACATGACTCGCACCAATAACCTCACTTTGCCTAAGTACATTGACAAACGAAGTAAAAAGGTACAGGTGCTAATAGACTCCCCTACCATACTGTTCACACTTCAATGGTTAGAAACCCTGAAATAGATCGACACAGATCAATAAATTTTGCACCTTATTACTATCGCCAAAGGTGCAAAATCGATTTAATTATTTTCTCATGTATACATGGCTCGGTAAAAAAGTGTTTTTTTTGCCAGCCAGTATGAAATCGCTTTGTCCGTCAGCCGTCTACGTTCATGTTATTAGATTTTGACAGTTCTTTTGACAGCCCAACCCAACAATTATTGACTTTGTCGCCTTTGAAAACTAAATTAAAAGATTTTATTTACTTACGTTTGGGTACTTCACCAAACATCTTTTCTCGTGTCGGCACGAAGCCAAAAGATTTTAATTTGAAGTATGGACCTTATTTGCACGTTCATGACACAACAAAAAGATTTGCAACTGGGCTGACTGTGACTCCCATGGTCCCATGGAAGACGTGGCTGCCGTACTCAGGACATGATTCACAAATCGCTAAGCAAACTCATCATCATCTGCCAGCCTTTTACAACTATAGCGACTGCCTATTGGACCTCCACAACCCAGTAACTGGGTAATACGATAAGTACTGCTTAGTAAGACTGGTTTTCAGACTTTTGGGCTTCTGACTACCCGTAACGACTGTCAAAGATCTAAGAATAACAGCCGGGACTAAAGGCCTAACGTGCTTCCGAGGCACGGATGGGTCTCGGTATGTAAAGATGGTCACACATCCACAGACCAACCGCGGCAAGCGTAGCTTAACCTGATCGATCGGCCTGTGCGGCTGATAGCTATGGCCCCCGAATATGAACTTTATTTTTGGGTCGGCGTTCTTTAAAGCGGCTTGTGGTAGGAGTAAACTGGTAGAAATCGTCACGTATGTATGTACCTAACAAAAAACTGGATTTTTTATTTGGATTTGGATTTAATGTTCATATTCTTATACATACAATGTTTGCAGGGCCAGTATGGCCAGATATCGCACAAGAGAGGAAGGTTTGGAAGGAAAAATGGTACGCCTTTGCCAACTAGTGGGCCACAATGTAGGCTAACAAAAATAAACTTTATAAGGCTTGGTCACGAATATGAATATTAAACACAAAAAATAAGGTTCATATTCCTATGAATTGCTAACTTAGAAAAGCAAAGTGTTACTATCATCGTCATCACTTGAATATCACTTCTAAAGGCGGTTCCAACGCACATTATTCATACATGATACAGTACGACCACGTTTAAATTATTTATATTTATATGAAAATCAATGATCATTACAATATTTAAATGTGACATTCCATTTATCATACAGTCACTGAGTGTGGTGACAGTTGTGTTGACGTTCTGATGAAACTCGATAACAAAATGGTTTTTTTTGCGAACGCCCATTTCCGAGTGCCTCCATTTTTTAATCCCCGACGCAAAAACGACGGGGTGTTATAAGTTTGACGTGTCTCTCTCTATCTGTGTGTGTGTGTGTGTGTACACACACACACAGACAGACATACGTCTGTCTGTGGCATCGTAGCTCCGGAACGGATGAACCGATTTTTGTTTTTTTTGTTTGAAAGGTGAATTTGTCGGGAGTGTTCTTAGCTATGTTTGATGAAAATCGGTCCAAGATGGCCGCCGCCACAAAATGGCGGATTACATATTTTTTCACAACTCCCTCAATATGGGTATCAAATGAAGGGGCTTGACTAGTAGAATACTATACACTATGATAGTTTTCAAATCCAAGATGGCCGCCACCACAAAATGGCGAATTACATTTATTTTTTCACAACTACTTGTATATTGGTATCAAATGAAAGGGCTTAACTAGTAGAATACTATGCCCTATGACAAATTTCTAATTCAAGATGGCCACTACCACAAAATGGCGAATTACAAAAAATCTGGTTAAATATCAAATTACCTAAATCTTAAAACGCAAGAAAATAAAAGAAATGAAATAACAAGGAGTCCCTACAAAAAGCATGAAATAAAAAATTAAATTAAATATTTAAAAAACCCCCGACAACGTGAAACCCTATATAAAGAAAAAAATAACCTTGAAATTATGACCCTACGTAAGTACGTATGAAATTTTTTAATTAAATATTGTCCTGTCGGGGGACCGCTACTGTTTTAAACTTTAACAGAACGTTTGGCTAATAATTAGAGCGGTCCCCCGACGGGACAACATTTAATAAAAAAATTACATACGTACTTACGTAGGGTCATAATTTCAAGGTTATTTTTGTCTTTTTATAGGGTTTCACGTTGTCGGGCGTTTTTTAAATTTTAAATTTAATTTTTTGTCCTACCTACTTAGGCGAGCATTTGACTTTTTCGACACATATGTGTCTACTTTCTAAGTTTATCTCGGATATTACTGACATTGGCTAGAAAAAACCTCGTGATGAAACCTGAAGACCAATTCCCGTAATTAAAAACGTTCCAAATCTAATCGCAATCGCATGTCAGCGACAATCAATGTCAAAAACTTGTCAAAAATGTAGGGAAATAAGAGGTATTTTTGACAGATTGAAACTTCAGAAAAGATCAGACTGTGAACGTTCATAAAATTACGGGAATTGTCCCTCTGGCCTTATGTATAGTTAATCTTAGGACGATTTTCACCAATGAAACTAATCGTGAAGAGCACGTCACCGGCACATGACTCCCTGATGGCCGAATTCTTATAATTTTATACGGACCGTTATTGGTTAAAATTAAGACTATCGTATCTTTACCAATAATTAAGCAAAGACCGGCTTTGCATAGTGAGCTACCAACCCTCCCATATGGAAATAGCTATCACAGGTAAAATTAGATTATGAATCTATTTATATGCCCAGCACTTTTATTTATTTATCTAAATTTTGTTATTAAATAAAACATTTGTCATTACTTTTTTTTTTCGTTTTTTCACCCTAATTGCGTAACACACCATCAATCACAATCTGAATCATTTTGAAGGATATTGCTAATCCATTGCTTCATATATTCGGAACAGTGATCTGCTAAACAACATTAATAATAACGCAATGAATATCGTTGAACTGTCAAAATAAAAAGCCATTGCTACGGTTAGTATATTACGCAATTACCCTACAGTTTGGCAATAAAAAATGCTACCATTGGTAAGCATAAAACGATTCGTTTTTATTTACAGGAACCGAGCAAAATCACGGCCTAAGTAATGTTTAAAGATCTTGAACTAATTGGTTGCAAAGGCCTGGGGGTCTACTCCGAAGTGGTAAATGTATCGTATCGGCCGAATGTTGGCCGTTTCCTGCTACGGAGTTACTATTTAGTTCGGTCGGTCCCGATCCTACACTCCTACACTCTTTCGAATATTGACTATGGTCCCGACCCAACTGAGCCGATCCGAACTTTTTTCGCTTTTTCAATAATATTCGGTTCAGCCATGTGTCGGTCCGATCCGATCATTCGAATGTGTCACTCCGGAGTAGACCTCCTGGTCCTAAATTTAATCCTTGGCTCAGACAAAGTGTTTTTGGTTTTGCCATTAAGTAATTATTAGTAGTTCAAAATCTGGATCTTAAGCATAATATAATCAGCCTATGGGCGTTAATAGCTGCGACACAGTTTATAACTAATGCAGTCATTATCGTACATAATTTTATTGTAATTTGTGTTTTTTTAGTTCCAATAAAATATTATTATAATATTTCCACTGCCTGCTGGGACACAGGTCTTCTCTTTATAAGAGGGAGGGGGCGTAATCCACCACGCGAGCCCAGTGTGGGTGGTAGATGTCACATGACTTCGAACTTTTTGGTTTTTTGACAGGGAATCTTGTGCCCGATTAATGAGAATCAGCTCGTCCCCCACCGGAGATTAGTTTTAATTGGCAAAGTGACTGTATGCTAAATACCCTTATCCCTTCTTAGATTATGTTATGAGCATTTTTGAACAAATTCGACAAGCGATTTCCAAGTTAACTACCTTTTAATCGTTAAGCAGGTCAGTAGTTACATCTATATCTATGTGTATACTAGAGTTTGTTTGTTTGAACGTGCTAGTCTCTGAAACTACTAGTCGCATTTGAAAAGTTCTTTTTGCATTTGATAGCCCGATTCTTGAGGAAGGCTAAAATCACAAAAAGAAAAAAATTAAGAAAGAACGCTAAGTGAAAACAAAGTAGAACCGCGGGCAGACGATGCGATGCGAGAGGGTGGAACGGAGGGTGGGTGAACAATGAATTTCTCGCGGACGACATCACGAGCAGAATATATACCTAAGACAAATGACATGCTGTTCGTTGGTAAGCGCATCACTTCTGAACTGGACCGAATTGGAAATCTTTCAGGTCAGGTTTAAAAATTGGAAAAATTGTCGATAAAATTCGAGAAAACTGAAAGTGACCACGGGAATTTTGTATAAATTAATGAAATTTGGGCAGGACAACGTCTGACTAGTCAGCTGGTATAAAATATAATGGCAAATAATAGCCTTACGACTGATTTCGGTCACGTGGCCAATCTCAACGGAGATTAGCCAGGTACACAGGAGATATTATAGTGCACAAGTGTGTGCGTAAATACAGGTGCACTCTCTGTCCCTTTACTCTAATAGTCCAGTGGGACGGCAATCCGACACGACCGGGGGGAGTCGTGTCGGATTGCCGTCCAATAAAAAAAATTATAATAAGCTTCATTTAATGACCATAACTCTCGCCATACCTCAACAAAATTAAGTAAAATCCGATAGTGAAAAACTAATTAATATAAACGCGTACAATATTGATCAGTTAGTGCAAATTACCCACAACTTGTTCGAAAAAGGTCAAATTGGACACGTGATAACCTGTCAACCAACGTGATAAACAATAAATGCTGGAAGAGACAACGGTAAATAAAAATATTACCAAAAGATTTCGACATTTAGCTACATTAATAGTCCTACCATTTATCAAACTATTGTTATTTACAACTTTTCCATTTTTTCTGCAGATTATTCATTTCTTTCTTGATGATGTTCTTTTTGAAGGTCAGATGCGTAGTATTCACAACCGCCGTGCTTGTGTGACTAGATGTATGAACTTAAATGAGGCATAATAAGTGGGTAGCGGGATCGTCCGGGTAGCGGGATCCTCCGAAAGGGTTACCGCTGCCCTGGAACATAAAGGGAGGAACACGGATGGGTTTTAGTCAGTAAGAGTCTGACATTTGACGATTTCCCAAAAAAAAAGGCATAATAAGTAGGTAAGGATCGTAGTAAGTGGCATTCTGTAGTTTTCGCCCATGAGATGAAGGCGTGTGTTTATGTCTGTGTTCTTCTTGATACTTCTCCATTCACACAGCTAGTCGTGAGTCAATATGATGATGACACGTAACATCTTTTTCTTTCTCATGTAACGAAATGTGTCTAAACGTGACGCGTCCTTGAAATTTCACTCTCAACTCTCGTGCAATTATCAAATCGCCGCTAAGGAGTTTCACTTCAATAAATCTATTCCAGTCTTTATACTAGTATTGCTATCCAACACATTTCTCTACATCTTTGTATTCCCCTACCATCATTCAATGGCAGGGGATGACGACAATGTCATTGTCATCGGCAAGAAAGTGAATGTCAACTACGGAGTGTCACGTGGTGCTTGCGTATTGCACACTTGTACCTACAGGTACTTTAAAGGTTAGAGGTATGACATTTTTAGCTCCATAAAACGACCCCGGTGGTCACCATTAGCACATGGAAGGGACACCGTTGCCTCTCAAGATCTATCTGTGTTCTGTGCAGCGCCTGTTAGGGCACATCTCTGGGGAGGGAGACTGTAAAGGGGTCCCTGAAATATAAGTGTGCGTACACGAGCGACAAGCTTCGACGACAGAGGCAAATGCAGCCGCCGATAATAATTATACGGTTCGTGTAATTGAGCACCGTACTCAAACACACGAGCGACACGTTGTCGGCGCCAGCCGCCAGCAGCAATTGCCTTTGTCGTTGATGCATGTCACTGTCTGTCGCATAATTAGGACAAGAATAACCATTTAATATGCATTTTAGGTTGAGATTTGCTTGAGATTTTAAGTTGAGGGGCTTGTAGATAAGTAATAACAGACGCATCGGGCGATCGATCAGGTTAAGCTACACTTGCCGCGGTCGGTCCGTGGGTGGGTGACCTTCTTTACATACCAAGACCCCTTCGTGCCTGGGAAAGCACGTTAAGCCGTTGGTCCTGGTTGTCATTCGTGGATCTTTGACAGTCGTTACGGGTCGCCAGAAACCCGAAAGCCTGACAATCAGTCTTACCAAGGGGGGATTTGTATTACCCAGTATCTGGGTTATGGAGATCAGATAGGCAGTCGCTCCATGTCAAATACTGGTACTTAGCTGCATCCAGTTAGACTGGAAGCCGACCCCAACATAGTTGGGAAAAGGCTAGGCAGAAGATTTGCTTGGAATCAAACGGTTTTAAACAAATATTTTTGACTTAGCATCCCAAACATTACGGACTGGTTTCACGACCAAATTCAATCAAACCAATATTCTAAATAAAACAATGCCCATGAACTTCGCGAGGAATCCGTCGCTTCCACAAATATTTGTGTTTCATTCAGCACATACCTACATCGTATAAGTCATCAGTAAAACTCAGTTGTCGGGAAAAACCGTCGATATCCAATCACGAACCGGTTAAGGACGAAATGTGAGTACAAATAAATGTAATTATATTTTGGATGGTGTAAGTTAGGAAAGAAGGCGGTTGAAATACAAGGTGGAAGGGATGACGATTTTTCACTAGTGAAAGGTAAGAATCATCTGAACTACAGGGTGACATCTATTGAAGGTTGAGGAAGACCGTGAGACATAGTTGTAAAATGGTTTATTTCAACCCAAACAACACAGGAGAACAATATCTTATTATTAAACTTTCAAACACGCACCATATCACCAGAAGTTGGGTAGAGAGAGAGAAAGAGAGCACAGACAACAGACAAGCTAATGTCAAACGACCATAGACAATAAATATTTTTCAATTTTCTTGTGTTGTCATCAACAACATCTCTCATTGCGCAACCCGTTACCATGGATTCAACACGTGATTCTGGACCACGTTGAAATTTTTCGTCAGTTATCTATGTAATAAGAAATTAGCTGTTCCATACATTTTGACCGCGTAGATATTACAGTTTTCTAAGAAAGTTAATTCTTGACTAACAAATTGTTCAAACCATTAGTAATTTAAACAATTTGTTAGCACGATTCGTTTATCTACAGGATGGCAGGGACATCGACGCGCAACCTGTAACCATGAATTAAGCACATCCCTAATGTAGAAATTTTCTGTCGGTTAACAAAAAAAATCTGCTGTTTCATAGGAAGATGCAATATCGACGCGGTCAAAATGTATAGAACAGCTAACTTTTTTTTTAATAACCGAAGAACTCTATCGACGTGAGGGTGTTTAGATTCATTTGCTGAATCCATGGTAACAGGTTGCGCGGCGATGTCCCTGCCACCCTGTATATCTTCTATACTAATAATAAAGCTGAAGAGTTTGTTTGTTTGAACGCGCTTATCTGGAACTACCAGTCGGATTTGCAAAATTATTTTTGCGTTTGATAGCCTAATTCTTGAGGAATACTATAAGATCACGCTACGATTCTTAGGAGCCGAGCTAAAAGAAAAAAAGTAAAAAGTATACTAAGCGAAACGAAGTAATAGCGCGGGCAGGCGATGCGATTCGACGCGACGGGGTTGGAAACAAGAATTTTCAAGTACTGCACTCTTTTCACATCGAAACCTGCGCAACTTTTCTAAACCGCTTCCCCTTGACACTTACACTGCCGGTCAGCCAAAATGACCAAATATGAATGTCAGATTATTATGACGGTGTCTACCCCACGACGTGCGTCATCATCGACGCTACAGAAATAGACATTGTGCTTATGTCACCCCATCAATATCGTGTTTTGTTTATATTCTTGTTTACGAGGACTTTGCTTCGTTATGGAGGATTTCTGGGTTTAGTGGTGAATGGGTTAATTTTAACTGACTTAAAAAAATGAGGTGGTTCTCAATTTGTCTGTACCTATACAAAACATAATTATATTTATGTTTTTTTTATGCCCCTATCCCGACCTTTCTTTATGAACCGATTTTAATAATTATTTTTCATTTGGTAGAAGAAGCTTGCGTGGTGGTTCCATACAAATTTTATCAACTTTGGTTGGGTAGGTAGTTTTTTAGTTATCTCAGTAATACGTATTTTATACACTTGGTGTACGTTGATGATGTTATAAAACTTCCTGTCACTGTTGTTTACGAATTGCTGTGGGTACCTACCACAACTTAAATTTATTTTTTCTGTACATACGTACCAATTTTTTATTTACATGTTATAACGTCAACAAAGCCTCAATTTATCATCTGCAGTTAAGTGCAAGTTACAGTTAACTACCCAAAAAAATGTAAATCATAATCAATCATAAGTTTCGTAAAATAATATTATGAAGTTTTCATTTTCTAAAGCAACTGAAAAACAGCGTTAACTTGAACTCGGCGAGTTAGGCTCATAATCCACGTTAATACATCAGTAAAGTAGGCATAATTTATAGGATTTTGATGCCAATATTAGTTAAGTGAAGTCAAGAAAATTCATGTTTTTATCTTAACTGATACTAGAGTTCAATCTGCCATGTTATACCCATTCCATAAAACTGTCAAAGAATGACAGTTATGATTTGAATATAGATTCCGCGCAAACTAAGTCTACGCACTGTCAAAATCGGAAATAATCGTTTGCCACCATCTTGGCGTTTATATCAAGTGTCAAGAGAGTGTGCTGTGTTCCGTGTTTTCCAAAGTAAATATTCGCCATCATTATGCCAAATGTGATTACAAGTGCTGGCAGGGATATAGTCTTGAAGTTTCCAACACGCGCGCAGACTTAGCTTGCGCGCACTCTAGTTATCAATTTTATTTAAAAAAAAATCCTAACCATACCTTCATCATCATCATTACAGCCGAAGGACGTCCACTGCTGGACATAGGCCTCCCCCAAGCACCGCCACTTCGACCGGCTCTGTGGTTCCTGCATCCATCGGATTCCTGCGGCCTTCACAAGGCCACAGGATCGGTCCACCTTGTGGGAGGCCTTTCAACGCTACGACTTCCAGTACGCGGTCGCCACGAACCTGTCAGCCATACCATACGTACATATCATAAATTTTTCTCTCTTTACTAATCATTTATTCTACTACAGAGTCCCCGCTAACAAAACTAATTTATCTTAATCCCTGCATATTCATAGTGATTCGCATTTTCCGTACATTTATCTTGCTAATTACTTCCGATGGAAATATATAGTCTAGCTAGTGAAAGACAATTATATTAAACTTAAGTAAAAGGAGGTAGATAGGTTACCTACCCAACACTTTCGATCTTCAGAAACGGCAGAATGTCATACTACACACATCAACACAATCTAGGAATATTTTAGTTATTCATGTATTAACAAGAAACTACTTAGAAAATCGTATAATATACTTATAACCAAAAACAGAAGTACGTTTTTATGTAGACTGTTAACTTTTTTTCTTATTTCTACTATAAAAGCCATCCTATCTGCGGGAGCTGTTTTCCTACGCCCGTCCCTCAGATGCACCTTGCAGGTCGCATCTTAAAAACCTTCTCAAGTCCCCTCCCCACTCCACCGACTTCTACTCCTACTCCTTCACAGTGCACGCGGTGCGATTGTGGAATTCACTACCGCCTGACATTAGGGACTGCCAAACTATTGCGGTTTTTAAAAGAAGAGTGAAAGAACACATCTGTCCACTTCATCATAGTTGTGTATGTATTTATTATTTTGAGTATGATATAATTATTATCATTCTTGTAATATTTATTTTAGAAGTATTTATGTATGTTTATTTGTATGTATGTTAATATATTCTCGTAATTCTTGTTTAGTTTTTAAGTGAATTGTTTTTTTTGATTCTATGTATTATTTTTTGTCTCCTTTGCTCTATCACACGCTGTCTACATCTCTGTATCTATTGTCCTATCTCAGGTATGCTGGAAGAGATTTCTTATGAAATAAGCATCACCTCTGTACCTATTTTTTCTGTTCTGTTTTCATTGTCTGTTTATATATGTGTGTACATAAATGGTAAAATAAATAAATAAATAAATAAATAAATAATAAAAGCCATGTTTTTATGTTACGTATTTTCCGTACATTTATCTTGCTAATTACTTCCGATGGAAATATATAGTCTAGCTAGTGAAAGACAATTATATTAAACTTAAGTAAAAGGAGGTAGATAAGTTACCTACCCAACACTTTCGATCTTCAGAAACGGCAGAATGTCATACTACACACATCAACACAATCTAGGAAAATTTTTGTTATTCATGTATTAACAAGAAACTACTTAGAAAAACTTATAATATACTTATAACCAAAAATAGAAGTACGTTTTTATGCACACTGTTAACTTTTTTTCTTAATTCTGTTGTTATTTTTTGTTAGATTTTTATTTACTTTCCTATTACAGTATAAAATACTGCGCATTTTGATACAAGTAAGTTATGAGATTTTCTAAGGTTTTTTACAATACATGAAAAACTAAAATATTTTGTTGATGTGTGTATTAGATGACACGTGTATATAGGAAGGTATATCGTAATCATCAAGAGCGAAAAAGTGGCAAGACGATACGTAACTAGGCTGATTGACCAAGTTTTGACGTGCTACTTCCAGACCGCGTATAACCATAACCTATCTACCTCTTTTTACTCATAATATTATTACTCAAAGACATACAAAACTATAAAACTGTTAGACTAAGTTAGAATGAGAAAACTTAGTGTAATCCGCGGCAGTTAAACTTTTGTTGCGTGGGAAGATGGCTACAAAGGTTCGATTTGGTTGACTGATTTGCCGGTGAGCAGTTGTTTGAGAAAACTATAGGTGCTCCCACACAGCAGTTATATAACGGTATAAAACATTGTGTAGCATGACAACATTTTATAACAGTGTGTAACATTTTGCTACAACATCGCTGGTTCAACTCGTTGTATAACATCGTATAAAATCCACCACCAGTGACCATCAGTTTGGGTCTGCCTTTCTAGGAAACTGGTAGTGGGTCTAAATGGAGGAAGTGCTAATTGGTTCGGCTATTATTTTTTGTTTTAAAAAAGAAAAGAAAAGGCGGTCTTGCTGGATGCCTCGAACTCTGAAAGCGAGAGAATAAAGACATTTTGTTACATGAAGTTGTATAGACTACGTTACTATATTATACACTACTCTACTACCAATTTATAACTTTTGTTACAAATTGTTAAAAAAAAGTTAGACAGCAAATTAATGTTATGCAACATTCTCTAACGTTATATAACTACTGTGTGCTGTGTGCATATTACTTACATTTCGTCAGTGTTCGAGTATTCTTTCTTCTAATTCTTGACTTCTGTAATATCTTAAACTCACTGACAGACAAGTTTACAATTTTACAGCTTAAGCCGGCTAGGTCTAGCTAGAAGAAAGACATTTTGCACTAGAGTTCCTTATACAAGGTGGCAGGGACATATACAAACCAGAAACTGTAACCATTTACGATCAAACGCAGGGTTCTGAATCATGTACTGAATTCATGGTAAAAGATTTAAAATTTCGTCGTCTCTCGAAAAAAAAATCTGCTGTTTCATAGAAAAGTGCAATATCTACGCTGTCAAAACGTATGGAAGAGCAAATTTTTTTTTAATATTGAAATTTTAACCCAGGGAGGTTTAGATTCATGTACTGAATTCATGGTAACAGGTTGCACGTCGATATTCCTGCCACCCTGTACTATGACAGTTGTATTATGTTATACAAACCATATTGAAATGAACTTAGTATAGCCTGTAGGAGTTTAGGTATAGTGAAGTATTATATTATACAAATCATTTTTTTTTTAGATAAACTAATGGGCTGATTTTTCAACCATCTGATAACTTTATTCGAGGAATAATTTTGAAATGTTGACAGTTATTTCATACAAAAACTGTCAAACGTCAAATTTATTCCTTGAATAAAAGTTATCAGATGGTTGGTTTTACCAATGTTAAACAAACCTTAACACCACAACAAATCCATCAGATATGAACTCATCGGAGATATGAATCCGTCGTTCCGTGTAAAAATCCTACAATTCATCCGCAGTGGCTGAGCGATCGACTGCTGCGCTGCGTGTCACGGGTTTGATTCCGGCACGGAACAAATATTTGTATTGCCTACAGGTAGTTGTTCCGGGACTGGTTGTTTGTGTATGTGAGTTTAAACGCATCCACGATACAGGAGTAATTCCTAGTGTGGGGCAACGTTTTTAAAAAAAAACAAAACAAACAACCAACACATTATTAAGAGCGTATCCAGGTAAGCTGTACCGGAAAAATATTGGTTAAATATCCGTGGGCGGTGGAAAACACTTCGACTGGATTATAAAGGAGCTCGTCAAGTAGGAACTACCTTTACTTATAGTTTCGTACAAAAGTGTTCGTATGAGCTAACAAAAAGAAGCAATTGGTCCTATATGTAGGATAATCAGCCTTTATTGCCCCACTGCTGGGACACAGGCCTGCTTTCGGTAAGAGGGAGTGAACCGTAATTCACCAGGCGGGTTGGTGGAAATCACATGTTTTAGAATTTTTGGTTCTAGGACATGCCGCAGAGAATTTACTTTGGAAGGTGCGTACAATTCATATTAATCTTAAAAAATATATAATAAAGGGACCGTGTGAAGAATACAACAATCCGTTCCATCACTAGAATAACTGATGTCACTCGGAAAGCTGCCACGCTTAAATGGAATTGGGCTGAACACATCTGCCGCATGTCAGACGATCAATGGGCCAAACATACGACCTAGTGGGTCCCGCTCAATGGCAAACGACATCGCGACAGGCCCAGACGGAGACGGCGGGATAAGCTGGAGTCCTTTCATAAAGATTGGTCCTTGGCAGCTCTGGACAGAGAGAGGTGGAAGGAGAGTAGGGAGGCCTTTGCCCAGCAGTGGGACTTTAACGGCTAATAAAAAATAAAGAAATCTCAATATTATGGCATGATATAAATACTGGCCACTCCCAAAATAATGTTTATTTGAATTTATTGTTACCTTTGTAACACAAACGCTGGCTAAAAAAATATGTAAGGAAAAGTTATCAAATTGGAATAAAACCTTCACTCCCACGCATCATTTGCAGACAATAAGGACATTATTGAGCCCAGGCAGATGAAGCCTCTTTGATTTTCACATCCTTGACATTTCTGTCCTATTCAATATCGTATCCTATGGCTGTTATTGAGACAAGCTACTAATGATATTCAATTTCATGTATATTTGATATATAATATTCAATGAAGGTGTTAAAGATCAAGCAGAATTAAGTTCTTTCTTTGGAAATTGAAATGTTTTTAAAATTAATGGAAACATACATAAATTCACGCCTTCTTCCCATGGGGGTAGGGAGATGCTACAGAACTCCACCTGCTAGGATCCTAAGATACCTACTTAATTCGATAACATTCATACATATTGACTCTGGTCATACACGCACACCCGTTGCTAGTACCGGACACCAATACCCTAATTGCGTAACACACTGTCAATCACAATCTGAATCATTTTGAAGGATATGTTTCATACAAGTATGTTCGAACAACAACGTAAATAACTCAATGAATGTTGTTGAACTGTCATAATAAAAGCCATTGCTACTGTTAGTGTGTTGCTAGTACCACGCACCTATCCAGGACGTCGAAATATCCAGAGGAATAGCGAGCCTATAAGGATCGAGCGAGGCATAGTCCAGGGCGACAGTTTGAGGCCGCTTTAGTTCTGCTTAGCGTTGAATCCTATAAGCACGCCGCTGGAAGATTCAGATCTAGGCTATTAGACTGAGGAGAGGTGGTCAGGTTATATCTCACTTCCTCTACATGGATGACCTAAAACTCTTTGCCCCCAACAATTTGCAACTGATGGAGCTACAAAAAATTACTGAAACTTTCAGTAGCGCCATCAGGATGGAATTTGGTGTGGACAAATGTGCGGTCATGCATATAAAGCGAGGGGAGATTATGGAATCTGTGAGAACCCAACTCTCGGATTCCACAAACCTTAGAGCCCTCTCCGTATCCGAAACCTACAAGTATTAGGATATGTCGGAAGCGTTGGGCATCAATGTTACTGACATGAAGCAATCGTTGAAGGAGCGCTTCTTTGGCCGCCTAAAAAAAGTATTTAATAGACTTTTATCAGGCGGAAACAAAGGTGCGCGCCTTCAACGGTTGGGTCATGCCAGTTTTGATGTACTCTTTCGGCATACTCAAATGGACGCCCTGGATACGAGGGTCCGTACACTGCTGACTGCAAATCGAATGCATCACCCACGGTCATCGGTAATGAGGCTGTATATCCCGCGAAAGTGTGGAGGTCGAGGCTTTTTAAACGCTAAGAACCTCCACAATCGCGAGATATGCAGTCTCAGGGAATATTTCCTAGAAACCGACGTGGGAATGCATCGAGATGTAGTCGCGGTGGACAAGGGCCTCACCCCGCTCTCCTAGGGGAAAGAGAACTGGCGCAAGCCAGTAGTGCTTGACACTAATGAACGCATGGAGGTATGGCAGAGTAAGGAGCTTCACGGACGCTTCTTCCGGGCCCTACATGGGCCCGATGTAGATCTACGGGCTCACGAGGTTGTCGACATGTGGGATGTGGACTCGGCGATCATTGTGCCGATAGTCGTGACAGCCAATGGCTTAATAGCCAAGAGCCTCGACCAAAACCTGAGGAGGCTTTCGTTGGGCAACTGGATCAAGGGCTTGATTCAGAAAGCGGTACTTCTAGACACGGCTCGCATTGTCAGGAGATTCCTCTCCCTGGAGCCCTGACCACCGGTAGCTTGGACCCTGTTCCCGATACCGGTGGGCTACTATTTTTTATATTTTTAAATGTTTTTATACTTTTTATATTCCAATATTTAAAAATATAATTTATATGTTAAATAATGTTAATTTAATGTTATTTCTTTATTTTAATGTTTTACATTGAAATAAAGGAGATAATAAAATATGTACAGGGATATAAAAAGAAGCGGAAATAATCAAAGGGCATCAAAAAATTCATCCGCATCACTGTCAATAGGAAACGTGCCGAACAGGCTGGCAGCGTTGTGACGTTGTATGGCAATGCAGATTTTTAGGAAAAAAAATAGGCCAGCCTTCTGGTCACGTGAAGAGTCGACCAGAGATAGCTAAATAAACAAAATATTACATAAATGCAGCATGATGAAAAAAATGAAATGAAAAGCTAAAATCATATAATAGGGTACTTGCCTGGGTAAAATAAATGACAACGATAAAGCGCGTCAAAATTTGGGAGTGGGGGGTTGTGAAGTCACTTGCTTGCAAAATTGTCGCAAGCAAGTGACGTCACGCGGAACTTTAACAGGCGATATCTTCATCATTTTTTATATACAAAAGAAAAAATACGGATGCAAGATTTTTTTAGGAAAATAGCCTATTGTGTCAGTTAATTTCTAAAATAAATTATTAGCTATAAAATGACTCTGGCTTCACAAATATTATTAAAGAAATATACCCTTGTGTACTCGTAATACGAGTGTATTCAGTTCCACCGACCCGAACGTTGTTATTACTCACAAAATAAACAATGGCCAGAATAATAATACCTACCAACTAATAATTAATAACAGTTCGTTCAGCCAAATATCAAATATTTTGGTGAGTAATTAATATTCAATATCATGAATTTAATGAGTATGACCTTTACAGTACCGCTTTGTAAACTATCATGTTATCAACGATGATTCTTTCAGCCATTTCGCCTATCGGTGATACAATTATTGCGATTGTAAAAGATATGCAAATGTTCTCCCATCACCAACTACGATCCTAAATGCAGAACACACTTTCAAGTACTATCCGAGGGTCTTGATGGAAATTCCTAATCCATTGCTTTATATGTTTGAAAAATTCGTCTGCTCAACAACGTAAATAGCAATGAACGTGGCTAAACTGCCAAATGAAAGGCATTGCGATCGGTTCACGTTTTATGAGTGCTACGCAATTACCCCACTGTTTGTCAAGTGGGGTTGTTATGACATTATGTACTCTTTCTCGTCAGAAAGAGTTGAAATCAGCTATATTAAATAACTGGCTATTGTTAGAAAAACTCGGCAACGATATCAATAGAGGCAGTCATTGTGGGTGTTAAAGGGATCATCCCGGGAAATATTACTAACAAATCCTGCGGGATAATTGAAAAGAAACAAAAGTATTTATTGTGACTCGTACAGGAAGATCTGAGACTAAACTAAACACAATCATAAATTTAAAAAAATGCAATTTTACAACACTTAGTGTTTTATGAAATTGCAATTTGTTTATTTAGTTTAATAGCAATGGCTTTCATTTTGACAGTTCAACAACATTCATTGCGTTATTTACACTGTTGAGGAGACAATTTTCTGACATATGAAGCAATGGATTAGCAATATTCTTCAAAATTATTCAAATTATGATTGATAGTGTGATACGCAATTAAATGATAAATGATTTTATTTATGTTAGTAGGTTTGTACAAACTCTTTTACACGTCAAACATATTTTTTTTAAAACTTAATGAGTTCGTTGTTTCCTATCTGACTATTCTGAGAAGAAAGGTCGAAACATATTCAGAGGTCCCAGTTCATTTTAAAGTCCAGATATAGTCTTGGTCAGATCATGTGAACACCACGTAAATTGATTTCTGAAATGGTCTTTTGAGCAAAGAACCACACAGACTGAGTGGGCCTGTTGCTAACCACAATTGTTTTGTATGAGTTAGGAAGGCATGGATGTCTGTGAAATCACGGGTAATTTTCAGTTGTCTGCAATGCTTCCGCAATCTATTATGTGTTGCAAGTTTGTTTTCAAGGTTCACAACACATTGGCAATCCCTTAAAATCCAAGTGCCAGTTACCATTTTTTCTACGATCTATCTATCACGCCCTATTTGACCAGTAATTTAAAAAAAAAAAAATTGTCGTTGCTCTAGTAGTCGTAAGTGCTACTGCTGAGCATGAGGACCTGAAGTCCATTTCCGGGTCGGGCAAAGTGTTATTGAGTTTTACCATCTGGAATTTCCAAGTAGCATCCCGAACTCTGGATTTGCGTCCGGTTGATGGCTATGGGCTTGTTCCCTCTTACATGGGACTTAAACATAACTGGTGAAAATTGTGCCTGTCACCTCACACCTCTGTCCACCTTCGAGGAATTTAGAGGAGATGTAACGTGTATGTAAAACACAATAAATACTTCATGAACCTATTTCTTAAAAAAGTGTAAACAACTCGTAAAAGAACTTAGTTAGGTGCTAAAATAAATATTAAGGACCGGTCCGTAATATTTCTTGCAGTAAGAATGCTATATAAGTTACTTCCAGGGTACATAGAAAACTTTATTACTTTATCCACCCACAATGTTTGTTTCAATACCGACGTAAAAGGTACGTTATTGCAGGAACTGTTACGGACAATGAAACTACAATTTTCTAATACGTCATTTGTTTTCACTACCCACACTACTTCCACGTATTGAATGTACTCGTAAGTCTTTATGACATATTTGACGTTATACCTACAAAGAAACCCTTAAAACAGTTTAAAAAAATTATATCTAGTCAGATTTAATAAAATTTACGAACTAAACACATATTCCCAAATTTTTGTTCACGATTTCACTCAAGCGCGATGCCCAAAAACTTTGGGGAAAAAGTTAAGGTTCGAATTCATGACGTGAACAGCTACAGCTGGTCGTGAAAAGCCCTTTTTTTTGGGTGGGAAATCATCAAATGACCCACTCTGAGCTGAGCGGAAGGGCGTGTCAGACTTTTACTGACTAAAACCCACCCGTGTTCAGTTGCCTGTGCCAGGGACCACGGTATATCTTTCGAACAACCCGCGGCCCTGGTAGGCATCGGCCCTAGCGGACCCCGTCAGTTCATGCTGACATCTCTTTGAGGCGCGCGTGGAACACAACGCACCGTCGACCCGGGCCTGGTCCTTACCGGGCGGCGAACTGCCTATTGCTCGCCGCCCGCGTCGTGAAAAGCCTGACACTGAAAAAAGAAGTTGATAAAATTCACGTTTGTAACCGAAAAAAACAATGTGTCAAACGCATGGATGTGTCATATAATTATTCCTTACCTTCCTTAGTCATCAAAGGAACCTAGGTATAGTAAGGAAACTGGCATATTATTATATACTAAATCCAAAACTTTGAAGACATGTGACATTCACCAATCCGCGTTGGACCAGCGTAATGCAATACGGCACGATCCCTCTCACAAAGAAGAAGCCTGTGTCCCAGCAGTGGGAACGTTATAGGCTGAAAAGATATCCATGACGAAAAGGACAATTTGCAAGAAATATCTTACCTTAATAAAACATTTAATTATTCGTTCAACAATGTTAATTAACTTCTGTATCGGCTGTTGTTAAGAGCGCGAATAATTTTGTAATTAAGCCAATGAAGCATTTCAAGTAGATTCTCTTTATTTTTCTTTTCACTGTAGACACAGTATATACATATTATTATTATACTGTGCTGTAGATATTGAGGGCCACATTGTTAGGGTTCCTTTCGTCCAAAACGGAAATTTGACAATTTTTTTAACCTATGAAGGTTCACTCGTGTGTTTGTCTGTCCATCCGCCTGTCACTGCCATTTTGCACCGAATTTAATGTACCTACTTAGTTGAAATTTGACACACATGAATTACTGAGACCCGTATGAGAGAATACGATTTTCAACTACAATGGTAAGTATGTTCTTAACAAAAAATCATCCCACCTACGGAACCCTTCATTGTGCGTGGCTACGCGCACTTAGCCAGTTTTTTAATTAAGAATCTAATTTAAAAATTGTAATGTGAATGTTTTAGAAGAGATTTTTCATATTTATGCAACATACACAAACCCAGACTCTGGGGCTGGCTAAGTAATAACAGCCGCACGGGTCGATCGATCAGGTTAAGCTACGCTTGCTGCGGTTGGTCCGTGGATGGGTGACCATTTTCACATACCAACCAACCCCTCCGTGCCTCGGAAAGCACGTAAAGCCGTTGGTCCCGGCTGTCATTCGTGGATCTTTGACAGTCGTTACAGGTCGTCAGTAGCCCGAAAGTCTGACAACCAGTCTTACCAAGGGGTATCGTAATAACCCAGTAACTGGGTTGTAGAGGTCAGATAAGCAGTCTCTCCATGTAAAATACTGGTATTCAGCTCAGCGGCGTGCACGGAGCTTATAGACAGGGTAGGCAGAACATTTTAAAAGCCAAAAATACTTACTGCATGTTGGTTTTGGTTCGTCGTCTTGTCGATTAAATAATGATGTAATTAATGTCGATTTGTATCTGAGAATTTAAACGCGTCTCAATACAATTTTTTCCAAAGGTGTGATATTTAAGGGAAGCTTCTAGGTGTTTTTCAGATTGGTCATGTTTTTAGCTGCAGTAGGAAAGTTATGAATATCGATGTAACCGGTATCGTTCCAGATCGTTTTATTGTTTGAAAATAGTAGACAAGGGAAACAGAACAACCTATTGCTGTGTATGCAACCTGTGAGCAATAATATGAATCATATTGTTTTGTATTTAATTTACGATTGACTTTACCTTTAGTTTGTACTAATTGCAAATCCGGTGTACAACGACCTTTTACAATCACTTCTTTTTTATCACCGAATGATAGTTTTGAAAACGCATCAATTTTTATTTTCTCTATACACACACCACCTGAACAGCTTTCACAGTGAATATTGTCCATTTTTCACACTATTATCGACGTTAAACTCTTAAATACCAAATAATATGGCTCACAAAAAAAAAACAAAACGAATCAATCAAACAATATGGCGATTAAGTCACAAACTCAGAGCGCACGCCCATTCAATCCGCATGACCACGAGAGCACACATATAAACATTTAGACCCGAATAGTTTACGTCTTTCCCGAGGCACTCAGCGTAAGCGGCGCTAGTGCCGCGCAATGCCACAATACTGAACGAGCTTGCTTGGAGCGACTGTTTATGATTTTTTTGTTTAATTTTAGTAAGTAGGTACTCGTCGTACTCGTAGATAAAATAATAATAGACATCAGAACAAGATTATACTGAGTTACGTAGGGTAGGCAGTGTCTTTCTGTCTTTATGAAACGCACGCCACTGATTCAGCTGCATCCGTTTGGACTAGAGGCTGACCCCAACATGGTTAGGAAAAGGCTATGCAGATGATGACACAAACCCAGACTCCGGACTGCTCCTGAAAAATTCCAGATGGAAAACCCATATGACATCAGCCCGTCCTGGGATCGATCGAACCCAGTACCTCATGCTCAGCAGTAAGGGCCTTATCATACTAGCGGATTGCGAGCGTCCTCAAAGCGGAGCGGGCGCGCAACGAATACGTTCCGGACGCGCAACGAGATCGCCGCGAATAGCAGCGCGGACACCATTTTGTACTGTCTCGTACAAACGTCAGCCCGTCCGCCTCGCCTCACTTCAGTCCGTAACGAGACACGAATGTGAAAGGACGTATGTATCATCATGGCATCATTGGGAGCTTCGGATGTTGATTGTTTTGGATTATTTTTTATTCGTTTGCAAAACAACACAAAGTAGTCGCTCTCTTCCATTCGATTGATTAATAATGGATCTTCCCAAATTCATCGATGCTTTCGTTTTCGTCTCCGGCGTCTTCGAAGTAACAAAGCAAACGGCAGTGTCTCCTCGTCGGAATCCATTTTGTTACTGAGTCTATTGTACGTCGTTAACTTGTTACAAACACGCGACGAAAACGTTGCGAATTTGCCACGCGTCTACGATGTCTTCTCTGTGCAGCCGCGGCGTGTTCGCGACGCATTCGCTGCGCGCCCGCCCGGCCCCGCAGCCGCTCGCAATTCGCTAGTGTGATAAGGCCCTAACTCTTGAGACTGAGACCACTAGATCAACGAGGCAGTCCGAGGCTTGAGAGGAATAAAATTTTAAGAAAAAATTATAAAACTGCATGAACCGATAAATTAACATGATAATTCGCCATTTCTAATCTTATTAACCGCAATTGCTCATAAAACAACGCTAAAGCAGCATTACAACGATACCGGTAAAACGGGGTGAATAGGGATGCAGGGGTGAATCGAGACGAAACTTTAAAATGGATTAGAACTTTAAAATAATATAGTTTGTTGCTGATAAGGACACTTAATCTTTAATAAAAAACAGTAAACACATTACAGTCTTTTCTGGCGACAAACTATATTATTTCAACGTTAAAATCCATTGTAAAGTGTCGTCCCAATTTACCCCTGCATCTCGATTCACCCCGTTTTACGGTACTTATTATAGTATTATCAGCCTATAGTGTTCCCACTGCTGGTACACAGGCCTCCTCTCTGTGAGAGGGAATGGGCCATAACCCACCACGCGGGCCCAGTGCGGGTTGGTGTATGTCACATGTTTGTGGCAGATTTTTTTGATTCTAGGACATGCCGGTTTCCTCAAGATATTTTTCTTCACCGTTTTGTGAGCAGTGGTGATGAAATAATAAATACACAAAGTAAAGTGCCTGCCTCGGTTCGAGCTCACGACCTAGAACTTGTAAGTTGGACCCTAACCGCGGGGCCACCATTGCTCTCAAGTCATCTGCCTTGCCTTTTCCAACTATGTTGGGGTCGGCATCCAGTCTAACCGGATACAGCTGAATACCAGTATTTTACATGGAGCTACTGCCTATCTGACCTCCAGAACCCAGTTACTGGGTAATACGATACCCCACCACTGCGCACCCACACATAGAAATAATAATACCCTTCATCCATTGCCTTATTTAATTGAAGTGAGAAGATTATTTCACGGGTTGATTCTCCCAGGTGGCTGAGTTCCCAGGAATACTAATAGTGTTACCGAAATCAATTATTAATACCTTCCAGGAATTATACACTTTGAAACAGGAGATTAAATAGTTCTGGTGGTCCGAAGTACAGACGGACTGTTCTCAATAAAATATTTGGTAACAATTTAATGACCTGTAATTGGATTTTGAGAATGGGCTTCTGAAAGTGAAAATACAATTATCATTTACTAGCTATATCAGTCGTCGTATCATAAGTCGGAAAACAAATTAGATATCATGAGGTTTTTTTTTTGCCAGCAGGTTTATCGTATTACCCAGTAACTGGGTTGTGGAGGTCTGATAGGCAGTAGCTCCATGTAAAATACTGGTATTCAGCTGTATCCGGCTAGACTGGAAGCTGACCCCAACATAACTGGGAAAAGGCTATGCAGATGATGTTTATTTTTGTACGGAATCCTAATTATTTTTTCTAAAATAAAAGTAAGCCTATGTGTCTTCTTTAACATCAGCTAACTGCCAGTGAGCTACGAACCCAGGCACACGCTTACCTTTGGGTAAATAATTCCATCGCCACTGCTCCCAAAACGGTGAAGGAAAACATCGTGAGGTAACCAGCCGATCGATTCTGTAATAATCACACCGTGAAAAGTTAGGTGCAGTGAGCTTAGAGTGAGCTGTCAATAGTTTCAATCCCTAGCATTAGTCGTAATGACAGCTCACTCCACGCTCACTTCACTTAAGTTTTCACGGTGAGATGGTTACAGAATCGCACTGCAGCATGCCCTAGCACTATAAATTCAAAGACATGCAATATCTACCAACCCGCACTGGGCCGCGTGGTGTATTACAGCCCATTCCCTCATGAAGAAAGGAGGCCTGTGGCCCAGCAGTGGGAACGTTATAGGCTGATTATGCAACGCTATGATACAGTCATATTCTGGGTGTATTATTTTTTATTTGCATTTTCGTTCAGGAAATGGAAATTATTCTAAGGAGCTCTTTCAATAGAATTTCAATCTACGTGAGGTTAATGAACTACACACCCTTTAAGTAGTTAGCCATATTTGTGAATAACTAATACCTACCTAAGTTAAACAATTTGAACAACAATTTAACTTCTTGTAACTATCCAGGGCGCTAATTGGCTAGGTAATTTAGTAGATCCGAATCAACGACTTTACCTAAACTCAAGGAAGCTTAAGAGTCAGCGCAGACCGACGAAGTGGTGAACGTCAGTTGTTCGTGTGGAAGTCGTAAAACATCACAACATACTACAATAACAGCCACGTTTTTATAATACTTTCCTTTACTTTTGGTCTGAGCACCCAAAATATGAATAGAATCAGGGAGTCTACTCCAAAGTAGTATCGGCCGAATATTCAGCCGTTTCTTGCTACAAAGTTACTATTTGGTTCGGTCGGTTCCGATCCTACACACCTACACTCTTTCGAATATTGTCTATGGTCCCGACCCAACTGAGCCGATCCGAACTTTTTTCGCATTTTTCAATAATATTCGGTTCGGCCATCGGTTCGATCCGAACATTCGCACTTTGCACTTCGGAGTAGGCCCCCTGGACTGACAAGCGTTGCGTCGTCTTCGCTTCAACGGATCGACGTACGAGAGACGAAGCGGGGGGAGAGTGATGCGCTGCGCTGCTGTCGGAGCTTCGGTGCGACGTCGGCGGTAGCGCAATAGAATCAACAATAGAAAACGTTTGTTCGATCCATTGTGGAGACTGACTTCTATTTTAAACTTTAACAGAACGTTAGACTAATAATTAGAGCGGTCCCCCGACGGGACAACATTTAATCAAAAAATTTCATACGTACTTACGTAGGGTCAATTTCAAGGTTATTTTTTTCTTTATATTATTTGGTGACGGGGGTTTTTAAATTAATTAAAAAAAAAAACCAGTAGACAAATTTTTCGATCATGAAGCAATGGATTAATATCCTTCGAAATCATTCAATTCTGTGATTAAAAGTGTGGCTCTTCGCTGTCAGTCCGTCGGTCTGCGCTGACCGTAACACTATAGGTAGCAACAGAGGCGTAGCTACCGCCGTATCAGCTGTATCGATGTGTGTAAGCAAATATTCGTAAAATAATATCCAGAACCTAAAATTCTTGTTGATAAATGATATTTATTTCTGTAAATTCATTAACGGCATAGCTACGTAAATGTCTATTAACTGCTCTCAAATTACGATGCTTATTTATTTTTTACATACTTCTTTGACATAATCTTTAACCCGAGCAATACACACTATCAATAAAGTTCACATACAAATTGACGTATTTACATGTACTAGGAGTGAGCTCGTGTTAAATGTCGTCTGTCGTCTCAATGTTAAATGTTTTTGTATTCTGAATAAATATGTACTACTATGTATTAAATGTTACTAAGTTATATAATAGTTGTTCTGTGTTATTGTTATGTATGAGATTTATATAATTAAGGATAGGTAGTATGTTATAGAAGTTCCTTATTAGGTTAATTTAATATTGTAAGTATATAAATATCACACCATCGCATTAGGTTAATCCTGTTATGATAGTTATAAAAGTAATTATAAATAAATAAATAATCTTTCTATTATTTGACATTATGTACAGACAATTCTAGTTTCAACTCTTTATAAGTGGTTGTAATGGCAGTCATGTCACTTGTTTTAATAGGATTTTATATTTAATCTGTCCTTTTGATGGATTCTTCTATATTTTGTAAATGTGAGGACTTTGTAGGCCTTGTAGACTTTAGATCTTTGTTGACAGGCCTACGCTGTCCTCCCATACCTACCGTAATTTGAAAACATTGTAAAAGCCAATTATTTTTACAAGAGTAACCGTGGAGTTTCTTGCCGGCTCTTCTCCATAGGAAACGACCAATTGGAACCGTGCACCTAGCTTCTGACGTTTTATAAGTGCCCATGTTGGTTTATGTGAAATAAAATATTTTGATTTTGAAATTGGTCCAAACATATGCTTAGAAAGGGGGTGACTACCGAGATGACGACTAATAGAGAAGGATGTAAGAAAATAAGAAAACTGTGACTGGGCCGTTGGCCTAGTGGTCGCAAGCGCTACTGCTGAGCATGAGGGCCTAGGTTCGATTCCTGGGTCGGGCAAAGTTTTATTGGGTCTCGGCTTCCAATCTAACCGGATGCGGCTGGATGCCAGTATTTTACATCCGGAGCGACTGCCTATCTGACCGCCACAACCCAGTTACTGTATAATACGATACTCCTTGCTAAGTGTCAAACTTTCGGGCTTCTGACGACTCGTAACAACTGTCAAAGATCTACAAATGACGGCCGGGACCAACGGTTTAACGTGCTTTTTGAAGCACGGAGAGATCTCGGTAAGTAAAGATGGTTCCCCATCCACAGACTAACCGCGGCAAGCTTAGCCTAACTTGAGCGATCGATCTGTGCGGCTGTTATTACTCTACATATGAGTACACCCACCAAAACTATTTGTTAAAGACCCAGATTCAAAGTAACCCAAAACTCTTCGATCAACTAACGAGTAAAAACGACAAAAACAATAACTAACAATTTCTCAGAACACTTTTCCACAAAGGAGGTCAAACGTTAACTAACAGTTACGTCAATCATTCAATGTTGCCAGCGTGACAATATTAATATTCATGGCAAGTCATTCTAATCGCTTTCATCGCCCCTGACATTTCAGTTAATTGGAACAATTAAAATATTTGTTACTACCCACACTTTCGAAGAGATGTCTGGTTTTTAAGGTTCTGTACCCAAAGTATGCCAAAGGGACGGCGAGCAATGGCCAGCTCGCCGCCCGGTAAGGACCAGGCCCAGGTCGACGGCGCGTCGTGTTTCACGCGCGTCTCAAAGAGATGGCAGCACGAACTGACGGGGTCCGCTAGGGCCGATGCCTGCCAGGGCCGCGGGTTGTTCGAATGAGATATCGTGGCCCCTGGCACAGGTAACTGAAGGAACACGGGTGGGTTTTAGTCAGTAAAAGTCTGACACGCCGCTCCGCCCAGAAATCATCATATGACTTTTCCCGAGCGGGAAAAGTCATAATGATGATGATTGATGACGGATGATTTCCCACCCAACAAAAAAAAAAGGTGCCAAAGGGACCCATTACTGAGCTTCCGCTGTCCGTCCGTCCGTTCGTCCATCCATCCGTTGGAGGCAGTGTTCATTATATTAAATAACTTTCGTGTCAATGGACTACTCAGATGTTAAATTGAAAATAAGCTTATTTTCAATAGAATGCTTATTTTTAATGGAAAAATAAACATTTACAACAATTTATTTTTCCATCACTGTTGATGCAGCCACTGTTTTACGACTTAAGAAAATTAAAACTGGTCGCCTGAATTGAAATAAAGATTTTTATTCATGATATTGGTTAAGCCTATAATGTTCCCACTGCTGGGACAGGCCTTCTCTCTATGAGAGGTAATAGGCCGTAATACACCATGAGGGCCCGTTCGGGTTGGCGGGTGTCACAAGTCAACGAATTTTTAGTTCTTGGACATTTCAGATGTCTCCTTCACCGTTTTGAGAGCAGTGGTGATAAAGTAAGTGCCTTTTCGATTTGGACTCGTTCCAAACCGATAGAGGGGAGAAGATAAAGCACAAAGAAAGGTGAAAGAAAATGGAGGAGGCCTTTGCCGTGGGTTTGCAGTGGGTGAATATAAGTTAATAGACAAAAAAAAGTGCCTGCTTGGGTTTGAACCTACGATCCAGGTACAGCTCGTATGTCATGGTCATTACCTATGGGTCATCACTGCTCTGGTATTGGCTAACTTCACAAAAAATTTCAATAAAAAAAAAATCATACAGCCGAATAAGCCAACATAATGAAAAGAAAATATCATCCGGTCATCCTAAAGAAAAACAAAATCTAAGTAATAAATAACGTTTAGTATGCAAAGAATGCATCGCTAAGGTCGTCGTAGGCCGAAGTCTGAGAGTGCTCGAGGGAGGTCACGATCCAAGGCTTTAGCTTAACGAGAGCCTCTTCAGGCCATTATGCTAATATCTTTAAAAAAAAGAACACGAACCACAAATTTTTTGGGACTGCAGTCGAATTTCGAAAAGTGCGGATTGTTTTGTTTGTTGACAAGTTTGTCCTTTTTCAAGGTCTCGTAATCTGAATTCGCGATTTATTTGCCAAAAATCTAAACAAATATGAGTTTATGGAAAAATAACTTTAAAAAAAATAAAGTTCAGTTTACACTACAGTCTTCAAACAATTTTATAACTATTTCAATAGTGCTAGTCACTCTGAAATCAACTTAATTATTATTTTAATAGAGTCGATATTTGTTTAACTTGAAAAATCATCAATTTGAAACATAAGTTTCAATAGACTTTAAGTTGTTTGTTTTTCAGTAAGTACCTACTGGGTGCTTTGAAAACAATTAGGTTAGGAGACTCGCTTAATCGGTCTTGATCGGTCGCTTTTGGTTTTTTCCAGTTAGTATAAATATGTAATGTTGAGCAGTGTGACCCAGTGGGAACTCGTGGCGATTTTCGAGTTGTAGGTCGTGTGTTCGAACTAAGGCAGGCGCTAAACTTTGTGTAAATAATTTCATCACCACTGCTCTCAAAACGGTGAAGGAAAACCACGTGAGGAAAACGACATGTCCTAGAACCAAAAATTGGAAAAGAATTGAATTAGATTGGAATTGCGGGTTGGACACAGAGAGGAGGCCTGTATCCCAGCAGTGGGAACATTATAGGCTGATTAAACAGGACAGGAAGAAAGAAGTAAATAAAATATTAATTACCGCTTGTAACATGTTATAAATTATTGTTCTACTGAAATATGACAAGCATGGTCTAAGATGGCTGCCATTTCCGTGAGTATTCGGGAGTGAAGTCGGCAAGTTCAAAGTGATTTTTTTTCAAACTCCGGTCTGTTTCGCTAGTTTGTACATACTTTAACCTGTTTTGTACATAATTAAACCTGAAAACGGTATCTATATACTTTGAACTGTTTTTTAGCTTAATCCATTATTTATATAATATTTTTATATCTATTTTATTAAACACAATCTCCTATACGAGTGATCGTTTAATAAAAACCTCATAATTTAGTAACCTACGAGTATATCCAAAAAACATATTTCCTTCATTTCCCACTTTTCACTTAAAGGACATTGTAGTTTTAATATTTATCTACAAAATAGTTCACGTTTTTGACAACCCCCAATTTGATCTAAACTTGTACTAAATTTTATTTCTATCACAAGAGAAAACATAATAGCCGCCAATCTATACCATTTACATTGTACTGTTCGAAGTATTTTCCACTTTACAATGCTGACAAGTTTCTGAACAAAACTTTCAACTGCAACTGAAGGGGGCTTAACTTGACTACAATAGGCTGTGTTCTCATTGTCTGTCAACTATCTCGCTTGAATGCAGTTGTGTTCAGTAATAAATACATGCCTTTATTGAATTAAACGATTTTTTTTTTCAAAGTTGTCCGTGAATAAACGTTGTCATGTCATCACGGGTGTACTTTCTGAAGAGATGGGCAGAGGCTTATGGCATACAGTCAAACAAATAGAAAAGCATACACTCAAGCAACTTACATGGTGAGCCTATACGTATAATGTTCCCACTGCTGGGGCACAGGCCTCCTCGGTATGAGGGAGTGGGTTGTAATACAACACGCGGGCCCAATGCTGGTTGGTGATGTCACATGTCTTCCAACCTTTGGTTCTAGGACATACCGATTTCCTCACGATGTTTTGCATCACCGTTTTGAGAGCAGTGGTGATAAAATTAATTACACAAAGTAAAGCGCCTGTCTGCGTTCGAGTGGCCATTACCACTGGGCCACCATTGCTCATCTCAGTCAGCCAACTTGCGGCTACTTTTACACAATGTGTGTCCACATTTTGGCCAGCTTTGAATTAAGACCTTAGTCAAGGGAGTGTTCCTATTGCCATTAACTGTGCACAAATCCAATCTTGGGTATGGTATTGAGAATCCGTTAATGGAAATTCCAAAATACCAAGAACACTGCGTGCCCACATTGAGGAAGGGATGTTGGGCTCAGCAATCTCGGTGACGACAAATTCTCTGTAGTAGCCTTTGAGATTCCATTTGTGTTCGATAATACTATTATCGATAGACTCGCCTCTTATTACGTCGGACTCGACATAACTGGCGAAATATTAAAGCTATTATTTATGTTAAAGCCACCTCTGCCTGTGTAACATAATATACATACTCACAGTTATCTTCATTCATTCCTGCAGGTCAGAACAAGCATTCCGTTACCGTTAGGTGCTGATCTGATCATTCCTCACGACACCAGGCCACGTTTTATCCACAATCAGTACACAGACACAGCCCCAACTTTAACATAAGACTACGACGATTTAGTAGATATCCACCGATAGACACCGGGGATTCGCTGCCCATCAAACAAAGATGTTACAGACTGTCTCCTGAAAAACAAAAGGCATTAGCTAATGACGCTGTCTCACCTCCTTTAAGAAAACAGGTATGATGTTATACTAAGTTCACACATTATCTTCACATTTAACAAACAAAGAAAGGACGTTCAAAGTTGACCACGTGACATCCATTGGAAACGTGACGCTTTACGGGATTTGGTCCAAGTATATTTTCAGTTTGCATTAACGTCAGCTATCGATTTACGAGTATATAGGTTTTTGGGTGGCCGCCATATTGAAAAAAATCATAATGGCGCGACAGTAGGTAGGCTAGCCTCCATATAAAAATCTTCAATCCCCTTTCTCGCAAAATGGTCGATACTTCATGTAACACCGGCTGGCTCGTTCTTTGGCCAAATAATTACCATTGCGCAACATGGCAATGCTGCCAATCTTCTGGGCACGTTTCCGGATGACAGCGATGCGGACGTGTTGTTCGACGCTTAAGTGACCAAAAGGCAAAAAGATTTGGGGTGCCAGGGCAGAAAACCTCCACGTGTGCCTGGGGACTGGAGTTCCCTTCTTGATACGTCCGGGGGGAAGACCAGTTTTCGGGCCGGTGCATCCTGGGGTGCGGGCAGCTATTTCTCAGTGGGATTTTTTCCCAATGAGATATCGCTGCCCGCATGCTAATGTTCTGCCAAGAGGAACGCTCCACACAAGCCGCTATGAGGAGCAGAGCGGCTACTGTGTGGAGTAAGAGCGGGCCTGGTGTGCACTTACCCTGCCGCCGGGCAGGCAGGAGGGGGTACCCCCCCTTCTGCCACCGTTAATATCGTAGCCCCGAAGATTGTCAAGGTCATGTCTCTGACTTTTGACGGGGGTCGAGGGTCTTGGCTTAACCGCCCGGACCGCGAGGAAGATTAACCTCTATAAAAAATTCCCCAAACCTCCAAGCGGCGGCGCACCGTGAGGGAGGTAGTAAGCTTGGCTAATGGGTAGCTTGATTTAGTCACTAGTGCGAACCACGCATTTTTTGAGCAGGTACACAAAGTTTTTACTCGTGGGAACAAATATGGAAATTTTTTTTAAAAACCCCAAAACCACAAGAGACGAAGTGAGGAGTGATGCGGCGTCGGAGTCCGACGCCGCGTCTGGAGGAGCGAGCACGGGAGGCTCAGTGAGCTCTCGCCGTGACCAGAAGACGGCCGCTGCCAAGAGAAAGGCACAGGGCAAGCGGCCAAGGTCAGTGGACGGCCAGGGGTCGTCCTCTGACTGGGAGCTGGCTTCGGCCAGAAAGATCCCGACCAGCAGGCGGGGAGGAGCCCGAGAGCGAGGCGTAGGGAGGGGGCTCACTGCTCGGGAGGCGGCGGAGAAAGCGGAGGAGTCCGCAAAGGAGGGGGGTTCTGGTCGCGCGGTCGCATCGGATACCTCAAGCGACGAGGCGGCTGAGGTGGGCGGCCCTGATGCGGACCGCAAAGAGAGGTTTGCGGCGGTAGTGGAGGCCGCGATCCGGGACGTGGCCCTGAAGAAGTTACAGACTTCGAAAAACAGGGCCATAGTCTCGGCCAAGGCCTCCATCTTGGCGGCAGCGGAGGCCATCCACTTCGGGCCTCCGCCGGACGGCATGTCCGAAATGCGGGCGGAGGTGGCCCGCTTGACGGCTGCCATGGAGCTCCTCCGAAAGGAGAACGAGGAGCTCCGAGCGGACCTGGCCGGGATGCGAGCGGCCGGCACAGCGCAGAACATCCCACCACCAAGCCAGCCCGTGCCGGTGGAGAACCAGGTCCTGAACCTGGTTCGGCAGGAGCTGGCGACCTTCCAGGCGCGGTTCGCCGTCCTGGAGGGTATTGTTCTGCGCCCTCCCTTGGCGGGTAGGACGGCCCCAGGGCCTAAGGCGGCCTCGTACGCGGCCGCTGCCGCCCCTAAACCCGGGCCGTCTGGCCGGGCCCAGGCGCCGGCCAAACCGGCGTCGGCTAGAGGAGCCCCGGCGCCGGCGAAACCGACGTCGGCTGGCGGAGCCTCGGCGCCGGCAAAATCGGCGCCTGCCGCCAAACCTGCGGCTCCGGCCCACAAAAAGGGCAGAACGGCTGGGGAGGGGAAGGCCCCAGAGCCTACGCCTCCCCCAATCAAATCTCCCACGACTAACGCCGAGTGGCAGGTGGTCGGGGAGAAGAAGAAGGCGGCCAAAGCGGCCAGGAAAAAGGCGCAGAGGAGGCGCCGCAAGGAGCGAGCCGTTGCGGCTAGGCTTCGCTCCCCCAAGACCGCGGCTGTAGTCATTACACTACAGCCGGACGCGGTCAAGAGGGGGGTGACCTACGGCGACGTGCTCGCCAAAGCGAGAGCGACGGTGGATCTCCAGGAGCTGGGGATCACCGGAGGCCTCCGGCATAGGGTGACCGCCACTGGTGCCCGCATGCTGGAGGTCCCCGGTGCGACGAGCGGCCCCACCGCTGACGCCCTGGCTGAAAAGCTAAGGGCGTCCCTCAATGCGGACGAGGCTCGAGTCTCCAGGCCCGTCAAGTGCGCGGATATGCGCATTGTGGGCCTGGATGACTCGGTGACGGGGGCCGAGGTGGTAGCCGCCGTCGTCAGGACGGGCGGGTGTCTGACCGACCAGGTGAAGGCGGGCACCATACGTCCTGACTTCACGGTTATGCGAACCGTTACGGTAAGCTGTCCCGTGACGGCGGCGAGAAAAATCGTGGAGGGCGGAAGGCTCCTGGTGGGCTGGGTGTCAGCGCAGGTCAAGCTGCTGGAGCCCAGACCTCTAAGGTGCTATCGATGCCTCGTGGGGCACCACGTGAGCGTCCATTGCACCTTGGAGGACCGCAGCACTCTATGCTTCCGCTGCGGTAAGCCCGGACATACGGCCGGCTCGTGCAACGCCGCGCCGCACTGCGTCGCATGTGCGGCTGCTGGCAAGCCGGCCGATCACCGGGCGGGGAGCAAGTCCTGCGCTCCACCCGCCGAAGCCAGGAGGAAGGGCAGGCCCTCCGCCGTCGTCGCCACCACCACCGTCGCCGCCACTGTCGCCGCCACCGCCACCGCCGCCGCCGCCGCCGCCACCACCGCCGCCGCCGCCGCCGCCGCCGCCGCCGCCGCCACCACTGCCGATAGGGCCCGGGAGGGGGCTGAAATGGAGGAGTAATGACTCCTCCTCTACGCCTCCTCCAGGCGAACATCAACCACTGCGCCTGCGCTCAGGACCTGTTGCTCCAGAGCATGGCGCAGTGGTCGATTAACATCGCCGTGGTCGCTGAGCCGTACTTTGTCCCGCCCAGGGATGACTGGGTGGAGGACCTGAACGGCTCAGTGGCCATAATTTCGTCGGCCGCCGCCGGTACCCCGTCCCTCGAAGGTGTCACGAGGGGACAGGGGTGCGTAGCAGCACGGTTCGGAGAGATTGTAGTAGTGGGAGTGTACTTCTCTCCGAGCCGAACTCTCGCCGAGTTCCAGAACTCTTTAACAGAGTTGAGTGTCGTCGTCGCTAGAAACCATGCCTTCTCCGTGCTAGTGCTCGGGGACTTCAACGCCAAGAATTTGGCCTGGGGTTCCCGTTGCACGGATGTGCGGGGCAGGATGGTGGAGGACTGGGCTCTGGAAACAGGCCTGGTCGTCCTAAATCGGGGTTCTGTTCCTACGTGTGTGCGGATGCGGGGCGAGTCGGTGGTGGACATCTCGTTCGCCAGCCCCGCTCTGTCACAACGTGTCATTGACTGGCGCGTCATGGAGGAGGTGGAGACATACTCCGATCATCGGTATATCCGGTTTGATGTCTCCACCCAGACCTCTAGCGCGCTGGTCCAACAGGCCCCGAGTGGTCCACGGTGGGCGCTGAAGCAGCTGGACCGGGAGCTTCTCCTGGAAGCCTCGATCGTGCAGGCCTGGGTGTTTTCACCGGACAGGCCTGCTGACATTGACGATGAGGCGGAGTGGTTCCGGGAGGCCATGTCCGAGATCTGTGACGTGGCAATGCCCCGAGTCCGGCCAGGACGCGCCCGACGTCAGGTGTACTGGTGGTCGCAGGAGGTTGGAGCGCTACGCAAGGCGTGCGTCGACGCGCGACATCGGTACACCAGGCACCGCAGGCTCCGCATCCGCCCTCCGGATGCGGAAGCCACGGAGGTGGAGCTGTACGAGGGGTACAGAGCGGCGAAGACCACCCTCCAAGAGGCTGTCAAGCGGGCCAAGGATACGGCCCGCGAGGAGATGTTGGAGACTCTGAACCGAGATCCATGGGGGCGCCCTTACAGAATGGTGCGGAATAAACTCCGCACCTGGGCCCCCCCGCTGACGCAGAGTCTCCGACCCCAGCTGGTGGAGGAAGTGGTGAGCGCTCTGTTCCCTTCACGGGGGGAGCATACTCCCCCGCCTATGGCTCCGCCACTTGCGGTGCCCGAAGCGGACCACACGGACGACACCCCTGAAGTGACCGGGGTAGATCTGAGAGCGGCGGTAGGCAGGCTGAAGGCCAAAAATACCGCCCCGGGACCCGACGGCTTGCCGGGTAAAGCCTGGGTCCTGGCCTCGAGGGCTCTCGGGCCTCGACTGGAGGCGCTCTTAAGCGCATGCATGGAGAGAGGCCAGTTTCCACTCCGTTGGAAGACGGGGAAGCTGGTCCTCATTCAGAAGCCAGGGCGCCCTGCGGACTCTCCGTCCGCATACCGGCCCATAGTGCTGCTCGACGAGGTCGGCAAGCTCTTTGAGAGAGTGATTGCGGGCCGCCTCGTCGGGCACCTGGTAAGGACGGGGCCGGATCTTGCGGAGTGCCAGTTTGGCTTCCGCAAGGGGCGCTCGACGGTGGACGCCATCATGCGCGTGAGAGCCCTCACGACGGGGGACGCGGTGTCCCGGGGTGGGGTGGTCGTGGCGGTGTCACTCGACATCGCCAACGCGTTCAACACCCTGCCCTGGAGCTGCATAGGGGAGGCACTCCGGTATCACCGGGTGCCGACTCACCTCCGTCGAATAGTCGGGGCGTATTTGACGGACAGAGCCGTCATCTACCCCGGTCGCGACGGGAATTGGAACCGGCGAGAGATGTCGTGCGGTGTCCCACAGGGATCGGTTCTGGGGCCGCTCCTGTGGGACATCGGTTACGACTGGGTGCTGCGGGCCGACCTCCCTGATGGCGTCAGCGTAGTTTGCTACGCTGACGACACGCTGGTCCTGGCGCAGGGGAGGTCACATCAGGCGGCGGCCGACGCGATGACACGCGGGGTTGCGATAGTCGTGGAAAGGATCCGGCAGTTGGGTCTCGAGGTGGCATTGCACAAGTCCGAGGCCATGTCTTTTCATGGGCCCCGGTACGGGCCACCTTCGGGATCCCAACTGATGGTAGGAGGGGTTCACATCGGCGTCGAGAAGACGATGAGATACCTGGGTCTCGTCCTCGACAGCCGGGGGAACTTCGTCGAGCATTTCCGACGTTTGGCCCCCAAACTGGAAAGGACCGGGGCCGCCTTAAAGCGGCTCCTGCCCAACCTGAGGGGGCCAAACGCCTCCTGCTGGAGGCTTTACGCGGGGGTCGTGCGGTCCATGGCCCTTTATGGGGCCCCGGTATGGGCGCGTTCACTGCGGCTTCGAGCCGCACACTACCTGAACGCGCCCCAAAAGGTGGTAGCCATAAGGCTTATCCGGGGATACCGCACGATCTCGGGCGAGGCAGCAAGCCTCCTTGCCGGACTGCCACCATGGGATCTGGAGGCGATAGTCCTCGCGCGCCTGTATGACTGGCGCGCGGAGGCACTACGTCGGGGGGAAACTCTGCACCCGCGGCAAATCGCTGCGGAGCGGACGGACCTCCGGCGCGGTCTCATGGTGGAATGGAAGGCGCGACTATCGCAACCCAGCGCAGGGCACGCCACGATAGCGGCGGTAAGACCCCTCTTTGAGGAGTGGCTAGAGAGGCGTCACGGCGCTCTCACCTACCGCCTGACGCAGGTCCTCTCCGGACACGGATGTTTCGGGAGGTTCCTGCACATCATCAGGCGGGAGGAGACGCCCGGGTGTCACCACTGCGAGGATCGCCCAGAGGACACGGTGGAGCATACGGTGGAGGTCTGCCCCGCTTGGGCAGAGCACCGCCGTGTCCTCGTAGAGGCGATCGGCAGCGGCGGCGACCTCTCGCGCCCGGCCCTGGTGCAAGCCATGGTCAGGGGCGAGAGGGAGTGGGAGGCGGTCACCTCCTTCTGCGAAGCAGTCATGCTAGCGAAGGAGGTGGCGGGATGGGCGAGGGAAAGATCCTCACGCCTCAGCCGCCGAGGGAGACGCTCCGGGCGTCGGGAGCCGCGTGACGACTCCCGGCCACCGTAGGCGCGGGCCTGCGGGCGGAGAGCAATGGGTAGCTCTCCGTCCGATCAGGACCAGGCCCGTGCCGGACGGCGTGTATGTGTTCCACGCGCGCCTCAAAGAGATGTCAGCGTAGTTGACGGGGCCCGACAGGGCCGAAGCCTGCCGGGGTAGCGGGATTGTCCGAAAGGGTTACCGCTGCCCTGGTACGTAAAGGGCTAAGGAAGGAACACGGGTGGGTTTTAGTCAGTAAGAGTCTGACACTCCCTTCTGCTCCACCCAGAGCGGGAGGAGTCATTTGATGATTTCCCATCCACAAAAAAAAAAAAAAAAAAAAAAAGGCAAAAAGATTTTCTGTATGTTTAGTAAGTCCTTTAATTTAGTACCTAGTGTAAGTAGTTCGTTGCGTTATACATATATGTATGTCATGTACTACAATCTTCTTTTTATGAGCAAATTTTGTTATAATTAAATTATTATTTCCTTTATTTCATCTAATTACTTATAAATTACATTTTTCAATATTTTTATAAACAAAAAGATATAAAAACATTAAAAAATATAAAATATAGTAGCCCACCGGTATCTGGAACAGGGTCCAAGCTACCGGCGGTCAGGGCTGCAGAGAGAGGAATCTCCTGACAATGCGAACCGTGTCCAGAAGTACCGCTTTCTGAATTAAGCCCTTGATCCAGCTGGCCAACGAAAGCCTCCTCAGGTGTTGGTCGAGGCTCTTGGCTATTAAGCCATTGGCTGTCACGACTATCGGCACAATGATCGCTGAGTCCACATGCCACATGTCGACAACCTCACGAGCCAAGTCACGATACTTGATTTGTTTATCGTTCTCGACTTTCACAAGGTTCTCATCATGCGGGACGGTTATGTCAACAATCATTGCGCGCCGCTCTGATCGATCCACCACCACTATATCAGGCTTATTGGCAACAATAGTCCTGTCAGTGATGATGGATCAATTCCAGTACAATGTGATATTTCCATTTTCGAGAACTGGGTCGGGCACATACCTGTAGTACGGCACCTCAGATTCAACAAGGCTGTATTTGAGAGTAAGTGACTGATGGATTATCCTGGCTGCAAGGTTGTGTTTATGCAAGTACTCTCCGTTAGCTAGACGAGAACACCCGGAGATAATATGCCTGATTGATTCTCCCGGCCGGTAGTATGCCCGACAGATGTCAACCGTGCCGTCTTTCACAATAAATCTCCGGTAATTGTTCGTCATCATAACTTTGTCCATAATTGCACAGACAAACACTTCGGTTTCTCCAAAGAGGTCACCGAAACGCAGCCAGGCTACGGACGCTAGTAGATCTACATCGGGTCCATGTAGGGCCCGGTAAAAGCGTCCGTGAAGCTCCTTACTCTGCCATACTTCCATGCAATCATTAGTATAAAGCTCTACTGGCTTGCGCCAGTTCTCTTTAGCCAAGGAGAGCGGGGTGACGCCCTTTTCAAATTTATTATTATTATTTTTATTTTTTTATCTCGGGACCCTGGGGTCCCGGACCTTTGAAAGGCGTGCCAGGGGCCGAAGCCAACTCGTAGAGGCCCTATAGATAATTTTAAATGATGAGGAGGCACCAACCGACGATTATCCCTGTATGCATCATGCAAGTGCACCCAAGGACAACCCCCGGTTGGTGCAGGACTATTGCAGAACATGGAAACAAAATATACTGGACTATGGGTGTGGGTGGCTATTGTAGATCGGTTACCTGAACTATGGAAGATCTATGTCCTCTACCTGACCAATGATAATATAATATAATTCACAGATAAAATGGCAGGGGGTGACTTGCACACTCAATAATGGGCCCCCAAAAACGGTCGCTAGCACATAGTGTCGTAGCAACAAGGGGGCAACATGTCCTGAGGTGCTTGTGAGGAGTACAGAGGTATTCCATGGCAATCAGGACAATAAAAAAAATAAAAATTAAAAAAAAACCCGAAAGTACGGTCAAGATCCCTACCAGCATCTTACTGAAATTCTTCCTTCCTGCGAGCACGTTTGCTCTTGCGAATCTCCATTCAAGCCAGACAATAAAGGCAAGAATGAGATGGGAGCTCTGTTCCTCGTCAGTGTTCACTTAATTCACTATTATTATTATATTGCATTTTTTATTTTTTACTATTATTATTGTATTGTACTAACTTCTACGCGCGACTTCGTCCGCGTGTAATTTTTTTTACACCGATCCACCCCAACTCACCGCATCACGTGCCTGCGGTATCAGTTAATTTTAGCTTAGCGTTCTTTCTGACTTTTTTCTTTGTGGTCGGCTCCTAAGAGCCATCGCATGATGTTAAGTAGCCTATAGCATTTAAAAGCTTGCTTGGGCTATCAAATGCAAACAGAATTTTTCGAATCGGACTGTCAGTTCCAGAGATTAGCACGTTCAAACAAACAAACAAACTCTTCAGCTTTATTATTTGTGTACCTATAGATATAAACATTTTAATGTTTATGAAAAATGTGTATACTATATTACAAACAAACCTTTCACCTCGTTCTCATAAAATACCTCTAACTACTACATTTACCTCGACCGTGTGCAGGAAAGCAAAGTTGTTCAATGAAACGCTCTACCGGTTGGTGCGCAGCTGACCAACTTTCAAGGGTTCACCTGAAGCCAAACTTATATTGTGAGCCTGTAATTGTCTGAACTAAGCTTAGCGTTGCGGTAAATATTGTTGTGGGAAATGGGAGAGAATGGGAGCAAGTATTTTTATACCGGTAAAGGAAAACATCATAATGAAAATGCATGCCCTAAAACCAAAAATTCGAAAACATGTGACATCCACCAACCAGGGTTGCGTGGTGGATAACGGTCAACGCCCTCTTACAGAGAGGAGGCCTGTGTCCCAGCTGTGGGAACATTATAGGCTGATTTACTTTTAATACAAAATGAGTTCGCTTTCAAATTGTGTACTTGTATAAGGTCCGTATACCAACGAACATATTGACATTATTCATTTTACAGGTTGCAATCGTGTTTATCAGTAGCGATTATTTAAGTTCAGCAATTAATTTATTGATTTCATTAAATCATGAATCTGAAAGTGACACTGCAATTATATTTGCAACATAAAATTAAATACTACATCGTACCTTGACCCCTCCATCGTGTTTCACAATCTAAATTAATAATTAATTCTGTATCCACATTACAAAGCAAATAATTATTTTCACACAACTTTGAAAACTAGACGCCCACCGCTGGGCAAATACAGTTTCTATTGCATGTCCTTTCCTTTTGTTTGGTTATTTCAGGGTTTGCCCCCAGGTCATGAGGAAAGTAAAACAAATTTACCTTTTGTTTTAAACCCTTTTAGTCTTTTATACCCGACCTTCAAGGGCAGTGCTTTAAAATTTCAAGGATAATGTTAGGAACATACAACTAAATTAGCAATTCTTGTCACCGTCGGCGTTCCAGCTGTATTAGAACCCAATGGTTTGGCACGGGACGATGGCAAGAGACCGGACGGCATGTCATTATTTCCATGGTGGGTAGGCCTTTAGTGTGGGATGCAACTTGTGTCGATACTCTTGCGCCATCCATCGTCCAGGGTCTTCGTGCTGCGCTGGCTTGGGGTTGAAACCCTCGGGCCGTGGGGTCCGATTGCTCATGGTCTTTTTAAGGAAATTTCGAAACGACTAGTTGACACTTCCCATGACCCAAGGGCTGGCTTTTACCTTGGCCAGAGGCTAAGCTATGCCATACAACGTGGCAATGCCGCCAGTGTCTTGGGTACATTACCTGTCGACTGCGATGCGGATGAATTTTTCGACGCTATATTTTAGTTTCTAAATAGTTTTAGTTAATTTAGGATTAAATTTTGTTATTTTAGTGTTATCTTGTACATTCATTGCGCTTTACTTAATTAAATACATAGGAACCAGACAACCACAAAAAAAAACTACTAAGTTAGCAGCGTTAAGAAAAATAAGAATTTTCTCTTGTGAGCAAATTCTCATTTCAATTTTCATTTCTTTTTTTTCATTTCTCATTTTTCTTCTTTTCTTTTCTTCCTTTTTTTTATTTTTATTCTTTATTTTATTAGTTTTTTTTTCTTATGTCTTTTTACTTTTTTTTTCTTATTTTAATTACGCTGCGGTAGTTTCTTGGTCATTATTGACCATATACATTAATAGTTTTTGTTCACCCGACCCACCGCATCGCATTGCATCGCCTGCCCTCGCTAATACTTCATTTTCGCTTAGCATTCTTTCTGATTTGTGTTTTTGCTCGGCTTCCAAGGATCAGCCTATAGCCTTCTTCACGAATTAGGCAAACAAAAAAATATTTTTTCTAATTGGACCGGTAGTTCCAGCAATTAGCGCGTTCAAACAAACATACAAACAAACAAACTCTTCAGCTTTATTCTTTAGTATTAATATAGATTTATTTAATAAATGATTGATATCAGACACACACAAAAGTCACCTTTCACACTTTCCAGTCGATTTTTACAAAAAACTCGAGTTTTTACTTTATCTATTACGTAATCATAAATGACATTTAAAAGCAATTATAGTAATACAATGGTTGTCGATGTACTCACAACTTTATACTTGGGCCCGTTTGATGCTTCAATGGACTTACCTCCGATTAGTACTTGTGCAAACTCGGAGCGTACGCAAATTGCTTTGGTGCTGCGTTAAAGTCGGATCTCTGGGTAAGTCTATTGACTAAAGGTACTAGTTAGAGTCTAGGGCTTAACGCGGTGTGGTCGCAGCTTTATTGTTGTCGTGTGAACAGGCGTTAATACTGGATGCTAATACCTACTGCATAGTTTGTAATACTAATGCATGTACTCGTAGGTACCATGTATATTGTTGTTCCATTTCTGGCTGCCGCGTTGGTCTCGTGGTTGCAAGCGCGTCTGCTGAGCGTGGGGTCCTGGGTTCTATTCCCAGGTCAGGCAAAGTGTTACTTGTATACCCGGAGTTTGGAAGTTGAAGGTTTAATACCCCCGTGCCTCGGAAAATACGTAAAGCCGTTGGTCCTGCGCCTAATCGCTCCCCGGTCGTGTCGGATTGTCGTCCCATCGGACACGGAAAGTAAAGGAACAGAGAATGCACCTGTGTTTGCGCACACAGTTGTGCAATATAATATCTCCTGCGTATCTGGCTAGTCTCCGCTGAGATTGACCACCGTGACCAGAATCGATCAGGAGGCTATTATTATTATGTTCCTTTTTAATGAACTAATCAGTGACTTCTTTAAAAGAATGCAATTAAATGACAGCCCACATTAATTTGGAAGAAAATGAAGGACATCAAGCCGTATTGAACACAAGTAGTTATCCTAACTTATGCAAGTTGTACTGAATTAGAAAATGTACGTAAAAAATCGCAATTGAAAATTGCCAAGTGTTGACATATTGGTGCTCGTTACTGTACAAACTGCTTACAGAAATAAAATAATTTATCTTTTATCAGATGTTTGGTTTGCTTCGTTCACAACCTTTGAACTTTGTCAACCATTATCAACAATATTGAAACCAATCAAACTAGCGAGTAAGAGCATGAGGGACTCTCTCGAGGGAATACACAGACATCGTCGGAGTAAACTATATGTTTTGTAACAAAACATATAGTAACAATAACAATAAGTAACAATATATAATTGTTACTTAAATGCTGAACCGTAAATAGTGTAGACAAGTACCTTCCTTCCTTTCTTTCTTTTAAATCCTACTAATATTATAAACGCGAAAATTTGTATGAATGGATGCATGGATGTTTGTTACTCTTTCACGCAAAAACTACTGAACGGATTTAGATGAAATTTGGCACACAGATATTTTATAACCAGAATTAAAACATAGGATAATTTTCATCCCGATCTTCCCAAGGGATCAAAAGTTATGCGGGTAAAACCGCGGGGGCGCAGCTAGTATGCTATAAAAGGTCCATCACTGGCTCACAGTTTGAGAACCGCTTAACCGATTTCAGTGCTGTAACAGAACGATGTTTTTAATTAGTTTAGGGCTAAACGCATCTACTCAAATGTGGTGTCTTACAATTTTATTTTTTTCTTATTCAAGTCAGTTTTACACGTACAGTTAACACAGTCACAATAGAAAATCTATTGTTGGCGGTCACCGATGACCGCGGTGGCAATTTATGCCTTAAGCTAAATTAATCGATCCGAACTATCTGTACTGGACAAATGTGGCCTGGAACAGCCTAGCTTGTCCGATAATCGTGTTTAGCCGCTAGTTCGGTAATGTCATCTATCAAATGACACTTTGATGCGGCCATCACGTTGCGAAGCTCATATCGTACGGTAAACTAACCAAGTGAGAACACAGACCAGTTGGTAAGCCAACTCAGCTTATCATTGTCCATAACTTGACATATCAATGCTTTACACACATGCCACAAGGCCACAACTCAATTACACTCCCGAACTCCTAAATCGAGCCAACATGCATTTCCATGTCAGGCATAACGGCACCTACCATCAAAATAGTAATGAGTCAAAGAAAAAGTTTCAATGCAGTTTTGAAGTAAACTTAATGCTCACACACACGAGCGGCAGGCGTCAACGGCAGAGCTAACTGCAACGATTTTATTTCACAGGGGTTTTCCGATTGTTTACTGTACTTGTGCTACATGACATTGCTTCTTGCCAAATTACATAGTTCTAGGTCAACGGGAACTACCCTTTAGGTTTTGACTCCCTTGCGAGTGGCAAAATATGCGGCATAAACGGATCATAAACGCACGTATCTTTTGATGGCGTTGACTACGAAGTTTGATTTTTTCATTGTTTTAAGGGATTGCAGCCTTAAGTATTTGATATTAATTTCAACTTGATAACTCCATACGTTCCTGAGAAAAAGGGTCTTGACCGACGGACAACGAAGTGATCTTATAAGGGTTCCGTTTTTCCTTTGGAGGTACGGAACCCTAAAAAGCAGGATGGTTCGATTTAAGAGTCCGTATATTATCATATCGCATGCTTAATGACTTAACTCAAAAAAGACGATTTTTGGGAAATCGCAAAAGGAGATCAAGATCTCCTTTTGCGATTTCCCAAAAATCGTCTTTTTTAGGTTAAGTCCTCATAGCAAGCTATGAGGACTTAACCTACTTGTTGATGCATAAAAATAAATCTGATTTATATTAATCATGAATGCTTGTATTTTGAACGTCTATGATTAACTATTGATGAGATCTGAGTAAAAAAAAAACGGAAATCCCATCTGACCTATCTACTAATGGGTCAGTGTTCCATTAAGCATGCGATATGTGTGCCGTTGGAACCCAGCAAGTTAGTGCCAATTGTAAATCCCGTTGCTCCTTATTTAAGTTGATGATTATTTTACTGCACTGGCACACTATTAAATAAAGCCTTCCATGCAGGGCCACTTCAGCTTTACCTTTTTCCGCCATTCGTAGTGACTGACAGCTGTCATTGGTGACAGCGGCTACCTCATTATAACGCTAAAAAGGTTCTATTTTTGTTCCAAAATTGGAACTAACGCCGCCATCTTGTTTTATCAATACAATTTTTGTTACAATTTCTCCAATTTATTTATTTATCCATTTGTTTCAGTCATCAAGGCCCATATAAACACTTACAATATAATATTTAACAATGTTTACCAACATTACCTCCCTGTCAATATCATTCAGGTGCCAAAAGATCCTTGTAGCAATTATTAAGGCATCCACAGGATGGCCCGGTCAAGCAACCGATAACCTCCTAAGTTGACCACCAAGAGTTTCGAAGGATATTCCATAGCTAATCCATAGCTGCATATGTTTGAAAAAATCATCTGCTCAGCAATGTAAATAACGCAATGAACGTGGGTTAACTGTTAAAATGAAACAGATTGTGATCTTATGTGTGTTAGGTACACAATAGGGTAATTCAAAAATTCAAATTCAAAATTATTTGTTTTGGGACAACTACATCCATGGGTTAGTGTACAAAGAAAAACTATTGTTATTAAAATTAATTGCCTCAAAATAATTGCCTGGGTAAAAAAATTATAATTATATTTAGTCCGTCAGTTAGACTATCGAAAAATAATGGACATGTATTTTTTCTTTTATTTTTTCAAACAAAAAAGTACAAAGATCGCGTCAAAATTTGGGAGCGGGGGTCGTGACGTCACTTGCTTGCAAAAGTGTCGCAAGCAAGTGACGTCACGCGGAACTTTAACGGGCGATATCTTCATCATTTTTTATAAAATGGACAAAAGAAAAAATACCGGTCCAAAATTTTTTGATAATCTAACTGACGAACTAATTCGAATTTTAGGAAAATAGCCTTTTACCCCGCTGGGAGACGTCACGCAAAAAAAAGCTTCTTCAGTAAATGAGATGTACATATATTATCTATTAAATAGATACACTACACCAATAATTCCTCATTTTCAACCACTTTTTCCATCAGTAATGTTCTTCCAGCCACTTGTTCTCTTTATTAGGTCTATGCGAACAATTATTTTCGCGTCCTGATTTCCTCTGTGTATCGAGAGTGGCTACAACGACTGTGTAAATGTATTTACTGTGCACTAGTTTACGTCCCGTGGCGTCGCCTGTTGCCACATTATTACTTAGAAGTAAGGTCAAGGGTTATTTACTGATTGTTTGGTTTACTGAAATGTTAAATAAAAGCTATGAAAAAGTTGAGTTGGAGCCAGTAAATTCCACTAAAGTATAGTGTTTATTGTCAAGTAGGTTGATAAGAAGGAGACCTTGTATCGTAGTTGTTTTTTTCATCGGTAATATTTTACGGACTAAATGGAGCGTCGATCTTCAAAATGGTGGATAAGAGTGGCTGAGTGTCGAGTTTAGTGGCGTGCTGTCTGAGAGGGCTATGTTCAAGACCATCATCCTGTGCTGAGCCTTTTCCCGACTACGTTCGGGTCGGCTTCTAGTCTAAATGTGCGTACGCACGAGCGGCGTGCGTCGACGGCAGCGTTGGACACCTGTCGACGCCCGCCGTCGACTACGTCCCACTTGAGTACAAGCACAGCACTCAACTACACGAGCGGCACGTTGTCGACGGCTGCAGTTGATTCTGCCCTAGTCGCGTGCCGCTCGTCTGTACGCACACTAACCGGATGCAGTTTAAACCTGACCGGCACAACCCAGATATTAATGTCATTATGTTGATGGTGACATTTTAAATCCTTAGTACGTATAGATCTGCAATAAAACACGATCTACCTCAATACCAGAATATTAGGTTATACCACCGAAATCACTAATTATCCCATTCATAACTGCAAACAAATCGACCGCAACCACATACACCTCAAACAAGTTAATTTAATTACGTACGAACTAACTGCTACATGCTACACCCCTAAAACACACGAAAATGAGGACATACACGCAAATTAATGCAAATTAACATCCGGCGAACTCCACACGACTGTGTGTGTTTTACCTTAACCTGTGGATCCACTGTGGTTGCGTGCGATATAAATAAATGGTAAACAATATTTGTTTCTATAAATTGGTTAAAAGAAACACTTTTAAACGTCAAAAATAAAGAAAACTAGATCTTGTTCTTCGTGTCGCTGGCACGACTGAATTTTAGATCTTGTTGGCCCAAAACTGCAACTTTGTTGTATACTATCTATCTACTCGTATATTATATACTAATAAAACTGACGTAGTTGTTTGTTTGAACGCGCTAATCTCTGGAACTACCAGCCGGATTTGAAAAATTATTTTTGCATTCGAAAGCCCAATTATTGCGGAAGGCGGGAGGCTATTTAATATTAAGATCCTTAGAAGCCAAGCAAACAGATAAAAAGTCAGAAAGAACGGATGGGGTGAATCGGGGGACAAGAATTTTCACGTGGACATTTTGAACATTTTTTATTTTTTTTATTTTCAAGTTTCGGGCAGAAGCTAGTTTAAAATAAAATACCTACCTACGTGAAAGAAAGTTTATAATTTATTTTTCGACAATGTGTTCTAACTTGCATTACATTTGGTACTTCATCTTCCTATTTCCGAAATCGAGTATCGCCGCTGGTTTGCAACCATAGTGTGTACGTAGCTTTAAACACAGGCTGGCAGGTATGAAATTAATAAAATTAATCATAGTTATGACAATTTAATTTCGGTTAGTCATTAGTGTGCAGACATTTGGAGGTTAAAGACTGCTGTGTTTGACCTTGAGACTAGATAGCATCATCTTCTTTGGTCCGCCGGTCTAGCGTATGCTTTACTTTATTATAATCAGCCAGTATTGTCCAACTACAGGGAGGCCACAAGCCTCCGTTCCCTCTTTTCATTTTTCTCTGTCTACTGCAACTATGGTCCAATCCTTAAGAAGGAGTCCAGCTAATCTCGCCATCTCTTTCCGTGCCTACCGCGTAGTCGTTTTCTGCTATATGGGATCCACTGGGTGGTAGTTTTTGCGTAATGCTGCTCCGACATCCGGCAGATGTGGCTAGCCCAGTTTCACTTTAGTCCAGCAGCTTTGCGGCTAGCGTTCGCTATTTGTGTTTTGGAACGAAGGATAGAGCTCCTAATGCGGCCTGTGAGTTTGACACTTAGTATACTTCGTTCCATAGCCCGTTAGCAGACTCCAGGTACGGACTTTTGACGCTTTGTCAGAGACCATGATTGCGCTCCGTTTTTCTAGCCGTTTTCTGTGCGTCGAGCGACTTCTTTGACCTGTCTCGCCTGAACGGGCTAAAACGAAACGAAACGGGGCTCTCTAGCATACCGAATATCTCACACTGTTATGAAAAAAAGGTTTAGTAGCTGCCCATGTTTTAATAAAATAACAATAATAAACATTTATTTCAGGCTACAATGGCCCATAGACATATTACTTGTACCTTACAAGTTAACATAAAATTTAGTATAAAATAAAACTTGTGTTAATAAATTTAAAAACAACTGGAACTTGAACTTTTCTTGTGTCAAAACTATGCGAGTGGCACTTTATTAGGTTGTCTTTGCTGTCCTGTGGTACTTGTCCGCGGAAGCGACGGAACACCACCTCCTGCGGCCAAAAGTCTTTTCGATAACGACCAGCAGATAACAATTCGGTACGCGCACCACGATCGCCTTGCCTTGCCTTTGTTTATCGACATTGATGAGACTCGTCGGTCGACTACGCTCCTGATATGAAGCGGTAACATCTGTCCATTACAATGGCAATGTCGAAAGTCACATTCACAGGAAACGTGGCATACATTATGTCATGTATTGGCAATGACCAAAAGTCGGTAAGGTCATTTAAATAATTTCGTTGGAAAGCGATTATTGTAAATAATATTTCTATAGTGCTATGACTTGGTGTAAGCAGTACTGATATACTATAATACGGTACTGATATAATGGATTAAGAGAGCTGTTCTGGCCTAGGGGTAACGGTTCCGACTTACTTGATATAGCTTGTATGTAGATCGTGGGTTCGAACCCAGGCAGGCGCTTTACTTTGTGAAAATAATTTCGTCACCGCTGTTCTCAAAACGGTGAAGGGAAACATCGGGAGGAAACCGGCATGTCCTAACGAAAAATTCTAAGACATGTGGGAACATTCTAGGCTGATTTTGCTAATGCTGCTAGTCGGTTGAGACTGGTCATCTCTTAACCGCCAGGGCTTATTTTTAATTTTATATTTTGAATTGTTTCTTTATTTGTTTTTTTTTTACATTGTTCTCACATATAGAAGCAACAAGAATAATGAACACAGGATTTTGTAATAACATCTTGATTTAAAAGAGTGTCCTTGGAGTTTCTTGCCCGTTGTTCTCCATAGGGATCTACGCTTTGGAATGGGCAACTATCTTCAACTTTCTGACTAACTAACCGACTATTTAATTTTGACAATTCAAAAGTACCTGTAAATGGTTTATTGAAATTAATGGTTTGAGTTTGGATTAAAATAGTCTATAATCTATGATCACTCTGGGTAATTTGCCCCGGGGCCACCTTACTGTCTGGTCAATATTTTACCACGATATAAGCTAGTCCTATTTAGTTCGGGCGCACACAAGAGAGGAGTAAATATTTTCTATAAACACAACACAACAAAAAACTAATCAAAACAACAATTCCGAAGGTTTTTCCAAGCGAGGAGGATAATAATATTAGACAGGTTACCGGAAGTTGAATATTCTGAGCAAGTTCAATATCGGGATGCAAGGCAGTCAACAGTTTGACCTACTTACTACAGAACAAACGTTGTGAAGGGCATGGCCGTAGGATACTATTTATAGAAACAGTTGAACGAAGCCTTAGAGAAGGATCACCGGGATGCGGGACAAAATTATTGATGTTTTCTTAAAACAATAAATAGTATAATCTGCCTATAATGTTCCCACTGCTGGGACACAAGACTCCTCTCGGTGAGAGGGTGTGAGACGTAATCCACGACGCAGACCCAATGCGGGTTGTTAGATGTCATATGTCTTGTCTCGGTATGTAAAGATAGTCACCCATCCACGGACCAACCGCAGCAAGCGTAGCTTAACCTGATTGATCGACCCGTGCGGCTGTTATAAATAGCCACGAGCCGCACGACTACAATGTTTTATGCCATTCAATAAAGATGCATTGTTGCAAGATTTAGAAAAGATTTTAAATCAATAAAAATAAAATAAAACATGTCCCACTTTTACAGACAAACCACTAAAACATTGTATGTAGGTTATTGTTTCTGTCCATAAAGCACTATGCTACATCGCATTTTATTTTTAAAACACTATCGTAAAATCACTGTTTATGTCCTTGTGAATGTCCCAGTCAATCCGTCTTTTTTTTTTTTTTTTGTGGATGGGAAATCATCAAATGACTCCTCCCGCTCTGGGTGGAGCAGAAGGGAGTGTCAGACTCTTACTGACTAAAACCCACCCGTGCTCCTTCCTTAGCCCTTTATGTACCAGGGCAGCGGTAACCCTTTCGGACGATCCCGCTACCCCGGCAGGCAGTCAATCCGTCTTAGACCCAGTCTTTGTTTCCGACATAGTCCTAGATATCAATCCGTCTTGTTGTACAACAAGTTGCCGTTAGAATTCAAAAGCATAACCAGTGCAAATTTAATCAAAAACAAATTAAGGACATATTTATTGAGGAAGGGCTATTACAGTATTGAAGAGTTTATGAGTTGACAAATGACAATCATGTATTTATGCGGTATTTGCTATTATTGAGTTTTATTATTATTTTCATTGTGTCAATCTTTATTTACATTCTATTCTGTAGGTAATTGACTATTCATTTATTTTTACTTTTTTATTTGCACCTTATGACATTATATTACTTTATTAAACGACTATTAATTTATTATTGTAAAAAATGAGTTATTGTTATTTTTTTTTTCTTTATTTTATTAAGTACATTATTTTTTTGTTATTTCTATCTAATCATTATTAATCTAATTTTAAGTTATTTTATAATGTAAGACTTTCTACACCATGTACATATTTTGTTAAGAAATAAATGACTAAATGAAATTGAAGTTGACGGTAATTTTGAGCTATAAGAGAGGCCCACGAGCAACTTTTGTCTCAGCAACTAATTTGTCCCTCACATCGACTCTAGGGGTTTGTATATATATACATAATATATGTGCGCACATGTAGTAACGCGACAAAGACAGGACTTTCATATTTTTGATGTGAGAGACAATTAGTTGCCGGGACAAAACGTGCTAGAACCTGCCCCAATTACATAACACACTTTCAAATAAAACCGAAGGAATTCGAAGGAAATTGCTAATCGTTTACTTCATGTTTGGAAAATTCGTCTGCTCAACTGTTGGGTATTTTAGTAGCTAACTAGTACATATTTCAACACCAACATTAAAATGTAAATTATTATGTTATCTGTGGCAACACGCCCCTTCCAACTGTGACACTAGTCCAATACACACGTAACATTATACAGACTGATTTTTTAAAGACCAGCCAAATTTAAGGACAGGTACAGACCATCAAACTGAACAAATTTCTCCATGGGACAAATAGCGAACTTCGTTTGCGTGACTTCAGTGTGATGCGTATGTGGCGATCCAGATGCCGCCACAACGCCACATTCGAACTACGCATGACATCTGACGTCACACAAATCCTACATCGCGCAAGCAGAGTTCTCCGCGAGATTGGCATTTATACAACATACCAACCACAACCATGGGGCAGTTTAGCCCACCAGATGGAACGCTTACCTGTTCCGTAGGTTAGAGCACCTTCCTTTTCAATGAAAGATAACGAAATTTTTATTGCATGCGGCTACTAGCACTAGACCAGCGAGGCAGTCAATTTTCAATATTCATGAAAACCAGACTACAACAATACAAAACTATACTCTGAAGAAACTTCATAAAAACTCTCAACCCCCATTTTTGAATGTTTATAAGATACCTAATAATTAAATCCTAATCTCCTTGTTAGTGAAATTACAGAATTATCGTCTTTTGTCAGAAGCAGACTTGCATAATTATGTTTATGCGTCCATAGACGTTTCTATTAAGTACACATTATGTGTTAAGTTTAGGTAAGCCTGTTTGCCAATTTACAAGGAAATGGATAATCCTAATACAGTATTAGGACCGAAGCGGCTTGTCGTAGTAATGACGGTTTATATAATATAATATAATAATAGCAATGAGGAATAACGATCTGTTGACAGTCAGGGGCGTAGCTACCGCTGTATCAGCCGTATCAACGATACGGGGCCCTTGAGCTACAGGGGCTTCCGACGTGACGTGTATAAGTAAAAATTTATAAATAATATCCAGAACCTAAAATTCTTGTTGATAAATTATATTTATTTCTGTAAATTGGTTTAAAAATATGTTTAAAACAGGGGTGAGTACCGGGATGTCGACTAATAGAGAAGTATGGAATAAAACTGTGTCTGCCTCATTGGTCTAGTGGTCGCAAGCGCTACTGCTGAGCATAAGGTCCTAGGTTCGATTCCCGGGTCGGGCGAAGAGTCTCGGCTCCCAATCTAACCGGATGCAGCTGAATGCCAGTATTTTACCTTCGGAGCGACTGGCTATCTGACCGCAACAACCCGGTTACTGGGTAATACGATGTCCCTTGCTAATACTGGGTGTCAGACTTTTAGGCTTCTGAGGATGCGTAACAACTGTCAAAGATCCACGAATGACAGCCGAGACCAACGGCTTAACGTGCTTTCCGAGGCACGGAGGGGTCCCGGTATGTAAGATACGATTTTTTACAAAAGGTGACTAAAAATAAAAATAAAATATAAAATCTAGGAATAAAAGATAACAGTAAAGGACTTATAAACTAATTAACAGTTATTTGTGGAACTGTAGTGTATGCCTATGTGAAACTATACATGCGCCTAATTTGAAACAGTGTTTGTGATGTTGTGTGTGGGGGTGTGTTTATGAGTGTGAGTGTGTATGTCTTCTTTGAAGTCTTTGGAATGCCGATGTGTTCGAAGCGCGATTTATAGATTAAAATCGGTGAGTACCTTCTTACATAATTGATAAGAAGGCAATAAAAAGAAATTGTTTAAGCAATTCTAGCCAAAACTTGTTCAGTTTCCTCGTATGTTAAGGTTTTTAGCCACTTGGTTATTACCTTTTTGACTACGTGTGAGATTTCCTGGTGGAACCTTAATTTTGCATTTATTTTATTATATACCTAGTAATGATGACTTGTTCGTGTTACCAGTGCTCTGTTCCCATTTTTTAGGGTTGCGTAGTCAACAAGGAACCCTTATAGTTTCGCCATGTCTTCTATCTGTCTGTCTGTCCACGGTTTAGCTCAAAAACGATTGGTACTAAAATGTTGTAATTTGGCATGAGTATACACGTTAACGACGCCAAAAAAGTGGTAAAATAAAATTTTGAAAAAAACCCGTATTTAGGGTACCTCCCCTACATCTAAAGTGGGGATGATAATTTTTATTTTCGTCCTTACCATAGTGTGGGATAAGCGTTAGATAGGCCTTTCAAAAATATTAGGGGTTTGGGAAGACTGTTTTTTGATTAAGTAAACTGTTCGTGACTTATCAAGCTTTAAAGTACCTACCAATTTTCGTTAGAGTCTTGACTCCAACGAAAATTGGTACTTTAGGGGGGGGACACTTGTGTCCCCCCCTCTACCAACTAAACGGTTGTAGTTAGAAATTCAAATGTCACGGCAGTAGTCCTATATATAACGAAGTTTAAAGGAAAACTATCACACTCAAGTGGGCTTTACAAGTTTACGAGTAATAGTCGACCAATTGTATCAGACTCGAAAATTTCGAACAACTCCATAGAAATGTCGATAGATGGCGCTAAGCGTCAGTTGTATCGCCCTATTGTTTCATTCCTAAATAAGTTTTATAAAAAAAAAACAGTTGCTACACTATGACATATCGTATAGGCTATGACAAATCTTAACCAAATCTCAACAAAAAAATTAAAACTTTCCGTGCAAAATTGTCGGATCAGGTGAGGATTGGTATAGGAAGTCAAATTAGGTAGGTAGTCATGTTTGGCTTTTAGTTAGAGCATGGTACGAAACTATCAGTCAGCGAATACGACCCGCACTTGGCTGTTATAAAAACTACGGAACCCTACACAGCGCGTGGCCCGACACGCACTTGACCTTTTTTTTCACTAATTCATACAGGTAAACCAGATAAAGTTTGCGCTTCGGTAATCTTTATGTTTCCGATTTAGCACAAACATCGCGCCACAGAGTCGTCATTTACCTAGCTTTTTCCCTACTATGTTGGTGTCGGCTTTTAGTCTAACCGGATGCAGCTAAATACCAATATTTTATATGGAGTGACTGCCTATTCTACCGATGACTGGTGGGGTAGACGAGTTCTTGAGTGGAGACCGCGAATCGGTAAATGTAAGGTGGGAAGGCCCTCAGACTAGGTGGAGCAACGATCTTCGCAGGATGAGAGTTGCCGAAAATCAAGTTGAATGGCGTGCAATAGGAGAGGCGTATGTCCAGCAGTGGACTGCTATAGGCTGATGATGATGATGACTGCCAATCTGACCTTCACAACTCAGTTACAGGGTAATGCAATACGCCTTGGTAAGACTAGTAGTCTGACTTTCGGGCTTCTAACGGCTCAACGTACTTTCCTAGCCACAGAGGAGTCTCAATATGTAATGGACGGTCACCCATCCGCGGACCGACCTTGATTTTTTTTCTCACATATAGAAGCAACAAGAATAATGTACCCAGAATTATGTAATATCTTGATTTAAAAATGTGTCCTTAGAGTTTCTTGCCCGTTGTTCTCCATAGAAATGTTCGTTTTGGATTGGGCTTCAACTTTTTGACTAATTGACCGATTCTTTGGAAATTCAAAAGTGCCTGTAAATGGTTTAATTGAAATAAATTCTCTGGGTTTGAAGCACAAGCTCAACACTTTCTAGTAACTCTGTTTAAGTAGTTGCTATACGCTCTAAATCCTACCATACCATACCTATCCATATTATAAATTTTTGTCTATATACTATTAATATAATAAATCTGAAGAAATTTTTTGTTTGAACGCGCTAATCTCTGAAACTACCAGTTGGATTTGAAAAATTATTTTGACATTTGATAGCCCAATTCTTGGCAAAGGTTATAGGTTATTTTACATCACGCTACAACCCTAAGAAGCCGAGCAAAACGAAAAAAGAGTCAAAAAGAACGCTAAGCGAAAACAAAGGCGCGGGCGACCGATGGAATCGACGTGATGGATCGGGGAAACCAGAAATATCACGCGGATGAAGTCGCCGGCAGAAGTAATATATTACAACGATATGACTATGTAAATAATATCTAGGTACCAACCAAGTTTAACTCAGAGATTTAATAGGTACGTCCTTTGTGTGTAGCCACCCTTTCGTTAATGAGTTGCCTGTCCAAGCTTAAATATGTTATCAGGTATTTAGGTACCAGAAATTCTTGGACAAGTAACTTAATTGTTTATATTATAACGATTTTAGAAACAACGTAATTCGGATGAACATGAATAATATACCTATTATAAGAAGAGTGAGAGAGCAAACCAAGGTTTTCTGATGAAACGATAATAATTGAAGCTAAATATGAAGTTGTAATTTTCAACAGACAACCCTCCTATATACTGTACAGGGCCAATAGTGTTCGAGTTGTAACAGCCGCGACTTTCGAGTTGTAGGTCGAGGGTTCGAACCCACCCTTTACGGGGCACCGGTATGGGCGCGATCCTTGAGGCGGCGACCAGCCCGCCGGTTGATCGCGTCCCAAAGCGTCATGGCTGTCCGGCTCATTCGAGGATACCGCACGGTCTCCGCTGAGGCGGCGAGCCTCCTTGCCGGATTGCCGCCATGGGATCTGGAGGCCAAAGTCCTCGCCCACATATGGGAGTGGCGAGAGGAGGCAAAACGCCGGGGCGTTGCTCCGCTGCCGCGAGAAATCACGGCACAGCGGACAGAGCTCCGGCGGGATCTCATAGCGGCATGGAGACTGCGATTGTCACAACCCAGCGCTAGGCACGCCACAATTGCGGCGATAAGTCCCCTCTTTGAGGATTGGCTAGAGAGGCGCCACGGCGCCCTCACCTTCCGCCTGACGCAGGTCCTCACCGGACACGGTTGTTTCGGGAGGTTCCTGTTCAGGAAAAAGCGGGAGGAAACGCCAGGGTGTCACCACTGTGGGGATCGCCCGGAGGACACGGTGGAGCATACGGTGGAGGTCTGCCCGGCTTGGGCGGGGTCCCGCCGTGTCCTCGTGGCGGCGATCGGCGGCGGCGACCTCTCGCGTCCGGCCCTCATACAGGCCATGGCACGGAGCGAGAGTGAATGGGAGGCCGTCACCTCCTTCTGCGAAGCAGTAGTGCTCACGAAGGAGGAGGCGGAGCGCGCGAGGCAGAAGCAATCGCTGCACCCTCGCGCGCCTAGCCGCCGCAGGAGACGCTCTGGACGGGAGTCGTCCGGCCCTGGTTCAAGCCATGGTCCGGGGCGAGAGTGAATGGGAGGCGGTCACCTCCTTCTGCGAAGCAGTCATGCTAGCGAAGGAGGTGGCGGGATGGGCGAGGGAGAGATCCTCACGCCTCAGCCTCCGCGGGAGACGCTCCGGGCGTCGGGAGCCGCGTGACGACTCCCGGCCACCGTAGGCGCGGGCCTGCGGGTGGAGAGCAATGGGTAGCTCTCCGTCCGATCAGGACCAGGCCCGTGCCGGACGGCGCGTATGTGTTCCACGCGCGCCTCAAAGAGATGTCAGCATAGTTGACGGGGCCCGACAGGGCAGAAGCCTGCCGGGGTAGCGGGATCGTCCGAAAGGGTTACCGCTGCCCTGGTACATAAAGGGCTAAGGAAGGAACACGGGTGGGTTTTGGTCGGTAAGAGTCTGACACTCCCTTCCGCTCCACACAGAGCGGGAGGAATCATCTGATGATTTCCCATCCCCAAAAAAAAAAAAAAAAGGTGCAGGCACTTTACTTTGTGTAAATTATTTCATCATCAGAAGGAGAAATAAAGAAAATACATTTATTTGGCACAAACTAAAAGACACACGATACACCAGATATATACATCAGACAAAACAAACAATAAGATAAAAAAAATAAAAGATTAAATAAAAAATGTGAAGTCCGATGTAAGAAAATTATCAGGAAAGTGTGCCTCACGGCTGGGCCAAAAAGGGCTCATCACTGCTCTCAAAACGGTGAAGGAAACCGAAAGGTCCTAGAACCAAAAATTCGAAAACATGCAGCATTCACCAACTCGCACTGGGCCCGCGTGGTGGGGTACAGCCCACTTCCCTCTCACTCGGCCTGTGTTACAGCAGTGGGATCACTATTGACTGATTACGCTAATGATTCGAGGCTCCCCTAGGGTAGAAATTTCTTGTCAGTTATCCCAAAAAATCAGCTGTTTCATAGAAAAGTACAATACTTACGCGGTCAAAATATATGCAACAACATTTTTTATATTTATTCAATAACGCTGGTTTAGAATCATGTACTGAATCCATGATATCAGGTAGCGCGATGATGTCCCTACCACCCTGTATAATTATGTAAACCAAAACTGACCTTGCACTAACATTTCGGGTTTTAATCAATATTTAATTAATTAATAATAATTTAATTAATTAACGTTCTACAATTTGTCGAACATTTTTCAACTCCACTCGTCAAATGGTTCAAATTAAAGAGTTTTCTGACGGATTGTCAGACCAACACTGCGAGTATCGGTTAAAAACTTCGTTATTAGAGTATGTGGATTCTACTGTCGCTCAAAGCACTATGCAGTTTTCAGTTTTTTTTTGTATCGAAACGTCAACGCCGGCTGTCGCTGAAAGCCAGCGCTGAGGCTCTGTCTCGTATAGGGTCTTAGCATTATGCTGAGCGATGGCCTTTTTGCGTGGATGTGACGCATGTTTACCCTCAACTTGTTATTATTTTGTGTTTGTGTTTGTGTTCTTTTTTAAACGTCATGTTTACCGCAAATAAAAGGTATTTTCTTTCTTTTCTTTTCTTATCTAGCTCCTGATTCCTTTACCACTTTCCACCACCACTATCACCACCACCACCACTTGACCACTTTGCTCTATTTCACTCTATTTCTGATTTCCCTCCGACTTTTCATCTTAAAAACTCAAATAGAAAATAGCGACAAAAAACTTTACGATATTGCTATAGGTTTGCATGAATTCAAAATAGTATTTCAGTAGTTTTATAGCTGCGCCACCACCTACCCGCATAAGTCTCGATCCTATGAAAATATCGGGATAAAAAGTATTCTATGTCCTAATTTACATCATGGTCTTCTCAGGTGCCAATTTTCATTCAAATCCGTTTAGTCGTTTTAGCGTGAAAGCATAACGAAGAAACGTAAAAAAAATAAAAATCTTAATCTCTTTTAATTAATATTAGTTTTTTTTTTTTTTTTTTTCTATATATTTAGATAATAATATTGTATATAGCCTATGTCTATCTGGGATAATCCTACTAATATTTTAAACGTGAAAGTTTGTATGGATGGATGTTTGTTACTCTATCACGCAAAAACGACTGAACGGATTTGGATGAAATTTGGCACACAGATAGTTTATAACCAGGATTAACACATAGGATACTTTTTATCCCGGTATTCCCACGGGATCGAAACTTATACGGGTGAAACTGCGGGGCGCTGCCATTAGTTTACATAATCTGCCGTGGACGAGTTTTGGTTGAAATGGTGACGATGATAATATTATAATTATAACAGTTTTATTCTGAGGACACACTTTGCTGGCGTATTTGTAACATTCATCACCATCATCATTTCAGCCGACAGACGTCCACTGCTGGACATAGACCTCCCCCAAGCATGTCCACTTCCACCGGTTTTGTGCTTCTCGCATCCAACGGGTTCCTGCGGCCTTCACAAGGTCATCGTCGCCGTCGGTCGTTTGTAACATTAGATTATTAAATTAATTTGTTTTTGTACGAAACGTTAAAATTAGATACAGAAAAATTCGAACCTAGGCAGGCACTTTAGTTTGTGTGGCATGTCCTAAAACCGCCGGCAGAAGTGAAAAATTGAAAATTAACGTTGTGCATTTTTGATATTTTGGAATGCGGTCTTTTCCCCCTTCGTCTTATGAATTTTCGATCAGGTCACGTGTCCTGACGCGAGTTTAACATTTTTTACCCATCACAAAAAAAGTGCACAACGCCGCTAAAGAAGTTTTCACTTTAAAAATCGAAGACATGTGACATCCACCTATCCGCACTGGGCCCGCGTGGTGAACTATGGTCCACTCCCTCCCATAAAGAGGAAGCCTGTGTCCCAACATTGGGAACCTTTTAAGCTAGTCAAATTAATATCATAACTGTAAATAAACGCAATAAACTTTAAAGGTCTTGATTTCCATATTTCATAAAGACGAAGATGGCTGACGGAAGCAATTTATCCTTTTCTTTTGTCATGTAAAATACACACAGGGATTTGTTATAATCCATTTTGCAAATAACGGTGGAGTTGGTTGAGGAAACGTTCAGCGATGTAAGGTTATTTGCCTTTTATTTATTTACCGATTTTCATATTTACCATAGCTGTACGACTTGGACACCAACCCATACTATGCTCACGTGGTAGATTACGCCCCATTCCCTCTCAGAGACAGCAGACCTGTGTCCCAGCAGTGGGAACGGTATAGGCTGAATATACTTGTACGACTTAGAGTCAATGGAACTGTAACTTTTTAAGGTGGCCCCTCTTTTTATGGAAACCCTTTTCTATCTTTCTTTCTTCTGATGATCACTTAAATAAATTTCAGCCAGTAGCCTGTATTTTAACCAAATATTTCCTTAATCATCATCAGCTTACAGCAGTCCATTATGCCTCTTCAATTGCACGCCATTCAGCTCGACTCTCCATACAGCTTGACTCCCATCCAGCTGCTACCAGCCATCCTGCGAAGAACGTCGCTCAACCTAGCCTGATGGCGTCCTACCTTATGTTTGCCGATTCGCGGTCTCCACTCTAAAACACTTATTTTACCAACGGTCATGGGTTATATGGTTAATATGGCCAGCCTATGGCCACTTCAGCTTGCTTATTTTATTTGCTATGTCGATAACTTTGGTTCTCAGCTGGATCTCCTCGTTCCGGATTCGATCCCTCAGAGAAACTCCAAGCATAGCCCGTTTTCTTGGGGTCTAGCAATTATAGGCCTGGTTCCGGTTTTCGGGAAAGCCTCTCAAGTTATTTATCCTTGCATTTTTATATTACCTATTAAAGAAGTATAGTTCGTTAACTTTAAAATACACAATATAAAAATCCTCTGTAATATGCTGAGTTTTCTTTTATTATGTCAAACACATAATCAATAACATGAATAATAAAAATGCCAATCATGTAATTATTTTGCTATTTTTATCACCAAATATCGCGTGCTATAAGCTTCATAGAAAACTATAAAAAATATGATTTATTCGTATATTTATTAGATTACAGACGGCGATAGAAATAGTCCCGCTTTTTTAATCATTTTATTTTTATTCTCTGGGTAAAATGGCGGTTATATTTTTAAGATTGTCGCAAATTTATTAGTGTGGTATAAACTGGGTTTGTGGATGCTGTGACTAAGATAAGGGAACTAGCAATTTAATTTTTAAGTTTAGTAACAAGGACAAGGACTTATAAAGAAATGTAGGTTACAGCTTTTAATATCATATTTTATTAAATGCGCAGAGGAACGTGTTACTTTGGTACCTCATTTTTGACTTTCTTACAAAATGTTGCAAGTAACTTCAACTTTAATGATTTTTACGAGAGGAACAAATTTATTAATAAAAATACCACTTCAAAAGTCAACGGTTTTTTTATAAAAATATGTTGAGTAAAAACCTTATAAAAATTAGGAAGAGGTTGGAAACTCCATTAATTGATCCGAAAATTCTGATAACGTAGGGAATCTATAATTATAGAATGTCTTTTTTTAACCGGATCGTCGATCAGGAAAAAATATAATATACATAATATAAAACATATAAAAATATATCTTTATTATACTATTGGGCCGCGCCTCACCTGGCGGGCTGACAGCGTCCCCGCCGTGCCTGCTCCCTCCTGCTGCCGTGTACAGGAGGAGCAGAACGCATCCTGCTCCTGATGCGTGGGCCCCTCTACAAGTACCCTGCGTGCTGCACATCGCTCTACTCCGCGCGTGGCTGTTGAAGCCACCTGCATCGCATCAGCCTTCACCTTCAGCTCGCAACTGCAACTCCACCTCAGCCTTCTCAACCCACCTATCACTCATCGTCATCCATAACCCACCTCCACGTTATACCTGTCATTCCATCTTCATCCTTATCTTATAAATAAAATTTTAATTGAGTTCAACTTCCCCTTCTTTACTTCCTTAATTTAAAGCTAAAGTTAGATTTTCTTGTCGCTACACGACATTTTAAAACAGACACACACTTCCCTGTGTTTGTTATTCCAGCGTATGGCACTCGTGGCACACCTTGTATTGTCATCTGACATTATTATTATTTTTATTTAATCCATATTCATGTTAGTATAATTAAAAATTATAAATTATGTTAGTAATCAAAGATCAATACATGCCAAAATAATACTATTATAACTAGAACTAAAATTAAATAACCAGAATACCTACATAAAATCAAATTGTAAAATAATTTCATTAGCCAAAATCGCAATCATCTTTAAATGCATTAAAATCTTTAAAATCATTTACATCTTTAAATTAATATGACGGATATAAATTAAAATCAAGAATTTCATTAAAATCACAAAGAAAAATAATAGAAATATAAAATAATTATCTTATCATCAGTCAGTTCTTATTGACATGCAACTGCACACAATGCCACAATATTGCGACGTTTGGCCCCCAAACTGGAACGGGCCGGGGCCGCCTTAAAGCGGCTCCTGCCCAACCTTAGGGGGCCAAACGCCTCCTGCCGGAGGCTTTACGCGGGGGTCGTGCGGTCCATGGCCCTTTATGGGGCCCCGGTATGGGCGCGTTCACTGCGGCTTCGAGCCGCACACTACCTGAACGCGCCCCAAAAGGTGGTAGCCATAAGGCTTATCCGGGGATACCGCACGATCTCGGGCGAGGCAGCAAGCCTCCTTGCCGGACTGCCACCATGGGATCTGGAGGCGATAGTCCTCGCGCGCCTGTATGACTGGCGCGCGGAGGCACTACGTCGGGGGGAAACTCTGCACCCGCGGCAAATCGCTGCGGAGCGGACGGACCTCCGGCGCGGTCTCATGGTGGAATGGAAGGCGCGACTATCGCAACCCAGCGCAGGGCACGCCACGATAGCGGCGGTAAGACCCCTCTTTGAGGAGTGGCTAGAGAGGCGTCACGGCGCTCTCACCTACCGCCTGACGCAGGTCCTCTCCGGACACGGATGTTTCGGGAGGTTCCTGCACATAATCAGGCGGGAGGAGACGCCCGGGTGTCATCACTGCGAGGATCGCCCAGAGGACACGGTGGAGCACACGGTGGAGGTCTGCCCCGCTTGGGCAGAGCACCGCCGTGTCCTCGTAGAGGCGATCGGCAGCGGCGGCGACCTCTCGCGCCCGGCCCTGGTGCAAGCCATGGTCCGGGGCGAGAGGGAGTGGGAGGCGGTCACCTCCTTCTGCGAAGCAGTCATGCTAGCGAAGGAGGTGGCGGGATGGGCGAGGGAAAGATCCTCACGCCTCAGCCGCCGAGGAAGACGCTCCGGGCGTCGGGAGCCGCGTGACGACTCCCGGCCACCGTAGGCGCGGGCCTGCGGGCGGAGAGCAATGGGTAGCTCTCCGTCCGATCAGGACCAGGCCCGTGCCGGACGGCGTGTATGTATTCCACGCGCGCCTCAAAGAGATGTCAGCGTAGTTGACGGGGCCCGACAGGGCCGAAGCCTGCCGGGGTAGCGGGATTGTCCGAAAGGGTTACCGCTGCCCTGGTACCTAAAGGGCTAAGGAAGGAACACGGGTGGGTTTTAGTCAGTAAGAGTCTGACACTCCCTTCTGCTCCACCCAGAGCGGGAGGAGTCATTTGATGATTTCCCATCCTGAAAAAAAAAAAAAAAAAAAAAATGCCACAATATTGCACAGTCAATTTTGCCAGCCACAACGCTAAGAATGCTGTTGCCACTGCCGCGGGCACGACTGAACAATGACGCCGCTTTCTTTCTGAGGATGGCATGAAAGCCATCAATACGAGCGTCGGCAAACATGCCCGACGCGTTGCAGTGTCTCGGCAGCCGCATCAGCATCCTAAATGCATCGTTATATTGAACGCGCAGGGCGTTGATTGTCTTCTGCGTATATTTGAGCCATAGACTGCACGTATACAAAGATTGGCAAAACGCCCGAAACAATGTTATTTTTACTGCCTTACTGCAGCGCGCAAATCTACGAGCCAACATTTTGCATCGGACAGCCAACGCCCGGCGCTCCCTCTCAATATCCTCGTGGTCTGAGAGGTCATTATGCTGAGCTGATGGCCTTTTGGCATTATAATCTTTGTTTTTATAGTTTTATGGTGTATTTATTTTGCTGTAATGCTAATAAACGCATTTTTCTTTCTTTCTATGACTTTACAAGAATATTACCGTAAAAAACCCCACCTTATCTTCCACCATACCTTGTTTTCAACCAAAATAATCAAACATCCATCTTCCTTTATTTATAAAGAAGATAAAAGGAATCAAAAGGACAGCGTTGAAGGACGGCTCTAAGATTCGCACAAGGAAACGTTTTCAAGGTAACATTTAATAGAAACAGTCTATTGAAATTATTCGGGGAGCAAACTTGGTTAGGGTGGCATGATTCGGCACAGTCGGGCGGCAAATTTTATTTTTTATTTATTTATATAAACTCGTATACACTATATAAATAAAAAATAATCACCGGAACGTGCATAACTTCCGATCGACTGCACCAAATTGGATAATTCTTTTTTTTTTTGTGTTTGTTATAGTCAGGACAAGGTTTGTATACACAATTGGACCCGGTTGGTGGCGCTGCTTTTGCGGGCAGGACGACGTCTGCCGAGTCCGCTAGTTTATAATGAGAACAGCCACATACAATTCAAATGAAATAACAGCTAAAATTGGCATTTCAGTAACCATGCAAATAACAGATGATGGTATGACATTGACATAATTATGAATGTTAGAAACAAAGAAGAACAATAAAGTGGCTGTTAGACCTAAATCAAGAATAGTACAAAAAATATTGAGACATCGCGACGCCATGAAAGCCGAGTATTATTCAGATTTTACCGAACATACCATTTGCAATACCAGAGGCATCATAACGTATAGATCTGAAGGCCAATTCTCGTAATTTAAAACGTTCAAAATCTAGTCGCAGTCTCATTTCGGCGACAGACAAATGTCAAAATCTTGTCTAAATGTAGGGAAATTAGAGGTATTTTTGATCGATTGAGACTGAGATCAGACTGTGAACGTTCTTAAAATTACGAGAATTGCCCCTCTGAACTGTGCCATATACTACCATAGCTAGCAAATCTAAGACCAACTATAAAATACAACCATAAACTATATCACTTTGCGATGCTCGTAAAGCCCTAGATCCGATGTCAAAAGATATAATTATTACGAGAATAGATCTCGCAGCTCGTTTACTCGTTATCCTAAATGGGAAAGTTGAGAAAAACTTGATATTTTGTTACTCGTTAGCCTTACATTGTCAGGTGAGGAGACTCGTTTTGTTTTGTTTTAAAAATTTGATACAGTTGTTAAAATGTAGGTTAGGAAGAGTTACCTGTTCGTTGGTGGAAGCAAAGGGTGTTTCATAAGAAATGGTATGGTACCTTGCTCAACAGCTAAGTGAGAGAAAATTAAAGAAACGCGGTAAACTCAACGGTTTAGGCGCGATCTGATGAGTTAGAGGACGTTAGTTCGAATCCAGCCCGTTACACTATTGTTAGGAGCTCATTACAAGTTTTTTAACTAAGTTGGGGAATGAGAAAGCCGGTATAAAAATAAAAACTTGTAATAACCACTATAGCTAAGTAAAGTTTTTTTGAATGTTCCACGTCTCTCGTCGGTCTTTAGAAGGTACTTCCAAAGAGCTCACCCAAATTCTTGTATCTTGTATGAGTCACACTTCTTTTGGAAGATATACGCACCGCTATAAAACATTACCGAATATCATAGAAACAAAAAAAATACGCGTACAGCACCGTACACATAATAGAACTGAAACTTCATAAAAAATAAAGAATAAGAGAGATTTAGTGTGAGAGACAGAGAGAGATATCTTTCTTCTCTTTCATGTAACGAAATGTGACTAAACGTGACGCGTCGTTGAAATTTAACTCTCAATTCTTGTTCAATTATCGAATAGCCGCCTAAGTTGCACTATAAACATTCAATAATTAAATTATTAATTTTCATTAATTATTATTATTTATTAAATAATTTTTAATATTCAAGTTATCATACCTGGATCTGGATAGGTGACACTTTTTACACTTTACTCCGAACTGCAATAAATAAATAAACATTAATCCATGCCCTATAACACAACATTTGCAGTAAATCCCACCTGTATTTACCTGAAACTCAGGAACGAAAAGGAAGTAACCATGACCTAGTTACACCGTTAGAAGGAAGTGAAGACATGATAATATGACGTCATATATTTGCGCTATTCTCCTTTGAAACTTACCGTGTGGTTAATTAATGTGCAGTTAGGGAGTAATTATTATCTTTAATGAGAAGAACACGTGTTACCTGTTGTCAATATTGTTGTTACTGTAACCCCACGTCAAAGCGCGTATTTTGCATATAACGTCCCTCGGTCTCGGGACTGTCTGATATTCGCGTAACAGACTGTCCCGATAGGGGCTCATGGCTACATAATAACAGCCGCATAGGTCGATCGATCAGGTTAAGTTACGCTTGCCGCGGTTAAACTGTAGATAAGTGACCATCTTTACATACTAAGACCTCTCCGTACCCCGGAAAGCACGTTAAACCGTTGGTCCCGGCTGTCATTCATGGATCTTTGGCAGTCGTTACGGGTAGTCAGAAGCCCGACAGTCTGACTACCAGTCTTACCAAGGGGTATCGTATTACCCAGTAACTGGGCTATGGAGGTCAGGTAGGCAGTCGCTCCATGTAAAATACTGGTATTCAGCTGCATCCGGTTAGACTGGAAGCCGACCCCAACAAAGTTGGGAAAAAAGTGCCACTAACGAGAACTGTCACTGTATAGTATATTAAATAAGGAGTATTTTTTACTAAGACACCCATAAAAAATAATTATTATCTGTCAGTTAAAAGTTACAGCTAAATAAAAATTATTAGGAAGAATTTACTCGAATTGTCAAGACATTTATTCAATAACTGTGTATGTATTGACACATAATTTTATGGGTGTCTGAATAAAACTTACTCCATATTTAATAGAATATTTAGTTACATACATAGGTCTCGTGGACATTTGGACCACATATTCCCATTTTATTTTATGTATCGTTGTCATCTACGTTTCTCAGAAATAAAGACAAACATTTCTCTTAAAACCAAATGAAACCCGTTGGCTTTCAGCATCCCGTAACAACAAATCAAAAGCAAACTGAGACTTCAGCTACCTGCAGTCAACTTCAAAAATAATTAATGAGCTCGACTTTCCAAACTGGATCCTCGTCTAAGTTTCTTGGAATCTGTGTTTTTCAATTGCAAGTAAACAGATAACATTTAATTATGTTCTCTGGTGTGTTTATTACTTATTTCAACGAAAAACAGAGTGGAATTATACGTTGTCTGGGAAAAATATCGGATTCTTTCGAAAAGTAGAAGTGAGATCTAATAATTATCGTAATTGGAGCATTATCCTTGACTTCACCTCAGAACAACACATTAGAAAAGTTGCGCACCTCATCTCTCTCCTTAATTACTATTGTCTCGAATTGTTTTTTCTTTTCGAACTTATGTGATTTTGGCTTGTATGTTAGTGTAAGTTTCACTTCAAAAAACACCAGTACATATGAATGCTAGGTTATTGTCATGGTGAAAATTTATTTATTTATTTATTTTATTTAAACTTTTCGCACAAAAAGGTACAAAGGTGGACTTAATGCCTTAGGCATTCTCTACCAGTCAACCAAGGGTGGTGAAGAGATTAGATGGCAGGTGCTTTAATTGAGAGGGACAATGATAAAAACAAAAAAAAACTCTGAAATCTAGGTACACAAATACATAAATAGGTTATATACACATACATACTATTACTATAATATATACCTACTTATAATATAAATATATATATATACAAAATCAAGGGAGAGAAGTGTTGAGATGACTCTACGCTATTTTTTGTAAGATTTATTTTGAAAATAACTCTGCAATTTCCGCTTAAATGCATACCTACTGCTCGCCGTCCTGATATCAAGAGGAAGCGCATTCCAAAGAAGAATGGACTGAACATGAAAAGAAGAATGAACAAAATCAGACGTATGAGACGGACAGAGTAAGAGAAGATTGTTAGAAGAACAATTGGATTTAAAGAATGCAATCTTTGTCAATTTTTTTAAATTATGGTAAAAAAAGCTCATCATCATCAGCCTATAGCAGTCCACTGCTGGACATAGGCCTCTCCTATTGCACGCCATTCAACTCGATTTTCGGCAACTCTCGTCCAGCTGCTACCAGCCATCCTGCGGCTGAACCTGAAAAAATCAATATCTCCCCTTTTTTTTTTTTTTTTTTTTTTCTGGGTGGGAAATCATCAAATGACTCCTCCCGCTCTGGGCGGAGCAGAAGGGAGTGTCAGACTTTTACTGACTAAAACCCACCCGTGTTCCTTCAGTTGCTTGTGCCAGGGGCCACGGTATCTCTTTCGAACAACCCGCAGCCCCGGCGGCATCGGCCCTAACGGACCCCGTCAGTTCGTGCTGACAGCTCTTTGAGGCGCGCGTGGAACACAACGCGCCGTCGACCCGGGCCTGGTCCTTACCGGGCGGCGAGCTGCCCATAGCTCGCCGCCCGCAAGCCCGCGCCTACGGTGGCCGGGAGTCGGCTGTTGACTCCCGTCCAGGGCGTCTCCTGCGGCGGCTAGGAGCGCGAGGGTGCAGCGATTGCCTCTCCCTCGCACGCTCCGCCTCCTCCTTCGCGAGCATAAGTGCTTCGCAGAAGGAGGTGACGGCCTCCCATTCACTCTCGCTCCGGACCATGGCCTGTATGAGGGCCGGACGCGAGAGGTCGCCGCCGCCGATCGCTGCCAAGAGGACACGGTGGGGTCCCGCCCAAGCCGGGCAGACCTCCACCGTATGCTCCACCGTGTCCTCCGGGCGATCCCCACAGTGGTGACACCCTGGCGTTTCCTCCCGCTTTATCCTGAACAGGAACCTCCCGAAACAACCGTGTCCGGTGAGGACCTGCGTCAGCCGGAAGGTGAGGGCGCCGTGGCGCCTCTCTAGCCACTTTTCAAAGAGGGGACTTATCGCCGCAATTGTGGCGTGCCCAGCGCTGGGTTGCGATAATCGCACTCTCCATGCCGCTATGAGATCCCGCCGGAGCTCTGTCCGCTGTGCCGTGATTTCTCGCGGCAGCGGAGCAACGCCCCGGCGTTTTGCCTCCTCTCGCCACTCCCATATGTGGGCGAGGACTTTGGCCTCCAGATCCCACGGCGGCAATCCGGCAAGGAGGCTCGCCGCCTCAGCGGAGACCGTGCGGTATCCTCGAATGAGCCGGACAGCCATGACCCTTTGGGACGCGATTAACCGGCGGGCTGGTCGCCGCCTCAAAGATCGCGCCCATATCGGTGCCCCGTAAAGGGCCATGGCCCGCACGACCCCCGCATAGAGCCTCCGGCAGGAGGCGTTTGGTCCCCCTAGATTGGGAAGGAGCCGCCTCAAGGCAGCCCCGGCCCGCTCCAGTCTGGGAGCCAAACGTCGGAAGTGCTCCACGAAATTCCACCGGCTGTCGAGGACGAGTCCCAGGTACTTCATCGTCAGCTCGACGCCGATGTGAACCCCTCCCGCCGTTATTTGTGAACCCGACGGTGGCGCGTCCCGAGGACCATGAAAACACATGGCCTCAGATTTGTGCAATGCCACCTCGAGTCCCAATTGCCGGATCATCTCGACGATTGTCGCAACCCCGCGTGTCGCTGCTTCGGCCGCCGCCTGGTGCAACCTCCCCTGTGCCAGGACCAGCGTGTCGTCAGCGTAGCAAATTACGCTGACGCCATCAGGGAGGTCGGCGCGCAGCACCCAGTCGTACCCGATATCCCACAGATGCGGCCCTAGGACCGATCCCTGTGGGACACCGCACGACATCTCTCGCCGGTTCCACTCTCACCGGTGACCGGGGTAGATGACGGCCCTGTCCGTCAAATAGGCCTCGACAATGCGACGGAGGTAGGTCGGCATCCGGTGATATCCGAGTGCCTCCCTGATGCAACTCCAGGGCAGGGTATTGAAGGCATTGGCGATGTCTAGAGACACCGCCAAGACAACCCCACCCCGGGCCACAGCATCCCCCGTCGTGAGGGCTCGCACGCGCATGATGGCATCCACCGTAGAGCGCCCCTTGCGGAAACCAAACTGGCTGTCCGCCAAATCCGGCCCCACCCGCACCAGCTGCCCGGCAAGGCGGTCTGCAATTACTCTTTCAAAGAGCTTGCCCACCTCGTCGAGCAGCAGGATGGGCCGGTAAGCGGACGGAGAGTCCGCAGGGCGCCCCGGCTTTTTGATGAGGACCAGTTTCCCCGTCTTCCAACGAAGTGGGAACCGGCCCCTCTCCAAGCATGCGCTTAGTAGCCCCCTTAGTCGAGGCCCGAGAGCCTCCAAGGCCAGGACCCAGGCTTTTCCAGGTAAGCCGTCGGGTCCTGGGGCGGTGTTTCTGGCATTCAGCCTACGTACCGCCACTCTCAACTCTACCTCGGTCACCTCCGGAGCATCGTCGTCGTCGTCGGTGTTGTCCGCATCTGGCATCGCAGGAGGCGGAACCATGGACGGGGGAGTATGTTCCCCTCGCGAAGGGAACAGAGCGCTCACCACGTCCTCCACGAGCTGGGGCCGGAGACTCTGCGTCAGCGACACAGAGTCCCCGGCACAGCCGGGCCGGAGCCCCGAGACAGGACAATAGATGGGGTGCCAGGGCAGAAAACCTCCACGTGTGCCTGGGGACTGGAGTTCCCTTCTGGATACGTCCGGGGGAAAGACCAGTTTTCGGGCCGGTGCACCCTGGGGTGCGGGCAGCTATTTCTCAGTGGGATTTTTTCCCAATGAGATCTCGCTGCCCGCATGCTAATGTTCTGCCGAGAGGAACGCTCCACACAAGCCGCTATGAGGAGCAGAGCGGCTACTGTGTGGAGTAAGAGCGGGCCTGGTGTGCACTTACCCTGCCGCCGGGCAGGCAGGAGGGGATAACCCCCCCCTCCTGCCACCGTTAATATCGTAGCCCCGAAGATTGTCAAGGTCATGTCTCTGACTTTTGACGGGGGTCGAGGGTCTTGGCTTAACCGCCCGGACCGCGAGGAAGATTAACCTCTATAAAAAATTCCCCAAACCTCCAAGCGGCGGCGCACCGTGAGGGAGGTAGTAAGCTTGGCTAATGGGTAGCTTGATTTAGTCGCTAGTGCGAACCACCGAAATTTGAGCAGGTAAACAAAATTTAAAACTCGTGGGAACAATATGGAAAAATCAATATCTCCCCTTAAATGTCTCCCATTCATTATGTTCTTTGTACCGGTTTTATAATTATTATTGTATATATTTATTTATATAGATAATTATATGGTTTGTGTATGGTATGTATTTATTGTACTTATATATGTATGTAAATGGTATTGTCTCTCCTTTCTCTCTAAATCCATCCAAATGTTGCCTTTGAAAGATCGCTTTTAGCGATAAGACCGCCCGTTGTGCCACGCCTTGTGAAATTTCTACATTTTTGTTTTTTACATGAGAAATAATAAACTAAAGAATAAAATAATTTGTTCGCAGCACAGTCACAGTTCTGACGAAAAAATTACACTGAAAATAAATTTTCTAAAGGTATTAATAATTTAATCCAGCTATCGTGTAAACATACACGGAACACGAGCAGCAGTGCGATTCTGTAACCATCTCACCATGAAAACTTAAGTGAAGTGAGCGTGGAGTGAGCTGTCATTACAACTAATGCTAGGGATTGACACTATTAACAGCTCACTCTAAGCTCACTTCACTTAACTTTTCATGGTGAGATTTTATAGAATCGATCGGCAGCTGTAAGTGGCATGTTCATGAAAACAACAAACATAGGAGAAAACCCAGGTTAATTATATATCTAGTATCCCTTTGTTTAACTCTAAGGATAAATGAATTGTGGTGAGTTTTCTAAATATATACATCAGAGAGGACTTTATTGCGGCGATCTTGGATATGTGGGTCATTCTAACCGAGTGTATGTCCACGATCACCTCCACCCTGACTCGAAAAAACTGCTTAATAAAACTCGAGCATTAGCCAAGGAAAAGGACTTCAAAAGATTCATGTCCGTAAGCAAAAAGGGTCAGCTGTCCTCATAATATCCAGAGATAGGGATTTAAACAAATTAAATTAGGGTACAGTCCATTATTTCTCTCATCATTTAGTCGGAATAGTGTTAACATAATTTTCGTTACAATTCAAACGTGGGTGTACTATACACCTCTGCCGGACCCTTCAAGGAATGTAGGTCCTGATGTTATGTTATAATAATAATAATAAATTGTTTTATTGGGAACAACATAGGAACCACTTTTTGTTAGTACACACCTTAGAAACTACAGCTTAAAACACTAGGGTTAGTAACAAATTTAAACATATTATATTACCTAAAATTAATGAGTCATGTGCTTACGAGGCACTTCATGCGGACAATGAAGCCGCATGAGATGCCTCAGCACAGGAGCTCCCGGGTCCTCAGCCACGACTTTCAGGATGCTATTGCTACTCCCCCGAATCCTCCTCACAAGCGATGCCACCTTTTTCCTGACGATGGCCTGGAAACCATCTGTACTCGATCTGGCAAACATCCCCGAGGCACTACAGAAACGGGGGAGTTTCAACATCATCCTGAAAACATTATTATATTGGACGAGCAGGGCATCTAGTGTCCCCCGTGAACAGCTGAACCACAGACTTCCCATGTACAGGCCCTGACAGTACGCTTTAAACAAGGTTATTTTGACCTGATCCGTACAACGAGAAAATCTGCGCGCCAGCATGTTTCCGCGGACCGCCAAGTCCCTGTTATGTTATGTTCATTATTTTCAACATTTACTAGTTGTTTACTTCTTTAATATTTGTAAAAGGTTTAGCACCACTGCTGCTCTGCTTTATTTGGTCACCTCGTTTTTGTTTTCGCATACGGGCCTTTTGTGTTGCTTATCGCGCTGTTCAATTCATTAGAACATTGGAAAGTATGCTTATCTCGCTCGCACTCATTATTGAACCTATTTACTGTCTGCCTCTTCGCACAGGTATATGTGAGGAGGTTGCTAGATACCGCCTATTTTTTATAATTTTTAAGTTCAATGTTTACCTGACTATTTTAAAAATAATTTTACTGATTCTTATTAATGTGCCTCGTAATGGTTACTGTTGGTTATTTATTATTGACGTTATGGTTGTTATTATTGCAATGCTTAATTATTTATGGTTGTTTGTGTACTGTGTAGTTGTTAACTTCGTTGCTATATCTTATTTAATTTACCAATGGCTTTGAGTGAAAACAAAAGCCTGCGTATCTATTACCAAAGTGTTCGTGGCCTCCGTACTAAGACCGAAAATTTCTATCGACCATTGTGCTTATCTGAGTTTAATGTTATTGCCTTAACCGAAACTGGGTTAGTAGATGGCATCACCGACACCGAGCTTTTTGGTGATCAGTTTATGGTGTGGCGTCGTGATCGGGATTACTGTCTTACGGGTGAGACCCGCGGGGGTAGTGTATTGATGGCTGTCCGCAAGTGTATCTATGCGATTCTACAACCTTTATTTCACTCAACAGCTGAGGACTTGTGGGTGACACTGAATTTACGACAGTCTAATAATAAAAACTACCTCAAGTTACATGTATGTGCCATTTACCTATGTAAGCAAAACCAAGGTTATTCTATCACTGATCAACTAATTATTTTTTTAAGTAACTTACATAAATCGGTGTTAAGCAATCCAAATGATAAGTACTTAATTGTTGGTGATTTTAACTTGAGTGGTATCTTTTGGCAACTTGATAATAACGTATTAGGTCCTACGAACATGTGTGGCGGGGATGGGTTAATGCTTATGGATGATTTGCGAGATAGAATGCAATATTAAATGTATAAGGAAAGATCTTAGATTTGGTTCTGTGCAATGATTTTGTTTCAGTGTGTGAGTGTGAGACGTCGCTTTCTGCTGTTGATAAATATCACCCAGCACTTTGCGTTGACGTAAATTTTGCGGAATATCAGAATTTAAAGGCCGCGCCTTATACCCGGTACTTGTTTAATAAAGCCGACTTTGCAGCCATCAATAGTGTAATATGAGCAATTGACTGGCAGAATATTTTTGTTGACAAATCCCTTAATGACGCTATCAAATATTTTTATGACACTATTGCTGATATTCAGGGTAGGTTAGTCTCTACAATATCAGTCTCTCATAGCTCTTATCCAACCTGGTATACCCCCTCACTTGAGCGGTTGTTGAATGAGAAGGCAAAATATCTTCGTAAATTTAAGTTGTATGGTAGACTCTCTAATGCAGCAACTTTCAAACATCTTCGTGAAAGGCTAAAAAATCTTGAACAGGTTTGTTACTCTAATTACATCGCAGCTACTGAAACATCAATTGAAAAAAACCCGAAATCGTTTTGGAGATTTGTTAAGCAGCGTTTAAAGTCTAATAATAATAATAATAATAAATTCTTTATTTCGGGCAACGTAAGATCCACTGTGTTAGTAAATTGCTTATAATTAATGTTAGTGCCATATTATTTAATACTTGTTTATTCGAGATCGCTTCATGTGGACGACGCACAAGCGAAGGGAAAGTACTTCACTCGTTCATCACCCCCACAAAACGTCTCAGAATAGGAGAGTAGATGCTATCCGCCACTGTCCGCAGGATACTGTTGTCACTGTCGCGCATTCTGGCTATTAAGGACGATATTTTTTTCCGCATGACCGCATAAAAATCGTCGGTTCGATTGAGCGCAAACATCTCAGATGCGCTGCAAAAACGGGGCAGTCCCAACAGTATTCTGAAAACATTATTAAATTGGATGCGCAGGAACTCCACCGATCTTTTGATAAAGCTGACCCACAGGCTCCCCGTGTACATTCCCTGACAATATAATTTGAAAAGGGTTATTTTAACCTGACTAGTACAATGGTAAAACCTGCGCGCCAACATATTCCCTCCGACCGTCTGAATGTCTTACCAAGCTATTTTAAATATAACGACGTGACAATATCTTCCACTGAGTCCATTTGCAATGCTTTTTCTTCTCACTTTTATTCTACGTTTCTTAACCCTGGCAGCTACTCAGGCCATAGTAACTGTTCTTCCCAAATTATTTCTAATCCTAATTTACTCTCCGATATTCATTCCATTGAAATAAAATAGATGATGTAGGTAAGCTACATCATCTATACCACCGGACCGGACCATTTATCACCTTTGTTCCTGATTGGTTGTGCTAAAACTATTGCCTTACCGATATCGTTATTATTTAAAAAATCCCTATCAACTTGTACGGTGCCCCATATTTGGAAGTCTGCCTTTATTACACCGGTCCATAAAAAAGGCCACATAAACGAAATAGTCAATTATAGACCCATTTCCAAACTGTGTATACTGGCTAAAGTTTTTGAACGATTGGTCTATGATCAGGTTTATTCTGCACTTAGTTCATCTTTTAGTCCTTCACAACACGGATTTTTAAAGGTTCGTTCAACAGTTTCCAACCTAGCTCTGCTAAATGATTTTTTAACACTTAGTGTGGACAAGGGGGCGCAGGTAGATGTGGTTTACACGGACTATAGCAAAGCGTTTGACAGAATTGATCATGATTTACTTAAAGCAAAACTCTTTAACATCGGTATTAGAGGTGACCTACTTCGCTGGTTTTCGTCTTACTTAGATAACAGGTCTCAAGCTGTAGTTGTCAGCAACTACATTTCGAGCTGGGTTTCGGTTCCCAGTAGTGTTTCCCAAGGTTCCCTGATAGGTCCGTTGCTCTTCATTGTTTACGTAAACGATATCAATACGTGTTTCCATAATTCTTACCTTCTTTGTTTTGCTGATGATATGAAGATGAAGAACTTCTATATCATCGTTTAGTGATATGGATGCTCTCCAATCTCAAAACTCGATGAATACTGTCGCGTCAATAAATTAGATCTAACCCCTACTAAATGCTCCGTTATTTCGCTTAGCAGAAAACGCTTTCCACTTCATAACTCCTATAGTCTGAAAGGTCAGCTCTTGCAGAGGTGTGACGGTGTTCGTGACCTGGTCGTATACCATGACTGTAAACTTCAGTTCAATGTTCACGTGGAGCAAATAGTGGCTAAAGCATCCAGAGCATTAGGTTTTTTAATGAGACTAGCAGCGTGTTTTAAGAAAGCGAAAACTATCAAGATATTGTATTGCTCATTTGTGAGAAGTCATTTAGAATATGCTTCTCAAATTTGGCGTTATGGCGTGCACATCGATCGCATAGAGGGTGTGCAAAAAAGAATTGTTAGGTTTCAGTGTTATCGTTTGCGGATACCATATCATAGTTGTGACTAAATAGTCAAAGATCCAAATGGATCTTTGCAGGAAATTTCACCTTCCACCACAACCACTTAGTAACCGTCGTCGATTAGCAGATTGCACATTTTTGCTCAAAATTGTATCCAATGAGGTGGATTGTCCGCAGCTTCTACGTAAGCTGTATTTTAATATTCCCCAGTGACTACTCAGATTTAATCCACCTATCGCTATTCCGTTATCTTCTTCCAATTACAGGCAAAACTCATTTTTAGTGCGAGCCAGTAAAGACTTTAATGACTTATGCAAGCAGTTCTCTGATGACTTGTTTTCAACGAAAGGCTCAAGCGTACGCAATAGGCTTGATTTCTTCAAAATTTATTTTTAGTGTTAATTTAGTTCTGGTACTTATTTTATTTAATTTTAGTGTAGTTTATTCCTTATGTTTAGCGGTACCGTTTTGATGGTTGGTGCGCTTATGATAACTTGTCGTGTATAAGATCTCTTACTATATTATTGTACAGCTAGCCGTAAAAACCTATAATTGGCTTCAAGTTTTTTATTCCAGTATATTTATTGTATTTATGTAAAGCTGTTGGTTTTCCATAAGATAAATAAATAAATAACTTTACAACGAGTTTTCACGTAGCAAGGTAATACCGTATAGCAACGATATTACCTTCAGAATGACAGATGTAAGTCCGGTCGGGATTCGATTTAAATTCAATATATTTGCAGGATCCGTCGTGAGCTGTTGTTTATCAATGTGGCAGGTATTGCTTCACCGACCTGGGGCTAGATTTATAAGACTTGTTGCTGGGTTGATACTGAAAGGACACTTACCTCCTATCCAGTCTCTTCCAGGTGTGAAGGATGTCTAAAAGATTTTATCTGCGGCTCATTGACCTCTCAGTTTGAAAAGCCTTAATAATTGTGAACCAATGAATGCACGACATTTTTAAAGTCTATTAACTTTCTTTTTTTTGTGTTTATGTTTTTTATCCACGTCATGTTTACTTTTCTTTCTAACTTTCCTCCTTTCTTCTTTCTTGAAGCTTAAATTGCCTATGATGCCTATGCCGTGAGGCACACTTTCCTGCCAATTTCTTACAGCGGACTTTACACTTTTTATTTGTTTTTATCTGATGTACATATATATTTTTATATCATTTTGCTAGGGACTATAATCTGTATCAATATGACTATTAATGTTTGTAAAGTTAATTGGTTTTAATTTGGATAGACGTTCTAACTTCGAATGGGTGAGGAACGAGGTTAGCTGTTTATGTTGCTTCTTTTTTATGTACCTACTGTGCAAATATTTCGACACAAATGTATTTTTGTTATGAAATAAATAACTTGAACTTGAATTACATATGTATCTGGTGTATTGTGTCTTTTAGTCAGTGCTAAATAAATGTGTTTTTTTTTTCTATGCATTCCACAAATTTCCTCGACAAATCCTTTACTGTCTACTACACTCGTTTGTGGAATGCATTGCCAGTTGAAACACACGCGCAGTCGTTTTGTACTTGTGTTTAAGACACGTAAAGGAACATTACTTGTCGTTGTGATCTTGTTCATGTAACTTGAATTATCAATAATTGTCTTCAACTACCATGGTTTAATAATACCAGCCAATTATTGCCCCACTGCAGGGCTAAGGCCACTCCTCATACAGAGAAGCCACGAGCATTGATCAGTACTTGCTTAAAGCAGGCTGGCAATTTCAGACTTATACTATAAGTCCAGGTTTCCTCACGATGTTTTGCTTTACCGATATCAGTAATGTTCGTGATAAACTCAGAAAATACATAATGAATTGAAAGAGTCACATTAGTACTTGCCCAGATTTGAACCACAATCTCGTGTATGAGAGGCGAGGCCTTAACCACTGAGCCATCACAAAGAATCAAAGTGACATGTATGACGAATCATAGTTTATCCGTTAAAAATCCTACTAATATTATAAACGTGAAAGTTTGTATAGATGGATGGATGGATGTTTGGTACTGTTTCACGCAAAAACCACTGAACGGATTTGGATAAAATTTGGCACAGATTTTTTTATCCCGATATTCCCACAGGATCTAAACGTATGCGGGTGAAACCGCGGGGCGCAGCTAGTAAAAAATAAACGGAAGAGCTATCTATTTCAGGAGCTAGTAACAAACAAAAGAAAATGATATTGTATTTACCGCAGGAAATACAACTTTCGCTTTGTATTTCTTCCATAAATGTTTCAGTTATCAGTTTAGGTGTTCTTCATCGCGTATTGTCGTTCGCCCAAAACTTTCCAGACATTTTCAGAGTGGCAAATGAAAAATGGGAGCAGTGGTATCCAATTGATAACAGCCGTGACTTACGGGTCGTAGGTTCGAACCCAGACATGCGGTTTACGTTGTGTAAATTATTTCATTACCACTGCTCTCAAAACGGTGAAAACATGGTGAGGAAACTGACATGTCCCATAACCGAAAAATTCGAAGACATGTTACATCTACCAGCCTGCTCTGGGCTCGCTGGTGGAAGACAGCCCACCCCTCGTTTACCGAGAGGACTGTGTCCCAGCCGTGGGAATATTATAGGAATATTAAAATGAAAAATCAACACTAAAAATGTCAACATTTTATTTCATAAATCAGTATAAGTACTTACATTCACTTACATCTATACAGTTTTACAGTATAAAGACTTAGCAACGTTAACGACATGTAACCTAATCTGATACAAAAATATTACCTCTCATTCAACCGTCCCTTGTACTGTCATTTCCATTATCTTTGTAATTAAATTTTTGAAAGAAAAATATTTAATATCATACAGATTTTCTCGAGAGAATTTTATGTTGTCAGTTCAATGACCTGGTTGTTGATCGTAAATACAAATTCCCAGACTTGAGACCCTTTCTTGTGTGTACTGAAGCCGAAGAAATGCACCTGGCTTGGACTTCAAAGGATATTACAACCCTCCATCTTGAAGTTCACAAAGAGAGCTTTGGGAAAAAAGCCCCCCCGGCAACAATGGCGCCGAAACACGGAAGTGAAGTTCCACAGGGGATGCCTGTATGTACGACCATTTAAAGAAAATTACATTTGAGGAAAACCTCGCATTTAAATACAACTTTACGCCGAGATTTTTTTTTTCTCTCCAATCAATTTACACTCTACATTACATAGATATGTTTCTATCTAAATTAAATATTTAGAATATATACTTGGATCCACGACATGAGAATTCGTAACCGCAGATTAATATCACTTCCTTACCAAATAATTACATTCTGAATCAGCACGTCATCCGGTTACAGACTAAACCATTAATCACGGAAACTTGTCAGAAAAATATCATCATTTAGGAAATCTGGAATTTTGAGTGACACAATACAACAACAGTAGAAAATTAGCAGGCGTAGAGAGGGTATCTAACCTTAATATTAATCTTAGAACTAGATATATAGGGTATACATCCATATATGTTTTCCAGAACAAATAATTTTCATAAAATAGCAATTTAGTTGAATAATATCAAAGTACATATAAGCTATATTCGATTGAAAAAGGTAAAGTATTATCCCAATTGAAATAAATAACTTTTACAATTATCTCTTTTCAATTTAAAATACTCGCGTCGTACAAAGGGTGCACTGTAGTAAATATGTCAATTTTAAAATAATCCCTCCACGGCACGGCCGCTTTGCAAACGATATTATGCTCCGCGGATTAAATATATATGACAGCTCTATTTATCAATCTCCATTGTTTACCATTTATTAAAATTTTATAATATGTAATTTTAAACTTATTAATATAATATATACTTTAAATACATTGATATATTTTAGATATATTTTAATTTTTAACACGATTTAAAGCTTCATTTTCATCTTACAATTTCATGTAACATATATAACAAATTATATATTATAGAATATTACGGATCTTGTGCCTTCTATGAAATTATATTTTTTAGTATTTCGCATAGATAATATATATTATATTTCCAACTACATTATTGTCCGACAAAAGAATGTTTGTAACATTCGTCCGTTTTCAACAAATCGTGACTCTGCAGTATATGTGTTAGAATCCACATTAACTTATCAAATTGTTTAGATACGACGACAGGTTTAAATACGCTTATCGTAAAAGACAACAATTACTATACAACATTAATAAGTATATAATATGTACATGATGTGAATAAGTCTTGAATTTGAAGTGTGCGTATTTCAAGGTGTAAATTTGAAGTAACATTGTATATAACCTTGACAAAATACAGGGTCAGTAAAGTATATATAGACATAGGAAATGTATGGCAATGATATGAGAGTACATTGGATTATCCGAACTACTTGCTACAAATTATACTCCATCTATAAACAATTAGAACTTCTATGGGATAAATTCATTTTCTTCTACATCAACAGATATCTATTCTAATTCTTTCTCTACGTTTCAATATCACTTAACATTGATTTTGATTCATTTCTCTACGGTAAATGGACATACAACCGTTTATCATAATCACATTTACTTACTATAAACGTTTTGGCATCGCGAGAATACCTGTCTACATCGTAATAGCCGTCGCCATTCTAATTGATGTTAATATCTTCAGTCCTTTTCCTCCATCTCTTCATCTGAAAAAGGAATGATAATTAGCACAAAAGTCGGATTAGATAAACTGTTTGAAACAATTTGAATGGCTTGAATAATTTAATTTGCGTAAATTATGAAATGTTTGACGAAAATGTGAGAACAATGAGTTTGGTCGTGGAGTTGAACGCAATAACCTAAGTGTCAATGACTGGCAAATAGATTAGTTGAAATCGTTGTAAATGGCTGCACTGAATATAAACATTGATTGTTTAGTGAACAGAGGAGATCAAGTCGTAACTTAAAGCGTCTAAGATGTTTTAAGTTAAGCTCGTCATGTGGGTTACAATATATTGCTAGTATATCACGAAATAGATTGCACTGAAACGACTTTTACAATATTGTTACGAGCAAATATTTAAAGATGTCGTCGAAAGATGGTCGCATTTCGGTTTCGTTTTGACATCTCTGACATTTACAATGTCACAGTCGCCATGGAAACGCCATACAGCCCTGTGTCAAAGGGAGGGACGGACAACAGAGCCTTAGTAATACGGTCCCGTTTGCACCTTTTGGGTCCGGCACCCTAATAATCAAATGAGTTCATTTATTTGCCCGAATATACCCATACTCGGGCAAATAAATGAACTCATTTGAAACCTTGGACTTTGGATCTTGGGTACCCAAAATTCTTGTAACTTAAACTGAATAAGTAATACAATAAATATATTGTTATCAAATTATTTTATCAACATTGCAGAGTATGTCTTTTGAATATAAACTTCTATCTTTTATATTCCCATTTTCTTAATAAACAAGTTATCCCTTTTACATGGACAATAAAAATGTAACGGTCCGTGTTTCTTTATAACCAAAAAGAAATTCTTACAACGAAGTTTAGCATAATTACTAGTATTGCTTTAGGGTTCATATTATCATAATATTTTTAATAAAATATTTTGTACATTTACTATGTATATTTAAGAAATTAATGTTGTAACTACAAAAATCTTAATTGAAGGAACATGTTTTTGTTTTTGAAAATACGAATAATTTTTTAGGGTTTCGTACCTCAAAATTTAAAAAATGGAACCCTTAAAGATCTCTTCGATGTCCATCTGTCTGTCAAGACTCTTTTTCTCAGGAACGCGTGGAGGTAACAAGTTGAAATTAATATCAAATACGTAGGTTTAAGGTCCATTGGAGCTCTAAAAAAAATACGGCCAATGTGACATATTTTAATACTTGCAAGTAAATGGAAACCTATGGGGTACTTTTCTCTATCTTAAAATATTATAAGTGTTATTTGCTGATTACATTGCATAATCTAAGGGCATTCGATTCGGTAAAATTTGTTTAGCAAAAAAGCCGATTCCAAAATTTTTTTGTTTACAACACTTATTCAGCATTTGTTCGGCTCGTGTCGATCGACAAACTGCGTTCGGCATCTACCCGTGCGAATCATGTCCAGGTCGGCCCGGCACAATTTGAGACAAACAGAGAGTCCGTTTCTCCAAGATATGCCTATCTACATAATTTAATAATATTCTCTTACGATGTTTTCCTTCACCGTGTTGAGAGCAGTGGTGATGAAATTATTTACACAAAGTAAGGCGCCTGTTGCCTCCTTACTTTATTAAAATATCATAAGCATTATCTTAAAAATTTCATCAATCATTTATAAAACGACATGACTGTGTTAAAAGATCGTCTTTATATCTTTTATTTTGCCAACTTTAAATTATATTATAATATATTTTTTTGTTCTATAAGGTAAATGATACAAAAACTTTCTTATCTTGTATTTTTTACCTTACAAGATAAGGAAAAACACTACACGGACTATGTGTATGCTACGGGCGGTGCTACGAAGCCCTACGCGTAACGTTTCGTAGCACTTTCGTAGCGATATCATATTGCGCTACGAGATCGTACGATATCTAGTGCTATATTGAATAATATAGGGGATCCGATCGACGCAGCAGAATAGCACAAATATTTGTATTGTAAATAGATGTTTGTTCATAGTTTGAATGTTAGTGCATGTAATTTATTTGTGTTGTCTATGTGGCTCCGATAATATTTATGTATGTATATCCTTGTACGAGCTTATGTTTTTTAATTAATAGCCGGATTTCCGAGGTTGCCGAAAGTGATAAGGTCATATAAACAAAAATCCAGCTTGGATAGGTGACCGACTTATACAAGGTGGCAGGAACATCGACGCGCAACCTGTTACCATGGATTCAGTACTGATTCTGAACACCCGCTCACTACGTTGAAACCCACCATCGTCATAGTACTGCCATTATCCCCATTCATTATAAGTCAGCACAGCTTTATCAGAGTCACAATAACAGTATGGTAGAGGGTAGGGCTGTATGTAGTAGAGTCCGTAGGACAGAAGGTAGCATGCTTTTATTAAAACGGTGAATGAGGAAAATGGCTTGAGGAAAGTTTTGAGAATGAATGTCGATGGCTATTAAGAGTAGGGAAAGACCAAAAAAACGATATATGGACTGATAGTGATGATATGGTTAGTAAGGGGGTGACTACCGACAGCTCGCCCCCCGGTACGGACCAGGCCCGGGTCGACGGCGCGTTGTGTTCCACGCGCGCCTCAAAGAGATGTCAGCACGAACTGACGGGGTCCGCTAGGGCCGATGCCTGCCAGGGCCGCGGGTTGTTCGAAAGAGATACCGTGGCCCCTGGCACAGGCAACTGAAGGAACACGGGTGGGTTTTAGTCAGTAAAAGTCTGACATGCCCTTCCGCTCAGCCCAGAGCGGGAGATGTCATTTGATGATTTCCCACCCAGAGTAAAAAAAAGGGGGTGACTACCGAGAAGACGCCTAACAAATAAGTATGGAAGAAAAAGGCATGTTGCTCCGACCCCAAATAAATAGGGATAAGGGCTGGAGAATGATAAATGGCAGTACAAGTCGATGAAAATATAATTAAAGTATTTTTGTCGCACTTACCTTCCATTCAAGCAGCTAAGTCCAGAGTTCTGTGCGTCATTGCTGGGTATCGTGATATTGGCCGGTGGGCTCTTGTTCAGGGGGTACCATTGGGCTACCGGCTTGCGAGGGTTGTCCAACATTTGCAGCCAATGGTCGCGTCCAATGCCGATCAGGGTGGATCCGATTGCTGAGCAGCCAATGAGTTCGTTTGGACCAATCCTGAGGACAATTTTTTTATTTATTTATTTTAAAATTTATGTACACACATATATAAACAAATAAGAAAAAAAAATCAGAACAGAAAAATAGGTACAAAAGTGATGCTTATTTCATGAGAAATCTCTTCCAGCATACCTGCGATAGGACAATAGATAGAGAGATGTAGACAGCGTGTGAAAGAGTAAAGGCAAAAAACAGGATTATCTATTTAAAATACTTCAAAAACGGTTGCACTCCGGGAGTGCCGGCAGAAGTGAAAACTTGAATATTAACATTGGGCATTTTCCATATTTTGGAATGCGGTCTACTCTCCCTCCGTCTTACGAATTTTCGATCAGGTCACGTGTCCTGACGCGAGTTTAACATTTTTTACCCATCACAAAAAAGTGCACAACGCCGTTAAAGAAGTTTTCACTTCAAAAAAACATAAACAAACATTTTTTTTTTGTAACGTACATTTTTTTTTAAGTTGTAAAATGTTTTCAAACGGTTAACGTGCTTTTTTGTAATGAATGGTCACCCATCTATGAACCAACTGCAAGCAAGACTCCATCATCCCTAACCAATAGAACATTGATCTAAATGTCAACTGCCCACCTAATTTCTGAACGAGGTTCTAATCAAACTATTTCGATAAACGATCCCTGCTAAATCACTTCAGTTCGTAGTCTACCAAATATAAACATTCCAACTTCATTAATCTTGAACTTGACGTGAATTCCAATCTAGAGAATTTGGGCAAAATCAGCTTGTAATTCGAAAATACTTGTACATTTCTGATTAGGATCACAGTCAGGAGGGCACACCAAATTTAAATTCTTGAAAAGCCTTCGATACTGTGATTGGGACGTAGTTTGATGAAATAATCAACTTGGACGGACCGTCAAAGCAAAGGAAGCTCCAATTAAGCCTAGTTGAAATCTCTGCGTTCTATAGACGGTTCCATCTGCCGAATATTGGCCTGGGCTGAAAATTGGTTAAGTGCACGATATTGTTAGTGCGTTGCGGGTATCACAAAGGCAGAATATTGTTGTTTTTAGGTCAACTACCTAATGGAAAGTGGCCATCGCGACTGTGTCGTCATCCTGATGACTAACTTATTTATCCATTTATTTCAGGCATCAAACAACAAACATACATCAAACCTATGTGTTTATATGGGCCTTGATGCCTAGTATTTTTAAGTTATATTAATATTGTATTGTATGCAATAAAATATTAATATAACTTAAAAATACTACAAAATAAATACATACAAAATTATACTTACACTAAAAACTAACTAACCACTAAACTGACTAAGCGGTAAGGCTCCGAAATGAATTTGGTGGTGTATGTAATTATTTTTTTAATTAAGTAATAACAATAAATTATATAATTAATTAATTTCTAATATACTTTTATATTAATATTTGTAATAAATAAATGAATCATTAATGTATCTCGCTGCCTAACAAAATTACAATTGTTAACAAAATATTAGACATTTATAAAAATACTTCAATATAACGTTGCAAATCCGATTCCATCAATCAACCTTCAATGTTGTTGAACTGCCAAAATGAAAGCCATTCCCAGTGTTAGTGGGTTACGTAATTACCCCACAGATGACGCTAAAAGATAAAAGATTCACATCTTACCTGTCATAATCAATAACTTTGACCAACAGCGTGATATCGTACACGTTCTCGGCTGGCAGGTCGAATACCAGCGCTTCATTGTAGACCGGAGACAGAGTGTTCTTCTTGACCGTCGTTTTCTTCTTCTTGATGCGCTTCCCTTGGCAGATGAGGCAGATCTTCACGTAGGGATCTGTTTGGATGAAAAGAGGTGGATGGTTAGCTCTGGTTTTTGATGTTTTGATTAGAAACTAAACATTCTAGGGGGTTAACTGTTGTTAACATTGTTGGAACATTCTTGGGTGTTCCCAAGAATGTTCAGTTCATGTTGAACAAGATAACTCCATCCATTTGAACCATCTTCTCCATACAAAACTAAAAAGGGGTGACTAGAATCAATTCTATTTTTTTTGTGAATTTTGACGTTCAAAACTGCCTTTTATATCTTCTATTTGAAATAAATAGTTTGACTTTTACCAATTTCATTCCATTTCATGAAATTTGGTAAAATCCGTTTCAACATTTGGTAAAAAAAAAACTTTTTGCTGCGTGTGAGCATTATTGGTATTCCCGTTAACCCATTCAACTAAGCAAAACATAATGCATATTAATATGATAGCAAAGATTTTACTTCAATATTGCACCTAACCCTAAAACCTTATTCGCCAGTCCGATGGTTTATTGACAATAATTGATATTTCAAACCTGACTGTAACCCCGTTCTGGAGCAATCATACGCTTTAGGGCTGATTTTACCAAAGTCAGATATCTTTTAATCGTGGAATAAAATCGACGCCTAACAGTTCTAGTATGGAAAAACTGTCAAAAATTCAAAATTTATTCTCAGGATAAGACTTATTCTAGGTATAAAAGTTTGGTGAAATGCGCCCTTAGGCGGGTAAGAATATTGCACCTACGCGCTCAGCCCCGCCCGCTATTTTGTTGCAGTGCCACGTGTTTCGCACGTGTCTATGGCAGTCGACAAGTTTATCACGCGAAACTTAATTTTTTTGTAAAATGGATCATGATGTTACGTGAAAACTAATCTAATAGGTCCGAAGTAGACCTTTACTGTATTAATTAAGTCGAAAGCGACGTAATTTTGCTCCGATTGCTACAATTCAACGAACTCTCATGATGTTCCGCTATTCGAATCGCAATATAATGTAGTAATGTTTCTTAGCGGAATTCGTTAAGCAGTCTCCTAACATTATTTTTGCGGCGAAGGTATGCTAAGGCTCTTAAAGTCTTTAAAGTTTTAAATCTCCGCAAAATTAAAAGAATATTTAACTTGTCATGTGGGCTGAGTTTCCCCCGATAAAGTGTGCTTTGTATTTAGTCATATCTTCCACTTAAAACTCAACAACACATGTCCCGTATACAATGTCGTTTAAACAATACTTATAAAAGACTGACTTTGTTCGCTTTAATATTATGGGATTTCATTGAAATTTTCTTTTCATACGTTTTATCGAACAAACCTAAACAATCGGGGCCTATTGTTGAAGATAAAAGAAAAAATAACACCTACGTGTACTTGTGTAGATAAGAGTCCGTGGGTTCTCACTTTTTTACTTAGCGACTTCGCTGGCTGGGTGATGAGACTTTTGCGAAAATGAATTCTAGGCTTCCCGTGCTCTGCTCGTGGAAGGTGTGAGTTTTTGTTGCTTATATTTTTATTGTTCATAAATTATTATGTTTCTTAATTTATTGTTAGTTAATTATCGTGCATTGTTATTGTGTCGTGTATCCAAATAAATGGGCAATTCACGTAATTTTAAGAACATTCACAGTCTGGTCTCAATCTATCAAAAATACTTCCAATTTCGCTATATTTTTGACAAGTTTTTGACATTGATGGTTGTGAGATGAGATTGCGACTAGACTTTGAACGTTTTTAATTACGGGAATTGGCCTTCAGTTTTCTAGCCGCGGAAGCGCCCTGACGACTTGTAATACCTACAGGTTTATATATAAACCAACTTCAGCCCCCAGTCTCTCACAAAGTTAACCCCTTGTTCGTGCACTACTGTCAAAGTTAATCATTAAGTTTAAAACTAGTGTTGTAGAAAATAAATGTATTATTTTATTATTATTATTATTATATGTCATTTGGAGATGGCTAGTGTTGCAGTCGTCTTTGTTAAAGGACAGACAAAACACTGGTTTTCTTAACATGACAAAGCGCATCGGGCTGTCGCCAAAGTGGCAGTAGAGGCACTGATGAACAAAGCCGGCTAAAAGCGGAATAAGGTCTGTGGAAACGAGAGAAAACTTACAGATGCACTATTAACAATTTTTTTGTGTGCAATTTTTATTTTTTATTTAATTTTAAGTATGTGGCCCTTATAATTTGTACCTACTCATTCTTAATTGTATTGACATTTTTTTGTTTTCTGTTGTAGTATTGTGGAATTTGGAGCAGACTGGTGGCCCCGTGGTAACGCCCGTGATTACGAGTCGTAGGTTGTAGGTTCGAACACAGACAGGCATTTTACTTTGTGTAAATTATTTCACCACTGCTCTCAAAACGGTGAAGAAAACCATCGTGAGAAAACCGACACGTTCTAGAACTAAAAATACGAAGACATGTGACATCTACTATCCCGCACTAGGCCCGCGTGGTAGATTACAGCCCACTCTCTCTCACCGAGAGAAGGCCTGTGTGCCAGTAGTAGGAATAGGCTAATTTTTTATTTTATTTTATTCTATGTATTGCCTGAATTAAATCAATTTTATTTTTATTTATATTTAAGACTTCCATCCAGAATGATTGAAGTTCTTAGATCATAATATAAGACAACTGTTAACCACCTGCTATATTTTCCCTTCCCTGATGAGAAAAAATTCTGGGGAATACATTAAAGACCCTTTTTTCTCCATTGCCAGACCGGTTTTGAATACAAAAGACCAGCTAAGCGCAAATAATGTATGTTTCAAATTTCTATAGAATACTAAAAAGGTTGAAGGCAAGGATACTGGTTCCTTTTAGTTTTTAGAGGGGTCGAAGTCCTATTTAGTTTTACTTTTTTTGCTGACGCAATTTGGGCACTTGTAGCCTTGTTAAACCTGTCCTCTGCTGACACAGCTTGCTTATTGAGTGGAGTATGAGTATTTCTAGTTCATGAAATTCATGTTTTTTTTTTTTTGCTAATGATGATGCTGATGATTTATCTCACGAAGGTGGATTATTCTTAACCCACTGCTAGTTAAAATCATTATTTTATTTTATTCTATTCGGGAAACTTACTTACTTAAACTTGTTCTGATAAACAATATGCATTTGAAGACTATTTACAAGTTTCCACTGATAAACATTTGAAACAAAAAGGTCGGTACCATAGATATCCGTGGTCGGTACAAAATACTTATAACATAAATTAGGAAATAAAATAACGCGATCGATTAATACCAACTAAAAATCATTCAGACGCAAACAATTACTTTCCGTAAAAAAGCTTTTCACATACAAATGCTTAAGCCGTGAAACACTGGTCTTGAAGGAATTGAAAATGTCCAAATCATGTTCACTAGTTAGTTTAGATACCAATTCTGCCTGTACGCGGACTTAGATTGAGAAACATGCAACAAGCTAGGTTTGCGAAACATTTTGCAGTGTGTAACTAATCCTAAACTGCCTAACAGCTCAGGGCAATCTATAGTATCATTTGCGATTTTAAATAAATATGACATATCAGCAATGCGCTCTTGCATCGCGCTATATTATTGGGAGTATTATAATAAATGTTATAATGTAATGTTACAATGTGGTCGAGTTCTCACAAAGTTATTTTAAGAATGATAAAAATAGCACCAACCAATTGGGAAGGAAAAGGGTAATCCTATATAGCTGTCATATAATCCTATAATTCGTTTACATCTAATATAAGAGTCTATACAAGGATAAAATTGGGAGCGAATCCAAGGCCTTGAATCAAATTACTTTAGCCCACACGTTTTCAAGCCTAGTGCCAAGAGCCATACAAATCTAGACCGGATTTCGGCATTACATATACCTTTGGTCCTTTTCTTTTCATGTTAAACAGAAAAATGACACGGTTGGCGCAGTGGCTGAGCGATCGACTGCTGCGCTGCGTGTCGCAGGTTCGATTCCCGCACGGAAGAAATATTTGTATTGCCTGCAGGCCGTTGTTCCGGGTCTGGCTGTTTGTGTATGTGAGTTTAAATGTTTGTACCCACGCACGATATAGGAGTAATTCTTAGTGAGGGGCCACGTTTTTTTTTTTTTAAAAAAAGGATCTATACCGTATACATTTTTTTTCTCAACCTATATTGTCCCACTGCTGGGCAAAGGTCTCCCCTGTATACATCAACATCATCATCATTTCAGTCGAAAGACGTCCACTGCAAGACATAGGCCTCCCCCGAGCATCACCACTTCGACCGGTTATGTGGTTCCCGCATCCAGCGGATTCCTGTGGCCTTCAAAAGGTCATTGGTCCACCTTGGGGAGGCCTTTCAACGCTACTTCATACGCTAGGACGAACGTATTCAAAAGGAAAGCTAAAGTATTAATATATATTTAGGTATTGTCAAGAAAATAACTTCACATTTTTTATAAAACATTCATCTCTTATTTCTTATCAAACCATAACACAACAAAAGCGAAATTCTGACGAAAATGGAAAATTCCTTCATTAATCCTACTAATATTATAAACGTGAAAGTTTCTATGGATGGATGCATGTTTGTTACTCTTTCACGCAAAAACTACTTAACGGATTTGGATGAAATTTGGCACACAGATCGTTTATAACCAGGATTAACACATAAGATTTTGACTTTTTATTCCAATATTTCCACGGGATCGAGACTTACGCGGGTGAAACCGCGGGGCGCTGCTAGTCTACAATACATAAGTACTGTTACGTATATGTCAAACTAGCCTCCTTGACAAATGGCTTCCAATACACTGTTCTTTAGCGTCTATTTATTTTCTAGCTAAGCTTCTATTTAACACATAAGAGTTTGAATAGAAAGAGAATCCTGTATAATATGAACATTGTATTACAAAACCTTTATTTTGACATAAATGTCATACTTTATCGAATCTGAGTGTGGGCAAATTTGATAAGGGGTGCTACACACACGCTCATTCAATTCAAAAGTAGTTGTTGAACAATAAAGCCGACTCGACGATATATAACTAACCTATCAAAGCTTTATTTTACATTCTACATTACTTATAAATAAATATAAATATGTTTTTTTTTGTGGTATAGTATTTTTATTGTAGGTGCATCGTCTTCACATATAATTAATTATTAAATGTACACAAATATTGTAACGACATTTTAAAATAATAACGGTGGAGTCTCTTCATCTCCATACGAAACTACCTTTTGGAAGGGGCGACTAGAATAAATTATATTTTTTTTATAAATTTTGACGTTCAAAGATGCCTTTTATGTGCCTATTTGAAATGTATTTATTTATTTAAACTGTTCGCACAAAAAGGTACAAAGGCGGACAATTGTTGGAAGAATGTAAACAACTCCTTCGCTTTAGAAAAAAAAATGATTTTTACTTTGAAGCAATAATAGCACATATTCAGCTTTCATTCGGTTCGTGCCGATCGGCATCTACCATCGCTTAATCATGTTCGGGTCGGCTTTGCACAATTCGAGTTAAGCCGTATTCAATTTTGCCGCGTGACCTGCCAACCTGAACATATGTGTAGCACCCTTATGTAGGTATACACATCTCCGATTCTAGGAAAAGGGGATGTGTTAAAACACTTTGGTTGCTTATTTTCATTACCTCAATTAAAATATTTAAGTGGATTGCTGAAAGTCAAAGTTAGAATTTGCGTAATGAAATAGGTAACTTAATTGAAAAACGTTCAACATGAAGCAGTAGCTGACTTTCGAACTGACGTGCAGTCGAAAACATTCAACATTAAAGAAAACGTTGTAACATACTTTCACACTTACGTTCATGGACGTTAGCCTTTTATTCTAAGAATTGTTTACACAGTATGTACATTATAAATATTGTAATCACAAACTAGGACTATTAAAAATATATATTATATATATAATTAGTATACCGTTGTATAGTATTTTTATTTTACGAAGCGACACGCGCTGTACTTGTGTTAACCAAGTGTACAAACACGCTGTAAATGTGTGCGTAAGGACGAGTAGCGTCGGCACATAACGCACTCACACACTTTCGACTTTGCTATTGTTTTGGACGGCACCGATAGCTCTTGCGCTTACACACACCCATTCCCACCACAAGTAAAGCGCGCGTCGCTTCGTGAGCTAAAAAAAACCGTCGCACAATTTTTTTATCATCGGGGGACTCCCGTCAGAAACAAAGTTCCGTACGCGATACTTGCACGCAGTGTGTGTGCGTGCAAGTATCGCGTACGGAACTTCGTTTCTGACGTATATAAAAGAAGACAGAGAGAGAGAGAAAGTGTGAATTTAATACGCGTTTTTAATATAGAGCCATCTTGTATAAGTTTTTAGATCCTCTCATGAAGTGGTCGCCATCTTGGATTGGAAAAGAGAGAGAGTTGTAGTGTGAGTGTTTTTGGTGGAGAGAGAGAAAGTCGCATAACGATTTTCGTTACGTGACGATTTCTACCAGTTTACTCCAGCCACAGGCCGTGTAAAAGAACTTTGTTACTAAAATACTACAGTGTCATCACGGCCTCTGAACTGAATGCCGGAGGTGTCAGTAAATCAGTTGCAAAATTCCATGAGAGCTATTGTGTGTGATTGACTTGCGGAGATCAAACAACTTGACAACAGATAAGATTGAATAGAGTCTCCAAATCCGGTGGCTTATCTTATCAATTCCGTCTGTGTTCAGAGACGAGAGAGAGGATCTACTGGAGAATATGTGGCTCATCGAAGGTCTATTCAAATAGATGTTTCTTATTGGTATTATTTAAAGTTAAAGAAATATCAACTTTATTGCAGTAAGAATTAAGTTGATTTCAGAGTGACTAGTACTATTGAAAAAGTTATAAAAATGTTTGAAGTTGCAGCGCAAATTGAACTTTATTGTATAGGTATTAAAGTTATTTTTCTAATAACTGATATTTGTTTACATGTTTGGAAACTAAATCGCGAACGAAGATTAGAACCGACATACTGTGCAATGCCATAAATGTCTTGGGCACAAAGATTATTTTGGAGGGTCGCTTTTACGATACGATTTAGTTTCCGTATTCTTTGAACTAAAGATAAAACACCCATGCAAGATCCTCTCGGGTTCGTTTGAAGAACCGGGGCACAAATAACGCGCCCCCGCGCCTGTTTTTTTAACCGACTTCAAAAAAGGAAGAGGTTCTCAATTCGGATGTTTATATACAAAAATATTAGCTTCAATAATACGATTTTTTTCCACTTAGTTTACATATGTTGATGATGTTTTAATAACTTCTAGTCACTGATATTTACATAGCAAGTAGTGTTAGGTATATGAATTTGTGTGGGGTAGGTCCATACGCCAGCACATCAAGCTACTATAATCTGTCAAATTTCTATAATAGATTTTCAACTTTATTTCTAAAGTATTAAGGTTCAAGGTTGATTGGGAAAGTTTGAAAGTTTCGGGTAGGTTGACCTGCTAGCGTCTGTACAACTAAAACATGAAAAATAAAATCTTCCGTCTTCCAAAATTAAAGTTATTTTTCACTTTGTAGAGTTTTATTTTAGACGTCGGTAGTTTTTCTTATTTGTAAAAAAATTTACATAAAAAAAAACAATAATAACGCGCTCCGTTTTCCGCGCCCCATCGCGTAGTGTATATTATGTGACCCATCTTATGTAAACAGAAAAATGGTAATTATAACGTAATTAATTTAAATTAACTGCAACCTCTCATTGTGGGCAACCGTTGTTTATCAATTTAATTTCGATTTATTTGGTATGTTTGGTTGCCTTAGTTTTAGCGTGGTTAGCTTCCGGTTTCCAGAGATTATGGTTTGTTATATTACGTATTCATTTGGGAAAAATCGATTTTATAATGACAAAAAAAAAATAAGAGTGAAACTAATGACTTAATGACTGCGACAGTGAGCGGAGTTCGCACAGCAGAATTTTGAGCCAAACATGTTTAATTTTTTGTCATCGGTACGCTAAAAAAAATAGTAAAGAAAGAAAAATATATTACTTAGGACACGTACAGGAAATACAATTTAAAAAATACTAGCAACATCATTTAATACTACAAAGTAACATTTAAAAAAAAAGAAAGACCTGTGCGAGGCCAAAATGGCTCGTACGTCAGTAATGGAATTCAGTTTTGAATAAATATTGTACAGCCAGCACATCAAGCTACTACAATCTGTCAAATGTTTTGATAGATTTTCAATTTTATCGCTAAAGCATTAAGGTTCAAGGTTAATTGGGAAAATTTTACAATTTCGGGTAGCATGACCTGGCGTCTGTACATACACAAAGCACAAACCTGTAGTAGGTAGTAGGTACTTTTGTTAAGTTATTTCTGTTTATTTTTAATTTACTAGATACTGGTTGTTTACCCTTAGAAAAATAAAAATAAAGCAACATAATTTTTACCAACATTAAAAGTATGTAACGAAATCACGTTTCAATTAAAAAAAGACAGCCGAAATATACCTTTTAGTTAGGAAGGCAGAAAACGAGATGCAAAATTACCCGAGGGTAAAACGACAAATTAAGGTCAGTTGGCCACCCAGCCAAAAATAACTCTTTTCCACTAACCCTTTACCAACTTACACGGAAAATCTGGGACCAAATCAAGACAAGACATGTTTATATAACCTTCTAATTAGGAAGTCCAACTCATCAAGCCAAAAATACGTTCCAATTCGTAACCGTATTTATAACCAAACTTTTCTTACTAGTCCGATTTTATAGACGAAAAAGGTTCTCGACTTCATTACTACTTTGTCCTACATTTCCTTGAGTAGGCGTACTCGGCGAATTTCGGAAAGATTCGGCAAACATCGGGGGTCTTCGGTAATCTAGTCACGTTGGTTCATAACAACTTTCGGAAATGGTTGCCGATTGTTTGATTTTTTGACGTCATGTGAGGGTTGATGTTATTTGAATTGTCAAGGTCTTTGTATGTAGCTTTAGCTTTTACGTAGAAGATACTGTACCTACGTAGTTGCTAAGTGACGACATTAACAAGGTACAAGGTATTCATCTATGGGCCTGCATCGCCTGAAATAAATTAATTATCCTTGGATATGTATGAGATGAAACGTCATTATGTATTTATTTGTATGAGTTGAAACGGCTCTTTGCTCTCGCAAGCGCGACTGCTGAACATGGGGTCTAGGGTTCGATTCCCAGATCGGGCAGTGTTGTTGTTCCATTAGGAATTTCTCAGTAACAGAACGGAGTTAGGAAGTTGGTGGCGTAATAAACTTAACGTGCTATATAAGCTTAACGTGCTTTCCGAGGCACGGGGGCCTCGGAAAGCACGTTAAGCCGTTGGTCCTGCACCAGAGGGGCAATTCTCGTAATTTTAAGAACGTTCACAATCTGATCTCAGTCTCAATCTGTCAAAAAATACTTCTAATTTCCTTACATTTTGACAAGTTTTTGACATTTGTTGGTCGCCGAGATGAGACTGCGACTAAATTTTGAACGTTTTAAATTACGAGAATTGGCCTTCTGATCTCTCTCCGGTCGTGTTGGATTGCCGGCCCATCAGGTTATGACAGTGAAGGAAGAGAGAAGGCACCTGTGTCTGCGCACACACTCGTGCATTATATCTCCCGCGCCGAACGCTAGTCTCCGTTGAGATTGGTCGCCATGGCCGAAGTACAGTCTGGAGGGCTATTATTATTGGTATGAGTTAGTGACGTGTAAGTTTCCCTAGTTGAGTCAAGGCTGTCTTCAGGCAGACTATCGTATTATAAAAACAATGATGGCTCGTACAGTAACAAAAAAACCTTTAATTTTTTGGAAAGGCAAAATTTTTCTGGCTACATCTGACAGACAAAGCTGTTTTGATTCTGTTGAGCGCACTGTCTTGTCCGCCATCATTCGAACTGAGATTTTAAAACATTATTTTTCTTCTTCGTGTATGACACGACTTTATTTTAAATTTTGTTTTCCCAAAACTTTGCCACTGCCACGGCATTGTCGGTGGCAGCGCAGTGGTGCAGCACTTTGACTGCATGTCTTAGGACACAGAGGGCGAGATAGGAGGTGGAGAATGATTTGTGACATAGCTCCACAATCACACTCTACTGCCGTAAAAACATTAAAGTCTTGCTTTTCAGCAAAGAAAAATTTTGCAAACATTTTGCATGCTTGCTCGCAGGTTCGCGCGATGTACAATTCAAGTAAAGATAACGCTCTTTAAAGCGTATTGTCAATCTTTTTACTCGAGTGGCCTGTGGGTAAGCTATACGCGACGATCCTATGACACCCTGCGGGTTCAATATAACAATGCTTTCAGAAGGCTACCGTGGCGCTGCAGTGCCTCCGGAATGTTTGCAGAAGCCCACACGGACGGCTTCCAGGCCATAATTCGCAAGAAATCGGCTTCTTTGCTGCAGCGTCTGCGGGGTGCTAAAAATAGCATTCTGAAAGTCATTGCTGCTCGATTTGACTGCCCCATTCAAAAACACTGGGTGAGGGTAGTGAATGGTTTTGTATAGATAAGTACTAACAATACTAACATAATTGTAAGCTAACATTGTTGCTAATATATACTAACAAGATATGGATTTTATTATCTGAAATAAATTATTCTATTCTATTCTATTCTATTTTATCTCATTTCCTGTAAGTGGCTCTCAGGATTTGAAATGGTAATCAGAATACCGACCAGCTTTGTGGCTCCAGATTGTAGGTCAAGCAAAGAATAATGTAATTTGTTTCATTGAATAATGTATTATTGGTATCTCAATCATGTTAATAGGTATTTAATTTTGAACTGAAAATTTTATTTTTATATGTTTTGCGCGTGGCTCCGCCCGCGTTTTTGTCGGAATTTATACCACGGTAACGTACCTACTATTATAAAAGCATACTATGTCCTTACCCAGATCAGGGGTTTACCATATAAGTATCATCAAAATCCATTCAGTCGGTAAGGCGTGAAAGTGAAAAGGTAACAGGCAGATAGACAGAGTTATTCTCACATTTATAATATTATTTAATATTATATTAGTTTATTTATTTAAATATAAGTTTATTTATTTAAATATATATAAAAATATTTAAAAAAATCGTAATCCACCGTTATCAGGAACAGGGTCCAAGCTACCGGTGGTTAGGGCTCCAGAGACAGGAACCTCCTCACAATACTGTCTTCTGATCCAACCGCCTAACGAGAGCCTCGTGAGATGTTGATCGAGGCTTTTGGCCATCAGGCCATTGGCCGATACGACAATCGGCACAATGACAGCCGAGCTCTATTATTTAATATATTAATATGGATGTTGGATCGTGTAAAATATACCGTCCTAAAAAGGTCTTGTCTTAAATAGGTTTTATTTTCTATTCTGGAATAATACAATAGGACCAAAAGTCCGAACTGAAGAACATCACAAAGACCTACTTTTCAAACTAAATACCAGACGAACAATGTCCCAGTTGGCACCAAAAAGTTTTTCTCACTCATTATTCACTTTCCATTCTCGAGTTTGACATATCGTCGGCACTACCGCGTGTGGGGGAGACGGAACAAATGGCATATTGGTCCTTTGGTCTTATTCATTCTATGATTAATAAAAGTGCATATTTGAGTAGGTAATTATTTTCCAATTAATCAAACTTTTTGATTGATGAATGCGGACCTGGCTCGTATTGATTCATGATTATGATAAAAAAAAACTCACACAACTATTGTCTGAAAACGTTCGGGTCACCACTTGTTGTGCGTGTTATGTTTAGGGTCCAGGAAGGCAATTCTCACGCATCTCGCGTACGTTATTGACGTTCGACTCAAAATTTTCCCTCGACAAAATCAAGCCGAGCTATTCTCACCATGTCGATTCGAGCATTTCTCGCAGAAAAGACACGCGACATGCCTTAGTTTACATGCGACATGCAAAGAGTAGTCATGACCAGTCGACACGTGACGTATGACCAGCCGATCGATTCTGTAAAAATCTCACCGTGAAAAGTTAGGTGAAGTGAGCTTAGAGTGAGCGGTCAATAGTGTCAATCTCTATTAGTTGGAATGACAGCTCACTCCACGCTCACTTCACCTAAGTTTTCACAGTGAGATGGTTACTGAATCGCATTGCTGTGTCGAACACCGTACGAACGTTAAACAGTGGTTATGTCAATCATGTTTGTGTCAATTGCGAATGAAATCAAAGAAAATAATAAATACCTATATTTTAACAAAATGTGTTACGAGTTCATAAACATCTTAGAAGACTCCAATGATAAGCAAGTTTAGTTTACACTGAATATCATAAATGGCAAGGCAATGGTAAGTAAGTGCCCGGTGCTAACGTTCGTTTACGATATCAACAAGTGCTATTCAGAAATTCGCACTGCTAAGGTCTTGCTTCTGCCCCCCTTTTCGCATACGTGGATGTCTGAAATTATCCTCTAAATCGTGCTATCGGTACAAAAAGTAGCCTATGTCCTTCCCCAGGATGCCATCTATCTCCCTGCCTAATTTTTGCTAAATCCATTCAGTGGTTTAGGCGTAAAAAGTGTTTGAAGTATTTCGGCGACCCGTTCCACCGGGAAAAGGTGTAGTAGCTGAAGCGACCATCGATGAACAGTGTTTTCGGCGAATAGTTCTATCGGCGATGGATTTATTCGTGGAACCCCCGTCGACTAAGATTGATTTCGGCGAACCGTACCAACGGCGAAGATTGATTCGCTATACCGTTCTGAGCTCCTTACAGACTGAGTTACTATCGAATTTATAATATTAGTATCGAAGTTTGAATTATTTGATAGCCTAACGTTTTCATTAAAGAAATTGTACATAAACAAAGCTCCACGATTCATTTAATAATCAGAAAAATCTGATTGATTTAATATTTTGTGAATTATTTATGATATTGTAATACGAAGATGTATGTGACCTTTAGCCTTATACAATCCATTAGTCTCTTTAGAACCTTCACTACTACTAAGTAATTTATAGCATTACCACATGACATTAAAAAATGAAAGATAAATAAATAAAATACGAAATAGATCTGGTCTTCGACATCATCATTATTCGCTTACCTTTCCCAACTATGTTGGGGTAGGCTTCCAGTCTCGCGGTGGTTTCCTTCTGCGAAACAGTCGTCTCGCAGAAGGAGGCTGCGGAAAGGGAGAGGGAGATCTCGTCCACTCACCCGGCCCGCAGCAGGCGCACCGGGCGTCGGCGGAGGGCGGACAACGCCCTCTTCCAGCCCCCCTAAATGGGTCCAGGGGCGACGGACTCGGGGACGTCCGTTGCCCCCCACTCATCAGGACCCGAGGTGGCGGCGCGTAGTGTTCCACGCGCGCCCCTCTTAGACGTCGCGGGGGGAGTCTAACACCTCACTCCCCCCCCTGACCCGAGGAGGCCCGGCACCAGTCGGGGGTTGCGGAAGGATCGTACGTTCCCGCGACCCCCGGCGTAGGTGTGAGATGGAACACCGGGGTGGTTTTTAGCCGGTAAGAGTCCGGCATGCCCCTCTGCCTTCCCCAGGGCGGAGGATGTCCATGAGGATTTTCCCCCCGAGACCAAAAAAAAAAAAAAAGGCTTCCAGTCTAACCAGATGCAGCTAAATACCCATATTTTACATGGAGTGACTGGCTATCTAACCTCCACAATCCAGCTACTCGGTAATACAATACCCCTTGATAAGACTGGTTGTCAGAGTTTCGGACTTCTGACGACCCGTAACGACTGTCAAAGATCCACAAATGACAGCCGAGACCAACGTAACGTACTTTTCGAAGCACGGAGAGGTCTTGGTATGTAAAGATAGTTACGGACGAACCGCGGCAAACTACAACCTGAACGATCGACTCGCGCGGCTGTTATTGCTAAGCCACAAGCCCCTTCAAAAATAATAAATAGATCTCGTCTTCACTTGCGTCACTACTCCTAATGCCATACTAATCTACAGCAGATAATCGCTCAATGCATTTCACTTTATAAAATTCCATTTCACCTCGATCTCAGAGAATAAAATTCCCCGTTCGCTTTTCCAATTCCTTCTGTTTATTGGAAAGTTCATCAGTGGATCGTTCGTCCCAAATACCGATACCGATTCCCTGGGATAGTATTAGTATTCTGGTACCGTCGTTTTCCGATACAACTTTTGAAATTGCCGTCTCTTAAGGTACGTGGTAGAGATGCTTCTGTTTTTATTTTATAGTCATGTGTGTGGATGGGAGGTAAATGTTTTTATGTATGGGGGAGAAAGGTGAAATTTGGATAGGCATTGGTAATCCTGTCTTCGATTGTAGTGGAAACATTTGCATTATTATATTTTGTTTTAAAATGTTTTGTCAATTTGTTGTCGCAAGAGTCTTATTTAGCTGGATTTTATTCTAAGGATTGAATTATAGAGATATGACGTTCAAAAGTGCCTTTTATGTGCGTATTTGAAATAAATGCTTTAATTTTTACTTTGAGGCAAAATATTTTGACCTAGTGACTTTTCTAGACTTTTTTGTCTGATCCCTAAGAAGAAACGTCGAAACAAAGTCAGAATGATTTCGTACTGTGACAAAAAACTATGATATAAACGACTAGATAATGAAACTATGACATCAAATGAATCATGTAGTCTTTCCCAACTATGTCGGGGTCTACTTTCAGTCTGACCGGATTCAGCTGAATACCAGTATGTTACATGAAGCGACTGCCTATCTGACTTCCACAACCCAGTTACTGGGTAACACGACACCCCTTGATAAGACTGGTTGTCAGACTTTTGGGCTTCTGCATAGTGACTGTCAAAGATCTACAAATGATAGCCGGAATCGACGGCTTAACGTGCGTTGCGAGGCACAAGGGGTCTCGATATGTAAAGGAAGGTCACCCATCCAGGATCCGACCGCGGCAAGCCTAGCTTAATCTTGGATCGACCCGCGGGGCTGTTACTATCCAGCCACGAGCCCCTTACGATATCCATGTTAAAGTAATTGCTTGTAAGTACTTTCCGTTCCCAAGGGACCACATCTGTTAAGAAGCGATGGAGCAATACAATGATATTATGTTCGCTAACAGAATTAAGCCTAGCCCACTTAGTTATTGATTCAGTTAATCCGTTTTAAACGTAATTATTGGCCAATACTTGGGCGTGTCGTAATCAGATTAATGGTTTGGAAGTCGTGACTAAGTGCTTGTCTAAGAGGTCATGTGTTGTTTCTATCAAAAAAGGACATGAAATTTTGAATAAAATCTTTGCTATAAATACTATCTATGTTCTATGTTATGGGTTTGGTTTCCGCACTTAGTCCTTCCAGTGGACCATTGTGTGTGGGCCATGACGGCCATCGGTGATTATTGTAACCAACCTACCCACAAATACTATCTAAACTTATAATTATTATCATCGTCATCTGCATAGCCTTTTACCAACTATGTTGAAGTCGGCTTCTAGTCTAACCGGATGCTACTGAATATCAGTATTTAAGTGTTCATACACACGAGTGGCACGTGCCAACTGCAGCCGTTGCTGCATGCCATTTCCCGCATCTCTACTGCGTCGGGCTTAGCTCGCATATTTGAGCACCGTACTCAAATGCACAAGCGGCACATTGTTGACGGCTGTCGTCGACACGTGTCGGCGACAACATCCGATGCTGTAGTGATGCGGATAGTGACAAGCATGACATTCATACTGAGGGTGATAAAGCAATAACGACGGCAACTTAATACGCAAGTGGCGGTATCTACAACGCCACATGTGAACTACGCGTCATACCGACGTCACGCAAATCCTGCATCTCACAAGCAGAGTTTACCGCGCAACTAGCACATATACAACGGCTCGACATAAATCATCGGCAGTTCTTTGTCACTTACCTGAAGATCCATTGATGTCCATTGCCTTCAGGTTCCTAGCTTTGATGACGGTGACAGTAAGACGGCCCGCAGTGGGAAGGTAGCACAGCGATAACATCAGTTCACCGAGATCCTTCTTCTCCTGTTAACAAAAACAATATGGTTAAGAAAGAACCTGTTACCATGGATTCAGTACATGATTCTGAACCTATTATACCTATTAGGCAGTACTCCGTGTAGTCCGTTGAGTCTCTTGCCCGTTCTTCTCCATAGGTACCTCAGCTTTGGAATGGGCAACTAGCTTCATATTTCTGACTGACCGACCCTTTGACAATTCAAAAGTGCCCGTAATTGGTTTTGTTGAATTAAATTATTTGAGTTTGAGTTTGAGTTTGACTCTGCCTAGCCCTCTGACAATAAAGGCGTAATGCAATTATCAAGAAAAGCGTGTGTGAGAAACAATATTATGAAGAAAAATTACTTTGGAAGTTATTTAATTAGTAGAAGAGAATACACACGGCCGCGTTCGGCGCGGCGCGGCGTGTCAGACCTGGGTTGCCTATGTCAGCAGTTTTATACATTACTATGGCTTCCTAGGCCGGTTGAATGTCAAATGGTCAATATGACCCTGATGTGTGACCTAGCTATTACTTTCAGAATTAAATCCTACTATCCGACTTCCTATCCTACTAATATTATAAACGTGTAGTTTGGATGGCTGGATGTATGGATGGATGTTTGTTACTCTTTCACGCAAAAACTACTAAAATTTGGCACACAGATAGTTTATAACCAGGATTATCATATAGGATACTTTATATCCCGATATTTCTACGGGATCGAAACTTATGCGGGTGAATCCGCGGGGCGCAGCTAGTTAGTAAGTATATTCTCATATTGTATGTTTATATTTAAATTAAAGAATGGTTTTTGCTTTTATGTATTTTGTTTTCTATTCTACTCTTACACAAGTAGTCTCCATCTCTTTCTATCTACTTTCCTATCGCAGGAATGATGGAAGTGATTTCTTTAGATATAAGGGTCACCTTTGTACGTATTTTTCTGTTCCTTTTGTTCTGGTATGTTTATAATGTATACATAAATGGTTAAATAAAAAAAATATTTTAAAATTTTCCAAGATCATCGACGTTATGAGTCATAGTAATGATGGATGTATGAATCTTGTGTCGATATAGTTGACAATAGTGACCAAAAATTTATGAAAAAATCTTATCAAACTGCTCTGATATATTTATAATTCGCATAAGTAGGTACTTATGCAAATTATGGTATAAGTATACACAGTCGCATACATTATGTACTAACCACACTTATTCAGCTCTGTTCAGCTTTTGTCCATAGAAAACAACGTTTTTGTATGGAATCCGTAAAGCTGAACGGGTGCGTACCCATTCTATACAAAATCGTTGTTATCTATGGACAAAAGCTGAACAGAGCTTAACCTAACTAAAAATACACCTGTTACAAGAAACCTTGCCAAAAGACCCCTTCACATCATGCCATATAAAGCCATTTGTATCTTTTGCCGTTGACGTCGGTGTGTAAGACCCATTAGAGCTGCTACTCGCAGGCAATGTAATAATTAACCTGCCACTACATGATCTATGGTCTTACTTGTTATTATTACAGAAAAGACATTACATTAGAGCGTCAGTGTTGTATTGAGTTTACAGGCTGGTAGTATTAGAGCATTTTCTTCGAATTGTAACTATGAATTTAATAAAAAAGGCTGGTTGACCCTTCCCGACCCGTGACCCAAGGGCTGGCTTTTACCTTGGCCAGAGGCTAAACATTGCCAAACAACGTGGTAATGTCGCCTGTCTCTTGGGTACATTATCAGTCGACAGCGATGCGGATGAATTTTTCGACGCTATATTTCAGTTTGTGTATAGTTTTAGTTAAGTTAGGGTATAATTTTGTTATTTTATATTTAATTAATTAATTAGGTATTAGTTATTATTTACTTAAGTACTTATTATTTTAATTTAAGGAAATAAATATTGTTCATAATAAAAAAAGGTACAAAATGTTAGCTTGGTAAGTAGCGTCGTAAGATACGATTCATAAGATAAGTTCCTATGCTAAGTTATGTTCAACATTAAAAAACAAGCTGGACGAAATTGACTCGCGCCAACTGTAACAACTAACTCGTAAAGTATATACTCGGAGGTATTCAAACGGCCGCGAATAGATGCGTAACTTCTTAATCATTAACACAATCGAATTTGTCTAGGCTCTCGTAATTAAAAACGTTCAAAATATAGTCGCAATCTCATCTCAGCGACCATCAATGTAGGAAAATTCGTGGTATTTATGACAGATTGAGACTGAGATCAGACTGTAAACGTTCTTAAAATTACGAGAATTGCCCCTCAGACCTTCACATGTACTCCTCAAGAATTGGCAAGAAGCGCAGAACGGAGTGAAATGAAAGCTAAAACCAGAGTGGCACAAAACAGGCCAATAAAAAAGAGATAGAAAGTAGGCCTGTGAAAACTAAGAATGCTAAGATTGCATACACAACCCGGGACAAAGCTATGTCGAAGTTGTTAAAACAATCATTACAATAAACCTGTACCTTTCCCCTTCAACTTTAAAAGTACCCTGACCTAATAAGTCAGGTTTAAGACCTTTAACTTTTCACGAAAGAAAAATAATAAAAGTTGTAACTTTTTCTCGTAGTCGTAAAAACTTAAAGATGTTATTATTGTTCTTTTTTACGTTTTTGTAGTAATAAAAGATAATGGTCAATAAAATTGCTAAGTCAGTTATGAATCAACTCAATAAGATTCTTTCTTTGTAGATAGATAACATTACCATATTTTTTTATAAAGTCTAAGTTTTTAATTACGAGAGCCTAGACAAATCCGATTGTGTATATTATGAAAAATAATATATACTTTATTCCGTTTTTTTTAAAGTATCGGACACTGACGCTGAAAATTTCAACCATAAACCTACTGAAAACTTGAATATAAAATATCTAGACCACATATTCCAATCAAATACCTAAAAAAACGAAATCAAGACCTCAAATATTCTATTTTCTTGGAAAAAAACATTTTAATAAAGACTTCAATATACGAGTAGTCATAGAACAATAATTTAATAATGAATGAAGTAGTTTGCACGTGACTATATGCGAGCCAAACTACGCGTCGATAAAATGGCTGACAGCTGTTAAACGTGATTAGTTTTATTGATAGACTTAGTGGATTAAATTGAATATTGCTATTTGGATTTTGATATTGCACAAATAAATAATCTTTATACTCATAATAATGATAAAGCTAAAGATTATGTTTGTTTGTTTGAACGCGCTAATCTTTGGAGCTACCAGTCGGATTTGAAAAAATATTTTCGCATTTGATAGCCCAAGTTTTGAGCAAGGATATAGTTTATTTGACATGACGCAAGAGCCTGACCTTAGAAGCCGAGCAAAAAGAACTATTATTCTGTACAAACAAAATGCACATTACGAAAATGGCATAAAATACACACCTACAAAGTAGCCAAAAGCCTCGTATTCAAGCAATCAAAGTTTGTCAGTTTTGTCTATTGCTTGATGTCAGAGCCAGGGACAAAAGACAGTAAACATTGCGTAATTACTATGTGTTTATGTGTATCGACGCTAGCAAGTAACAACAAACAAACAACCAAACCAAAAACACAAGAATGCCTCATTATTTTCCTGCCGTTACCCCATGTTTTTAAGGGTCTGCACAACAATTATTTTTCTTTCATACTTCTTCTACACAATAATATACAGACTAGCACATCAAGCTACTACAATCTGTCAAATTTCTTTTATAAATTTTCAACTTTATCGCTAAAGCATTAGGTTCAAGGTTAATTGGGAAAATTTGACAGTTTCGGGTTGTTTGACCTGCTGGCGTCTGTACTATAGTTTGACCAAAACCGCTGTACCGCGCCTTCGGTATGTGCGCGGCGAGACGGGGGGGCAGTGCAGGCCGCTCATTTCTCATCGCTCACCGCCCCCCGCCTCGCCGCGCATTCCTCCCGTCTCGCCGCGCATTCCTAAGGCGCGGTACAGCAATTTCGGTCAAACTATAGTCATTAAATTTGGTGCGCTAACCCGACAGCATATTAATAATAATGTCTAATTGCTTAGAAAACAAGCTGTGACTTTAGTGAACGTAGAAACATTATTTTAAAATCCTACTAATATTACAAACGTGAAAGTTTGTATGGATGGATGGATGGATTTGGATGAAATTTGGCTCACAGATGGTTTATATCCAGAATTAACATATAGGATACTTTGTATCCCGACATTCCCACGGGGTCGAAGCTTATGCGGGTGAAACCGCGGGGCGCAGCTAGTGTAGAATAAAACAATCTCAAAAAGAACAAAGTGAACAAATATCACCAAAAACTAATGTAACACGGAACGTAGCATTATCTTAAGATCCCGTCAAAATAACCCGAGAAAATTAGGTCAACCGTTTTATATTCACGACACCAAACACCTCAAGGCAAAGTGCAGGATAAAAGGTCTCTTGTCCTTCGAAGGCTCAAAGGACCAAAGAGAGGAGGGCAAAAGAGAGCAACGTAAGACGGAGCTGCTGATTAATGGGTTTCGGGCCTTGTCTAAAGCCAAAGTGGCTTGTTAAGCCTAACTGTATACACCTCAGTTGAAGGAAAATTGCAGCAGTGATTAATTGTGGTGTATTGAAATGTCAAATCTGAGATGTTTGATTGAATTTTGCGGTTTAGAGTGTTTCTGTAAGTTTGGGTTGATCAATGGTGATGGTTATTTGAAAGTATTTTCTTGTCGTTTTTTAAGAGGTTCGAAATATTATTGTACAGTTATTGATGTCTACTACTTAAAACTGCCACTGATGCACAGAATTAATCCTATCCTACTAATATTATATTAACGCGAAAGTTTGTATGGATGGATGGATGGATGTTTGTTACTTTTCACGCAAAAAGTACTAAACGGATTTGGATGAAATTTGGTACATAGATAGTTTATAGCCAGGATTAACACATAGGATACTTTTTATCCCGATATTCCCACGGGATCGAAACCTATGCGGGTGACACCGCGAGGCACTGCTGGTCATAAAATAAAATCGTAACGAAGTCAAAACTGTACATTGAATATTTTTGAAAAAAAAAAGGAATTTGCTACGAGGTGCGGGAACGAATCTGATACCAAAAATACAGTTTTTAGTATATTTGTCCGTTTTGGATGTATGTACCGGCTGGGGGCAAAAACGGTTTAAAGGATGTTCAATGTTACCTTCGGACATTGACTCAGCATTCGGTCCGGGCTGATGCGCGGCCCAGCTAAAATACTGATTAAGTTGCGTCTTACACGCATAGAACACACTCAAATTGGTGTAATAGTGTGTATTAAAACAAATTAGTATATACGCTGTAAATATTCGATAGTAAATCATATTTGAATTTTATATTCTTGTCTCATTACCCCTCACTGTGGCCAAGACACCTTTAGCCATCTCTGATCAGTCTCGTGAGTCTGCGTGACTGGCAGTGAGTGTACCCTTCCCGAACCTGGAATTCCTACTCACTATCCGTCTGTAAGCTAGGTTACAGGAAAAAAAAAATCTGTTGATCCATACATTATGTCGAGTTATGCGAACATAAATCTCAGGGTTGGCCCCGTAGTAAAAGTTGTTCATAATGATGAGTACAATAACCCTTTTAAACGGTTAAAACGATCAAAATGTAACTGTATATAAAGTTTATAAAACAATTAGGCATGAAAAATAAACGAATCTCTTGTATGAACATCAAAAACATTTTTTTGTAGAAGAATCTAATATTTAAATAGGTAAAGAAACTGTCACGAGTGAGCCGAATAATTTAATAAAGGCTGACTTTAGCCTAACCTCATGTGTCCCTGTCATTTGCTTAAGAATTTAAGGTTTATAACAATATATTTTTTATTAGAGATAATATTTGGAGGTTTACATAATTTATGAACGCTAAAGATGCCAAGCGGCGTAAAACCACAATCCGTTCACATTAATTTTACCTTTGATTTTGCATCCCTGTCCAAATCACAGTGATCATTATTCTCATTCTAATAAGGGTGCTGTTGGGTTGCTGCCACTGACAAGTCTGTCAAAATCATTGTGATCTTTATTCTCATTACAATAAGGTTGCTATTGTCAGAAGTAAAATAACTGGAAACGGACTGTATGTTCAAATTTGAAGTAAGAAAATCCTCCTAACATTATAAACACAAAAGTTTGTATGGATGGATGCATGGATGTTTGTTACTCTTTCACGCTAAAACTACTAAACGGATTTGGATGAAATTTGGCACACAGATAGTTTATAGCCAGGATTAACACATAGAATACTTTTATCCCGATTTTCCCACGGGATCGAAACTTATGTGGGTAAAACCGCGAGGCGCAGCTAGTATTTAAATAAAGAAATGATATTCGGAGGAACCTTTTGGACACAATGAATCAAGAGCTAAGCTGACAAATCCTTTCCGTTAGCAATTGGCTTCTAGAGCCAATAGCCTCTCCTTATAGGATCTTATGTATGATTTGTTATCATAACTCTTTCCTTAAATAGTTTCTTATTATGTCAACTGAAAATGGATATATAAGGTGGCGGGTCATCAACCCCTTTATAATACTGGGTTTCGCTAACCATGTGTTAATATAAAAAATACCGTCGACAACGTTAAACTTATTTTTGTTCCCAGGTAATCAGAGGGACAATTCTGGTAAATTTAAGAACGTTCACAGTCTGATCTCAGTCTCAATGTGTAAAAAATACGTCAAATTTCCCTACATTTTGACAAGTTTTTGACATTTGTTTGTCGCCGAGATGAGACTGCAACTAGATTTTGATCGTTTTAAATTACGAGAATTGGCCTGCTGTTATCTAACTGAACTACTAACTTTCCTGCAGTCTATTTTAATAATGTTGGTAGTTTTAATTTTTCTAATTTGATTATTGTAAGCTTTGGTTATTAGTTTAAGTTCTTAACTGTGGCATTAGGGTAAACCCTGTAATGATAGTTTAACCAGTTATTAAAAAAAAAAAAAATTGTTTCACCACGTTCTCGTAAAACAAAACTACTTCTACAGGGTGGCAAGGACATCCACGCACAACCTGTTAACCATGGATTGAAATTTTTCGTCAGTTAGTCGTCAACAGAAAAAAAATCTGCTGTTTCATAGAAAGGTGTAATATTATACCTACGCGGTCAAAATGTATGGAACAGTTAGCTGTTCTATACATTAATAGAGTTTTGAATCACGTACTGAATTCATGGTAATAGTTTGCGCGTCGATGTCCCTGCTACCCTGTATATAACGACTAACTATAGTCGTCAATCGTTTCTCTTACCTGAGGTGCGGCCAGTATGTTCATGGTATACTCGATCTCCTGGTGAAGATCAGCTGACTCCAGCAGACCCTTGAGCACCACGTGGCCGATCAGGTCGTGGCGGCTGAACCGGTCGAAGTCATACACGGAGAACTGGATGTAGCGTTGGCGAAGCTCTTCATACGGGACGCTAAAGAGAGAATAATCAAATTAGTTAACCATATACTGTTCCCGTGGTTAGATAAGACTTCGAGATTTAGAAGATTTAGAAGGAAACTGGCACACAGGGAGGCTACTGGCTAAGTAATAACAGCCGCATGGGTCGATCGATCAGGTTAAGCTACGCTTGCCACGGTGGTCCTTGGATGGGTGACGATCTTCACACCCCCAAGACCCCTCCGTGCCTCTGAAAGCACGTTAAGCCGGCTGTCGCTCGTGGATCTTTAACAGTCAATCCGGGTCATCAGAAGCCCGAAAGCCTGACGACGAGTCTTACCAAGGGGTATCATATTAGGTACCCAGTAACTGGGTTGTGGAGGTCAGATAGGTAGTCGCGTCATGTCAAATACTGGTATTCAGCTGAATCCGCTTAGACTGGAAGCCGACCCCAACATAGTTGGGAAAAGGGTAGGCAGCTGATTATGGTACTGTTCCTGGGCATAGATGACACATCGATATTTTGAAAGAGACTGTCACATAATGTTAAATGACAAAGGTGATGGTCTACAAAGTCGAACGTTTTCAAAAACCATTTTGGAAGGCTGACAAAACCACTCAAAGTAGCGACCAAAAAGATTAGTCACGATTTAACACCACCGACACAGAAGGCAAGGAAGGAGGTGAAGTATAGTTTGCGACATAGCTAAGAAAGAAAAGAAAGAAAATGCATTTATTTGCGGCAAACATGACGCATGAAAAAAGGACATAAACACACAAAAAAAAACAAGTTGGGGGTAAACATGCGTCACATCCACGCAAAACGGCCATCGCTCAGCATAATGCTAAGACCCTATACGAGACAGAGCCCAGGCGCTGGTTTTCAGCGGCAGCCGGCGTTGACGTGATGACGTTAACCAGTGCAGCGTGCAATTATACATAAATAAATAAAAACAACAATCAAAACAAGAGAATAAAATAAACCATTCAACATATAATTCGACAGAAAACAAAAAACAAAAATCAAAATATGAAGTAAAATAAAATAAAAATACATTTAAAAAAAAAAAAAGATGGTGAAACATGAAATATAATGATATGGTAACATTCCGGGCAACGAATCTCGCGCCGCGCCGGGTATAGCTCCACATCATAGACTGCTGCCGTTCCCTTGAGGTAGCCCCACTTTACCAGGTTGGAGTTACATCTTCCTACATGTGTTCTTTATGTTCATGTGATCTTATTTTTTTTAATTCTATTTAATTTTGAGTTTGATTGATTGTTATGAGTTTGTGATTTTATCTTATTTTATTTTTATTCTATTTGTACTTCGACTGTAAGTGTTAAATTTACCTATGGATATTTTATCTCTAAATAAATGATTTGATTGATTTAAAGTTTCAGTCAAAGTAACCTCTGTGCTACCACCGAAGACGCCGAGGAAGCGTCGAAGCTTTGAGTCAACAAAATCTGAGAAAAGTCGTGCGGACACGATAAAAAAAAGCAAGCCACACCGACATTGAATAAGGCTGAAGCCAACAAAATACTACATTTAAGTTATTCGTTACCTTTGATAAACCTATTTTAAATGAAGAAATGACGTTGTTTTTTTAAATAACACCTCAATTCTAATCCAATAGACACTGAAGGGAAAACTTGTAGCGTTACCTGGCTGTACTCTGAAAGACTTTGCGAACTTTATTTTGACTAAAGAGAAAACTCTCCAATAAGAGTGCTTTAGAACAATGGTCCTTAGAGCACACTGGGACATTTAAAAAATAATGTTTTTTTTTTAAAAAACGTTGCCCCACACTAGGAATTACTCCTGTATCGTGGGTGCGTTTACAAACATTTAAACTCACATACACAAACAGCCAGACCCGGAACCACTACCTGTAGGCAATACAAATATTTATTCCGTGCGGGAATCGAACCCACAACACGCAGCGCAGCAGTCGATCGCTCAGCCACTGCGCCAACCGTGTTGTCATAATACGAGTAATATGATAAATGATTTTATTTCTGTAAGTAGTTTTGTACAAACACTTTTACACATTATCATTCCTCATGCTCCAGGGCTGCAGTCTCGACATTCATAGCGATCGCTTTACGACCGAATTCGGTCACAAAGTCCCGGATTGACAGGTGTAATGTATGCAGTGGCAGGACTTTGCGACCGAATTCAGTCGTAAAGCGATCGCTATGAATGTCGAGACTGCAGCCCCTGTCCTGATCCCAATTTATTTTGGGGTCGGTGCAACATGTCTTTTTCTTCCATACTTCTATATTAGCCGCCATCTCGACAGCCACCCCCTTTCTAACCATATCGAAATCCAACAAGGTTTTGAAAAGGCAGGGTCCAGAGAAGGACACGTGCGACAAGGATGGTTTCATCAAGGTGGAGAAGAAGAAGAAGAAGCCTCCTTGTCAGAACCAGTGCGGCACCGCGCCGGCAGGATCCAACATGCTGCTGCGTCCGGAAATCCCGACGACGCAGCTGTACGTGTCCAGACTGCACCACTCCACGAAGGTTGAGGAGATCGTGGAGTTCATGCGTGTGAAGACCAACTGGACTTTGAGGGTCGAGAAGTTGGAGTCGCGTCACAACACGAACTTCAAGTCGTTCGTGGTGCGTGTTCCGACACATCATCTCGAGAAGTTCCGCAAGGAAGAGTTCTGGCCGAAGGGTGTTGTGTACCGCCGGTTTCGTGGCCGGCTACATGACACCAGTCAGCGAAACGCGACGCAAACACTTCGTATGCGTTAGTTACTTTTTAGTGTAATTATAATGTTGTATGTATTTATAGTATTTTAAAGTTATATTAATGTTTTGTATGTGTTTATATGGGCCTTGATGCCTGAAATAAATGGATAAATAAATAAAATAAATATTATCATTCATACAGTCCATCCATCGTTTCTTTGGTCTTCCCCTACTCATAAAGCCATCACACGTCAATAATATTTTTAAACTATATGAGGTCGGCGTTTTCTATTTCACTACTCTGAGGAGAAAGGCCGAAGCAAACTTAGAGGTCACAGTCTCTTTTAAAGTCCAACTATAATCTTGTTCAAACCATATAAAGACCATGTAGATTGGTGTCTGAAATGGTCTTTTGAGGAAAGAACCACACAGATTGAGTGGACCTTATCAATCAGTGTACGCATTTGTCAGTAATCATGAAGCTCAACTTCAACTCAGAACTTAAGGAGCCCAGTATCCTACTAGTATTATAAACGCGAAAGCTGGTATAAATGGATGGATGGATGGATGTTTGTTACTCATTCACGCAAAAACTCCTGTACGGATTTGAATGAAATTTGGCACACAGATGGTTTATAACCAGGATTTTTATCCCGATATTCCCACGGGATCGAAACTTATGCGGGTGAAACCGGGGGGGCAGCTAGTCGTTTATAACTTAAGCATCGTCTTCAATCATTTATGTGTCACTTGAGTTTTTCTTTTAAGTGACTTCATGTGTATTAGATATCTACAATAAATAATAAATAAAAGCTACTATCAAGTTCCAACAATACTCAGAAGTGCATTGACGTAGATAATAAAACTTGGAACCTTGACGTGATTTATTAGAAGTACGTAACACTGAAGAGTCGAAAGTAAACAAAGGAACATGGCGAGATTAATGTGACCGCAAATAAAGATTGATCGCAACCTCCTGATTGATACACTGAAGATCTGTCTTTTAACTTTGAAACATTCTAACAAATGTAACAAGTTACTGAACTTTATGTTAATCTAAATAATACTTACTAAAAAAGCGGCCACGTGCGGGTCGCACTCGCATCGAAGGGTTTCGTACTACCGTATAATATTTAACACTTTAATTTTTAAGGCACGACAGAGGGAGGTTTGGAAGAAACAACCACTGCTGGGCAAAGGCCTCCCCAGCAATAGGATACAACATAGGCTATGAAAAAAAAAAAATACTTTATTTTATTTTCATTTTCTGTTGTTATAGCAGCCATAGTAGTACACAATCTGTGAAAATTTCAAGTGTCTACCTATTACGGTTAAAAAGATACAGCCCTCTGGCAGACGGGAATACAGACGGATGGACGGACCGCAGAGCATAGTCAAGTTCGCACCCTTTGGGCATGGAACCCAAAAAAATATCTCAACACAAACATGATTATTGAAAGATTAACATAATAAAAAGCTTTGTCGACTACGATCTAAAAGTTTTATTCCTACAGGTAAAACGTATTTCTTATAAATGCTAATAAGACCAAACAACATTGAAAGGGTTCAACTCCGACATTTGCAAAGCTATTGGTATGTAAAAATTCTAAACTAGGTATGTGCTTGGCATGTACCCAAAATGTTTACTGCAGAAATCTAAGGGGTGCTATACAAGGTTTATTTTCAAAGACCAGCCAAATTTAAGGGTATGGTACCGACCATCAAACTGAAAAACTTTCTCCATGGGACCAATATCGTAATCGCAAAAAAATCAACTGTCCCATAGAAAACGTATGGAACGGCTGAATTTTTATTCGCGATAACGACGTTCGTCCCATGGAGAAAATTGTTCAGTCTAATGGTCTCTACAACCCCCTTAAATTTGGCTGGTCTTTGAAAACTAACCCTATATTCTCGTTCGGGCGGCACATTCGATTCGGCTGTATTTGTTGATCAACAAAGCCAACCTGAAGCAATTACCTACTGCTAAACTTCGGCTTTCATTCGGCTCATACTGATCGGCAAATTTCGTTCGGCATCTACCTTCACTTAATCATGTTTGAGCCGGCTCGACGTATTTTGCCGAGCGGCTTTATCCCGTGTGTATATGTATAATATATCTACATGCTTACAGGATGTAACAAGACACATCACATAGCCGATATGTACGCATTCTTTACACTGTACATACGAGTAGGTAAGTAACATTGAATTTTAAATGATTGCAGGAAAATTACTATTAATTTTGGTGTGATAAATCACTGTTTACGACAGCGTGCAATGGCACAGGATTTGTGGAGTATTTAAAGTTAAGTTATAACTTTTAATACTTTTTTTTCGTGAAAAAAAAGTTGCAATTTTGACTTTCAATACACTTTTAATAGACCGTACAAAAAAAAACTACGGGGACTAGTGACTCTCGGCTTCGTTAAACGCCATTTTACACCCGTTATTTTCTATTTTGCCATCCTGCTGCGGCTGTGACAAATCGTTCCGACCCGCTTGCCCCCGTATTACATAATTGCGTACCACACATAAAAGTACAGTTGGTTTTATTTTGACGTTCATTGCGTTATTTACGTTGTTGAGCAGACGAATTTTTCAAACCATGAAGCAATGGATTAGCAATTTCCTTTAAAACTCTCGGACTGTGATTGAAAGTGTGTTACGCGATTACGATGCTAAACATGATGTACGTGGTATCCCTTACTCGTTTCGGCCGATCTGAAACTTTTATGATTGCCTCCCAAAATTCACTTTTTTCAGGTTAGGACTCTGAACTTTCAGTAAAAAAGTTTCTTAAAGTTTGTCAATTTATTTGTTTTGCATACAAATTAGGCATTTTCGTTGGTTACGACATCCGTAGAGGTCGTTGGCCTTGGCTAAGGGTCGGATGTAATTACGAAGAGTTGCCAGAAGTTTCTAGGTGCCGTTAAGAGTTTTATTGCGGAACTGAAAGGCAATTTAACGGAAACTAACGATTCTTTTTAGGCCACATAATTTAGTTAGAATAAAGACATTAAATAGAGTCTGAAAGAATTATTGTTATTTATGGATCCAAAAGACCATAAACAACAATAATTATATACCACATTACCATTTACCATTCCACATGACCACCGAGCAAAAGGAAAGGAAGACCCAAATAATAATGTAAATGGTACACCACAGACTACCTACAGTATTTGTCTCTCCTTAATTTTAATCTATCCAAAGGTTATCTTTAAAAGATCGCTCTTTGCGATAAGACCGCCCATTGTGTCACCCTTTGTAAAATGTATATACCTACTTATGTTCTGCACTTTATTGATGGATTGATGTTTGTTACTGTTTCACGCAAAAACTACTAAACGAATTTGGATGAAATTTGGCACACAGATAGTTTACAACCAGGATTAACACATAGGATACTTTTTAACCCGATATTCCCACGGGATCGAAACTTATGTGGGTGAAACCGTGGGGCGCAGCTAGTATATAATATAATTAGTAGGAAGTAGACAAAGATGATATAACACAGTAAAAGTCTTAACCGAACTATAACAAAACCTACGCAATCTCAAATATTTTGTTTTAATCTACACTAAAATGAAGGAACAAGAAAGCTAATATTGCAGGAAATCCGGAGAAACTTATAAAGTGGAGTACGAGTACATTAACGTCGAGATGATAAATAAGAGTAAACTCAATTTGCCGATAACTTGGCGAGTCAGGTGGCACTCAGCAGAACTAATATTTTGACAAAATATTGCCCAGCTTCTGTCGTCAAGTCGCCGGAGGGATCGGAGATGGATTAAGGATGAAATAGAATTGTATGGATTTTTGGATCTTGACAAAATTTATTACATTTTTGCAAATACATTACAAATTGTTGGTGACTTGTTCTGCAGTCTGCAGCGCAGCGATTATCACGTATTCTAGATTACGTATTTTAAACATACACAATTAACATTCTAAAGAAAAAGTATTTACTGCGACTCGTACAGGAAGATCACAAATTAAACTAAACACAGTCAGAAATAAAAAACCAAATCATATAAAAAAGTAACAAAAAAAATGAAACAAAAAGTCCTATACGAGGCCAAAAGGCTCCTATATCAGCATGATGCTGCGACATTTAAAAATAAATGTCGCAGCGCTGGTTCTAGCCGCAGGACCATTTTTGTCGTTAGAGTATTTAACAACATTTCAATTAATTTGTGATTATTTGGTAACATTAATATAAAATATGTGTTAAATTTGTTGATACCATTGCCCCGCGCGTGTCTAGTGTTTTATTATCAAGGATGATTTATTTCGTGCCAATTTTAAAGCCATTTTTTTTGTTTTGTATGAGAAATTAATTTTTCTATTTTTTATTAAATTGATTATTTGATTATTTTAACTACTTGTAATAGCCGCTGTACACTGTGATAACCTAATCGCCACTCTGTATAATACTGTTGCTCTTTTTTACACTTTTTATACCGATTGGAATTGGCTGAAAAATAATTGACATCCTCTCGAAAACTTTTATGATTGACGTGGCCATTATGAAGTCATTATTGCAGGTATTACTGTTTAGGTAAATCACTATGATTAAAAAACCGGGCAAGTGCGAGTCGGACTTCCACTCGCAAGGGTTCCGTACCACAAGGCAAAAGACGCAAAAATAAACACGATTCTTGTATGGAGACTCCCTTCATTTTTAAACGTTATTTTATTCTTATTATTTGTTGTTAAAATGGCAATAGAAACACACACACAGTGAAAATTTCAACTGTCTACCTTTCACGGTTCATGAGATACAGCCCGCTGACAGAGAGACGGACGGACACCGGAGGCTTAGTACCTAATAGCCACTAATAGGGTCCAGTTGGCACCCTTTGGGTACAAAACCCAAAAAATAGGCTTAATATATACTAGGTACTTTCAGCCCATTTCTAAAGTACTATACATAACCTACTTTTAGCGCTTATTCAGGAATATATACTTAGGTATTCCAAGCTAGCAACGCTCAACGGTGAATTGTTAGGGTTTCTGCCAACTAAAACACCTCAGGATAATCTCTTACAAACGTGCCTATCTATAAATAGAAATAATCAGATCAGCTCATCATCATGGCTTACTGCTGAGTAATTACGTAACACACTTGGATTGCCAACACCATTTTGACTTTTCAACATTATTCATTGCGTCATTTACATTGTTGAGCAAACGAATTTTTCAAACATTCATGAAATAAAATTAAATGTTTATTTATGGAAGTAGATCTTTTTTTACGCGTCAATATTTTAGTGGTCAACCAGTCTTACCAAGGGGTATCGTATTACTCAATAACTGGGTTGTGGAAGTCAGATAGGCAGTCGCTCCATGTAAAATACTGGTATTCAGCTGTATCCGTTTAGACTGAAAGCCGACGCCAACATAGTTGGGAAAGGGCTAGGCAGGTGGTGGTGGTAATTTCGTTGGTCAATAATTAAAAAAACTAGATGGCGCCAGCATTTCCAAGCTGACTGATCCCTAAGAAGAAATGCCGAAACAAACTCAGAGGTCTTGGTCTCTTTTAAAGTCCAAACATATTAGGATTATGAAACAATAAATTAACAATTTCCTTCAAAATCTTTCGGGTTTTGATTAAAAGTGTGATACGCAATTATGTAGGTACAGCGCTGGCGTTTCCTCTCTTTTAAATTTAACTAGCAGACCTTGGACCAAATGACATTTCCTTACTAACCTGAACAGGAAGGTCTCATTGAAGACAGGGTTCAGGTTCTTGCGGTGGACCTTGGTCTGGAACTTCTTCTTGCGATCAGGGAGCAGGAACACCTTGATGTAAGGATCGCTGCTGCCGGTTACGTCCTTGATAGGCAGGTCGCGGGCCTCGAATATCTGGACAAAAGAAAACATATCCACTTAATAAAAAACACAAAACTGCTTGGTCTAGGAGCTGGAAATTCCTCAAGAGTTTATTTTAAAAGGTGAGCACTGAAGGACAAGAACGAACCCGCACTGGGCCCGCGTGATGGATTACGGCCTACTCCTTCTCACAGAGACATGGCCAGTGTCCCAGCAGTGGGGACATTATAGACTGGTTATGATGAGCTCTAAAGAAGGATTTTTGAAAATTCAGCCCCTAAAGGGGTTAAATAGGGGATGATGGTTTGTATGGAAGTTCCATCGGGAACACAGCTTGTACTCGTATAATATTTATCTTTTCAATCTTCTTCTCTCATTTCGGCATCAAGTTGAGTAGCGCATGCCGTGGTAAAAATACATGGTGGCAAGTACATCGACGCGCAACCTGGGATTCAGTACATGTGTCAGAACCGCCTGGGTTAAAATTTTACGTCGGTAATTAATAAATATATTGTTGTTCCATACATTTTGACCGCGTTTTCCACTATTCTATGAAATAGCAGATTTTATTTTAATGCGACGAAAAATGTCTACTCTAGAATCATGTGCTGTTTCATACCACCACCATTTCAGACCAAGGATGCATCAAACCCCAAATCATTAAAAAACAAAACCTACAGACACATAAAAAATAAATTTTACAAGCTACAATTTTGGAAATTCTTGAAAAATTAAAAAAAAACATGATAATATTTTTTTAATTTTTCAAGTTTTTTTTAATTTTTCAAATTTTTTTTTTTACCTTTAGTGTCTTCAAACTAAATATGTATATCCTGAAGGGAACAACCCACGAACCCCCTTTGTTTGGCTAACCCTCCGCCTAACACCCTATCTACAGACTAATAGCGCGTTTACTTTTCATCCAAATTGTAGAATCAACAACACCATAATATTGTCTTTACATCAGAACACGTGTGTGCAAAATTCAATGTCAACTCAATCGGATTACGGGCAGTAGGTGAAAAATCGATCAAAATATTCGAGCCCCTAGACTAGATAAAAAAACCGCGCTCGAAACCATTCATCCTTGAGTGAACGTCAAAAAACCAATTTAGTAATTAATCCCCCTGATATAGGTACACGTGGCAGTCACCAATTCAATTAATTATTTAATCATCCTGTTCCCGTACAAAGGGAGCGCTTATCAAATCTCTTATCAACCAATTAATTTTGAGTGACAAAGAGCTGACACGAGCCAGCATTTTTTATCTAAGTCATAGGCATGACGGTCCATTCATCACAAGCGAAAATGACAATATTTTAGTAAGTTTTCTTTAAGGCACGGTAATAAGCAAAGTAAAGAAAAGAAGCGAGAGCAGTGAGCAGAGCGTTGGTGGCCAGTAAATACGGCCGCGACTTACGAGTTGTAGGTCGTAGGTTCGAACCCAGACAGGCGCTTTACTTTGTGAAAAAAACACACAAAACGGTGAAGGAAAACATTGTGAGGAAACCGGCATGTCCTAGAAACCAAAAATTTGAAGACGTGTAACATCTTCCATCCATCAACACGCACTGAGCCGGCGCGGCGGCGTGGTGGATTACAGCCCACTCACTCTCTCAGAGAGGAGGCCTGTGTCCCAGCAGTGGGAACATTATAGGCTGATTATACGAAGAAGCAAAGTTTTAGGTAATTGACGATAGCGCATCGTGGCAACAATTAAGGTACAAAACAACGCTAATTTTGCAGTTTTAATTGAATTAAAAAATAAATGCACGGCTCACGAGAATATTTTTAGGTACTTCTTTAATAATAATAATCATTTATTTCAGGAAGTTATTCCCATTTTAAGCACATTAAAAAACATTGCATATATAATATAATAATAAATAAGTTAGTTGTCAAATGAATGTAGTGAATGTATCCATGTAGTCTTTAGTTGTCTGAATTCCCTTCATTATCATTGCATAGAATATGATAGTTTGCGATCATAAACATACGACTAAATAATTTATCTTATGATCAAATACCTTTATTTATTTGAGCTGTAGGAATTACTGCATTTTTATTATTATTATCTTTACCTGTTTTAGCGGGAGCTATTACAATATTATTAACAGATCGAAATTTAAACACATCATTTTTTGACCCTGCAGGAGGAGGAGATCCAATTTTATACCAACATTTATTTTGATTTTTTGGGCATCCAGAAGTGTATATTTTAATTTTACCTGGATTTGGTATAGTTTCACATATTATTTTCCAAGAAAGAGGTAAAAAAGAAACCTTAGGATGTTTAGGAATAATTTACGCAATATTAGCAATTGGCTTATTAGGATTTATTGTTTGAGCTCATCATATATTTACAGTAGGTATAGATATTGATACTCGAGCTTATTCGTACGCCAGCAACAATAATTATTGCTGTCCCCACAGGAATTAAAATTTTTAGTTGATTAGCTACTTTCCACGGAACTCAAATTAATTATTCCCCTTCTATTTCATGAAGATTAGGGTTTGTATTTTTATTTACAGTAGGGGGATTGACAGGAGTAATTTTATCAAATTCATCAATTGATATTACTCTTCATGATACTTATTATGTTGTAGCTCATTTCCATTATGTTTTATCTATAGGAGCTAGGAATTCTCTCGAAATTTCCATTATGTTTTATCTATACGAACTAGGAAACAAAACGAAAAAAAACGACAAACAAATGTCAAAAACCTGTCAAAATGTAGGGAAATTAGAGGTATTTTTGACAGATGGAGACTGAGATCAGACTGTGAACGTTCTTAAAATTACGAGAATTGCTCCTCAGTTGACAATTTTTTTTTTTTTCAAAAAAATTGTAAAAAAAATTAAAAATTGTAAAAAAATTGTACCCCTATCTCTGCGACAAAAAACTGAGCGTTTTACGGTGTCCTACGTTTGGGCAGCGCCTTAAACTAGACACGGATGCGGAATGATAATTAATTTGTAAAAGTATTTTCAAATGTAGAAGAAAATAATTTTATTTATGCTTGACTACACACACGTGTCAATGACTAGAATTGTATTTAATTTAATTTAATTAATGGCCTTGCAATCCAAATTTAAATTATGAAATTATCATTAGTGTTTTTATGTTATTGATAATTACAAAATGTGTACTGCATGCGATAAGCATAACCAAGATGTAAAATCTATTTATTTGCACGGCAGAAATGCCGAATACAGTGAAACCCATAGATCTTAAGAACTTATGTTAGCTACCTATAAATCTTGCAAATAAATATATCATTCATTCATTCAATATCTTACCTACAATTTAAATATATTTGCAAAAGGATAGCTAAGGTAGGAAAACGTTTTCACACAAGATTCAGAAAAATCACCGAACACGTACGTACTATCCAAACACTCCCGTAAAGCATATTATGTAAATACCATCAGCTTCACCCATTCAAGTTGGATAGAGTTCAACAACCTGTAAAGGTTGAGACCCACACGCGAGAAAATTCAATTAAGATCCTTCGCAGGATCTTAATTGAATTTTCTCGCGTGTGGGTCCACGTGTGGGTGTGGCGAGTTTCCTATAAAAAACCCTTCGACACTCAATCTTAAGGGGTGTTTACACGAGAAAAGTTTTTCGAGTGTCGAGGGGCAATAATCTTTAGTGGGAGTTTTGTGAGCAAGACTCGTAAGGTGACTATCACACTCATGTATTTACAGTACAAAAACTCGAATGCTTTATGTCGTAAGAGACTCGTCCGGCGATTTTCTCGAACTGTGGTTCGAAATGCATTTTTTGTTTATAAATGATAAATTATTTTATTTTTTTAAGTAGGTTTCTACAAACACTTTTACACGTCAATCATATTTTAAAAACTAGATGAGGTCGGCGTTTCCTATCTGACTGCTCTGAGAAGAAAGGACGATACAAACTCAGAGGTTACAGTTTCTTTTAATGTCCAGACATAATCTTGGTCAGGTCATGTGAAAACCATGTAGACTGATGTCTGAAATGGTCTTTTGGGGAAAGAACTACACAGATTGAGTGGACCTGTCCAGTCAGTGCACGCATTTGTGAGAAATCGTGCAGCTCAACTCAAAACTTAAGGAGCACAACAGACGCTTCCAAGTTTTTGAAACAAGGCTATTTTCGCCTTCTTGTATCATACCGTTTGCATGAATAAACTCTAATCTCATTTCGATAATCGCCCATTCGAGGCGAGAAACTCTCTTTATGTAAAATTTTCACAGATCTAGGCCTTAATGTCCCTTGGCCTCATTTCTGGATTCAGCGCAGAAACGATTGATTCGGAAAAATTGCGTCCATACGGCAAGTTACATCTTGCTGACCCAAAAAGATTGATTGGAGTAAAATGAGGCCGCCGAAGACATAGTTAAGATAAATGATTTAATTTCGGCTCTTTTATTTGACGCCTCTGGGAGAACTATCTTTCACTTTTTTGACATTTAATTATTTGTGTTTTTTTTTTGACGGGAGCACTTCGCTTGGCGAAGGGATTACAGTCCTTTCACAGTTACTTTACCACTGAGAGCTGCAACCCAACAGCAACCTTATTACAACAACAATAAAGACCACTGTAATATTGACACTGACATAAGCCACCGAAAAGCTTATACAAGATGGCAGGGACATCGACGCGCAACCTGTTACGACGGATTCAGTACCTACATGATTCTAAAACCACCTACGTAAAATAAAAAATAAAAAATAAAAAAATTGCCGTTCCATACATTTTAACCGCGTAGGTACTATACTTTTCTATGACACATCTGATTTCTTTATTTATAACTGACGAAAAATGTCTGCGCTAGAGGGTCCAGAATCATTTGCTAAAGTCATGGTTACAGTTTGCTCGTCGATATCCCTGCCACCCTGTATGTCAACCCTGTTGTTATAGAAATTTATAGGGAACGCTATGAAAGCGATTGCTACTGGTCTAGATCTTCTTTTGTTTTTATTTAGCTGATACGAGTATGATGATTATGAATATGAGGTAAGTCTTTTAAAACGACCAGTATACTAACGCTGAAGAATGCATGAACAAAAATAGTAGCGGTCCCCCGACAGGACAATATTTAATCAAAAAATTTCATACGTACTTACGTAGGGTCATAATTTCAAGGTTATTTTTTTCTTTTTATAGGGTTTCACGTTGTCGGGGGTTTTTAAATTTTTAATTTAATTTTTTATTTCATGCTTTTTGTAGGGACTCCTTGTTATTTCATTTCTTTTATTTTCTTGCGTTTTAAGATTCAGGTAATTTGGTATTTAATCAGGTTTTTTGTAATTCGCCATTTTGTGGTAGTGGCCATCTTGGATTTGAAATTTGTCATAGTGTATAGTGGGTATTCTACTAGTCAAGCCATTTCATTTGATACCCATATAAAGGGAGTTGTGAAAAAAAAATGTAATACAACATTTTGTGGTGGCGGCCATCTTGGATTTCAAATTTATCATAGTGTATAGTATTCTACTAGCCAAGCCCTTTCATTTCATACCCATATTGAGGGAGTTGTGAAAAAATATGTAATCCACCATTTTGTGGCGGCGGCCATCTTGGACCGATTTTCATCAAACATAGCTAAGAACACTCCCGACAAATTCACCTTTCAAACGAAAAAAACGAAATTAAAATCGGTTCATCCGTTCGGGAGCTACGATGCCACAGACAGACATACACATACACACACACACACACTCTCACACACACTACACACACGTCAAACTTATAACATCCCATCGTTTTTGCGTCGAGGGTTAAAAACCAAGCCTTTATCATTCAGTATCATAAAGATTTCTGTAAAAAAAATAATTAAAAGGCAAGAAACCCATTTCTCAGTTAAATTATAGAATTTCATCTAACGCAAGTACTTTACAATTTTAATAAACGAATAATGTAAAGGACTAGGCCCAAAAATGATTACAAAACTATTACAGTCGTTCCGGAAATTCCGCGGTTTTCAACCCTAAGTCCCGGTTTTGGTGAATGGCCTCGTTATGGTATCGATATTGGCCTTCAGATAATAATAGAAAATTGATCCTCTAGCTGGTTGGCTCTAATATACACGGTACGCTGCTGTGTTAAAAATACCTATTACAAAATTACAAATTGGGTAGCGAGGCTGGGTGTCAATGCGGGCGGCGAGCTATGGGCAGCTCGCCGCCCGGTAAGGACCAGGCCCGGGTCGACGGCGCGTTGTGTTCCACGCGCGCCTCAAAGAGCTGTCAGCACGAACTGACGGGGTCCGCTAGGGCCGATGTCGCCGGGGCTGCAGGTTGTTCGAAAGAGATACCGTGGCCCCTGGCACAGGCAACTGAAGGAACATGGGTGGGTTTTAGTCAGTAAAAGTCTGACACTCCCTTCTGCTCCGCCCAGAGCGGGAGGAGTCATTTGATGATTTCCCACCCAGAAAAAAAAAAAAAAAACAAGGCTGGGTGTCAAATAGGCTTTTTTAATGCATCATTTTTATTTTACCTGCATAAATCTAGTGCAGAGAGAGTGGGTGGCCTCCTAAGCCGGGATTCGGTCCCAACATGCGTGCGGATGCGGGGTGAATCAGTGGTGGACATCTCGTTCGCCAGCCCCGCCCTGTCGCCGCATGTCGCCAACTGGCGTGTCTTGGAGGAGGTGGAGACCTATTCCGACCACCGGTATATCCGATTCGACGTCTCCGCCCAGACCTCGAGCGCGCCGGTCCGACCGACCCTGGGTGGTCCGCAGTGGGCGCTGAAGCAGCTGGACCGGGAGCTCCTCCTGGAAGCCTCGATCGTGCAGGCCTGGGTGTCACCACCGGACAGGCCTGCTGACATCAACGACGAGGCAGAGTGGTTCTGGAAGGCCATGTCCGAAATATGTGACGTGGCAATGCCCCGGGTCCGGCCCAGACGCGCCCGGCGCCAGGTGTACTGGTGGTCGCCGGAGTTGACGTCTCTGCGCGAGGCGTGCGTGGCTGCGCGACGCCGGTACACCAGGCACCGCAGGCTCCGTATCCGCCCTCCGGATACGGAAGCCGTGCAGGCGGAGCTGTACGAGGGATACAGAGCGGCGAAGACCGCCCTCCGAGCGGAGATCTTGCGGGCCAGGGGGCTGGCCCGCGAGAAGTCGCTGGGGACTCTGAACAGAGACCCGTGGGGACGCCCCTACAAGATGGTGCGGGATAAACTCCGCCCATGGGCTCCCCCGCTGACGCAGAGTCTCCGGCCCCAGCTCGTGGAGGACGTGGTGAGCGCTCTGTTCCCTTCGCGTGGGGAACATACTCCCCCGTCCATGGCTCCGCCTCCTGCGATGCCAGATGCGGACCACACCGACGACGACGACGATGCTCCGGAGGTGACCGAGGTAGAGTTGAGAGTGGCGGTACGTAGGCTGAATGCCAGAAACACCGCCCCAGGACCCGACGGCTTACCTGGAAAAGCCTGGGTCCTGGCCTTGGAGGCTCTCGGGCCTCGACTAAGGGGGCTACTAAGCGCATGCTTGGAGAGGGGCCGGTTCCCACTTCGTTGGAAGACGGGGAAACTGGTCCTCATCAAGACGCCGGGGCGCCCTGCGGACTCTCCGTCCGCTTACCGGCCCATCGTGCTGCTCGACGAGGTGGGCAAGCTCTTTGAAAGAGTAATTGCAGACCGCCTTGCCGGGCAGCTGGTGCGGGTGGGGCCGGATTTGGCGGACAGCCAGTTTGGTTTCCGCAGGGGGCGCTCTACGGTGGATGCCATCATGCGCGTGCGAGCCCTCACGACGGGGGATGCTGTGGCCCAGGGTGGGGTTGTCTTGGCGGTGTCTCTAGACATCGCCAATGCCTTCAATACCCTGCCCTGGAGTTGCATCAGGGAGGCACTCGGGTATCACCGGATGCCGACCTACCTCCGTCGCATTGTCGAGGCCTATTTGACGGACAGGGCCGTCATCTACCCCGGTCACCGGGGAGAGTGGAACCGGCGAGAGATGTCGTGCGGTGTCCCACAGGGATCGGTCCTAGGGCCGCATCTGTGGGATATCGGGTACGACTGGGTGCTGCGCGCCGACCTCCCTGATGGCGTCAGCGTAGTTTGCTACGATGACGACACGCTGGTCCTGGCGCAGGGGAGGTCGCACCAGGCGGCGGCCGAAGCAGCGACACGCGGGGTTGCGACAATCGTCGAGAGGATCCGGCAAATTGGGACTCGAGGTGGCATTGCACAAATCTGAGGCCATGTGTTTTCATGGTCCTCGGGACGCGCCACCGTCGGGTTCACAAATAACGGCGGGATAACACGGTTGTTTCGGGAGGTTCCTGTTCAGAATAAAGCGGGAGGAAACGCCAGGGTGTCACCACTGTGGGGATCGCCCGGAGGACACGGTGGAGCATACGGTGGAGGTCTGCCCGGCTTGGGCGGGGCCCCGCCGTGTCCTCTTGGCGGCGATCGGCGGCGGCGACCTCTCGCGTCCGACCCTCATACAGGCCATGGTCCGGAGCGAGAGTGAATGGGAGGCCGTCACCTCCTTCTGCGAAGCAGTAATGCTCGCGAAGGAGGAGACGGAGCGCGCGAGGGAGAGGCAATCGCTGCACCCTCGCGCTCCTAGCCGCCGCAGGAGACGCCCTGGACGGGAGTCCACAGCCGACTCCCGGCCACCGTAGGCGCGGGCTTGCGGGCGGCGAGCTATGGGCAGCTCGCCACCCGGTAAGGACCAGGCCCGGGTCGACGGCGCGTTGTGTTCCACGCGCGCCTCAAAGAGCTGTCAGCACGAACTGACGGGGTCCGCTAGGGCCGATGCCGCCGGGGCTGCGGGTTGTTCGAAAGAGATACCGTGGCCCCTGGCACAGGCAACTGAAGGAACACGGGTGGGTTTTAGTCAGTAAAAGTCTGACACTCCCTTCTGCTCCGCCCAGAGCGGGAGGAGTCATTTGATGATTTCCCACCCAGAAAAAAAAAAAAAAAAAAGAGAGAGTGGGTGGCCCAGAGTTACGGCCGACTTGCGAGTTCTAGGTCATAAGTTCGAAACCAGGCAGGCGTTTTACTTTAAATTATTTCATCACCACTGCTCTCAAAACGGTGAAGGAAAACATGGTGAGGAAAGTGGCATGTCTTAGAACTAAAAATTCGAAGACATCAGAAGGCCAATTCTCGTAATTTAAATCGTTCAAAATCTAGTCGCAGTGTCATCTCGGCGACAAACATATGTCAAAAACTTTTCAAAATGTAGGGAAATTTGAGGTATTTTTGACAGATTGAGACTGAGATCAGACTGTGAACGTTCTTAATATTACGAGAATTGCCCCTCTGACATCTACCAACCCGCACCAGACCAGACTACGGCCCACTCCCTCTCACCGAGAAGAAGTGTCCTAGCAGTAGGAAAATTATACGCTGATAATGATGAATAATGATTTGACGGCACGGTTGGCGCAGTGTTTAAGCGATTGACTGCTGCGCTGCGTGTCGCGGGTTCGATTCCCGCACGGAACAAATATGTGTATGGCCTATAAATAGTTCTTCCGGGTCTCGCTGTTTGTGGGTTTGTAAACGCACCCACGATATAGGAGAAATCCTTTTGTGGGGCAAAGTTAAAAAAAAAAAGTAGGTAATCCTAAGTAGCGCTGCCAAAATTAATGTCGTGAACTTGGTTGCTAGGTCGATAGTACATTTATTTATAAAAATATAATTAATATATCAAGGAAAAGTGCCCAATTAATGATAATAAGCTTGCCCTCTTTCACAAGCGACTGGTTATCTGAAGGGAAAGTTACAGCCCTTCCACAATTATTTTGCGTCATTGTCAAAATCACATTGATCTTTATTCTCGTTACAATACGGTTGCTGTTCGGTTGCTGCCGTTGACAAACCTGTAAAAATCACAGTGGACTTTATTCTCGTTAAAATAAGGTTGCTTTTGGGTTGCTGCTGTCAGAGATAAAGTAACTATGAATGGATCGTACCTATTTTACCATCCACCAATTTGTCACAGATTGACAAAAAATATTTCTTTTGTTTTCATATTCTGATCGGGCAATGTCCCTTTTCCTTATATAAAAAATGTAAAATCTTTGTACTGAGAGCAAGCAGTGATAGAACTTCAACTAAATTAGTAAATACTATCTCGGTTGTTGACTCAAGATTAAAAATATAATGCTAAGTGGAAAAAGTTCGGTCGTTATTTTTTTTATTTTTTTTATTAAGAAGGATATTAGTGAAAATAAACTTGAAAGGGGCCACCCCGGGGTTACCCAGTAATTGGAATGTGGTGGTCAGATAGGCAGTCGCTCCATGTAAAATACTGGTGTGCAGCTGCATCCGCTGCTAGGCAGATGATGATTCTTGAACAAAAAAAGAACAACTAACTTACTTGATCCTTTTACAAGGTCCCTAGCAACAACGTAAACAGCCGGTCTATTCTGTAAAAATCTCACCGTGAAAACTAAGGGGAAGAGCTTGAAGTGAGCTGTCAATAGTGTTAATCCCAGTATCAGGTGGAATGACAGCTCATTACAATCTCACTTTACCTAAGTTTTCACTGTAAGATTCTTACAGAATAGATCGCCGGGAGCTTCATTGCACGTACAGTGGCGTGCATTGCATATAGGCATATAAGCAGTGCCTACCTCGATAAATCGATAAACCATAAGCCTGTCAATTACATTTTAGTGTGTGTGCCCCACAATTAAGAAACTCACTAAATTATCCTAACAAAAACAAAATCTTCATACAAACGCGCGGCAGTAGGCAGTCGCCAGACGGCCTACTCGGCTCCCGTACTATTCGCAAATTGTCAGTGGCCTTTACTCGTTCAAGTTAATACGACGAAATTAAAAATACTTACGTCTCACGCGGAATACCATGACGTTCAACATTCGCAATTTATCACCCTAAAGTAGGCATGCCTACTCAAATAACCAACCGTGGACGTGACGTATGTCATATTCATAATACAAAGTACCATTGCAATTAAAACAAAAGACTATCTCCCTCTTAATTTTTTTGCAAAATTTAAATGCAACCTACATCTCAACCATGTCCAGATGCTCCTAAGCCTAACTTCCAATCTAGGGGAACGTACTAAGTCCCATGGACGCGATCGATTGTACTAAGCCGAGCCATAGAATAAGAAATTTGTATAGAAGCGATACTCATGTACCAGTTTTGCATTTGAATACTTTAAAGTATGATGCGGTCGACAATTGTCGCTCTACACCCTAGACTTGAGATTTTTATGGCTGGTAGATTGTTATACTTGGCGGAACCACTGTACTTTAACACCCGGCGCTTTTTTTGGGTAGAATAGACCCTTTTTAGTGTATTTTTGAAAACGCCAAAGCGCGCTAAACCATAGTTACCGAGAATAATCTTAAAAAGTTCTTTACGTACTTTACGTTTTAAACGCCTCAAAACTATAGGCATTTAGGGCCGATTTCTCCAATGAAAAGAAACGCGACCAGCACATCTAAACCAAGTTCAAGAGCTGTCAATGTCATTGTTGTGACACTGACAGCTGCTTAGAATGCGTTCAACACAGAAGGAAAGAAACAAAAATATTATATTTGGGACACAGGAAATACAGAAGAGTATTCAAAACTTACAAAATCAAAAAAACAACCAAAACCTATAAGTAAACCAAAACAGACCCGCGTGAAGTCAAAAAGGCTCCTATGTCAGCATAATGCTGCGATATTTAAAAAATAAATACGGTAGCGCTGGTATTCTAATAGGGCCCGACACAGGAGTGTCACTTCTATACATTCTTATTCAATGATCTATGGCTAAAGTTCAGTTCACAGGCGAACTATGTAGAGGAACATGCCACGAGATAAGCTGCAGGTAACGATTTGTTATCCGTGTTCTCGTTCCTCAAATAAATATATTATTGGAACGAAGTTCTTTAACGGAGCTTACGGTAGGCAAAACCGTGAGGTAACGAAAAAGTGTTATGCCCCCTCCATGCGACTTTTTATAAGATATAATAGAAAGACTCAGAGAGAGAGAATTTTCGTGGTTTTCGAGGGCGCTGAAGCCAATAGTGAATTTTCAAAGCAGCCATTTTGGATTTTCGTTTTGAACTTCGTTCCTGCCAGGGGTCCCCCAAACACACACTTTTTTGTGATGGTAGTAGGTATGGTCGACTTACAAAAATCTTAACTTTGTCATTTTTATTATATATTTATAGCAAATGGCGATGTTAAAAATGAGACGCGTAAACGAAAGCGTTTAATAGCGCGACAAAGGTCAAAAGTTCTAACATTTGATGACTTTACAAAAACGTTGATCACGTTATCGTATGATCGTACGATAGCTTTTCAAGTATATTTTTTAGCATTTATGTCTCTGTATCTAAATAATAGCCTTCCTAAAAAATGAATGCATTGGATGGGTGTATCATAATTGCTACCTTGAAGTCTGTGACGAATTTCATATAATTTGATTTAAGCATTGTTCTAATGTAAGTGACTCTGCGTCTTTTTTGAGAATAAATATCTTTAGCACCAACAGCCTTCTGAATACCGTATTGGGAAGGTGTTGATTGACTGGAATACCGTCCACGGTTCTGGTGGTGCCCTGTTTAATATTAAATAGCGCAACTTCTTTGTAAATAATAAAAATGAATAAATAAATAATCATTTTACTAAAATATGTAGTTATAAGTATTATTTATTACCAATGTTTGGAATTTGAATGTTATTCCAAAATAAGATGAAATAATAATATGTACTAACACTAGTTTGTAATGATTTATGTCCTTGCTAACAATAACGGATTGTACTGATCTGACCAATAAATTATATTATTATTATTTAAACCAAACCTAAAACTTAACAATTCATACAAATATGTTAAGTAAAATAAAAGCTCCAGTTACCATGTAGTTAGCATTACATACCTATTCGCGTACAGTTGAAAGGAGATAAGCCCTTTATGATGATTATTATCTTTGTAGTACGTAGTACATATTTAATTAGTTTTAATTGGCTCATTAAGGCTTCAGTAACATCGTTTACGTCTTTTATAATTTTCATTATAATCATAATGTGTAAGGTTTCAGGTGAATTTAGTTTATTAATTAAAAACAATGATGTGTATTTTCGCATGTAATTTTTTTTGTCAAACTTAATATCTAACCCCAATGATAACTGCACTGGCATGTTTTCTCTCCATCCCTTAGTTTACTGATAGAGAATGCCTAAAGCAGTAAGTCCCTCTTTGTGCCTTTTAAGGTGAATCTCAATTTACAACGCGCCACGCGACGGGACGCGGGAAACAGAGCTAAATGCCTCTAGCGGAAACGCGTTTTAATTGAATTTCTATGTAAAAAATCACGCGTGGGGGCCGCGCCCCGTCGCGTGACGCATTGTATGCGTGTGAGATCCGCTCTATTGTGCTCAAAGTTCGATAAAGAAAATCGCTCTATTGTTCTCAAAGTTCGATAAAGAAAAGAAAATTCATTATATAGCTTTTACGAGTGGCTGTACTCAATATACATCAGGAGCACTTTAGGCAGGCAGCCTCGCTGCCACCAGACTAACATGATGTGTCAAGTGCCTAAACCAATACCAGGTCCTTCAAACCGGAACACAGTATCACAGTTTGGCGGGAGGAAAAGATATGGCGGTAGTAGTCGTACTTACCCGGACGAACTCTCCGATAAAGAGTCCACCAACTAATGTTAGGAAACAATCTCACTTAACTGAAGTTCAAAACGAACTTTCCTTCTTTATAGGATAGCATAAGCCAAGTTTCCTTGCGCCGGCAGCGTCTAGAGACGGCAGTACTAATAAAATTCGTGGCGCTGAATGTGCGTTAAGCGGACAACTTCTGTCACGGATAACCTTCAACGCGGACAGTTTCCATACGTCGTTAAAATTTGTGTTATAGTGCGATTACACTTAGAGAGAAAGAGAGGGGCTTGTGGCTAAGTAAGAACAGCCACACGGGTCGATCGATCAGGTTAAGCTACGCTTGCTACGGTTGGTCCATCGACGGGTGACCATCTTCATATACCAAGACCCCTCCGTGCCTCGGAAAGCATGTTAAGCCGTTGCTCCCGGCTGTCATTCGTGGATTTTTGATAGTCTTGACGGGTCGTCAGAAGCCCGAAAGTCTGACAACCAGTCTTACCAAGTGGTATTACTCAATAACTGGGTTGTGGAGGTCAGATAAGCAGACGCTCCGTGTAAAATACTGGTATTCAGCTGCATCCGGTTAGACTGGAAGCTGACCCCATCATAGTTGGAAAAAGGAGAAGCGGATGATGAATGCGATTACACTGTTACAAGGATATTTGACGCATATTTTGGCAAATATTTGCTCAATTGTTTTGTAAATGTTACTTGAAATGTATTCAAAAACCAAGATGGCGGCGTTAGTTCCGATTTTGCCCACGCGCCGCAATAACCTTGTAGCGCTATAAACAGGCCGCACTGGGCCCGCGTGGTAGATTACGGCCCACTCCCACTCACTGAGAGGAGGCCTGTGTCCCAGCAGTGGGAACGTTATAGGCAGGCTATGTATGTTATGCTTATGAGCTATAAAAGGAGACTCTCTTGGTTTACATGGAAAGTGTTGACAATGCCGCCTCAAGCTGCGGCTGCCGAGGCGTCTCCTTGATCTGTGCAAAATTCTTTTGACTTACCTTGACAACAAGAGCCTCAACTTCCTGGTCGTACTTGAGCGCGAAGTGCAGCTTGCCACAGAACTCGAGCTCAGCACTGTCGGTGGATGACTGGCGGACCAGCTCATTCTTGTATAGCTCCGGCTGGAAAGAAGGCTATATGTTAGTATGGTAATAATTTGAACCCTTTTAGAAGGTGAGAAGCTTTTAATTCTGACACGAAAAAAAAGAGAGGTGAGAACACTTACATCTCCTTTTTACTAGGCATTAACTTTTAGATGAACTTAGCTAATACATACATAGCATATAGAGTGACTTTTTGCAGGCATTGCTGCTGTTTCATTATGTACATTTTTATTCGCCTATAAACTTCTATTGTTGAACTTAAGCATCCAAATGACATTGCATATTGTACAGTGAACGGTTATTAAAATTAAAAAAAATATATCGACACACTTCTGCTTTCTCCAAAATGCCTATTCTACAGTCAAAGTCAAACATAAAACTGTTACAACGCCTGTTTCATTGACCAATAATATCTGAACACTAATTACGTCAAACACTACAAATTACAATCAGAAACATTTTGAAGGACATTGCTAATCCATTGCTTCATATGTTCAAAAAATTTGCCTGCTCAACAATGTCAATAACGCAATGAATGTTGTTGAACTGCTAAAATGAAAGCCTTTGGTACTATTAGTGTGTTACGCAGTTACCCCGCCGATGTACTTCTGCTTTCCTCAAAAAGCCCGTCCTAGAGTCAAAGTCAAGCATAACACTGTTACAGCGCCTATTTTGTTAACCAATAAAACCGTTATTAGTCGCACCAATTCAAGTCATAACATTAATTTAACAGTCCAAACAATCCTTTAATCATCTCCATTTATCACCTCCAAATACAAGTAAAGCCAACAATGTTAAAAACCTCCCTTCTGGCCAATCAAAAACAATAAAAAGCCACTTTACAGCCAATCTGGCCTCGATCTATACAAAATTCAATTTACGGCTGAAACTTGGCCGTTTAAATTTAACGTGGCCGATAAAAAATATTCAATAGAGCGTGGTGTTTCACGGTAAGCGTAATTTTATGGGTGGCTTTTAAAAATATGGTCCTCTATTAAACGGTGGGTAAATAAATTTGGTATACGTAGTAACGATGTGGCGTAAGTGTGAATGAGTAGACAAGGAATAATCTTTGTTTTTTTGTTTAAAACACTTCCGTGACTGAATGGCTGACGACTCACGGAAATCACCGAAGATACCGGTAAACATACATTTTTTAACCTGTGCTACCCTTTGGGCTATGGTCTCCCGAAACACCTTCCACTCTTTCCTGTTCACCAATACCTACAAAAAATATGTTTTTTTTTTAAGATGTAGCAGGAGGCGTTCTGTATTTATGTGTGTAATTTTTTTTTTTTTTTTCTGTGTGGGAAATCATCAAATGACTCCTCCCGCTCTGGGCGGAGCAGAAGGTAGTGTCAGACTTATTTATTTATTTACTGACTAAAACCCACCCGTGTTCCTTCAGTTGCCTGTGCCAGGGGCCACGGTATCTCTTTCGAACAACCCGCAGCCCCGGCGGCATCGGCCCTAGCGGACCCCGTCAGTTCGTGCTGACAGCTCTTTGAGGCGCGCGTGGAACACAACGCGCCGTCGACCCGGGCCTGGTCCTTACCGGGCGGCGAGCTGCCCATAGCTCGCCGCCCGCAAGCCCGCGCCTACGGTGGCCGGAAGTCGGCTGTTGAGTCCCGTCCAGGGCGTCTCCTGCGGCGGCTAGGCACGCGAGGGTGCAGCGATTGCCTCTCCCTCACGCGCTCCGCCTCCTCCTTCGCGAGCATTACTGCTTCGCAGAAGGAGGTGACGGCCTCCCATTCACTCTCGCTCCGTACCATGGCCTGTATGAGGGCCGGACGCGAGAGGTCGCCGCCGCCGATCGCCGCCACGAGGACACGGCGGGGCCCCGCCCAAGCCGGGCAGACCTCCACCGTATGCTCCACCGTGTCCTCCGGGCGATCCCCACAGTGGTGACACCCTGGCGTTTCCTCCCGCCTTATCCTGAACAGGAACCTCCCGAAACAACCGTGTCCGGTGAGGACCTGCGTCAGGCGGAAGGTGAGGGCGCCGTGGCGCCTCTCTAGCCCTCCTCAAAGAGCGGACTTATCGCCGCAATTGTGGCGTGCCCAGCGCTGGGTTGCGACAATCGCACTCTCCATGCCGCTATGAGATCCCGCCGGAGCTCTGTCCGCTGTGCCGTGATTTCTCGCGGCAGCGGAGCAACGGCCCGGCGTTTTGCCTCCTCTATGTGTGTAATTTATACAGGAATGGAACATTGCAATAAGTTTTTTTTTTCTTTCAGACTACCCCTAAATCGAGTTCTCAGAGGATTAAAGTTAACAAATCGCAGGGAACAGTCTCACTGAGATACATAGTAAAATTAGTGTACATCTTAGGATATGCCAACAAATTTAAGGCCGGTTGATTCAAACGTTTGATTAACGTACCATACGTACGTCATATATTAGCGAGTACGTAATCGTAATGATTTCACGTAAGTCAAGGCCATAATACTATAATTGTAATTTGAAATAACGCTTTTTTTGGTTTGATGATAGTTAGCGCCGTTTTTGGCGGATACGCGTACGTGAAGTGGACGTGAAACAACCCGCCCTAAGTCGCAGGGAACAGCCACTGAGATACGTAGTACCATTAGGTACATACTTACGTGCTTTTGTACATCTTATATGCCAACGAACTGTCAAAGGGACCGGCCACAAAAGCCACAAAAGTACGTATGTACTGCAAATCGTAATACGCAGTTCCTATTAAGATACAGCAGTACATTCATACATACGTATGAAGATACGCAGTACACACTACATAACTACTTTTCTAACTATCTTATTATTCTGACAAATAATCGGCACATCGTCAGAAATGATAAACTAGAACATCAGATGTTCTAGTTTGAATATCTATCCGTGAATATGTTACTATAGTGTGTATGTTCCATATTCACTGACAACTTTATTCGTAAAGTACCTACCTAATTGATCCATTTACATATCATATCAGGCAATTTGTTCTCGTCTTTTAGCAAAGAGCAATAATCTTTATACAGGTTGTAAGCACATTTTTCTCAATCTTTTAAACTAAACAAGTCTTTGAGCTTATTTAACGAAATTGTTTTCAGAATGTCTTCATTATGAAAATTTCTTGATGTTTTAGGAAAAATAAAGTAAAGTAATTTTTTTCGAGATTTTTTCTTCCTTTGATTTGGGCAAGTATTCTTAATATAATTTTTTGTTAAGTAATTAAATCAAATAATAGTAAAAAAAATATTGAATAACGCTAGTAATTAAACTGGCGTAGTCATTAAATAAATACGAACTGAAATTAAAATACGTTCCCAAATGAAATTGCTTTCTGAAGACGGCGCAGATTGCTATAATTTTGTTACTATGTATAGACGACAGCACATCGAGCTACTACAATCTGTAAAATTTCTCTAATAGATTTTCAACTTTATCGCTAAAGCATTAAAGATCAAGGTTGAATCGGAAAAATTGACAGTTTCGGGTAGCTTGACCTGTTGGCGTCTGTACTTACGTTAAATATTTATCATGAAAAGAGAACTATGATGAAGAATATAGGTTCTAATTAACAACTATTTTCCATATGTTTTTTCCCATAAATATTACTATTGACCAAAGTTATACGTGACCAAAGTGAGTACTTAAGTTATCGATATAGCTCAATGAATAAGCAAGCTGAAGTGGCAATGGGCCGGCCATATTAACCGTAGAACCGATAACCGATGGGGTTGACGTGTTCTTGATTGGATACCGCGAATCGGTAAACAAAAGGTAGGCCCTCAGGCTAGATGGAGCGCCGATCTTCGCAGGATGGCTGGTAGCCGCTGGATGAGAGTTGCCGAAAATCGAGTTGAATGGCGTGCAATAGGAGAGGCCTATGTCAAGCAGTGGACTGCTATAGGCTGATGATAATGTGTTTTATGTAGGTTTACTCACGTATTTTTTTTTGTCCTGGACCAAACCTGGGATCCTTCTAGTTACGGAGATATATAGGCGGTCAAAATTTAAACTGTTACTCACCTTTTTTTTTACGAAAATAAGTTTTTAACTGTATAATACAACTTTAAATACCCCCACAACCCCCGTACCGCTGCATGCACCCATAAGCATAATATTTTGCGTGAAAAAAATAAAAGTCGTTTCCCAGCAATTATTTGTATGCAATGTTATTGATGTACATAATGCGTAGTTGACGGCTCTGTGATGTGTCTTTTTACACCCTGCATTATTTCAACATTAAAATCCGTTTTAAAGTATCGTCCCGGTTTGCCCCTGCTTTCATATTCACCCTGTTACATGTATAAATCATAGCACAGATTGATACAAACTATGTATCGAATACAAAACTACCAACTACATAGTTGGAATCAACTATGTACTAAACTGTTTGATCATGCAAATAACACAACTGCCATTAATTTGTAGGCCAAACAATAGTTCAGTTTGATCAACACAGAACGAATTGTTTAGTTGTACTATGGAAACTATATTTTTGAGAAAGTTTAGCACTGTTTGTACTTATATACTGGTAGTTATGAGTTGACCGTTGACCAATATTTTCAGTCCAAAGATCTCCTATGTTCAAATTTTATTTATGTTTCAAATTGACGTTATTTCAAGTTAAACAAATATCAACTTTATTTTAATGGTATATAAGACTGGTATATATGACTAGCACTATTGAAAAAGTTATAAAAATGTTTGAAGTTGTAGCGTAAACTGATCTTTATTGTGTAGGAATTCAATTTATTTTTCCATAAACTCATATTTGTTTACATTTTTGGCGAATATGTCGCGAATGCAGATTAGGTATGCAAACGGAATTAAAAACTTAAAACTTTTAGATTGCACAAATGCACACCCAGGAAACGATAACCTTCCTCTCTTTTTACTTTTTAGAATTCCGCTGAGATAGAGAAAGCTTCGCTACCACGCTCATAACTTACTGCTCAGCAATACGATCAACTTTCCAGCAACGATTCAAGCTACCCGGCAACACAACAAACGTAACTATGGATGCCAATTTGTAGTACCACTTAAAAATTAGTGTTTATGTTATGATTCAAATACTTTAACTCGAACTATATAGTATAATCAGCCTATAATGTTCCCACTGCTGGGACACAGGCCTCCTCCCAGTGAAAGGGTAATCCACCACGCGGGCCCTGTGCGGGTTGGCAGATGTCACATGTCTTAGAATGTTTGGTTCTAGGACATGCCAGTTTCTTCGCCGTTTTGAGAGCAGTGGTGATGAAGTAATTTACACAAAGTAAAGAACCATTAGGCCACCACTTCTCGATATTTTTAACTTAATTTTAAATTACCTTCAAGATGTTTTTCATTTAACAATTGACGTTAATTATGAAATGCAGTTTTCGTCAATGATTTCTCTAGTGCAATTTAATAATATTATTAATACTGTTTTTTTTTGGAAAGAGTGAAGAGATATGCAGATGAAACCTTCTAAATACAAGCGCATGTGAATAAGTTTCTTGTCCCCTTTATTGAGTGACCGAGTGAGAATTTCACCTGAACGGGGTTTATTAACACTTTTATCAGAAGGCCTATTCTTGTAATTAAAACATTTAAAAATCTAATCGCAATCTCATTCAGCGACAATCAAATTCAAAAACTAGCCAAAAATTGTAGGGAAATTAGAGGATTTTTTGACAGACTGAGATTGAGATCAGACTGTGAACGTTCTTAAAATTACGGGAAGTTCCCCGCTGATACTTTTAGAACAGATAACGAAAGAGTTTCAAGAACGAGGTATTCCACTCAGAGCACTGATTTCTTCAGCACTTGCCCGAACCGCACCTGAGCAGTTCCACTAACCGCACTGAATCAGATGATTTTGTAATAATGACGTATGAACGACGGATTCTCATTTAATCAGTATACGACGAATGTTTGAAGAGGTATCAAGAACAATGCAACCAAGTCTTCGGCAAGTCAAAACAAACACCGATCGCTATACAATTACCTCGCTAAAACAAAAGAGCTTATAAAATACAACCCTTCAAAACCTGTCATCGATTTCCTTCATTAAAATGAAACAAGACTATCAGCCCTTCGACGTGACAACTCAATTTCGATCCCCTCATTATCGATGGCGCTGCGAACGTGAACACTATTCAATAATACGGTCTCAGATTGAAAGGGAGGCTGTAATGAGTTCCATTTCAATGGAGCAGCGAGACCACGCATATGCCTGCGTGGGTTATGGAATAATCAATTTGTGCCTAGTTTTAACTAGAGATATGGGTTTAAAATTGATTACGCAGTATTGAGCCTAAATAGCATTATCAGCCTGTAACATCCCCACTGCTGGGACACAGGCCACGTCTCTGTGAGAAGAAGTGGGTCGTAATCAACCACGTGGGCCCAACGCAGGTTGGTAGATGTCACATGTCTTAAAATTTTTTGGTCCTAGGACATGACGGTTTCTCTACAATGTTTTCCTTTACCGTTTTGAGAGCAGTGATGATATGAAATAAATAACACAAAGTAGAGCGCCTGTCTGTGTTCGAACCCACGACCTACAAACTCGTGAGTTAGGACCGCTACCACTGAGCCATTACTAATATAAACTTGAATATTATGAAAAAAAAAAAATGCTCCTATCCGCTACCGCGATGATATTGTAAATAAGCAGACCAGTCACTATTGTATAATAATAATAATAATAACAGTTTATTTCAGATATTAACCCATAGCAATTACATTAATACACACAATAAAATCAACACAAAAATCTTCATAATAAAAAAAAATTAAATTAAATCAAAATTAAAATCAGAATTTAAATCAAAATTAAAATTAATTAAACAATGTTAAAAATAAATAAATAAAATAAATAAATAAAAATAAAAATTAATAATAAGTATATAATAAATAATAAGTACAGACGCCAGCAGGTCAAGCTACCCGAAACTGTCAAATTTTCCCAATCAACCTTGAACCTTAATGCTTTAGTGATAAAGTTGAAAATCTATAAAAGACATTTGACAGATTGTAGTAGCTTGCTGGCGTCTGTGCCTACGCTTCCAATATCATTATCATCATCTGCCTAGCCTGTTCCCAACTCGTCGACTTCAACTTCGACGACATGGTTGGCGCAGTGGCTGGCCGATCGACTGCTGCGCTGCGTGTCGCGGGTTCAATTCCCGCACGGAACAAATATTTGTATTGCCTACAGGTAGCTGTTCCGGGTCTGGCTGTTTGTGTATGTGAGTTTAAATGTTTGTAAACGCACCCACGATACAGGAGTAATTCCTAGTGTGGGGCACCGTTTTAATTTTTTTTTAAAACTATTTTCGGGTCAGCTTCCAGTCTAACCGGATGCAGCTGAATACCAGTATTTTACATGGAGTGACTGCCTATCTGACCTCCACAACCAAGACGCTACCTACTCTCCCAATCTATATGTTATATAAGCTATGTAATAAACAATCACTACATTTCCAGAGAACTTTATAGAAAAGAGTTCTTTCTACGTCAACAAAAAAAAAAGAAAAACTTAAACAATTTCAGGAAAGAAATAAACGACGGAAGACTTCATTAATACTTGGAGTCTTACTTCTCCTGACGTCAGATTTTCTAGGGCTGCTTCGCTACAACATTTGTTAGACCAGTATGGACGCCAGCACATTAAGCTACTACAATCTGTCAAATTTCTTTAATAGATTTTCAACTTTATATCTAAAACTGTAAGGTTCAAGTTTGATTGTGAAAATTTGACAGAATCGGGTACCTTGACCTGCTGGCGTATGTACATTAAGGAGAGTACTCACCGAGAGGATTCGTATGTACAGTGTAACCTAAATAAGTTGGATCTCGAGGGACTGAGGATTTTTTTTTTTTTTGGGTGGAAAATCATCAAATTACCTCTCCCGCTCTGGGCTGAGCGGAAGGGCGTGTCAGACTTTTACTGACTAAAACCCAACCGTGTTCCTTCAGTTGCCTGTGCCAGGGGCCACGGTATCTCTTTCGAACAACCCGCGGCCCTGGCAGGCATCGGTCCTAGCGGACCCCGTCAGTTCGTGCTGACATCTCTTTCAGGCGCGCGTGGAACACAACGCGCCGTCGACCCGGGCCTGGCCCTTCCCGGGCGGCGAGCTGCCCATTGCTCGCCGCTCGCAAGCCCGCGCTTACGGTGGCCGGGGATTATTTATCAATTATAGGGGATTTTCATATAACCAGTTTCCCAAATAGTCAGGTTTAAAATGACATTTTGTCTTATTTACAGAGGCCTTTCGCGAAGACAGAAACTCGAAATGTACCGTTTTTCATTTATAGAGGTGAAAATGTTAATTAAAAATGCATATTTTATGTTTTTTTACTTTTATCCCACTAATATTATAAATGTGAAAGTTTGTATGGATGGATGGATGGTTGGATGGATGTTTGTTACTCTTTCACGCAAAAACTACTGAACGGATTTGAATGAAGTTTGGCACACAGATGGTTTATAACCAGGATTAACATGTAGGATACTTTCTATCCCAATATCCCCACGGGATCGAAACTTATGCGGGTGAAACCGCGGGGCGCAGCTAGTATTATTATAAGTCATCTTACTTGTACGGGCTATTGAAATACAAAGCCCCGATAATGAAGGTAAAATCTAACAAATGCGTTCTCAGTTATAAAGGTTTATTAATTCCCATGTATTTTGTATATGTACTTATAGCCATTTTTGTCCCACTGCTGGGTAAATTCGCCCTACACCACATCTCTATGTGCAGAGTTGCCAAGGACCAATATTTAATAAAGAAGTCCAGCTCAACCCGCCATCTCCGTCTGGTCCTGTCTCGATGTCGTTTGTCATTAAGCGGGACCCACTGGGTCGTAAGTTTGGCCCACCGATCGTCTGACATGTGGCAAATGTGTTCAGCACAATTCCATTTAAGCCTGGCAGCTTTCCGAGTGACAAAAGCAAAGTAAACGCTGCTTCATTATTGTAATGTAATATAAAATGTTCTATTGTTACACGCAAATGTAGAGAGAGCAGAGCAGTGGTGGTCCAGTGGTAATGGCTCCGACTTACGAGTTGAAGGTCGTGGGCTCGAACCCAGACAGGCGCTTTGCTTTGTGTAAATAATTTCGTCACCACTACTCTTAAAACGCTGAAGGAAAACATCGTGAGGAAACAGGCATGTCCTAAAACCAAAAATTCGAAGACATGTGACATCTACCAACCCACACTGGGCCCGCGTGGTGGATTACGGCCCACTCCATCTCACAGAGAGGAGGCCTGTGTCTTAGCAGTGGGAACATTATAGGTTGATTATGTTATAGTCACCTGTGTAAAGTCCGCATTAGTGACTAGATTGCTTCTGATTATTTACTGTTTTTCAGAGATTCAGAACCAAAAATTGTGTCATCATGTGATATCTGATTTAGTATCCCGCACTGGACCCACGTAGTAGATTATTAGCCCACTCCCTTTCGGGAGAGGAGGCCTGTGTTCTAGCAGTGGAAATCAAAATTAAAAGTCATTTAGTAAAATTTTCGAACGTCAAAATTACAAAAGACTGTCCCTGAAAACGCCCTTCACCTTCGCCGTTCACTTTTTGGGAATATTATAGGTTGATTATGCTATCCTGATGCTATGCTCAATGTAGAATTTTCTATTGTTTCACGCAAATATGCACCCAGTGAGTTCTCCCCTTTACGTCAGTAGCCCTCCGTCGCGGAAATCATGTGGAAATGACACGTCTGCCACTGACAGCTCGGTGACAATCTACGCGGTAACAATGGAGTTAATTTAGTACCTGTCTATGCCCACACCATTGCGTATGACGTGTTAGGTATTATGTTGTGCGGGACGGGTTTCTGACAGCCCTGGACCAAGGGCAATGTCAGTATAATGCAGGCAATGTTATTTTCGAAACTGTTTTAAGTAAAGTAGTAAAGCTTTTAGTAGGATACAATTTGTATTCAATAATACTTCTGTGATATTTTGAGAATACCATCGTTTTGTTATATTTTCTTTTCTGGTCTGACAAAACAACTTAAATTCTATGATTACCTTTGTACCAAGGGCCTGTAATATTACTAAGGGCTGATTTTTCAATCATCTGATAACTTTATTCGAGGAATAAAATTGACGTCTGACAGTTTTTGTATTAAAGAACTGTAAAATAGTCGAAATTGTTCCTCCGATAAAGTTATCTGGCATTGGTAAAATCAGCCCTAATATGAATAATGTTACCGTGGATTCAATACATAAACCCCTGCGCATGAAATTTTTCGTCAGTTATTACAAAAAAAAAATCTCTGTCATATATGTTGACTGCGTAGTATTGTACTTTTCTATGAAACAGCAGATTTTTTTGTTTTTGATAACCAACCGGAAATTCTTTGCTCCTCGCGTAGAAATTTTCCCTTCGTTTTTTGGTCTAGAATCATGAGCTGAATTCATGATTTAAGTTTACCCGGGCGCGGTCCAAAGGGGGGTCGTGGGGTTTAGGACCCCCCCCTAAATCATTCATGCTATCGAGAGTTTGCATGATTTGCTTGCCTTACTAACTTACTACTTAGTGACCCCCCCAAATCCCAAATCCAAAACCAAACCCAAATCTTGGGCTGCGACCGCGCCTGCCCCTGCCAGCCTGTATAATTTGTTTAAGCAGGTTGGTTTTTTCTTTAAGTCTTAAAAGCTCTCACGAATTAATAAAAATGATAATATTAATAGTAAGCTTTAATGTTAAATACGATATACCTGCGGTGTGATTGGCCTAATTAGCCGTTAATCAGTATTAATTTCAGGTAATCATTATATAAACGTGCGTCCAGACCTGGCGAATGCCCTCCACTCGAGGCTTGCCGGAGTTACTTAGAGTGGCGCACAAAACGTAGGCTGTAATCGCACGTGAGCAACACGCGCGCAGTTCGCAAGCGGCTCCCGAGCAACGCATTCGCCAGGTCTGAACGCACCATGATACCCATAGCAACAGCTAATGTTATTGTATCCACAATATTATGTTACATATTAACATTATGTGTGGAATACAAAAGTAAACATAATGGGTTGGATTTCGCTTAAATATAAACATAACTTATGTAATCACAACAAAGCGTACATAAGTTATGAAAACAGATTCATTTCATATATCATAACATAATTTTACATTACGGGAAAAATATTCCAGTTAATGTAATACAAACTTAATTATAAGGTTGTATTTGAATTCTTTTTTGCATACACCCATTACATAATTATATATATATATATATATATACACATTCGATTTACCTCTATCTAAATTACAAGTCACCTGATTTTTGAATCATCTGATAACGATGAATGATGAAATTTTTGCAGTTATTTCATACAAAAACTTAAGGGCTGATTTTTCCATCGCCAGAACTCGAACTTATTACTATTTGAGGAATACAATTGACGTTTGACAGTTTTTGTGTGAAATAACTGTCAAAATTTCAAAATTATTCATCGAATAAAGTTATCAGATGATGGAAAAATCAGCCCTTAGTCTGCTAATCTTATTTCTACCAGATAACCTAAGTGTTTGTCTTTTTAAAATTTTATTTTTAAAACAGTTCTAGTTTCAAAAGAAACGAAAAACCTAGCAAAATGTTTCATTTTAATTATAGACTTTGAACACACAAGCCTGTCCCACTTCTGTTTTCTGCCAAAGAGTTTTGTTACACAAAAAGTAGCCGCCAGTACTATACTACTGTCTTATATTTTTTGCTTGTAATTAACCAGCAAAAAATATAGCGCAAAAGAGCACAAAATGCTCAACAAAGACAAAAGGAGTGATAATTGAGAAACCAGAATCATGTGCACAAGCCTTTATAGAGGTATAGTCTCTTCTGTCAAAGAGATAGTAATGACAGTGGACTTTTAAAGTCATAATGAAGACGGTAAAAGATTTTGGTTTAAGTTTTTGTGATCTTTCAGGTGTTTATTTATTTAATTTAGGTACCTACTAATAAAGAAAACTGTTCAAATTTTAGTTTTTTACATTAAGTAGACTTCGTCATTTGCCGAGCCTTTTCCCAACTATGTTAGGGTCAGCTTCAAGTCTAACTAGATGCAGCTTAATACCAGTATTTCACAAGGAGCGACTGCTGATCTGCCGGGACCAATGACTTAACGTGATTGTGTCTAGCGGCTAGACTCATTAAAAGCACGTAAAGACATTGGTCCCGGCTGTCATTCGTGGATCCTTGGCAGTCGTTACTGGTCATCACTAGCCCGAAAGTCTGACAACCAGTCTCACCAACGGGTATCGTATTACCCAGGAACTGGGTTGTGAAAGTCAGTTAGGCAGTCGCTTTATGTAACATTCTGGTGTTCAGTTCCATCCGGCGAGAGTGGAAGCCGACCCAAACACAGTTGGGAAACTGTACAAAAGCCAGTTTCGCACAAGTACGACACCGACGTTGCAAAAAGAGGAATAGAATCTTCAAAACACTGGCACCTGACGTAATGAGAGTCAGTACCATAGTGCGACGTAAGCCGCCTCGGGGCGTCGCGACGCAGTTCGGTAACTCCTGTATTAGATCAAAAGTTCTTTTTTCTTTTGTCATTTCTAAAGGTAAACGACCTGAAGTTGTTGGTCTATATCGACCCTTAAAAGTTTTAACAACCTCTTAAGCTATTGGCCGTTGGACTCAAAAATAACCAGAGATATAATAAAATCGTGAGAATTTTGTTGAAGCACCAATCGGTTTGAAGACATTTTTTTTTTAACTCTTAAAAATATTGTTTGCGAATAGTGAAAATAATATTATAAAAAGTGTAAAAGCTTAAAAAAAATCCAAGTTATAAGCGTTTTAAAATAACTGCTAGACAAAGACCGTTTCGCAGCCGTAACAAATATTTATTTATAGAATTATAATCATAAAAATCATCAATAGGTACAACTCTCCAAGTTCATATTACCCTGTCGAATGATTATTTCATGAAGTCATGACATTTCAGGCTAATTCTAATTCAAGTTGTATTGCTGATTCTAATGATTATAATTCTGTAAAGCCATATTTATTACGGTCGCTATTTTATTCAACATACAACCTGACACTGACCTGCAAATTGTAAAAACACGTAAAAAAAAAATTATTGCAATCGCGCATCACCCTTGAACTTTATCAAAAACAAATTCCTACCATAACATTATGATGCCAGAACAAAAACTGTTTTATTTATTTCTGCAAATTAAAATAATAAGTACGCATAAAACAACTAATACCTACATAATTAATAAATAGAAAATAACCCAATAACCCTGGCTTTTATCTTGGCCAGAGGCTAAGCATTGCCATACAACGTAGTGCCGTATGCGGCCAGTCTCTTGATTACTAGTCGACAGCGATGCGGATGAATTTTTCAACACTATATTTTAGTTTGTGTATAGTTTTAGTTAAGTTAGGATTTAGTTTTGCCAGAGCTACGTAATAAACTGTTTAAATAATACCTAGAACTTGCGCCAACCGCTTCTCTAGACAGTCGAGGGTCCGTTTACTCAGTGCTAGTTAGAAAGCGGAGCCCTCCAATTTAGTTCGTTAGTTTCAAGGATCAGACAGTTGAGGTACCCGATAACTTAACTACTGGCAATATAGGCAATGCTTTTGAACATTTTGTAATGTGTAATATTGTTACTGTGATGAACTATAATAAGTAAAGGTGTTTTCAAAAGAGTAACCGTGGGTTTCTTGCCGGCTCTTCTCCATAGGAAACGACCAATAGGAACCGTGCACCTACCTCCTGTCTTTTCATAAGTGCCCATGTAGGTTTATGTGAAATAAAATATTTTGATTTTTTGATCGCAGAGAACCTTCTATTTTTAATAATAGCTCCTGCCCGCGATTTGGTCCGCGTGAAATTATTATTATGATTATTTTTATTTAATGGCCTAGAGCCTTCTTCAAGAATTGGGCTATCAAATGCAAAATGTTTTTTTTTTATTTGACTGGTAGTACCAGAGATTAGTCTGTTCAAACAAGCAAACTCTTCAGCTTTATTATTAGTTGACACCGTACACAAAAAAAATCAGTTGATCCATACATTATGTCGTGATAAGCGAACATAAATCTATGGATCAACTGATTTTTTTTTTCACGAATTCAGGGTTGGTCCCGTAGTAAAAGTTGCTCATAATGATGAGTACAATGACCCCTTTTAAGGATTAAAACGATCAAAATTTAACGGTGTATACAAATAAACGGTCCGATATCAGAGGGGCAATTCTCGTAATTTTTCAAAAACGTTAACAGTCTGATCTCAGTCTCAATCTGTCGAAAATATCTAATTTCCCTAAATTTTGACAAGTTTTTGACATTTGTTTGTCGCCGAGATGAGACTGCGACTAGATGTTGAAAGTTTTAAATTACGAGAATTGGCCTTCTAATAATGGTTGGGAGCAAATAGAACATAAGCCATCGAATTAATTATGGCAGACGCTAAAAATAAATCGGGTTTACGAAAATCGGAACAAGTTTGATGGATTCTCGCAGATTTTTTATTTTGTTTTTGTTATGTATTTGTGAAAGTCAATTATAGGGTCGTTTAAGTTATTTAAAATCCATTTATAATTTAAGTCAGTTTAAGAAGCAGCTAAAGTCCTTCCTGATAGAACAATGCTATTATAGACTTGACGAGTTTCTCAGTGATGTATATAACTAGACTATTATAACTATTAAAGTTATAACACTCTAGTGACACATCACTGAGATTTTTTTTAATTTTATTGACAATATTATTCTATTTAATTTTTTTCTCTGTTGACATTTGTTGTATCGGTATATTGAATTGATTTTTATTTTATTTTTATATAACTACATATCAGTGGCTCTTGGATTTTGAATTTTTTACTACGAAGATTGTTTTAAAATTTGTCACTCATGTAGGATGTATTCATAATATTTGTTATTTCTTATCTTTAAATTGTATTTCATGTTATTTTAGATCTAAATGTAATATATTTCAACACAATGTAAACATTGTTAATTAAATAAATAAATAGATTAGAGATTCAATTTCTGTGGCCACCTACTGGGCTCAAACTATATAAAAAACACAACGCGAAAGAGTACCATCGACACGAAACGAAGAAGAAGTATTAGAGAAAAGAGAAAAGCATACAATACTGCATGTATTGACTGGACAGGTCCACTCAAATGTGTTTGGATCTTTCCTCAAAAGACCATCTCAGACATCGATCTACATGGTCTTCATATGACCTGAAGAAGATAATGTCTGGACTTTAAAAAGACTAAAGTTTCGGTGGTTCTTCTCAGAGCAGAAATACCGACTCGAGGTCGGTATTTTTACTCTTAGCTAGCTATTCCACCACTCGATACGCTTCCGTACTGTATCGAACATCAATCAATATTATCGTAGAAGTCCTGTAAACGCTGTTCACAAGCCAAAAACCCCAAAATGTCAGTTTAAATCAAATAAACGACCGCTATTCTTCCGAGAGCTGTTTGCTCTCGGGGGCAAGGGAAATCAGCTTATCGAAATGTGTCATTTTCGATACGGTAGCAAGGCGGGTGTCTGTGAATAGCTACGCTGATCTAATTTTTAAAATATGTATCGATATTTAAATGTGTTCAGAATTAACATCACTTATCATATGATTTACAAAAATGAAATCAAGTCAATCAATAAAATGAATAAAGTTGTCAATCCACAGGCCGATACCAATTTTACATCTATTTAAAATCCTACTGATATTATAAACGTGAAAGTTTGTATGGATGGATAGATGGATGGATTTTTGTTACTCTTTCACGCAAAAACTACTGGACGGATTTGGATAAAATGTGGCACACAGATGGTTTATAACCAGGATTGATATATAGGATACTTTTTATCCCGATATTTCCCCGGGGTCGAAACTTATGCGGGTGAAATCGCGGGGCGCAGCTAGTCTACTCATATTTTTATTTGAGCAGTAGTGGCCCAGTGGTATAGCGATCCCGACTTACGACTTTGATTTTGTCTATTTCATTTCATCACCACTGCTCTCAAAACGGTGAAGGAAAACATCGTGACGAAACCGACATATCCTAGATCCAAAAACATGCGACATCCACCAATCCGCACTGGGCCCGTGTGTTGGATTTTGGCCCACTCCTTCTCAAAGAGAGAAGGCTTGTGTCCCAGCAGTGGGAACATTATACTGATTATGCTATGCATATTTTTATTTAAACTGACTGAATCGAGGAGTGTAACCCAAAATCTTACTCCAATTACAAAACAAATGAATATCATACTTCATGTTTACGTTAGCAATATGCATAGTGATTACACATGGCACAGCTTATAACTTCATCGTTTATTTATTTATTTATATATACTTTATTGTACACCACAAAAATACATAGCATAAAAAATACATTAAACACTACAAAATATACAATGGGCGGCCTTATCGCATTACTGCGATCTCTTCTTTCTTCTTTTCGTTCTTGTGGAGGTAGCATAATTAACCTATATTGTTACTACTGCAGGGACACAGGCCTCTTCTAGGTGAGAGGGAGTGGGCCGTAATCCACCACGCGGACCCAGTGCGGGTTGGTGGAAGTCACATATCTTCGAATTGTTGATTCTAGGACATACCGGCCTCACGATGTTGTCCTTCACCGTTGGTGGTGAAATAATTTACACAAAGTAAAGCGTGTCTGGGTTCGAACCTACGACCTGCAACTCGCATGTCAGGAGGCCGTTACCAGTGGACCATCAATGCTAGACCCAGAACCTTACTCCATTTATAAAACAAACGAGCATCATTCTTCATGTATACGTCAGCAATATGCATAGTGATTACATATGCATAGCTTATAACTCCGTCGTTCCTGTGAAGGTAGTTAATTTTAATTTATTCTTGCGGGTATGAGGCACCCGATGTATCTACGTCGCACTCGATACCAGCGTCATCTATCAAGCTAGTTTTGAAAGCACATTTTTACCTTCATAAATTATTTATTTCGTCTCTACTCGTGCTGTAATGGATGTATTCTATAGACGCTGTTGCAAGATCACCCAAGACTATCTATTATTCTACAGTCTATCGTAAAGAGAATGTTTTTTCGTAATTATCAATCATCATCATAATCATCATTTTAGCCGAAAGACGTCCACTGCTGGACATAGGCCTCTAAGCACCTCCACTTCGACCGGTTCTGTGCTTCTCGCATCCACCGGGTTCCGGCGGCCACAAGGACGTCGATCGTAAAAGGCGAATAAGCTACTAAGCTTAATGCAATGATGTGACGACATCAGAACCTTTTCCAGTGTCTGTAGCGTTTAGGAAAAATCTTACAACGATATTTAAGCGTTACTTCGTTTATATATATTTTCACCGGCTCGCGAATAATTTGAAAAATCTTTTTCTAGTGTTACAGGCAAAAATATTCGTCTTACCACTACACTGCCAATATTAATTTTAATTGTGTGCGAAAAAATAATTCTTTATCCTCACTATCATTTATAACGTTGTTTAAATAAAAAATAGTAGCAAGTTACCTAAAATAGCTTTTTCGACTGCATAGCCGCGACGCGACTGTAGTATAACAGTTGTTACGAAAACTTCATTGAAATTGTTCTACCAGAATCCCGTCGCGCCTGTCTGCGGGAGCCTTCAGGCTGACACAGATTTGGGCGGGCTACGCCCCATTACAAAAACCCTCTTGCATCATTTTCGTACATTTTGTATGAACTATTGCACACTTCAGGGTTTTTTGTAATGTAATGTGCTTAGCTTTAAATGCATAGATAAGATAAACATTCTTACCTTAATGAGTCCAATAGAAGAGTCAGCTCGTTCCAGACTGCAGATGCTGAACTGGATGGAAGGCAGATCGAGTCGGTGGGACAGTTGCCGCTGGAACGTCTGGTGGCGAGTCGGGACTATGGGGAGAGTAGTCTGGCGCAGGACCTGGGGGAAAAAAGTATGGTAAAATTGTTAATTAAAATTCCCACTATATTTTAAGTTCTAAAAATATTCTCAATTTAGTGAAATCCTTGTAATTTCTTATTCTTTAACTTGTTAGTTTTTATATCATTTCATTTAATTTATTCTGTTTCCATTTAATTTTAATAGTATTGACATTATTTAATTTGAATTTTATCTGATTTGAATCTGGTATTATTTACATGAAATAGTATAATTTATTATTATTATTTAACCAAAAATTTACAATTTCTGTATGAGTTTTATGAGAAAAAATTATGTTAGTTAGTCAGAACTGATAAGAATTTATCTTTATCTAATGAAAATTAATTAATTAATTGGCGGCGAAGTAAGTGCAACTTCAAAGTAACATTGAATTTCTGAGCTACAAAAAGTGAGATTCTATCTAGCACAGAGGACAATATTTGTAGTTATTACGTAAGTAATTACCAAGACCCAGAACAGCTGTGTTTGTGAGATTTGTGTGTATAACTAATTAAATTGTTCTGATCAGGTCAGGATAACCTACACTTGCCGCGCTTGGTCCGTGGATGGGTGACCGTCTTAACATACCAAGACCCCTCCGTACCCCGGAGAGCACGTTAAACCGTTGATCCCGCCTGTCATTCGTGAATCTTTAACAGTCGTTACGGGTTCTTTAACAGTCATTACGGGTTGTCAGAAGTCCATAAGTCTGACAACAACGGGTATCGCATTACCCAGTAACTGGGTTGTGGTGGTCAGATAGTTAGTCGCTCCATGTAAAATACTGATTCAGCTGCATCCGGTTAGACTGGAAGCCGACCCCAACATAGTTGGGAAAAGGCTAGGCAGATTATGAATTAAATTGTTCTGATTTTAATAATTTTTCGACAATTATTCTTCTTCTGTAGCACAAAATATTATTAGCGATTCTGATATTACAATACCTACTCTAAAATAACACAAACATCAACAGCTACAACGTCGAGATAACACAGACGACCTTCAATTTGAACTCTATTTGTTTGGCTTCGCAACATTCCCAGTAGGCCTAGCTACCAGGTCGGTACAGTAATTTAATCAAGTTCTGAACTGTTTTACGATCACGCTGATTTAAGTTAGTACTTAAATTCAAATCCAATCACGAAGGACACTTAGCATAATTAGCCTATAACGTTTCCAGTGCTGGGACACAGGCCTCCTCTCTGTGAAAAGGAGTGGGCTGTAATCCACCACGCGGGCCCAGTGCGGGTTGGTAGATGTCACATGTCTTCGAATTTTTGGTTCTAAGACATGCCGGTTTCCTTCACCGTTTTGGGGGCAGTGGTGATGAAATAATTTGTACAAAGTAAAGCGCCTGTCTGGGTTCGAACCCACGACATAGAACTCGTTAGTTGCGGCCGTTACACTGGGCTACCGCAGCTCTGCTGAAGGACACTTAATTCGTATCAAATTATGTGAAAGTTCATTGAATTTATGTTAATACAATTCGAGAATCTGAATAGGACCTGAAGGGAATACGAGACGACAGTCAAATTAACGCTGACGAGTAGCAGATACCAAATATGTACCTCATAAAGGTATCAATGAGTACGTTCCTCTAGACATCATCAATTCCATCTTACAGGTCGAAAAGGACCTATGCTCAATGTTACATACCTTTTATTTCGGACAAAAGGGAGATGCAGAGAATTCAGCAGGTGTCCCAAATGATATGACAGCTAATCGGTAAATAAATACATAGAAAAACTATATGGAAAAGCCTTTGCCAAGTACTAGGCTGATATAAGCTACTAGTTTTTGTTTGCAACTTCGTCCTCGTGAAATATCTAGGTCCCACGACCCACCGCGTCGCAACGTATCGCCCGCCCGCGATTTTACGGGCCGCGCCCGTTTGGTAACGCTCCATATACATTGGTTATGTTTATAGATATTACGTACCTGAGCACACCTTAAAGTACAGTCAGAGTAAAATTGTCACAATTAGATACATTTGGAATGAATAAACAAAGCTTACCTATTGTATATTGAACTACCGTATGATGTGGATTTTACTTTGCTTAGTTTAAATAATTAAATATATTTTTATACAGGGTTATTTTTTAAAGACCAGCTAAATTTAAGGATGTGGTACAGACCATCAAACTAAACAACTTTCTCCATGGGACCAACATCGTAATCGCGAATAAAAATTCAGCCGTCCCATACATTTAGGTCGAGTAGGTATTGAAGTTTTCTATGGGACAGTTGATAAAATTTTCGCGATTACGCTATTTGTCCCACGGAGAAAGTTGTTCAGTTTGATGGTCTGTACCACATCCTTAAATTTGGCTGGTCTTTAAAAAATCACCCTGTATAATACATAATAAATATAGACTACAAAAATCTTAAACTACTTATTTCATTTCAAACAAATATTTACATTCCTTAATTCCTTTTGATTGTTAATAATTTTTCTGTCACTAAAATTTATAAGAATTTGTTTTATAATATAAATCCTGTAATTTTTATATAAATCTTGTAATTTTGACATTAATCTTATAATTCTGACATCAATCTTGTAAATTTTACACATCTTTTAATTTTGACATTATTTTGTAACTTTGACATTATTCTTGTATTTGTTTGACATTATAGTTTTTGAGTTATTTTGAATTTTAAAATTATAACATAAAAGTAATTTTTTGCTTCTAAAGTTTCATAATTATAAATAGTGCAAATGCTTATTCTAGGTAAATTTTTGTTTTTTTTTTTTTTTGTCATATTAATTATTTTCAATGTTATGGAAATATTTGTACCCCGATACTTACGGCTAAACATGACTGGACTCAAACGACGTAATATATTGCAAGTTTTTGTATGTATACAATGTTTAAACAAATAAAGAAATCTAATCTTAAAATTAGACTTAACCATACTGATTGTACCTGGTGCATGCGATACACCGCTATAAGTAAGTATATGTAGCGTTGCCAAACGGGAGCGTTACCAAACGGCCGCGACCCAATTTTACTTCGTTTTCGCATAGCGTTATTTCAGACTGTGTGCTCGGCTCCTAAGGGTCGTGATTATAAATGGCCTACTTATAACCATAAACTTTCTCAAGAATATCATTTGATTGTTATTTCATGTATCACATGAAAAGATTTTTTCAAATCCGACTGGTAGTTCCAGAGACCAGCGCGTTCAAACAAACAAATAAACTGTTCAGCTTTATTATATTATAAGTATAGTTTGATTAGTATAGATGAAGATGATATTTAACAGTTAATTTAAAAGGAAACTTCTAATACAACTTCACAAAAATACACACTAGCATTGGAGCATTACTCCGCAAAAATTCAAGAATTCACGACAAAAATGTAAAGAAAGTAAAGAAAGAAAGACAAGTATTGATTGCGACTCATACAGAAAGATCACAAACTAAACTAAACACAGTAAAAAATAATAAATGAAATTATATTTTTTAAAAGTAACAAAAAGAAAAATGAAACAGAAAGTCCTATACGAGGCCATAAGGCAGAGAAACTATCTCATCATCATCATCATCATTTCAGCCGAAAGACGTCCACTGCTGGACATAGGCCTCCCCCAAGCACCTCCACTTCGACCGGTTTCGTGCTTCTCGCATCCAACGAGTTCCTGCGGCTTTAACAAGGTCGGGAAGAAAACTATCTATGTACTTCCGAATAAATATAAAGCTCCTAAAAGGAAACTGAACCACGCAAATACGCACTGAAAGCTCAAAGCTGAAGAAAAAGCTGAAAAGCAACAGTTAAGTATAAACGAGTGTTTACATATTGCAAGCCCGGCTTTGGCTTAACCGGGCCAACTGTAAATAACACTTAAAACGGAGTGCTAACCGACGATTAACTATTTTGCAACGCAAACAACATAGAGGTAAAGTTTTGCTGAATGTGTTCGCGCTTCAATTTTATTGAAGCGTACTTGAATTTATGTATATTGGTTTTGTAGTGATACGATCCTAAATTAATGTTGTTTTTATTAGTTTGTCAATAGGATTGGAAACATTGATGCGTGTAAATTCGATAATAGCTTAGAAAAATAGATAACCGTGAGGAATAGAGAGCAGAGGTAACGGCCTCAACTTACAAGTTATAGGACGTAGGTTCGAACCCAGACAGGCGCTTTTTTTATTAGCCGTTAACGTCCCACTGCTGGGCAAAAGCCTCCCTACTCTCTTTCCACCTCTCTCTGTCCAGAGCTGCCAAGGACCAATCTTTGTGAAAGGAGTCCAGTCCAAACAGGCGCTTTACTTTGTGTAAATTATTTCATCACCACTGCTCTCAAAACGGTGAAGGAAAACATCGCGGGGAAACTGGCATGGCCTAGAACGTAGATATGTGACATCTACCAACCCGCACTGAGCCCGTTTGTTGGATAACAGCCCCCTCCCTCTCACAGAGAGGACGCCTGTGCCACAGCAGTGGGAAAAATACAAGCTGATTATGCCTGGCACATCTAGTTAACATTAACCCGTGATTAACCAAGACGCTACGCGAGTCGCTTTCCTTATTAACTTCATATTTAAAGCCGCGTTAAGGCGAGTACTAGACGAGTATTATTACCTCAGTATAAGTACAACTCATGGTCGTATTATGAGGTTATACACCCATGTTACGAGGAGTTTATAATGAGAGTAGAGTACCTAGATAATGCAGATTGTGTGGGAAACTTCAGTTAGGGTTTGACTTTATAACAGAATCTAAATCAACCTAGCCTTTTCCAACTATGCTGGGGTCGGCTTACAGTCTAACGGGATGCAGCTGATACCAGTACTTAACATGGAGCGACTGCCTATATGACCTCCACAATCTAGGTATCACGATACCCCTTGGTAAGACTGACTGTCAGGCTTTCGGGCTTCTGACTACCCGTAACGACTGTCAAGAATCTACGAATGACAGCCGAGACCAACTGCTTATCGGAAGCACGGAGGGATCTCGGTAAGTTATGGATAGTCCCCATCCGCAAACCGACCTTGGCAAACGTTACTTAACCATGAAGATAGACCCTGTTATTATTTATAGAGGCTGTTATAATTTAGCCCAAAGCTTTAAATAAACTATTCAATTTAAATTACTTGGTATACTAGTAAATTATATTTACTTCACTTTCAACTCAAATAGCTAATAAAAAGCGACTGCATAATCAGCCGTTAATGTTCCCACTGCTGGGACACAGGCCTCCTCTCTGTGAGAGGGAGTGGGCCATAATCTACCACGCGGGCACAGTGCGAGTTGGTGGATGTCACATGTCTTCGAATTTTTGGTTCGAGGACATGCCGGTTTCCTCACAATTTTCGAATTTCCTTCACCGTTTTGAGAGCAGAGGTGATGAAATAATTTACATAAAATAAAGCGCCTACTTGGGTTCGAACCCACGACCTCCGTCTCGTCCGTCGTCGCCAATACCACTGGGCCACGACCGCTCTCCGATTAAAATAAGGAAAGAAGAAATAAGAATAAAAAGCAATTGAAATAAGAAAATTGCATCAACAAATACTTTAGGAAAACCAAATCTTTGAAGCGGCGGATTTCGTTCAGATTTTCTCATTTGTGAACAATCTTGTTCCCACTTTAATTTAACGACATTATTTAATTTAACCAGTAATTACTTGAAAGAAAATTGCAAAAAGCCACCATTTGGAACCAAAACAACATTTAATTAATAGTATTGTCAGCATAAATTACAGCCGCTTCCAAATATACCTCCTAGCCACTAGCCACAAATCTCTACGTTATCCTACGAGCTCATTATCAAGGGTTAAGAAACTTTGCGTAATTAGTTTTGTAAATTAAAGAGAAAACGCGTTTCGACGCCAACTAGCCGACGGCGAGTAGACGTTGGTTTCGAACATCAAAGGAAAATTATTCGGAAAAAGTAGGAATTATACTAATTTAGACATGATGCCTGGTTCCAAGAAATGTTAATATGATATAGGTACTGCTTAGGCTGTATTCTTATTTGTCGTTCAGGAATTTGTCGTTTCTTGTGTAGTAGTTTATTTCCACAAAACGGCACGGGAGTGCATACTTCGAAGACACAAACATCGGAGGCGTCGGTGCGCCATCTTCGACGCGACACCAGGCTTGTCTGCGAGAAATGGCGCAACTCGGTGCCACTAGAAAATTTTCGTACAGCAGGTGTAGATTGTGATGCAAGGGTAACAGCTTCCTCTATGCGGGGGTCGTGCGCTCTATGCGGGGGTCGTGCGGGCCATGGCCCTTTACGGGGCACCGGTATGGGCGCGATCTTTGAGGCGGCGACCAGCCCGCCGGTTGATCGCGTCCCAAAGGGTCATGGCTGTCCGGCTCATTCGAGGATACCGCACGGTCTCCGCTGAGGCGGCGAGCCTCCTTGCCGGATTGCCGCCATGGGATCTGGAGGCCAAAGTCCTCGCCCACATATGGGAGTGGCGAGAGGAGGCAAAACGCCGGGGCGTTGCTCCGCTGCCGCGAGAAATCACGGCACAGCGGACAGAGCTCCGGCGGGATCTCATAGCGGCATGGAGAGTGCGATTGTCGCAACCCAGCGCTGGGCACGCCACAATTGCGGCGATAAGTCCCCTCTTTGAGGAGTGGCTAGAGAGGCCCCACGGCGCCCTCACCTTCCGCCTGACGCAGTTCCTCACCGGACACGGTTGTTTCGGGAGGTTCCTGTTCAGGATAAAGCGGGAGGAAACGCCAGGGTGTCACCACTGTGGGGATCGCCCGGAGGACACGGTGGAGCATACGGTGGAGGTCTGCCCGGCTTGGGCGGGACCCCGCCGTGTCCTCTTGGCGGCGATCGGCGGCGGCGACCTCTCGCGTCCGGCCCTCATACAGGCCATGGTCCGGAGCGAGAGTGAATGGGAGGCCGTCACCTCCTTCTGCGAAGCAGTAATGCTCGCGAAGGAGGAGGCGGAGCGCGCGAGGGAGAGGCAATCGCTGCACCCTCGCGCTCCTAGCCGCCGCAGGAGACGCCCTGGACGGGAGTCAACAGCCGACTTCCGGCCACCGTAGGCGCGGGCTTGCGGGCGGCGAGCTATGGGCAGCTCGCCGCCCGGTAAGGACCAGGCCCGGGTCGACGGCGCGTTGTGTTCCACGCGCGCCTCAAAGAGCTGTCAGCACGAACTGACGGGGTCCGCTAGGGCCGATGCCGCCGGGGCTGCGGGTTGTTCGAAAGAGATACCGTGGCCCCTGGCACAGGCAACTGAAGGAACACGGGTAGGTTTTAGTCAGTAAAAGTCTGACACTCCCTTCTGCTCCGCCCAGAGCTGGAGGAGTCATTTGATGATTTCCCACCCAGAAAAAAAAAAAAAAAAAAAAAAGGGTAACAGCTTCCACCGTAAAATTAACTTGTGGCAAAACATCGATGGGAATTACACTGAAATTCTTTTTATCAGTATTAGTTTTTTTTTTGTAGTTTTTTAGTAAGGTTAGCCCAGGTTCGCATGGGTGCGTTTTTCCGCGGCAATTTTTGTACGCTGATTTCAGCCTGCAACTGACAAGTCAGGTACCTCTACCTGAGTCGTCTGTTGCTGGGTAAATGACTAACCATTTGTAGTAGTTCGGTAGAACCGAAAGCCGTAGTCGGTCAAGAGACGACGACGTCGGGGACAGAGCGATGCGGCTCAAGTGGAGTTGGGCAGGACTTCTATCTAAACGAAGAGATGGCCGATGGAGTAAAGCTGTGACCGAATGGTGACCTAGGTTAGGCCAAAGAAAACAGGGCTAAAAAAAAGCGCGTTGGGTTGACGATATTGTCAAAGTTGCAGGAAATACCTGGATGAAAGACGCACAGAACCGGGAAGTATGGCAGAAGAAAGGGGAGGTCTATAACCAGCAGTGGGTGATTTCAGGCTAAAATGATGTTGATGAGTAGTTCAGTAATTTGTCAGTACCGAATAGGTCGAGTACAAATAAAACCTGCCCGTTACATGAGGGAGCGGCCTTATTCTAAGAATTGTCGGCCAAACACAAGTATATTATAATTATGATAATGTTTATCTTAGGATCGCTCCGAGCGTTTTCACGGGGCGAATGTTGCTCAACATATATTTATATACAAAAGCCCGGTACTGTTGCTATGTTAACTTTTTACGTCGTAAGTCGTTTGTTTTCTGACGTAAGTTTAGACTATATATTAGGTGGGCGTACCCTTTATGTAATATTTACAAGTTGTGGATGTTTAAATTAGATTCGTATTTGTTTCTGTGATTTCGATGAGGTAGGCATTTTTTTTTCATTTTTTTTTTCATTAAAACATAAAACAGTGATAAAATAAATTGAACAAACAGATGGTTCTAGTTTGTATTACGCACATGAAATAGAAAGCGCCATTTTCCCATGGGAGTAGGCAGGAACTACATATTTCTACGTGCAAACACTACGCTCCCTGACAAGCCCTGGAGTGGAGACCGCGTATCGGCAAGCGTAGTGTGGGACACCCCCCATCTAGATGGACCGACGACCTCAAAAAGGTGGCTGGGATAGAATGAATGTGGAGGGCGGAGGACAGAGTGTTGTGGCGCAGCCTGGCAGAGGCCTCTGTCTAGCAGTGGACTGCGATAGAATGAGTTGATGTTTTTGTTCAGAGGACGTTCAAAAACTGGTACGAATGATAAATAGTATGAATTTTACAACTGGTTCTCTGAGAATTCCCTTTGGAAATATCTAAGACAATGTGTCTTACATAATAATCGTACCAAGACCTAATATAACTTGGCAGCAAAGCTGCGTCCCGGGACACCAATTACACTTATCTTTTTCGATTTGAAACAGACTGAATTCCCTAAATGTTTCTTCATTTTAAGTCGAGAATACACATGACAGGTGGACCGACGACGTGAAGGCCGCAGGAACCCTTTGGATGCGAGAAGCACCGAACCGGTCGAAGTGGAGGTGCTTGGGGAAGCGCCATGTCCAGCAGTGGACGTCTTAGGACTAAAATGATGATGACACATTACAGTATCTTTTAAAGTGAGGGTCAGATTCAAATCGATTTTTTTAACACGCCAAGTTGTCCTAGCGTGTTCGCTGTCCATTGGCTTCACAAGAATGTCCCTTATCTGCATGCTATTATGCTATACCTAAGTTATCACCAAAAGTTATTGTAGAGGCCTTTTTGCGCGAATCAGTGCAAATGTCGCGTTTCTTCTGAGTGGCCGCGCGATATCGGCACGTGTGATTAAAATGACGATATCTCTAAAGTTTTGTATCGGAGCTGTATATAAAACTTATCTCGTTGGAATTGTTATGAAATAAGCTAACACATTAAAAATGGATTATTATGGTTTTGCCTTGCCTTTTTTTTTTTTTTTTTTCTGGGTGGGAAATCATCAAATGACTCCTCCCGCTCTGGGCGGAGCAGAAGGGAGTGTCAGACTTTTACTGACTAAAACCCACCCGTGTTCCTTCAGTTGCCTGTGCCAGGGGCCACGGTATCTCTTTCGAACAACCCGCAGCCCCGGCGGCATCGGCCCTAGCGGACCCCGTCAGTTCTTGCTGACAGCTCTTTGAGGCGCGCGTGGAACACAACGCGCCGTCGACCCGGGCCTGGTCCTTACCGGGCGCGAGCTGCCCATAGCTCGCCGCCCGCAAGCCCGCGCCTACGGTGGCCGGGAGTCGGCTGTTGACTCCCGTCCTGCGGCGGCTAGGCGCGCGAGGGTGCAGCGATTGCCTCTCCCTCGCGCGCTCCGCCTCCTCCTTCGCGAGCATTACTGCTTCGCAGAAGGAGGTGACGGCCTCCCATTCACTCTCGCTCCGTACCATGGCCTGTATGAGGGCCGGACGCGAGAGGTCGCCGCCGCCGATCGCCGACGCGAGGACACGGCGGGGCCCCGCCCAAGCCGGGCAGACCTCCACCGTATGCTCCACCGTGTCCTCCGGGCGATCCCCACAGAGGTGACACCCTGGCGTTTCCTCCCGCTTTATCCTGAACAGGAACCTCCCGAAACAACCGTGTCCGGTGAGGACCTGCGTCAGGCGGAAGGTGAGGGCGCCGTGGCGCCTCTCTAGCCACTCCTCAAAGAGGGGACTTATCGCCGCCATTGTGGCGTGCCCAGCGCTGGGTTGCGACAATCGCACTCTCCATGCCGCTATGTGATCCCGCCGGAGCTCTGTCCTCTGTGCCGTGATTTCTCGCGGCAACGGAGCAACGCCCCGGCGTTTTGCCTCCTCTCGCCACTCCCATATGTGGGCGTGGACTTTGGCCTCCAGATCGCATGCCGGCAATCCGGCAAGGAGGCTCGCCGCCTCAGCGGAGACCGAGCGGTATCCTCTAATGAGCCGGATAGCCATGACCCTTTGGGACGCGATCAACCGGCGGGCTGGTCGCCGCCTCAAGGATCGCGCCCATACCGGTGCCCCGTAAAGGGCCATGGACCGCACGACCACCGCATAGAGCCTCCGGCAGGAGGCGTTTGGTCCCCCTAGATTGGGAAGGAGCCGCCTCAAGGCAGCCCCGGCCCGCTCCAGTCTGGGAGCCAAACGTCGGAAGTGCTCCACGAAATTCCACCGGCTGTCGAGGACGAGTCCCAGGTACTTCATCGTCAGCTCGACGCCGATGTGAACCCCTCCCGCCGTTATTTGTAAACCCGACGGTGGCGCGTCCCGAGGACCATGAAAACACATGCCTTGCCTTGCCTTGCTTTTGCCTTGCCTTGTAATATATTAGACGCTGGCTACCCGGTTAGACTGGAAGCCAACCCCAACAAAGTTGGGAAAAGGCTAGGCAGATGATGATGCCTTGTAATAAATGTATTATTAATTCTACTTTGAAATCAGGGTGATGGATTTTTCTCAGTTTTTTGTACAAATGTCTTATACTTAGTTATTTTTATTTTTCTATGGGCCTCAATTGCCCGAAATAAATAATTAATAACGCACCATTGCTATTGCCCATTGCCGCCCATTGTATTACCCTTTGTAAAATTTATATTCTTTGGTCTGTAATTTAAATGGTATCCATAATAAAGGGTATTCTATTCTATTAATAAAAAATATAAAGTAACAGCTCTGGGCCCGTATTCCCGTAATTTAAAACGTTCAAAATCTAGTCGCAGTCTCATCTCGGCGACAAACAAATGTCAAAAACTTGTCAAAATGTAGGGAAATTAGACGTATTTTTGACAGATTGAGACTGAGATCAGACTATGAACGTTCTTAAAATTACGAGAATTACCCCTTTTTTTTTTTTTTTTTTTTTTTTTTTTTTTTTTTTTTTTTTTTTTTTTTTTTTTTTTTTTTTTTTTTTTTTGTGGATGGGAAATCATCAAATGACTCCTCCCGCTCTGGGTGGAGCAGAAGGGAGTGTCAGACTCTTACTGACTAAAACCCACCCGTGTTCCTTCCTTAGCCCTTTATGTACCAGGGCAGCGGTAACCCTTTCGGACGATCCCGCTACCCCGGCAGGAGAATTACCCCTCAGTTTGCATGTTTTTGTTCAAGTTCTAGCGTGTGTATTCCCGGCTTAAGTTGTGCAAGTAATTCACCCAATCAGCTTAAACTGTAGTAAATTTATATTAATTCTAAGTCCACATGGCTTCCCCGTATTTTTGCAACTACTCTAGTAGCTTTTCTTATTGTTGACCGTAATAAACTTAGATACATGTAAGAGTGTACCTCTATAAAAACAACTGGAATGAGTTCTTTGACCTTATTGGGTCGGTTGTATTGATCAGTTGTCAGTCAGACTGGAGCCTTAAAAGAGCGGACTATTTTATAAATTCAACTAGGCTTCGCACGGTTCTTACGACTAGATAGAATATCGAGATTTCTTTATTAGGTGTGCCCCGGGGCTTCAACCGCTCTCGGCCCCCGACCCACCGCGTAGCGTTGTATCGCCTGCCCGCACTCTTACTTCGCTCAGCGAAGTTAGCTCAGCGTTTTTTCTGACTCTCTTTTATTTTTGCTCGGTTCCCAAGAGTCGTAGCGTGGGTTGAATAACCTTCCTCAAGAATTGGGCTATCAAATACAAAAAGAATTTTTCAAATCCGACTGCGGTGCTTCCAGATATTCACGCAATCAAACAAAAACAAAAAAAATTCTTCAGCTGTATTATAAGTAGATATAAGTATTTAATTATGTAAGTTTAATATTCAGTCTTTCTATCGTTCTTGTTAATTATTTATTGTAAGAGATGTATATTTTTACAATAAACAAAATATTATATTTCATTTCTATTTGATGTTTGCGAAAAGCGACTTTATTTTTTTTACGTAACTATAGATTATTGCGTAGGGAAATTTTATCAACATAGACATTTGTTTATTTATACTAAAAAAACATGATAAATAACAAATGATTTTATTTCTGTAAGTTGGTTTGTACAAAAACTTTTACACGTCAACAAAACAAAACAAGACAAGTCTAATGCATATTTAAACAAATATTAATCAATCAATATTTCTGGCGAAATGTGGGCGTGCTATGTGTAACAACAATCATTATTTCTGCCCAACCTTTCGGGGGAAAAAGCCGTGATGCAATGTTATTAATCATTAAAAGTTTCTTGCCCGGGCTTTGGCCTTTGATATTTAGAAAAACTACCAAGCAGATTGTCGACCAAAAGAGTTTTATACGATAACTAGCAGCGCCCCGCGGTTTCACCCGCATAAGTGTCGATCCCGAGGGAATATCGGGATAAAAAGTATCCTATGTGCTACTCTGATGTATAGGCTATATTACTGTAAAGTTTTATCAAAATCCGTTTAGTAGTTTTTGCGTGAAATAGTAACAAATATACATCCATCCTCGCAAAGTTTGGCATTTATAATATTAGTAGAATTAGAATTATCACGTGCATCTTTCAAGTCTTTAATATAACGATTTAATTGCTACACTTAGTTATAAAAGTCAATGAACGAGCTAAAGATTTAATACTAAAGAGTTAAAAGCACAAATTTAACTCAACTTGAATAAAACAGCGACTCAAAAGTTATAGGTAAATGCACCTTGACATTTGAATGGATAGAAATAGCTGTAAAATTATAATTAATTAATCATCGTCCAGTAACTCTGTTCAATTTGTCCTAGACAGCAAGCGATGCGTGAACACAGGGGTTGCAAAGTATGGGATGTTTTACGTTTATGTATTTAGCTAGGAGACTGATCAAAATAATGTTTTCATCACTTGTATTGAGAATGGACAAATCTGCCCTGAAGCCCAATAGACAAACGATGCACATCCCTGGTGCGCAGGGTTCGAGCTAGCTCCAGCGGCATCCTGAGGGCATTCGCGCAGAGGTTCGATTGCCAGTACCTGAACCATTGCTGTATGGTTCACATACTAGGCAATCGAGATATGTGATATGTTTTGTCTTTTTAATATTGTATTTTATTTTTTTATTTTGTGTGTTTTTATTTTGATTTATTTTGTATTTTTGTATATGATCCACTGTTGGTCGAAATAAAAGATTATTATTATTATTATTATAGCGTCAAGACACATACCAATGCAAATAACTCACCAAGGAGAGTATTAATAAGAAATACTCTCCTGAGGTTGATCTCTGATGACGTTCTCTTTAAACAGTTCTTTCCATTGATGTATATCTTATGGCTATTGGGCTTCAGAACAGAAACCCATAGTACGGTTTCCATTCTCCTTTTTTGATAAATGGAATACCAAAAAATAATTTCGCAATATAAAAATAAAATTAAAAACAAAATAACTGAATAGCGAGCTTCAAACTCATTGTATTTGTTTCTTGGGTCATTTTTATATTAGCAAGTTTAAAAAGTAAGTTAATGATGTCAAATATAACCCTTACTATTTTGCTGTTGATTGTTAGAAAGTAACGTGGCTAAATAATAACATCCGCATAGGTCTATCGATCAGGTTAAGCAACGCTTGCCACTGTTGGTCCGTGGGTGGGTGACCATCTTTACATACCAAAACCCATCCGTGGCTCGGAAAGCACGTCACGCCGTTGGTCCCAGCTGTCATTCGCAGATCTTTGACAGTCGTTACGGGTAGTCAGAAGCCAGAAAGTCTAACAAACCAGTTACCAAAGAGTATCGTATTACCCAGTAACTGGGTTGTGGAGGTCAGGTAGGCAGTCACTCCATGTAAAAAACTGGTAATTAGCTGCATCGGTTAGACTGGAAGCCGACTCCAACATAGTTGGAAAAAAGTTAAACAGATGCTGGTGATGATAGAAAGTAAAATATATAGTCATCACGATTCTGTCACACCTCAACCACAGATTACTAAATAGTTACTACGTAACAGATACTACACTCAGTATAAAAATTCCAATACCTACTGCTATAATAGCCTACTCTGTCGCATCAGCAACCGCTGCATGTTAAAATGTGCCTAAATCCTCAAGCGTACAGTTGTGATTGCTTCGCACCGCGCGATCCCACAGCAATCGCAGGGCTGCCTCTTCGGCAAAATTAAATTAACATAACTTTTTGTGTTTATGTTATTGAGAACTGTGAATATGCCGCCAGGGCCGCGGGTTGTTCGAAAGAGATACCTACCGTGGCCCCTGAAGCCCGTGAACTGAAGGAACACGGGTGGGTTTTAGTCAGTAAAAGTCTGACACGCCCTTCCGCTCAGCCCAGAGCGGGAGAGGTCATTTGATGATTTCACACCCAAAAAAAAAAAGGAACTGTGAATATGTTCTGACTATAGGTGGTCGTTTAAAATTGTGTCGTTTATAAAATATTTTTTTATAAATTGGTGCTGACTGTGCAATACATCTAGATAAAACATAATTATAGAGGTCAGAGTGTAGGTATGAGAAAAAAATCTTTAAAAGTTACATGTAATTTTTTTTCACGTGTTTGCTTTATGGGCGGCTTTCGCTTGCGAAAACTGCACTGAATTTGGTCCGCAAACGGCCCGAGACCGCTCAGCCGGGTGGTAGGTAATTATAGCACGCAAGTACATGGAGTGACGGAGGCCTGCCTTAACCATCAAATCTCATGCAACTAAACGTATTTATCACCATAAACACATTTTAAAATTCCTTAAGAAACTAATCAATTACAAAACATCTCAAAACTCTTGAAGGTCAATTTTTATGGCGAAGCATTTCAACCCTTATTTGTTCAGGGGTCAAATGAATGACCTCATCCCATGGGCAGGGTCAACGAACTAACAAGGAAAGTGTACGGGGTCGTTTGCATTCATTCATTAGAAAAGTGCTTGTGAAAAATTCTTAAAAGATCTTTGATATTATTGACGTTTTTTTAAATGAATTAAGGGGTTTGTGGGGTCAAACTTTGCTTTTCACTCTTGTCATGAAAGAATATTATTTAGGATCTAAGCCTCTAAAGTGCTTCGTTTTATTTAACCCATGACGACAAAATTTCCAAAAGAAATAAATAAATTACGATACTAGCGACCAAGAATATTGCTATGTGTTGGTGGCAATGGACAGGGCACAATGCTCGCAGTACAGACGGCCGATGGGGCCGAAAATTTCGTTACGGCTAAAGGTTCGTTAAAGTATTAGGTACCCAATGGAATAGCAACGAAGGCCATTCAAATTGAGAGTTAAGAGAAAAGTGATATTTAATGACGAGTTCTGGGGAATTTAAAAAAAATACATAAAATTGGGTTTTCTCGAATCCTAGGCATTATGGGGTGCTTAATTGTTGCAAATGGGTCCCACTGTCACATCCTGAAAGGAATACTTTAACTTACGTCACCCTGTATAACCCTTCGAGAGTAAAATCATGATCTAAATTGTTGTGAAAACCGCATCAAAATCCTTTGCGTTTACGAGAACAACGCGGGCACACAGACAGACACGAAATGCGACTATAATTTATAATATATAATTTATAATATGAGTAGATATAGATGGTGGATTCCAAATAGCAGGAAACGACAATGCGGCAGGCCCAGAAAGAGACGGCGGGATGAGCTGGACTCCTTAAAGAAAACTGGAAAGAGAGAAGGGCGGCCTTTGCCCTACAGTGGGACAATACAGGCTTATAATTAAATAAATAATAATAGATATAGAAGATCGTGGTCGACATGTTACTTAATACTGCTAGTATTGTTAGGCCAAAACTAAACAGACAGTTTAATTCAAGGTTCAAAAACTTCTAACAGCAGTAACCCAACTACAAACTTATTGTAACGTGAATAAAGATCACTATGATTTTGACAGGCTCAGCGACCCTTGGCAACCAAAAGAAATAAAACATCTGTTTTATTAGGCCTTGTTTACTAAACAAATACTACTAACCACAATTTACACTTCGAATATTTTTTATTCATTATTTTCAACAAAAACCGCCTCTGTCACGGTTCTACTAATGTTGACAAGTGATACCACTGACTTTAGGGTCTTGGGTTGGTCCATTAAAGTGCGGCTACCATTTCGGAATTCTAAAAGTAAAAAAGAAACTAGACATCGAAAGAAGTCCGGACAATTTATTTTATTGTCATTCTATATACTCATAATTTTTTTAACAAAATATTCTCTAAGTCAAAAACAAATGATAAGGCCGGAAAAAATCCAGTCTTTTGCCCCGCATATCACCTGTGCACTTGGGCATCTTATGACTGTGTCAGCGACCGGAATTCGCGTGGCTGATTTTTGGACTAAATATAATATCTGAATTTTCACAACAAATTTTTTATTTACCATCGATTCCCTAAGGAGAAGAAATCTGACGTGCATACTACTGTACCTTGACTCTATGAAGCTACCATTCCGCCGGATAAGTGATAATCAGAACTGTTTTTGACCAAAAATTGTTACTACGCAGCCGAAACTATGATTCTCCTTTGACAGAAGCCCTATCAGTAGCAAATAACATCTGAGTGACACATTTACGAGCGCGACTCGGAAACCTTACTTCCCCTATACGGCACCAGTCTCACCGGTGACGATTAGCGATAAGCGAGTAGAGCTAGCAACTAGAAATCAGTTGAAAAGTCACGAGTAAGAGTTTGTTTTTCTTTTTGTATATTAGCACCTTTTTTTTATATAAATTTGCCACATCATTGGTGGCCGAGATGCGAAATATCGGGTCTTCTTCACGATCCGACACAGTTTAGATAGGTGTGGGCACTGCAATGGATACTCGAATGAAAAGATAATTTTGAATTTAAAATAACTTTAATAGACTTGCCAACGAAACAAACACGTGGGTTGGCAGCGTTTGCAAAGACTGTCCGAGCTCGACTGTCGACTGTAGACTGTCACAACACTCGGTCTCTTCGCCACTCCTCGCTGCATCCCCTCCACCAACGATCGCGTCCAAGCGGTAGGGCTCGCTTGCGTTTCCGATCACATGATTATTTTCGTTTACTATAGTTTGACGAAAACCGCTGTACCGCGCCTTCGGTATGTGCGCGGCGAGACGGGGGGGCAGTGCAGGCCGCTCATTCGTCATCGCTGACGGCGTCTCGCCCCCCACCTCGCCGCGCATTCCTAAGGCGCGGTACAGCAGTTTCGGTCAAACTATACCTAATCAAATTGTTAGATGGCGCGGTCTGCTGTACTCTGGCGCCATCAATCCACGAAATATTTATGCAATTTGTTATCATTTAACTGCGGTTTTGTGTGCACTGAATAAATGTTTTATTTATCTCTCTATAACGAAGGGCGAGTGTGTAGTTCGGATAGTTTTGTCACTGGACTACGAGCGAGTGTGACGAGTAGAATGACCTTTCAGTCACTTGCTGGTATGCGTATGGACCAAGCGAGAATCTCTCAGAGAGTGCTTCGCCCGAAAAGCGAGCGTTGCTGAGCGAGTTCTTTCTTTAATAGCTCTTGTCGCTGCGGTAAACTATTGGACAGAGAGAGGGCTGGCCGGCAGTGTGAACAGCCAGCTATTAATATATGTATCTCTTTTACTGCTACGGAACCTACATCAAGTTTCATGAGCGAAAAATACTCGATAGCTGTACGCCTAGGCGGTGGGACAGTGCCTTATATACATATGTACCTAAAAATCGATCAATCCGTCTCGTCTAGCCCTCCCGACCTTTAAAAGTAAAATGTAAGTTTTGAGTAGTTTCCAGAAGTTTCCAGAATACCCTTTGTTACCATGTGAGGAAAGTTAAGAAGTATACATCATTATTTCGTCATTTTCTTTCACAAGTTTGTAGTTTCAGTTACGTAATAGGTATAGGAAAGGCATCAAGATATCAACGCACAACCAGAAGGCCAATTCTCGTAATTTAAAACGTTCAAAATCTCAAAATCTAGTCGCAGTCTCATATCGGCGACAAACAGATGTCAAAAACCTGTCAAAATGTAGGGAAATTAGAGGTATTTTTGACAGATTGAAACTGAGATCAGACTGTAAACGTTCTTAAAATTACGAGAATTGCCCCTCTGTTACCATGGATTCAGTACATGATTCTGAAACTCCTAGCGTTGAAATTTCTCGTCGGTTATTAATGAAAAAAATAGCTGTACATACATCTTGAGCGCGTAGTTATTGCACTTTTGTAGGAAACAGCAAATTTACTTTTAGGGATCTAGAATCATGTGCTGAATCCATGTTTACAGATTGTGCGTCGATGTCCCTTTCACCCCGTATGCAGTTTATGGTCAGATTTTTATGGTACTCGATGACGAACGGGCCGCCTGATGTTAAGTGGTCACCGCCGCTTTTGGACATGTACAAAAGACGTCATCATCTCAGATGGCTTACCATCCCAGAGACATAGTTGAAATGTCTCATGTGTCTGTAATTACACCGGCACCCATAACCTTCGTTTTTTATTGGTAAGTACACAAAAATCTGCCAAGCCTTATCAGCACTGTGTTGTTTCGACTTCCAGTCTAACCAGATGCAACTAAATACCAGTATTTTACATGAAGCGACTGCCTACCTGACCTCCACAACTAGGTAACACCTTGGTAAGTTTGCGATTGTCAGACTTTTGGACTACTGACTACCTGTAACGACTGTCAAAGATCTAAGAATGACAGCCGGGACCAACGGCTTAACGTCCTTTACGAGGAATTGAGGGCTCTCGATATGTAATAAATAGCCACTAGAATATTACTTAGCTAAATAACTTGCATTTTCTTTTTACAGCAGATTTTTCTAGTCAGACAGGAATAATGACCAAACAAGTTCCAACGACAGACCTACTTACGCAAGAATGAAAAAATATTGGTCCCATAATCTTGCACTAAGGAAAAAACGTGCCAAAAATAATAATGATATGTAAATAACATCGGAGGGAATAAATGCTAAGAAAAAGGTTTCCTTCATTTTCATACACATAACTCAGAGGACAGGAGGTCATTGATCCCTTGGAAAGAAATGTGTGAAACAGTAGGTACATTCGATGAATACCATATTTGCGTGTAGGAATTCAGGGAACGTAGAGTTTCCTGTCTACCGGACGAGTACTGATCTGAACTGAATATTATATGTTCCTACGTCATAAATATGAAGTTTGACAAGACGTGGAACAACGACATTACTTACATACCTACATGAATTTGAAAAAGTGCTTTTTTTGTGGATTCACCTCACGTAGTCTGACTTTTACATCGTAAAAACGATAGGGTTTGAGAATTACGAACCCATTAAAACACATTCAGAGTGCTACAAGGACCTTTTGGCGCTTGAATGACATTAACATGTAAGGATTTGTGAAATGGTTTCGCGAAATTGTATTGAAACCACTAAATGGTAGCGTTAGTTCCGATTTTGGCGACGCACCAAAAGATGCGTGTTCAGCTGTACACGCAATTTAATTACCCGTTTCAATAAACTGACGTTCATAATCAATCGACATTGCTTTCATGATCTGGAAATTGGATCATCCGAAGACTAGGTATTAAGACCGCAAATAAAATTATTATTATAGGTTTATCTAATATCTGTAATTTATTTTATGCAATACCCTAAATCTGCATTCGCGACATACATATTCTCCAAAAATGTAAACAAATATGAGTTTATGGCAAAATAACTTTAATTTCTACACAATAAAGTTCAGTTTACGCAAGAACTTCAAACATTTTTATAACTTTTTCAATAGTGCTAGTCACTCTGAAATCAACTTAATTATCATTAAAATAAAATTGATATTTGTTTAACTTGAAATAACGTCAGTTTGAAACAAATAAAATTTGAATATAGTATTGCCATTAAATAGTATTCGCGTTACGTCCGCTACTCGTAACGTCCGTTTATGGCCCTATTTTATTCTTGAAGGTGATTTTTTCTCGGATCAGTCGCGTGACAGCCGTTCTACCTAAAAGTACACTCAACGCGAAAAGTGCTTGTGATTAGAAAAAAATCACACATCAAATTAACATTTTGTGAAGCATCGTACTAGGCGAGCAGACTTACGAGAGACTACGGACGTTACGCGTAGCGGACGTAACGCGACTCCCTCTTAATTAGTAATAGATATAGGTTCGAATCCAGACAGTTGCTTTACTTTGCTACTCTTAAAATGGTGAAGGAAAACATCGTAAGGAAACCGGTATGTCCTAGAACCAAAAATTACATCTACCAACCCACACTGGACCCGCGTGGTGGATTACATCTAAGGCCCCTCACCCACGACGCGACTTTTTGTAGCGATGCTGTCGTGCGTTTCGTAAACGCGCGACAGCATCGCTACTAACGCGCGTTGGTCGCATTTGCAACGCGCTACAGTATCGCTATTGCATCGCTACAAAAAGTGGCCTTACTCCCCTCTCGAAGAGTGGAGCCCTGTGTCCCAGCAGTGGGAACATTATAGGCTGATGATTATGTACATTAAAATTAGGTATATAAAATTTAGGTATATAAATCTTGTTTGGTAATTTTGTGTATTATTTTTTATTGTAAACATGTCTTTTTCTATTGATATTTTACCGTGCAATAACTTAGATTTATGTCTGTAATGTTGTGCATGTTTTTACCAAATAAATAAATAAATTGAGATGAGATTTGAGTGTGTACCTATAAAAACCATAAAAACAGCAATTTAAAAGAAACAGGGAATTTCTAAGCTAGCTAAACTTATTAAACTCAATTGAAGAGGTCATTGCCTCTAAAAATGTCTAGTAAACACAGTAAAAGTTTTAAAAGCAGCACTTTGTAATTATGATCGAGGGTCTCGTTATTTTGCTGCCTTGAAAGAGCTTTTAGTTAAAAATATCTGCTTAAAGAGACAATAAAGTTTGAATACATGGATCCTCATGTGCCTAGCCTTTTCCCAACTACGTTGGGGTCGGCTTCCAGTCTAACTGGATGCAGCTGAGTACCAGGATTTTACATGGAGCGACTGCCTATCTAGGTTTAAAGAATTTATTCTCATAAGAACAATATATAAGTTCACTTACAATGAGATACAAAGTAAATGCTTAAATCTAAATGAAATACATTTTGCTATCTGACCTCCACAACCCAGTTACTGGGTAATACGAAACCTCTTGGTAAGACTGGTTGTCATACTTTCGGGCTTCTGACGACCCGTAACGACTGTCAAAGATCCAAGAATAACAGGCGGGACCCACGGCTTAACGTGTTTTCCGAGGCACGGAGGGGTCTTGGTATGTAAAGATGGTCATCCATCCGCGGACCAACCGTGGCAAGCGTTGCTTAACCTGATCGGCCCGTGCGGCTGTTATTACTTAGCCACAAGCCCCTACATACATGGATTCACTGATGCCTTATTTATTACTTGGCATTTATAAGCTTTTATGCTATTTTTTTACAACTATTTTGGTATTTACTCATAAAAATGTAAATAATTATTGTTAATTATTTTCTATATGCAATACTTATTATTATTATAAAAAGCCTGTGATGTCCCAATGCAGGGCAAATACCTTCCTACTCTCTTTCAACTTCTCTCTGTTTAAAGCTACTAAGAACCAGTTCTTGTTGAAGGAGTCCAACTCATCCCGTCATCTCCGTCTGGGCCTGCCGCGATGTCGCTTGCCATTAAGAGGGACCCATTGGGTCGTTAATTTGGTCCATTGGTCGGATAGGTTGGTTGGTTGGTCCACTGATTTGCTTCGTTATTGGAAGTAAGTACTTATTATAATTTAATATTTTTATTTAAGAGTAAATGTTAAAAATAATTATAAATCCAACGATCTAGCACTTGGCTGACCAGTTACCTGTAAGTTTGTAATTCACTCTCTGTTGCTTAGTAAGCAGTACCTTTCATAAACTTCCAATTTACACGATTTTTGGTATAACACCCATATTATAACATTCAAAAGCAATAACTTACTAAAGGACCTCTTACCTAAAAATGAAAAATGGCGTCACTTTCATCACTTTCTACCAAATATGTAAGAGGGAGATAAGCAGTCACTTCGGAAAATAATATTTCAATTCCAAGGAACCTACAGGTAAATTTCCATCGAATTGGTTATCGAAATCTAACGTTAAATGAGTCTTTTTTCTTACATATTTATGAAAACTACGCTAGAGGGATTACCTACTCGTATCCCGTAGTTACCGACATCGAAGAATTCTGATCAATTGATAAAATACGTGAAGGTCTAGATTTTTTGGATCCGTACAAAAACACCCAATGATACTGCAACAAAAAACCGTGAGCACTCAATGTTTGAATAGTAATAAGTACACAATAGGTACACCGCTCTCAATGTGTCCTGTGCATGAGAACAAATACATAAATATACGAGTTATATCGTTTGAAAAAATACAGGTTTCATACTCCTTTCCTAGAGTATGTTAAAAATTATTCAAAAAGATTAGTGCTTTTGCTAAATCAAAATATTTAGGCGATACAATTAAAAATTCTAATAATAAAGTAAAAACCACATGGAAAATTATTAACAATGAAACGGGTAAATCGGTTACACAAGAAAAGAACTTGAGATTATGGTAGAACACAAATTACTAAATAAAGCTGCTGACGTAGCTGAGGCATTTAATAAGTTTTTTTCCCACATACCGATAACTACGACTCGCTTCTTAAATTCGTCCTCGTATAAAGCTGAAAACCTTTTGCTTAGTAGTGTACCTAAATGTAGTCCTTTATTTAGTTTCGAACATTTAACCCCGCGTGATGTAGTTAATGTTTTTAATACACTTAAGTCTAAAATCACCGGTGATTATTGGGGCATCTCCTTTAAACTTTTAAGTAATATAATAGACATCGTAGCCCCCTATCTAGCTGTTACTTTTAATAAATGTGTTGATTTAGAAACTTTTCCTGACCTCATGAAGAGTAGTAAAGTCATACCATTATTTAAATCAGGTAATAAGAATGACTTTGGCAATTTCAGGCCTATTTCCATTATCTGCATTTAGCAAAATATTTAAAAAGTTAATGCTCAAGCAGTTGCTAAGACATTTTAATTTAAATAGCCTCCTCCATAATGAGCCATATGGCTTTACAAAAGGTCGTTCAACTAAAGATGCAGGTGTTGCTCTACTGAGACACATATTTGACGCATGGGAGAAATCGCAAAATGCTATTGGAGTTTTCTGTGATCTCTCCAAAGCTTTTGATTGCGTGCACCATGACACGCTTTTGCGTAAATTACGTCATTATCGAAGACGCAGTTATCGACCTAACTCAGTTTGTATCAAAAAAACTAGACGAGCAACAAAAATGCGCCAGTGTTTTCCTGGATCTAAAAAAGGCGTTCGACACAGTCTCTGTACCCACACTTCTCTACAAACTGGAGTGTATAGGCATTCGGGGTAAACCTCTTGAACTCTTCAAGGACTACCTTCAAAACAGAAAATTGGCTGTTAAAATCAAGTCATGCCTAAGTGACGAAGAAACTGTCACATACGGAGTCCCGCAAGGCAGCGTGCTGGGACCTACACTTTTCCAAATCTACATAAATGACCTATGCACGCTGCCTTTGCATAAATCACAAATCTTCACTTATGCTGATGACACCGCGATTGTGGTCTATGGTAATACTTGGAGCGAGGTAAAGAATATTGCGGAGCAGTCTTTAAAAACTGTTATGAACTGGCTGCTACTAAACCTACTTACCCTAAACGTGGCCAAAACAAACTTCATTCCCTTCTTTATGAATTATAGGAACAAAGCTCCACCAGAATTTATAATCACGGCACATTCGTGCTCTGATCTCAGTTCTTGTTCATGTGCGATGCTTACCGGTGTTAGTCACTCGAAGTACCTGGGTGTAGTGATTGATGACGGACTGAAATGGTATAACCAAATAGATAACAATGCTTCAAAAGTCAGAAGACTTATCTATATTTTCAAATCACTCAGACATTGCGCAGACAGTAACATTTTAAAAATGGTTTATCTAGCACTCTGTCAGTCCGTGATCACCTACTGCATCCCGGTATGGGGAGGGGCTGCTAAAACCAAGTTTATTGTAGTGGAGCGAGCACAGAGAACTGTCCTTAGGGTGATGCTTGGCAGACCATACAGATTCCCCACTACTGAGTTATATGCCGACTGCAAATTACTTACTGTGAGGCAGCTCTTTGTTCTTCGAGCCACTCTTAGAACACATAAACTAATTCCCCCATCAGAACCTACCAAGCGCAAAGCAAAAATGTATGCCCGACAGTAAGCCACAAAACTGCATTCGCTAGGCGCCAGTTTTATGTTCTGAGTATATTAATTTATAAAAATATATGTAAAGTCATTCAGATACCTGGACTTTATCACCATGAAGTTAGGATCAAAGTACAAAGTTGGCTACAGGATCAAGACTATGCTCGAACAGAAGAACTACTACACCACCAGCAGTAAGCGTATATACTCGTATATATATAAAGCTGATTTTCTGTTGTGTGCATTTTTCCTCTTTCACTTTTTGTTGAGCATATCAGCAGCACATCCACGACACAATTTTAAACACTTCAACACAAACTTAAACAAAAACTAAATACTACTACACACACTTCAACATACACACCCTCACATACATACCCTCATTCTAACATATACACCCCCACTCTAACATACACACACATATACACCTCAGAAGTCGTTTCTAAATTCCTTATATCTCTTAATTGTTAACTTTAATTTAATATACATACTTTGTAACCGGCAATGTCAATGACTATTTTGTAATGTTATAACACAACATAAAAGGTTTTTGGTATCACAGTGACAGCAGAACACTGACTCCTGAGTCACGGGATCACTTAGTTTAGGAGTCAGGGTTTACCTTATCCGTATGACCTTTAGTTAACCAAGCTATGTGTCCTAGTCTTAAGCAATGTCAAAGGTTTTTGTATCAATAAAGATTTTTATTTATTTATTTATTTATTTATTATGGTGTCCAAAACGAAGCTCTCAACGTAATAATTTCTTATTTACATAATAGGGTCCAATGTGTAGATGTTAATGGTGTGAAATCTTCCGGGCTACCAGTTCAGTTAGGTGTTCCTCAAGGCTCAATACTGGGTCTATTCTTGTTCTTAGTATATATCAACGATTTACTATTCCTACTGTTTGCAGATGATACCTCTCTTATTTTTAAAGTAGACAGGAATATACTAGATTTTGTCGACGTAAACAGTGCACTCTCAATAGTTACAGATTAGTTTACGTCAAATAACCTAGTTCTCAACGCCAAGAATACGAAATGTGTAAAGTTCGCCTTACCGAATGTTAGAAATCTAGGACCCAACATCGTCTTAGATAATGAGGTGCTTGAAACTGTAGGCTCGGCAATTTTTCTAGGACTAACAGTAGATGCCAAACTTCAGTGGGGACCTCATATATCAAGTCTAGCAGGAAGGCTCAGTTCGGCCGGCTTCATAAGGTTCATAACTCATTTGTTGGGCTTGGTATAACCTTTTATAACAAGATACCCCCTTCTTTGCTAGAGTTGCCTTTTAATGCGTTTAAAGCTCAAGTAAAGTCAAACCTTTGTTCAAAGGCATACTATTCCATCAACGACTACTTACACGATAAGATTAGTTGGTCGCCCTAATTTAACGCATGATAATGTTTATGTTCTTTCTCCAGAATTAGCTTACTGACAGGATATTGTTATTAACTTATTTATTTATTTTACTTCGATGGTCTTAGTTTATCATTTGTGACTTCGACAGCTATGTGAACAGAACCCAGCAATGCATAAATATGTAAGCTGTCACGCCCTTTATGCCTGGAGGCTTTTATTTGGGTAGTAAGTTTTTATTTACGTTTTAATTTTAATAAATTATTTTTTAGCTTGAGTACGTATAGTTTTTATTATATTTGTTGGTATATTGGCGTGGCTAGCTGACATAAGGCAAATAATTTAATTTTCTTGTAATGTTAATTGCTGAACATAGGTTCCTAGTATTGTATACAATCAAGTATTTTCTAACTTAACAGACAGCTGTGCTGCTGGGGAGTTTGTTGCGCCACTTCTTCTTCCCAGCGATAGCACTAGGAAGTGGTGAAGGGCGGGCGTTTTTGGGGGACTGACTTTTGTAATTTTGACGTTAGAAAAGTGCAGATTCTCAGCCTAATTTGAATATATTACTTTTGATTTTGATAAATGAATAAAATCGGTGAAGGAAAAAATCGCAAGGAAACCATCATGTCCTGGGACCAAAATTCGAAGACATGCGACATCTACCAACCCGACTGTGCCCGCGTGGTGGATTACGGTCCACTCCCTCTCACCTAGAGGAGGCCTGTGTCCTAGCAGTGGGAACATTGTAGGCTACACTACAAATTGGCGTCCACTGGTATCTGATCCTTTTGTTTACATGTTCATCACATACTTCTGGAACAAACCATAGGTAAAGTTGTTATGAAACGTTTATCTTTATCAGTTTACGAATTATCCGAAAATCCTCTATCAACAGAAAGTATCTCGTTTATGTCCACAATCATTGAAATACCTACAATATTAAAGAAAGTTACCTATTATTTACCCAGCGCGAGCTCCCCGCATGTTTACCGAGCATTCTAGTGAAAGGTTTTCTCTGTAGAAGTGATTTATTTCGCGAGGGATGGCTGTTTGTTTTGTCGCCGCCTGTTTTAAGTGTGAAATGTATTGTTTTGATTTTAAAGAGGTCTGGAAGAATGATTCTGTAAAAATCTCAGCGTGAAAACTTAGGTGAAATGAGCTATCAATAGTGTCAATCCCTAGCATCTGCAGTGCGATTCTGTAACCATCTCACCGTGAAAACGTATGTGAAGTGAGCGTGGAGTCAGCTGTCATTCCAACTAATGGTAGGGAGACACTATTGACAGCTCACTCTAAGCTCACTTCACCTAACTTTTCACGGTGAGATTTTTACAGAATCGATCGGCTGGTGCGATGTCAGCTTACTTCAAGTTCACCTCACCTAAGTTATCACGGTGAGATTTTTACAGAATAGCTCTACAGTTACAGGTAGATTTTAGGTGTTCTCTCATTATGCCGTCTACAAGCTGGCGACTTAGTCACCTGCAACCGTCAAGAGGGTGGTTCTACACATCATTCTAAACCACTTTCGCTATGAAATTCATACGCAAATTGTAAAAAAAAACTACATACATGCATCGAAATTGTCCACCGTTGTACAGGAAATTGATTTTTGACAAAAATTATGGGTCTATTTTTCCGATGTTATTATGATTGCTATAAAAACGAAACGCTCTGGAGGCGTTGGCTCTTCCAACAGTATAATTTTAATCAGACTTCAGTGTGGGAAGAGGTCGAGCTATACGTCCTGTATATGTCTGTCTGGTGGTGGCAGGCCCCCTAAGTTCCCTTAGTGTGCATATACACGAGCGTCACGCGTCAACGCCAGAGGCAAATGCAGTTCGATAACGTGCCCTCGTGTATTTGAGTACAGTACTAAATACACAAGCGGCATCTCTAGCAGTGTCTATATGTCTTGCAATGGACGTCTGTTGACTGATATGATGATGTTGACAGAAAATATCATCGTCCTCAATCCAATTGCATCCATCTCTTATCCCTTCAGTCATTGTAAAAATTACACAAAAAGTCATGAGGAACTCGTGGCTAAATAATAACAGCTGCAGGGGTCGATCGAAGGATAAGCTACGCTTGCTGCGGTCGGTTTATGGATGGGTGACCATCTACAACATAACGAGACTCCTCTGTGCCTCGGAAAGCATGCTTAGCTGGTGGACCCGGCCGTCGATTGTAGATCTTTAACAGACGTTACGGGTAGTGAGTAGCCCGAAAGTTTAACAAGCAGTCTTTTCAATGGGTATCGTATAACGCAGTTACTGGGTTGTGGAAGTCAGATAGGCAGTCACTCCATGTAAAATACTGGTATTCAGCTGCACCCGATTAGACTAGAAGCCGTCCCTAACATAGTTGGAAAAAGGCTCGATAGACATGAAAGGTCACATCCGCGCCAAACCTTTTAATATTTCATCTGTTAAAATAACAAAGAAACGACCCAGTTTGCGAAGAACAAATAATATATTATATTATTTTTATTTGCTGAAAGCCCAGAGGAACTTTTTTGTTGATTTACTGACCTAGAAAACAAAAAAAAAACTCATCTTTTTTATCCAACTTTCATAAGTTACTACGTATGTCCTACTTATGAGATAATTGAAACTTCAGAATTCAGACTCTTCATCTTTTTTTTCGTGTCAATAGGCACATGATAACTTGTACTGTAGGTACTAGTTCAATGATACCAGATAAAATATAAAATAATATTATTTTTAGGAATTTTTATTTTACAAGGCTTTGCCCCGATGGGATTACCCGACCGACAAAAATAATAAACTTTCGAACAAACTTTCATCCCCTAACTAACCAGCATCCTAATTGCGTAACACATTATCAATCTGAATCATTTTGAAGGATATTGCTAATCCATTGCTTCATATGTTCGAAAAATGTGTCTGCTCAACAACGTAAATAACGCAATGAATGTTGTTGTCAAGATTAAACCCATTGCTCCTGATAGTGTGTTAGGTACGCAATTACCCCGCCGTTTTGAGAATATATTTTGAAAAAGTGTTAGTGCTCACTTTCGTTACATAAGGAAACAGATTTTAAGCTTTTAGACCCAGTGTGCAGTGGTTTAGGTTGTGCATTATCTGTTAATGAAAGAAATAATGCATTTAGGGTAAATTTTCTAGGCACGACCAGTTTATTTTTCATGTAAACAGAGTGACTAATACAGCCGAGCGATTCAATCCCCAGATTGGGCAATCAGGGCAATAGTCTCGCCCCGTATACCACGAGGCATCTTTGCTCTTTCAGAAAATACAGATGAAATTATTCTTTTTATTATGTTATAAATTAATTATACAATTCACTATAAACGTAAATAATAGATTCCTAAACCGCACACAGTTCACAGTGTGCGCGCGCGCTTGATGGGAACAGACGTGTACTTGACTCAATTACGTGCCATCGAGTGAACGTTATAATGACGGACACTTTACAGTGTAATAATTGTAACATCGTAGAGATGAAATGTTAGCACACAAGTAATAAAATCTCAGTGATTGACGAGGACAGTTTAACGAGAAATTAAGTATCAGCGTTTTCACCGGCGGATATAAAAAAGTCAAAATCGCTGTTGTTTGACTGTGTGCCGACGGATAGAAAAAGGATCACAAGGAAGAACAAAGGAAAGGAAAACCTTAATCCGGAAGATATAATGGCTCTTCTGAAGAGTACGGATCCCCATAAAATGTGGCTTGAGCTCGCCCCGTCTTTTTAATTTGTGTATAAATGCCCTAATCGAGGAGCTCAGCGGCCAGCGGGTCGGTTGTCGCATAGATGATGTATGTGTTAATAATCTTAGCTATGTGGACGTCATGGTGTTGCTGAGCGCATCGGTTTGTGGCATAAGGAAACTGTTACAAATTTGTGAAACTATGCAGATGATCATGGCTTGATGTATAAGTTTAGATACCTAATTATTATCATCATCATTACATCATCTAATTACCGAGGACCTTAAGGACGACATGGATATTGAACGTGAACGTAGGGCACTGTCCGTGAGAGCAAACATGATTGCTCGCAGGTTTGCCGGATGTACAAATGAGGTAAAAATCACTCTCTTCAGAGCCTTTTGTACATCTTTTTACATCTGCAGCCTGTGGGTAGTCTATACTTAAAAAGCGTACCATGCCCTACGGGTACAATACAGTAATGCGCTTAGAACGATGTTGCGGGTGCCCCGTCACTGTTGTGCATCACGTATGTTTGTTTGTTTTTTTCTACGCTACTCTGCGCAAGCGTCAATGTTGAGCAGAGGGCAGGCTAGTCGCAACAGCGTTTTAAGTATGATAGCTAGTAGACTTGACTGTCTGTACATGAGTGTATTGATACCTCGATTCGTGGGTCAGACAGGGGGCGAGTAGATTAATGTTGTATTACTAACACTAGTTATAAGTTATTGTACTACTAACACACTGGATCCTAGTTATCTTAAATAAACGTTTTATTATTATTTTTATGTTTTAACGTATCTCGGGAACATGGGGTCCCGGTCTCGCAGAGGCCCCTTAGGAAATTTTATTGAAATGCGGCACCACCCGACGATTATCCCTATGCAATTAGCACTATGCAAGTGCACCCAAGGATAACCCCCGGTTAGTGTAGGACTATTGCAGGATATGGAAAAATACAAATTTGGACTATGGGTTTGGGTGGCTAAAGTGGACTGGTTATAAATAACTATGGAAAAACTATGGCCCCTGTCTGATCAATGTTTTATATATACACGGATAAAATGGCAGGAGATGACTTGCACACTCAATAATGGGTCCCCGGAAACTGTCGCTAGCACATAGTGACGTAGCAACAAGGGGGCAACATGTGCTGAGGTGCTTATGAGTGGAGAGGTATTTCCACGGCTTTCAGAACAATCCCAGAGCCCGGAAGAGGTTCAAGATCCCAACGAGCACTTACTGGAATACTTCCTTCCCCCGAGCACGTTTGCTCTTGAGAGTCTCCACTCAAGCCGGCCAGTAAAGGCAAGAACGAGGTGGGAGCTCTGTTCCTCGTCATTGTTCACTCCAGCCGACCAATAAAGGCAAGCCAGAGGTGAGGAACTCGATTTCTCCCGGGAGATAGGGTCCGTGGGGTCGCTACTGCCCAACAGCTCGCCACATGCTGCCCTGCGGGTTTTTGTATCTCTCTTGGTCTGGCTCCTCACCCTAGACCTGTTTCGGCAAAGTAAACTCTTCCGGCGCAGGCCCAGAGTTCGGAGCGCGCAAGCCCCACCACGACGTCCACGTAGAGACGTGGGGTTATTATTATTATTAAACTGAAGCCCACACGAGCGTTACAGCGACCTACATTCTTTAGTTACACGAGTTGTCTGAGTACTTAAGATCTGTCTCACATACAACTTAATTCCAAGATCAACATAGCAAGGTTCGCTACTTATTTACATGAGATGGTAATTTGGGATGAAAGGAGACTGAATTTTGCGTTACACCGTAAGCTTTCGTTTAGAATGTTGAGGCACGTGTTTCTAAATTGATGTTGTGTTAATTGAAAAGTTGTTTGAGTTATATTTATCTACAAGTTTCTGCCCGTGACTTCCTCCGCGTGAAATTTCTTGTTCCCCAGACCCAATGCGTCGCATCGCATTGTCCGCGTCGTATCACTTTCTGACGATGACGATTTACGGTAAAGCGTACACGATACAAGTCTCTTACAATAAAAAAAAAAAAAAAACATACCGTCGAATTGAGAACCTCCTCCTTTTTTGAAGTCGGTTAAAAATGGCACAAGTGGCATACAATAAAATTTAAACAACAAATAACTTTCATCGTATTGATCGTATAAACACTATTCAGACGGTGCAACTTTTATTCTTGCTTCAAATTAAATCGCACTGTGAAAATTAGGCTTTATTGTGATAAGACACATTTAGTGCTCATACACACGAGCGACACGCGTCGACACTCGTCGACACTCGATACTCGGTACTCGTCGACGGATACAATTGCCTCTAACATTAGTGAGCCATGTCAAAGACTTGCTAATCAACACACGTACAGACACCTGCATTAATGAAATAGATATATAGATAGATAGAAGATAGAATACTCTTTATTGTACACCATACAAATTACAGAAACATAAATATATAACATTTTACAACGGGTGACACAATGGGCGGTCTTATCGCTAAGAGCGATCTTTTAAAGACAACCTTTGGATGGATTAAAATGAAGGAGAGACAAATATAGGTGGTAGTCTGTGGTGTACCATGTCTTTTCTGTGGTGTTTTTTTTTTTTTTTTTTTAAGTTCTCCACTATAACAATTTATGCATCCGTCTATACAACCAGTGGAGTAATTTCGTAACACACTAACAGTAGGAATGACTTTCATTTAACAGTCTGTAGCGCTATCTACAACGCCACATGCGAACAACGCGTCATACTGACGTCAAGCAAATCCTACATCTCGCAAGCAGAGTTTACCGCGCAATTAGCATATGTAGATACAATTTCCCAACATCAATCATTGGGCAGTTACCCGCCAGACACAACACCCGTCTGGTCGGAGGATCCTCCCTTTTCTATAGAGTATGAGTGAACTTTACACCCTGTTCCACATACCTCTATAAGTCCAACAACATTAATTGCGTCGTTTGTTGAGCAGACAATTTTTTCGAACATATGATTCAATGGATTAGCAATATCCTTCTAAACGACTCAGATCGTGATTAATAGTGTATTACGCAATTAAGGTGCTGCCTTAATTCGTCATAGTTATTATCGGTCAGCATACGTGTCTGTTTTGTTGATAAACTTACGAAGTATTTTAAGTACAAAAAAAATTGTTACCTTTATTCTTACCTTCTTAGCAGGATCTTTATGCTCCTGCACATACTCCTGCTTCAGAGGTTCGGTCTGCAGATCAGGTAGAGAGTGACTGATGCGGATGGCAGCTTGGCGGGAGAGGGAGTCGCAGTTGCTCTCCTCAGAGTCCCTCCGTGCCCTGCACCAAAGGGATCTGTTAAGGAAGGTGAAATATGATGATAGTGGTTGATCAAGAAAAAAGGGTGGGTTTGGTTTCGTTGCAAAGAGAAAGTGATTTATAGAAAATATAGGACGAGATCTGATAATGGCCAAGTTAAGAGGAGAAGTGGTGGCAATCATATAACAGTTCGGCCGTAGAAAGAACACGTTTCTGACACCTGTCAGGGCGACAATTCTAGTAACTAATAAAGTTCAAATTCGCAAAACACGTATTCGTTTGTATGAAACTGACAGGTGCCAAGAACGCATTCTCTCGATGGCTGCATTGTTAAATTATAAAGATACAAATTAAATTTACCAGCAAAACCTCATAGGCGTGATGGGTATCTAAACACAATCAATCAACTGAGCCTATTGCAGTTCATTACCAGACATAGGCCTCTTCTAAGCACACGTAAGCACAAGCAGTATCTAAACACGATAAAACAAAAACAAAACTCACAGTTGACTACGGGGTCAATGACCGCAGGTATTGTTTGTTTTATATTGTTAAGATACCGACACTTATTCTGTCTGTGAAGTTTTGCCAGGTAACTTAATTTGTGCCTCAAGAACTAATTGGACTTCAAGACATTAAAAAACTGTGCAGGATTAGACTGAGAAAAAAAAATCACATTACTACTTAATAAGTGGGTGGGTACTTGCTTTACGAACTACAACGTCTAAAATGTTTTAAATATTGGTTAAATTTACCTACAATGAAAAAGTAGGCACGGTCACCAAATGAGATAAGTAATCAGTGTCGTCGGATATACCTAGTTTAAGTTTATTAAGAAACCGTTATATATTTTCGATAAAACTTAATTGAATTAATAGAAAACAAGTAGTTTATTTATCAAATTAAACATTAGAAAACATACATAAGTTTCTTACTCAAGTTGGATTTTCTACCCTGATACTAATTTGACAGGTGTAATGTCAAACTTCTATACCAAAAAAAACGCAAACACAAAAGACTTATATGTCAGATTACTATCTGAGAACAAAAAAACGAACCCGGGGGTCTACTCCGAAGTAGTAAATGTATCGTATCGGCCGAATGTTCGGCCGTTTCCTGCTACGAAGTTACTATTTGATTCGGTCGGTCCCGCTCCGACACTGCTACACTCTTTCGAATATTGACTATGGTCCCGACTAGTGATGTGCCTGGTGGCAATATTGCCACTGCCGGCAATATTCCCAATGTTGCCACTGCCGGTAAAATACCAATATTGCCAGCAGCATTGGCAATATTGCCAATGTTGCCTGTCAAATAATACCAATATATTTTAATATTACTGCAGGTGTAATCATCGTTTAGTTATATTTGTGTAGTATATCGATCATAAAATATTTGAAATACGCAGACGCGTGTCTTGCAAAAAGATAGGACACAATTATATGAATAAACATCAATGTATGTTCCATCTCTTTCACGCTGCACATGCACGGCACGGGATTGGGAGAAGAGTATCTGGGCATCTCTCGGAGAATGCGCACGTCACTTTAACGTCCGTTCCTAACCGACAAAATGAGACCGCGTAGCAAGATTATGTCACACTTTATTACCAGTGCATTGAAATATTAAAATAATGTTATTTTTGTGGATTATTTGTAGTTTTGATAGAGATTTGTAAAGTTTGTTATTTCCATATTATATACCTAAACTCGTTGTTTTGTTATGTGATTTTACATGAAAAACAAGTACAACATTAAAAGAAATGATTCGAATTCATGCCTTTTTTTCAATACACAACGATCGTCAATTCATAACTTAATATTTATGTGTTATTTCTTATATTCACTATCGTGTGCGGCAACATGGGCAATATTACCGGTAAAATACCGGGAATATTGCCAAAAATGCTGGCATTATTGGCAATTATACCCAAAACAATATTGTATTGTATATAATGTAGATTATGTCCTTTCCGATAGTGGCCATTTCCTGCTACGAAGTTACTATTTGATTCGGTCGGTCCCGATCCGACACTCCTACACTCTTTAGAATATTGACTATGGTCCCGACCCAACTGAGTCGATCCGAACTTTTTTCGCCTTTTTCATTAATATTCGGTTCGGCCATGTGTCGGTCCGATCCGATCATTCGAATGTGTCACTTCGGAGTAGACCTCCAGGTAGGTCACTTATCCCTTTTGGTGATTGTGCATTTCACTGTGACTCTCTCTCTCAGATTTCTCACAAAACATTCATGTGTCAACATGAAAAGTTCCTTAAAAGCTTTAGTCGAGCGTCTTACAAACTAAATACTTACTAAACAAGTCCCGTTTTAAATTATCAAAGACACTTTGAAACGAAAAGCATTTTCAAGAATTTCACATTGCAAATGTTTAAAATCTTATTTCATCGGAGTCTGCAAAATGTCTGCTGAACATGCATTCAACGTTAACATCTTACTTGCGACGCCTGAAGTCTGTTTTAAATATTCAAGTTAGTAGTAAAGTGAGCGCTAAACGGAAAACAGATGTGAAGAAATATAGTCTTCTGTAGGAAGCGTTTCAAAATATGGACTTTTTTTTTTACTGTGACTGGTGAATAACAGATTTTGCATATCGATGCTTCAATGTAGCATTCTCTTTAGAAGGATTTATTTATCTGTTCATTAGATCTTTTCTGTAAAAATGTCACGGTGAAAACTTAGGTGAAGTGAGCTGCTGTGTGGGCTCTATCAGAATATCAGCGCTGTGGTATTTATTTTTTTAAATATCGCAGCATTATGCTAAGAAAAGAACCTTATGGGCCTCGCACAGGTCTTGTTTTGTTTTTTTTTCTGGTTGTTTTAGTGTAAGTTTGTTAGTTTTAAACATACCTGATAGCTAGCGGATTGTATTTGATAGTGGACTGTAGAAATGAAACGATAGAAACACGTATAGCAATATTATAAATTTATATTAGAATATTAGGACTATGACCTGACAACCGCTCAGACGTAACAACAGCAACGAACCAAACAAAAAGAACATAAAAAACTATATTTAAAACACATGACATTTATAGTACAAAAAAGGTCGCACCACAGCCAGTCGCCAACAATACCTTTCTTTTACTTTTTGTATTTCCTGTGTGTGTGCCAAATAAAAAAACGGGCTGCACTCCGGGAGTGCCGGCAGAAGTGAAAACTTGAATATTAACGTTGGGCATTTTTTATATTTTGGAATGCGGTCTACTCTCCCTCCGTCTTACAAATTTTCGATCAGGTCACGTGTCCTGACGCGAGCTCTGTCTTACGAATTTTCGATCAGGTCACGTGTCCTGACGCGAGTTTAACATTTTTTACCCATCACAAAAAACTCTCCCTCCGTCTTACGAATTTTCGATCAGGTCACATGTCCTGACGCGAGCTCCGTCTTACGAATTTTCGATCAGGTCACGTGTCCTGACGCGAGTTTAACATTTTTACCCATCACAAAAAAAGTGCACAACGCCGCTAAAGAAGTTTTCACTTCAAAAGTTTTCTTTCTTTTTTTTCTTGCCATTCTACCTGATGCTATCACTAGTGATTGACCGCTTTCTTCAAGCTCACTTCACCTTAGTTTTTACAGTAAGATTTCAACAGTATAGCATAACAGGTATATTAATTAGCCGAGTTTAAGGATGCCGATCTATCCTGTAAAAATCTCATAGTGAAAACTTACATGAAATTAGCAGTCATTCTACCTGATGCGAGAGATTGACACAATTCTCTCCACTTAAGTTCACGGCAAGATTTTTACAGAATCGATCGGCATGTGTTTAATCTCCTCCTTACCCGCAGTTATACTTAGTAGAAGTACTAAGATGGTCATTACATGCAAAATCCAGTTTCCTATTTCAAACCTCGTTGTCTCCTACATGTATTGCTCCATAGTCAAATCCTGCCTCCAAGTAGTGTTTCTATATTTTCCGGTCTGAAGGATATGGATGCCGCTATAATTACTAGCATATGAGACAATTCATTTTTGTCTCTGAGAGGGGACGACATCTACAATGCCTCTGGTGTTGCAGACGTCCGTAGATGGCGGTAATCACTTAACATCAGTCGGGATCATCTTTCGCCTTTAAAAGGAAAAAAATGCTTCACCTACCTTCCCACAATCCACCACCATGTAGCACGTTGGTAGCTCACAGCAGACAACCGTACAGCAGCCATTCCTAACGCTACGAGCACAACAGAATGTTCGCCCACTTCTACTCACCTTCCTCCTTCCACTTCACTGCAGCCCGAAGTACAGCTGTCTCTTCCCATATGGATCTCTGCTGCAGCGTTTCTCCTAATTCCGTAATACTATTAGCCCTGATTCAACCTACCTTCCAACAATCCACCTCTATTTATAGCAGCACATTGGTCGCTAACCGCAGTCAAACTGTACAGCGGCCATTACTGACGTCACAAGCGTAACAGAGGGTTCACCGACTTCTACCCACCTTACTCCTCCCACTTCACATTGCAGCCTGTACTGGTGTCTCTGCTCATATGGCTCTGCTGCTGCCTTTCTCCAACATCCTCAATACAATACCTTTCAAAGATCCACCTCCATGTAGCAGCATATTGGTGGCAAACCGCAGCTAACAGTACAGTGGCCTCCATCTATATCTTTGCAGCCGGAAGTACAGCTACCTGTGCCAATTTAGATCTCTGCTGCTGCCTTTATCCTATTTCCCTAATACTATTGGCCCTGGATCAACCTACCTTCCAACAATCCACCTCCATGTAGCAGCACATTGGTATCCAACCGCAGCCAACAGTACAGCGGCCATCGCAGCCAGTAGAAGAGCTGCTGCGTAGTCCACGGAGCTACCGCGCACCGTTGCCGGGCCTTCCAAGCTTTCGGCAGGCCACACTCCTGGGAACAAACAGAAAAACGTTTAAGACTAGCTGTTCCTGCGACTTAGTTCCATAGCGTATTCACCCCATAGTGTTCCCACTGCCGGGACACAGGCCTCCTCTCGGTGAGAGGAAGAGGGCCGTAATCCACCACGCGGCCCAGTGTGTGATACTAAATCAGATATCAAATGTTTTCTAATTTTTAGTTCTAGGACATGCCGGTTTCCTTACAATGTTTTTCTTCAACGTTTTGAGAGCAGTGGTGATGAAATAATTTACACAACGTAAAGCGCCTGGCTGGGTTCGAGCCTACGACCTACCACTCGTAAGTCAGAGTGTGTTAGTTAGGCAAAGGACCACATTTGTATACGAACAATATGATATAAATGCCACTCCTTCATATTTAATGAGGGCGCTGTAATTGCCATTTAAATGCTGTGTTTGAGCTGTAAATTGGACGCATTTAACACCAGGCATTTGTACAATTTCATAAGTATTACAAAGTACTTATAAATATGAATAACAAACCAAAGGATTGAAATTATTGTTAATTCTATTTCATGTATTTTATATTCATTATCACTAATAATAATATCTTTTATTAATAATAATAATAATAATATCATTTATTTTCTCCCACAAGATACATACGTTTCTTAAATATAAATATAATGCTAAAACATGGAAGGGAGACAGGAGCCCATACTAAGTAAAGAACTTGTGTCATGGATCTCCTGGCCTCCCCGGACAGGTATACGTGCTAGAATCTAACTAATTGAGTAAGAGTTGCGTGAATGCGAATGATATAAATGAGTGGTTTGTTATTGGGCGAGTGAGCATATGTATAGTTATGAGTAAGTAATGATGCATGTGTGTGTATGTGCGTATGGCGAGTGGAGGTGTGTTAATGGGTGTACGTGTGTGTGTGTGTGTGTGTGTTAGATGTCTCTGTGTCTACAGAGAAGTTTCTCTGTCTCCTCGTATTTAAGTGTCAGAAGCCATTTCATGACCTTTTTCTTGCAATCTTGTTTCGTTTTAGCGTAAATTGAGAGTACTTTATTAATAAGGTTATATAGATGTGGACCTTGCAAAAAAAAAAATTTGGCGCTAACAGCTGTTCTGGCTGGTTCTGTAGGGCAAATTTGAAAATTACGACGCCGAGCTAATGTTGGGTTATTTGGGTTAAATTTTAGAAGCCTATGTTGCCTAAGTACGACAGCAAGAATGTACAATTGCCTAACTGTTAGTACCTCAGCCAGTTCATATAGTTCCGAAGTAGAGAATAGTCTTGGTTTGAATAGACTTACCTTGAGTACCAATCTTTGAGCTCTCTCTAATTCTATTAGGTAGCTCTTAGCTGCTTCACCCCAGGAAGAAATACAGTAGGCAAGGACAGATTGACACAGGACAAGATAGACCATTCTCATAACTTTGGAGTCCGCTACATGTCTGAGCTGTTTAAATATATATGTCAATTTGCGAACTCTCTTAGCAACATTACTTATGTGTTCACTCACCTATGTGTGCATACAGGAGCGAAATGCATCGGCGGCAGCCGTCGACAACATGGCGCTCCTGTATTTGAGCACTGTACTCAAATAGACCGAGAGCACTGGTGGTCCAGCGGTAACGACTTACGTATAAATATATACGTATAAATACGGTAAATTATTACATCACCACTACTCTCAAAACGGCGAAGGAAAGCATCATGAGGAAACCGGCATGTCTTAAAACCAAAAATTTGAAGACATGTTACAACCCGCACTGGGCCCGCATGGTGGATTACGGCCCACTCCCTCTCACAGAGTGGAGGCCTGTGTCCCAGCAATGCTAACATTATGGGCTGATTATTATACTATACGTCTTATAATCAAATACACGTTGACAACGGTTGCAGTTGGCTCTGTCGTCGCCTTGCATCGCTCGTGTATGTACAAACGCCAGCACATCATGCTACTACAATCTGTCAAATTTCTTTAATAGATTTTCAACTTTATCGCTAAAGCATTAAGGTTCAAGGTTGATTGGGAAAATTTGACAGTTTCGGGTAGCTTGACCTGCTGGCGTCTGTACACTAATATTGCAATAATCAAGAAGTTACAAAACAAAATACTAACAAAGAACGTATAAATCACGAAACCACAGTAAAACTGAAAGTTTCACAGTCCAACCATCTTCAATCACTGACTTGCCTCAACAACTTACATACGTATGCCACATATCATATTATATCTCCGACATCAACACTTCAGTTTATACGTGGGAAATATTGCACCTGAAACCTTGGAACATTGAGTCTTCATAATTTACAATGACACCGTGACATTCGATATTCGAATATTGATTACAGGTTCAAGGCTTTGTATTCAATTAACGAGAATCGAGGTTTTATTTTCCATGAAAATTGTGTTTTTCTCGGAACGGAACGGAACTTGCAGCGCATTTTATAGTTGACCAATACCAGACCACGAAATTATGGTTTGTTATAAATAATAAACCATAATTTCATGGTTTTTTATAGAAATATTGTATCAGCAGGGGCTCGTGGCTAAGTAAACAGCCGCACGAGTCTATTTTCAAGGTTAAGCAACACTTGCCGAGGTCGGTCCGTGGATGGGTGACCATCTTTACACACTGAGACCCCTCCGTGTCTCGGTAAGGACGTTTAGTTGTTGGTCCCAGTTGTCATTAATGGATCTTTGACAGTCGTGACGGTCGCCAGAAGCCCGAAAGTCTGACAATCAGTCTTAGCAAGGGATACCCCGGGGTAAATTTATATATTTATGTTCTGTAATTTATATGGTATACATAATAATTCGATTCTATCTTATCATAATAACCAGTAACTGGGTTGTAGTAGAGGACAGATAGGCAGTCGCTCCATGTACCTAACTATTAATCCGTGTAGGGCCCTATGGGTGATCCAAGGTTATTTTTTTTCAACTTCTATTATTACATTTTATTTATTTAATTATCCTCCCACTGGATGTCCAGCAATGAATTAATTCATTCATTCTAACAAAGCAAAAAATTCATCGGCTGCTTCCCATCCAAATTATGTAATTATGTCCAACAAAAATTTAAGAATGGATAGATACTGGCTAGTGGTATGTGAAATTGTGTCAATTTTGTTGTGCAATAAATCATAAACTCTATCTATCAATCTTGGTCCCAATGCTAGGCAAACTCCTGCCCTTTCTTCTTCCAAGCCTCTCAATATTGAGCTATTCGTGACGATTTTTTAAATAGAATTGTCCATTTTGTCACGACTCCGAAGCATGCGACCTCGACTTCGATGTTGTCCCTCAGAAAATAATTTTCTTAAATTAATTAATAAATATTTTTCTTAATTTCTTCACTTTTGCCAGCTATTTCCTACCTATTCCACGAATCACTTCCTCTCTTCACTTCTTCACTCGTTTCCAAGAAATTCTTACAGACGATTCATTTTGCACCCCACACCAATATTACAACATACAAAATTGGGTTCTAATTGGACCCCAAGATGAACCTTGTCTTAACGTTATCAGATACGGAATGTGGGTATTTGTATACCCCTCGTTATTCGTGAAATATGACGCAAGACCCCAGACACAACAAAATAATGATTTGACACAAGCGGTCGTAGAAGCCGTACCTTTAACGATACTTACGACCTCTGGTGTGTACTACAAAACCGTGCCACAATGCGTAGAAAATAGAATTAAATATGTCGCAGGTGTATTGTTTAATTAGCGGTTTTATTTAACATCTTCGTTATGTAAAACCGCTGAACAACGTTCAGCTAAATTGCCATTGCGCTACGTTTAACTACACACGTTTAGACGTGATTCAGAATCGCTCTTCTGCAGTCACAGTTAGGTGTTAATTTATCAATTTAGCTTCCAGATGTGTCTCAATGTCTGAAACATAAGATTCAAGACGAACCTTTTCACATTTTTCTAAGTATGCAGTAAACTTTTTATGTCCAAAGTTAAATCATTTATTTCAAATAGGCTCACGGCAATTTTGAACGTCAAATTTTAGGGTAAATTAAATTGATTCTAGTCGCCCTTTCCAAGAAGAATTTCATATGGAGAAGAATGGGTAAAGTCAATAGTTACTCTTTTTTATTTTTTTTACATTAATTATACAATTCCTATCTATAACCAAAACATTTTATGACAAAAACAACTATCATGTAAGCCAAATAATATAAAACAAACTATTTTCACCATTATTACAGATCAAATTCGTCAAATAATTCATACGCATCAAAGAAATAGCGAGTTCGTTCGTTCAGCTCGTATCCCGGGCTATGATTCCTATCCCGGGGATCAAGTTGTCGCTTCCCTAGATTGTCTAAAGCCAGTGACTTATACATTTATTCTTGGGCCCAATAAAATATACAGGACCCAGTATCTTTTTTACTTATAAGGGTGCCTTCGTTTCTTTACGCCGCACAAACACCGCGTAGACGCTGCGATGACGACGCGTAGATGCTACGTTATCGTCGCATAGACATGAAGATTAAAAAGTAAGGTAGCGTTTGAAGCATTTTCGTCTCGATAACGCAGCGTATACGTTCGAAAAAAGCTTACGCTACATGCGAAGACAGTCAGAGCTTAAATCTTTATCAATATTCAAAGGATAGGTTTCCCACAAAAGACGAATTGAAGTGGAAATTAACAACGCTTGCTTGAAACTAATTTTAATGGTTCAATGAAGTGAAAATATATTGTTTGTCGAAAACAGATTGATTTTGTCACAGTATAATAAAGTAAGCAGTATTACGACTTCATACAAATCAGCCAAAACGTCGCGCTTCGAAGTTTAGTAGGACGTTTTAGTAGCCAAAAACTGTTTTTTAATTAAATAAATAACTGTAGTTTATTAAGAAGACAACGCGCTGTGCCAACCCCAAGTAACATGGGACAAGGGCAGGGAGATGATGAACTAGTTCAATTATTCGTGATTGTTTACATTTCATCAGAAATTGGCGCAAAATTAAATACAATTTCATCGAAAAGCAGACTTGCCAATGGAGAAGTATCGCACAAGTCTGACAACAAATCCATACCTATTGTCTGTACAGACAGATTGCAATACGAGAGAACTACAAAAAAAAATCGATGTTTTTCTGTGTGTTTCATTTTGATCGGTCATAGCATATAGGTCATAGGGAGGCCGTTTCCAAGCAGAACCCGTATGTGCTGATACTGACAAATTCATGACTTATTATTGTACTAGTCACAATAAATACTTCCTCTTTCTTTTACTTTTCTTTGTGTATGAAGATGACGGAAGGTAAAGCTCTGAGCCACTTACTCATGTTTCATATATTAGGTGCTACAAGAAAAAGTAAAAACAACGCATGAAATTATGAACGTTGTATACAGGTTAAAACAATGCCCTAAAAATGTTATACTAAAAAACAACCAAGTCTTAATAAACTTATCCGAAATCAAGAAAATGGGTCAAAACCTAGAAAGTGTTGTTTTTCTTTAAAACTAGCTAGGTCAAAGGAAAGAAAATTGCAAGATTTCAAAAAAAAAAAACAAAAACTAGAGCTTCTTTTGAAACAACATCTGTTTTTGACATATACTTTAGGGATTCTTAAGAACTTATACTTAACTTAACTTATTATTATATCTTTCTAAAGTAATGCAAGTGAACGTTTAAACAATGACTTGTTTACCAACTAGTACTTTTACCAATTTTTATGTAGTCAAATATTTCAGTTGGAATAACTCATTTTACGCAAAATAAAATTTGCCAAATATTTAGTATCGTCAATTTTCAATTCACCATTTCTATTCATTCAATTGTTATAGTCCAACTAGTTCAGTCTCGGTTAGCCCGTTTTTTTCATATTTTTTTTCTATGTAATCTAGTCGTTTCTGCCACTCGCCGGCTGCTGCCGCGGCACCGCTCGCTTCGCTCGCTCGGCTCGTGCGTAGCAGGTCAAAGTTTTAACCTAACCTAACCTAAGCATTTTTTTTTAATAATTAACCTCGTCTAACTAGTTCGATTCTCGACAGCCTGCTAAAAATAATCTCTTTTGTTCTATTCTATCTAGTCATTTCTGGAGGTCACAGTTTTAACCTAACCTAACCTAACCATTTTTTTTTTAAATTAACCTCGTGAAATTAGTTTGGTTCTTGATAGCCTGCTAACAGTAATCTCTTTTTTTCCTCATTTGTATTAAATAAATGATTATATTAAATTTAATTTAATTTTTTAATTGTACAATTCCCAAAAAATCTTATTTTTGTTTTTATATTTTTTGCCATAGCAAATCATTTGACCAAACGTTTATTGTCTAAAGATTGTTTGCTGTAATAAATCATTTGATTAAAGACCAAATGCCTAAATGACATTATCCTTGATAATATTCTGCCAAGGAAAAATTTGACCAAATGAAAATGTGCGTACTAAAATAATTCCAAACATTGCATTGGTATAAAAAAAGGTTGCTAAAATTTGTTTTGGTAGTGAAGTTTTGGCAAAATCTTTTCGGCAAAACGGCAGGATCCCAATTTCGTTAATTAACTACTTCATGACAAAAATATTTCTAAGTAGCCATACTCAAACAAAAACTAAATAATACAAACATTCACCCACAAAGGTTGAACAATAAAGGCATTTTGCTTACAAAGACAAATAATAAAAAAGTACATCTATTGGAAACCGTATTCCCTGCTCGATATACTTAATAAACACATGTCTACATGGTAAATAAAGTTTAATAAAGAATAAAAAGAAATGTGAAAACTTGTCAAGACGAAACAAGAATAACAAAACGCCACCACTCTAAAAAAACAACAACTACACAGAAAACAGTGAAAACAAAAGTCTTGTTCTCATAGACCCGATCACATAAATGTCACTCATCACAATATTATGACAGGAATGCAAACATTATAATAATTTGCCCGGAGCCTTTGCAAGGTGTGAACGATAGGACGAGTGTGAGCAAATATTATATCGTTTGTCAGGGTCGCGTCAACCTTATGTATGAATAGTGACGTGGAAACATGCTCAAGGTTATGAACGACATATTTCCACGAAACATTTCCCTTCACAATTTCTTTGTCAGTATAAAGACGATTTTGATAATAATTGGCATATTTTATTTGAATTTAGTATTTTATAGGAGCATTTCCTTCTCAGGATAATTTATATTGTACCCCGATATCAAGTATTCTACATATTGTATATTAATCCAGGGTATATGATTAAAACTCCATCAAAATATGTTTAGTAATTCATTCGTAATTAAGTAACAAACAACATAACAAACAGGTGCATTTTCTCATAAAAAATGAACCATCACTACTACTTTACTTCACTTTCCACTCTTCTCTTTCTACTCTACTTTACTTTCATCATAAATTTAATAAAAGAAATAAAATTAATGGTTCTATGTACCGAATCTCAATACCACGCAATAGACTCTCTAAGATAAACAATACATTTGGCACCCTTTTTTATAACATACGAACCTTGTAAAAATTGTATTTCGACTACCACGCGGACGAACTCGCGGTAAACAAGTAGTATCCCACTACATATAATTAAAGGCATCGCAATGCGGATTACAATCATGTTGTCAATGTTGCCATATTATACCGAATTCCGTGGTAATACCTGTAGGCCGCGGTATGACAATACAATACTAACTATAACCTATAAATCTCTCTCTTCATTGTATCCGGCGACAGCAACCCTGAAAAATTATTATCATTCCTTTCGTGAGGAGAGTTCATAGTCGACCAATAATGTGATAGATACACAGAGAGAGGGAGTGGACTATAATCGCCCACGCAAGCCCAGTGCGGGTTGTTAGATGTCACATGTCTTCGAATTTTTGGTTCTAGGACATGCCGATTTCCTCACGATGTTTTCCTTCATCGTTTTGAGAGCAGTGGTGATGAGTGCTCATGATGACTAGGAAAACCAAATTTTCTAATACTAAAAAATTGTTAAATACTAACAATACAATGTCTGTAGATGACATTGAATAAATTGACGTAGGTATATATTTTGTAGACGATTTAATTTAGTATTTCATCTAAACAAAATCGTCTTCAAAATAAATAAGTGACTGGTGAATTTCTTTTCATGCTTAAAGTCGGGATATAAATTGAAAGGTAATAATTACATTGGTAAAGTACGACTGTTCAGTTTGTGTTTATTATCTTCATAGTTGAAGGAGAGCGTAGTTTTCCATAATAGAATTCAATTTACAATTCTGTTATATTGATCTCCTTTATACAACATTTATCTGTCTTCTCGCTGGTTACGTTAACCTTATTATCCAGACCGTACCTACTGCTATTGAGAATTTTTAATGGAAAAACCCTATATCAGTTTTCCCGAATTAGGCATCAATATTGAACCCAAGAGCAGCACGTGTGGATTCATAACAACACCACGCCTGTAAGCCCCAAAGAGCATGGCAGAAGAGTTCCTATAGGACACCAACATTTTGCCGTAATAGGGGGCGACCCTAATGCCATCAACGAGGTACAAATCCAGACTCCTGACTGCTCCTAAGATAAAAATATACTCTCTCATAACAATCTAATCGCAACTGTCTTTAGCTGCTACTATACAGGGTGGGACATCGACACACAAACTGTTACCATGGATTTAGTATAATTATGATTCTGGACCCCTGCATTGAAATGTTCTCCATCGGTTTAAAAAAAAAACTGTTTCCTAAAAACCTGCATTCCCTACGCGGTCGAAATGTATGGAACAACTTTTTTTTTTTTAATAGCCGTCAAAAAAATCCAGAGCCGTCCAGTATCATGTACTGAATCCATGGTAACAGGTTGCACGTCGATGTCACTGCCACACTGTATTCTACAAAGATTTTAGTTTCCAAAACGGTCTGAACTTTTAACATAGGTACATTAAGTTCAATGGTCGACACAATAGCAGCAAAGTTTTCCAACTAATAACACAGTACATTTTTGTGTCAGTAACTCGCATCGTATGCAACGTTGTATTACAGTATTATGCAGTGAATATAGAACAGTGTTTCTAGCATTATTCTACGAGTTTATTTTAGTCTATATTAGTACATTTTAGTTCATATAAAGGAAAATATCGTGAGGAAACGTGACATTTTAGTCCATATAAGAGAAAATATCGTGAGGACAAAATGTTTTTAAATCTCCCAACAATGACCAAGGGAGAGCAGGCCCAGTGGTATCAGTCCCGAATGAGAGCAGCAGTGCCTAAGTGGTGGTACCGACGTACGAGTAGGTCGTAGGTTCGGACCCAGACAGGCACATACTTTGTGTAGTTTATTTCATCACCACTGGAAAACCGGTATGTCCTAGAACCAAATATTCGAAGACACATGCGTCATCCACCAACCCGCACTGGGCCCGCGTGGTGGATTACGGCCCACTCCCTCTCATAGAGAGGAAGCCTGTGTCCCAGCAATGGGAATGTGATGATGAGATGATTATGTGTGACCAAAAATTACGATCAATCAATTCTTTCTTTGTGAGAGAAAAGGCTTTTGTCCGAAGGGGAGATCTTAAGATTAATGTAATAATAATAATATGTTTATATGTTTATGTCCCAAAAAAATACAGATGAGGGTTTAGTACAAGAATAGCAATCAGTCTGTTACAGTGTACATCAAGTTATAGATGACATATTAGAAGGCAAATGACATTTAATATTGCAGTAATCTGTACATAGTTTTTTTGACCCTGCCTCTTAAACTAGGGCGACCTGTGTCTTAAGGGACAGTGTTCAGCCATTACTAATTTAATTAATGCAACTATAGAGAAGCGGTGTCGATCTACTTAACAGAACGAAGGTTGTATGGACAAATGTCGTGAGTCATGTTTGTTTGTGTGTCTGTCTGTGTGTGTGTCTGTGTTTGTGCGCGTTTGTGTACGTGTAGATATCTGGGAAAGTGTGAGTGTGGGGGTGTGTGTGTATGTGCCGGTATGTTCGTGTGTGGCTTATGAGTGAGTGAATGTTCTTGGTTAGTTTTGATATTACACAATATACTCTAGTAGGGAATCTGTATACGAATAGTCTTTGTTTAGTAACCACTCAGTTACTTTACCTTTTATGTCATGTTTGTTGAGATGAATTAAATTAAGAATGTAATTAAAGGATAGAGCAAACAGATTAATCCAGTCAAATTACTAAGTAAAAAGTAATTTTAATATTTTATTAAAAATTTAATGTTTATCTTAATCTTAAAAGCTCTAACGTAGCACAAAGGTTATAAATTCGCAAAACTACCAGTAAAATCACAATTTTATGCATTAACCGCGTACAACAAAGGCAAATATTTAAATAATGCTTGAAGTGAAGAAGACGGATGAAAAAAGATTGCATGCAGCGGAGATGAGAATGTTGAGATGGATGTGTGGAGTGACGAAAATGGATAAAGTAAGAAATGAATATATAAGGGGAAGTTTGAAAGTGGCGCCAGTGACAGAAAAGTTGAAAGGAAATCGTTTGGCTTGGTATGGGCATGTGATGAGAAGGGACGAAACGCATGTGACTAAAAGAGTGATGAATATACATGTTGATGGATGGAGAGGGAGAGGAAGGCCGAAGAAAAGATGTATGGATTGTGTGAGGAATGATATGAAAGAGAAGGAAGTGAATGATGGCGTGACGGTTGACAGGGGAGAATGGAAGAAGAAAAAGTGTTGCGCCGACCCCAAGTAACATGGGATAAGGGCAGGAAGATGATGATACAGTTTCATCAAGTACAAACTGAAAAACATTTATAATGAATGTTGTGGTGAAACAGAGGATACCACAAATTCGCTTAAATACATAAGTCTAGACATTTTTTTTTTTTTGAAAATGTGTGAATTGTGAAGTGTTTTTTCGATCCTAAAATGGTTGGAAACTTTGATCTGTGGATCTACATAAATGGTGGCAACCATTTATGTAGATCCACGAAAAGGTTACGTAAAGCCAACAGATATACTCGATGTTTACGTCTGTCTCGCTTTGAACCTTAACATTATCGACAACAATTAGTAAAATTTGGGAAATCTGTAAGAAGCTGACTGTTGATGATCGCGAAACACAGCATACAGAGCGACAATAACGATCGCATCGATTTTTTTTTAAATTGAAATCTTCCGCTTTTGAATTCATCCAAAGGTTATCTTTAAAAGTTAGCTTTTATTTTATTCTATTCGAGAAACTTACAGCTAATATAAACAGTGTACTTAAACACACATTTGAAGGCCATTTACAAGTTTCCACTGATAAACACTTGAAAAAAAAAGGTCGGTACAAAATACCTCTAACATTAATTAGGAAACAAAGTAACACGATCGACTAATACAAACTAAAAATCTTTCAAACGCAAACAATTACTTTTCCGTAAAAAAGCTTTATCGGTAAGACCGCCCATTGTGCCATCCTATCCTACTATAATATTATAAACGCGAAGGTTTGTAAGGATGGATGGATGGATGGATGGATGGATGGATAGATGGATGAATGGATGGATGGATGGATGTTTGTTACTCTTGCACGCAAAAACTACTACACGGATTTGGATGAAATTTGGCACACAGATAGTTTATAACCAGGAATAATAACATAGGATATTTTTTATCCCTATTTTCCCACGGGATCGAAACTTATGCGGGTAAAACCGCGAGGCGCAGCTAGTTCTATATAAAACTTCATTTATGTCTGTAATTTATATCGGTACACCATATAAATTACAGATATAAGTAAAGAAATTTACGAATATACCCTTTGTATTCTATTCTATTCTATTGAAAGAAAAGAAAGAAAGAATAAAGTTTATTTGAACACCGTTTGTTTATTTGTTTGCTTTTGGAAAGCTTTCTGCCTTCGTCTGCTCTCGTTTCGGCACAAACCGTTTTAGGGAATACCTCATCAACAATCAACTCAGCCTATTGCAGTCCACTGCTGGACATAGGCCTGTCCCAGCCACCTTCTTTAGGTCGTTGCTCGTCTTTGGTTCGTAGGGAATACCTCTTGGCGTCGCCAAAATATTAGCCCGTCAGCAATGTAATAGTGGAGCGGGCTCTCCAGTACGCTTTGGCTGTACATTTACAGAAACAAAACACAATCTGCTGCTCTGGTTAACGTCATCACATCAACGCCGGCTGCCGCTGAAAACCAGCGCCGGCAGCCAGCGACCAGCGCAGCGCTGTCTCGTATAGGATCTTAGCATTATGTTGAGCGATGGCCATTTTGCGTGAATGTGACGCATGTTTACCCCCAACATGCTATTTTTTTTTTTTATGTTTATGTTCTTTTTTATGCGCCATGTTTGCCGCAAATAAATGCATTTTCTTTCTTTTCTTTTTTTCTTTCTTGCTTAGCAACCACAATGACTTTAACTTCAAAGGTATCAAGAACTATTCTAATTGGACGGTAAACCGGAACGCTGATCGTAACTTTATTACTTCGCATAACAAGCGGTCAGTGGGAACTATCACTAACTTTGAGTGCCGGATACTAGAACATTTAATTGTGATATTCTAGTTCTAGTAAGTATTGTTAGTTGAAAGCTTGTAGCGACACTGAAGTGCGAAGTTTCGAAATACTGTTATAAGACAGTACAATACAGCTTCTTTTCCCAAAAAACTAGGTCACAGGAAAATCTTCTGCATCGTGGGTTGAAAAACACAACGTTATCTCATAAACCTACACAGATACGCGAACTAGAAATATATGTTGAAAACTATAATGACGCCTTTCAATTCGAAGATTACCAAAACTATCAAAATCGACCATAACGATGTCAATGAGCGGTCGTCCTGACTCAATTGCAGATTTGACCAAGTCTACTAACACCTGGACGAACGATCCGTCTTTGAGGCTTCTTTAAAAACTGGATAATGCTCGGGTTACATGAGGCTAGTTTTTTTAAGCTAAGATAGCAAGCAAGTAATATTCTTGCTAACTATCTCGGCTTCGCACATGCTAGAGCTGTTTACACGATGCTAGTAAATTTTAAGCTAACAGCATTGCGGTGACTGACTCCGTGGAGTAAAATGATCCGACGGGGTACTAGTTTCGCCGGTTACATGAGGCTAGTACACAAGCAACGATAGTAATTTCAGTGGAGGGAAACGATGCTAGCTCACAAATAGAACGCCATTCTATTAAGCTATCTTACTAGCTTGCTACCTTTCTCACTGCCTTACTAGCCTAAAAATGAGGATAGTTCTGAATACACGAGGTTAGTGCCAGCTAACTAGTTCAAAAATTATTCCCGTGTATCCCAGGCATAAGACTTTTATTCACCAAGTCAAATGAAAAAAAACAAACCTGACCTTTACACAGGGTAACTGACCTAGAATACGATTATAAACAAAACACGGTAACCGAATAAAAGTTTGTCAACATCATTGTAACTCACCGACGTAGGTGTCTGGTGTCTAGCTGATAGTAAGGTGTCTGTGTACCTGTCTGGCTGATTGTAAACATTGATTAGATAGCGTTGTCTGACGATGCGAAACACTTCAGCGGTGTACCATGCATCTCACCGCTGAATTATCGATGTTGCTTACTTAGTGATTATCAATTGTTTTGGTAGATTAGGTATTGTAAAGCCCTAAATAATAACAGCCGCACGAATCGATCAAAGGTTAAGCTACGCTTGTCGAGGTCGATCCGTGGATGGGTGACCATCTATTATATATCGAGACTCCGGAAAGCACGTTAACCCGTGGGTCCCGGGTGTCATTTGTAACTTTGACCGTCAGAAGCCCAAAAGTCTGACAAACAATCTTAGCAAGGTTTATTGAGTTTTTACATCCTGATGCTTTCAGTAGCACCCAGAATCTGGACTTTATGCTCGATTAATGGCAATAGGCTCGTCCCCTGTTACATGGGACTTAAACATAACTGGCGAAATGTGAGTGTCCTATATGAAAACCATCACCACCACTACTAAAAAAATTATTGCTGTTCCATACATTTTGACCGCGTAGGTATTGCACTTTTCTATGAAACAGAAGATTTTTTTTTATAACCGACGAAAATTTTCGACGCTATGGGGTCTAGTATCATGTGATGAATCCATGGTAACATTTGGCGCGTCGATGTCCCTGCCACCCTGTATAACGGGTCAAATAAGTTCAGTTTCACTAGCAAAGCCCTAAGTGTTGCCATAGCAAAGAAAGTGTGGTAGAATGGTAGTAATAATAACTTACTAAATTAGTAGTTATAAGTTTACTGCCAAATACAGCCCTCACAATGACCACAACAATTTGCGGTCACAAGTTAGATTACTGCAATCACTCATATTACACGGATTGATGATCACAGTCCCTTTGTCATTAGTTTGTAGTTATTGGAATAGTTTACAGCAAAGTTACAAACAGGCTTCGTCGAAAATCGTACGATTCACCACGAAGGGGACGCGATCTCTGAAAAGAGACTGGCTGGACCAAATGAATTTAAGTCAGGGAATGTTATTGACTGCCGACTCTGACTTATAATAAACAAGTACGCTGGACTTCATACTATCGATGACAAAACATTACACATTTGATTTTCTCCATTTTGGCGCTGAAAACAACATGAGCGTTCGTGGAACTAATATTTTTGATAGCGAGTTTTACAAAATGCGCATACTCTCATGATAAAAATGTTCTAAATATCTCGTAATAAACACAAAACACACAAAAAAGTCTTATTCCACGATTTAGACCTTAATCATCAGAGACTTACCAAACAAAACGACGGTCATTGGCAACAATGTACCATAAATTTCAGGTTCTAAACTAATATTTATCTTCTGTCCTTTTCTTAATGAAATAGAAAGAAAAAGATGCACAGAACTTAAATTTAGTTTAGTTTGTGAACAAGGGAATCGGCGCCATTGTATGACTTTGAATATTTTTTAAATTTCCAATAAGTAGATCTGAGCATATTTAAACAGCTCTCTGTCTGAAGATCAAATCTTCGCCAATAAGTATGATAAAAAATTATAATTCGAAATCTTCGACTAAATTATCGAATAAAGTGAGAGTTAAAATAAATATTATTTTACTTTCAAAGTGTGAATACGATAATATTGTTTGCGAAGACTCATATGGTGTAAAGGTGGAGACACACTCTGTCAAAAATACCTCTAAAAACCCTACTTTTTTGACTAGCTTTTGACATTGACTTTGGGTGAGATGACATTGCAACTAGATTTTAATCGTTTTTAAATACGTGGCCTTCTGTTGTGTCGTATAGGTTAAAACTTCAGTAAGGTTGCTTTTGGCGTGATACATATCAGCGTCTGTTTGACCAAAGAGTCTTGAAAAGAAATAAAGATACAGTTTCATTAAACGTACTTGGTTATATTTCTACTCTCTCTCACTCTTTTCGACAGCTATTCAACAATAGTAACAAGGTAGAGGGGCCGACTACTGAATCTGGCGGACGTGCTTAAGTATAATTGCTGAAACTCTTTTATTCCCCAACTCTAAAAAATATTCAGTGTCCATGAATTAAAAAACGGGTTGCACTCCGGGAGTGCCGGCAGAAGTGACAACTTGAATATTAACGTTGTGCATTTTTGATATTTTGGAATGCGGTCTACTCTCCCTCCGTCTTACTAATTTTCGATCAGGTCACGTGTCCTGACGCGAGCTCCGTCTTACGAATTTTCGATCAGGACACGTCCTGAGGCGAGTTTAACATTATTTACCCATCACAAAAAAGTGCACAACGCTGCTAAAGAAGTTTTCACTTCAAAATGACATAATAAAATGGTATTTTTCAATAGTCCGATAATATTTATCTAGCTTTTAACTTTTGTATAGAAAATATGTCAAACTGTCATGTTTATTCTTAAAATATTCGCATCAGATAATGACAATTCAAAAGAGCCTGTAAATGGTTTAATTGAAATAAACGCTTTGAGTTTGAGTTTTATCAAAGCATTCATTTCAATTCTGACTAATGAAAAATCAGTCCTTTTTTTTTTTTTTTTTTTTTTTTTTTTTCAGGATGGGAAATCATCAAATGACTCCTCCCGCTCTGGGTGGAGCAGAAGGGAGTGTCAGACTCTTACTGACTAAAACCCACCCGTGTTCCTTCCTTAGCCCTTTACATACCAGGGCAGCGGTAACCCTTTCGGACAATCCCGCTACCCCGGCAGGCTTCGGCCCTGTCGGGCCCCGTCAACTACGCTGACATCTCTTTGAGGCGCGCGTGGAACACATACACGCCGTCCGGCACGGGCCTGGTCCTGATCGGACGGAGAGCTACCCATTGCTCTCCGCCCGCAGGCCCGCGCCTACGGTGGCCGGGAGTCGTCACGCGGCTCCCGACGCCCGGAGCGTCTCCCTCGGCGGCTGAGGCGTGAGGATCTTTCCCTCGCCCATCCCGCCACCTCCTTCGCTAGCATGACTGCTTCGCAGAAGGAGGTGACCGCCTCCCACTCCCTCTCGCCCCGGACCATGGCTTGCACCAGGGCCGGGCGCGAGAGGTCGCCGCCGCTGCCGATCGCCTCTACGAGGACACGGCGGTGCTCTGCCCAAGCGGGGCAGACCTCCACCGTATGCTCCACCGTGTCCTCTGGGCGATCCTCGCAGTGGTGACACCCGGGCGTCTCCTCCCGCCTGATGATGTGCAGGAACCTCCCGAAACATCCGTGTCCGGAGAGGACCTGCGTCAGGCGGTAGGTGAGAGCGCCGTGACGCCTCTCTAGCCACTCCTCAAAGAGGGGTCTTACCGCCGCTATCGTGGCGTGCCCTGCGCTGGGTTGCGATAGTCGCGCCTTCCATTCCACCATGAGACCGCGCCGGAGGTCCGTCCGCTCCGCAGCGATTTGCCGCGGGTGCAGAGTTTCCCCCCGACGTAGTGCCTCCGCGCGCCAGTCATACAGGCGCGCGAGGACTATCGCCTCCAGATCCCATGGTGGCAGTCCGGCAAGGAGGCTTGCTGCCTCGCCCGAGATCGTGCGGTATCCCCGGATCAGCCTTACGGCTACCACCTTTTGGGGCGCGTTCAGGTAGTGTGCGGCTCGAAGCCGCAGTGAACGCGCCCATACCGGGGCCCCATAAAGGGCCATGGACCGCACGACCCCCGCGTAAAGCCTCCGGCAGGAGGCGTTTGGCCCCCTAAGGTTGGGCAGGAGCCGCTTTAAGGCGGCCCCGGCCCGTTCCAGTTTGGGGGCCAAACGTCGGAAATGCTCGACGAAGTTCCACCGGCTGTCGAGGACGAGACCCAGGTATCTCATCGTTGTCTCGACGCCGATGTGAACCCCTCCTACCATCAGTTGGGATCCCGAAGGTGGCCCGTACCGGGGCCCATGAAAGGACATGGCCTCGGACTTGTGCAATGCCACCTCGAGACCCAACTGCCGGATCCTTTCCACGACTATCGCAACCCCGCGTGTCATCGCGTCGGCCGCCGCCTGATGCGACCTCCCCTGCGCCAGGACCAGCGTGTCGTCAGCGTAGCAAACTACGCTGACGCCATCAGGGAGGTCGGCCCGCAGCACCCAGTCGTAACCGATGTCCCACAGGAGCGGCCCCAGAACCGATCCCTGCGGGACACCGCACGACATCTCTCGCCGGTTCCAATTCCCGTCGCGACCGGGGTAGATGACGGCTCTGTCCGTCAAATACGCCCCGACTATTCGACGGAGGTAAGTCGGCACCCGGTGATACCGGAGTGCCTCCCCTATGCAGCTCCAGGGCAGGGTGTTGAACGCGTTGGCGATGTCGAGTGACACCGCCACGACCACCCCACCCCGGGACACCGCGTCCCCCGTCGTGAGGGCTCTCACGCGCATGATGGCGTCCACCGTCGAGCGCCCCTTGCGGAAGCCAAACTGGCACTCCGCAAGATCCGGCCCCGTCCTCACCAGGTGCCCGACAAGGCGGCCCGCAATCACTCTCTCAAAGAGCTTGCCGACCTCGTCGAGCAGCACTATGGGCCGGTATGCGGACGGAGAGTCCGCAGGGCGCCCTGGCTTCTGAATGAGGACCAGCTTCCCCGTCTTCCAACGGAGTGGAAACTGGCCTCTCTCCATGCATGCGCTTAAGAGCGCCTCCAGTCGAGGCCCGAGAGCCCTCGAGGCCAGGACCCAGGCTTTACCCGGCAAGCCGTCGGGTCCCGGGGCGGTATTTTTGGCCTTCAGCCTGCCTACCGCCGCTCTCAGATCTACCCCGGTCACTTCAGGGGTGTCGTCGTCGTTGTCCGCGTGGTCCGCTTCGGGCACCGCAAGTGGCGGAGCCATAGGCGGGGGAGTATGCTCCCCCCGTGAAGGGAACAGAGCGCTCACCACTTCCTCCACCAGCTGGGGTCGGAGACTCTGCGTCAGCGGGGGGGCCCAGGTGCGGAGTTTATTCCGCACCATTCTGTAAGGGCGCCCCCATGGATCTCGGTTCAGAGTCTCCAACATCTCCTCGCGGGCCGTATCCTTGGCCCGCTTGACAGCCTCTTGGAGGGTGGTCTTCGCCGCTCTGTACCCCTCGTACAGCTCCACCTCCGTGGCTTCCGCATCCGGAGGGCGGATGCGGAGCCTGCGGTGCCTGGTGTACCGATGTCGCGCGTCGACGCACGCCTTGCGTAGCGCCCCAACCTCCTGCGACCACCAGTACACCTGACGTCGGGCGCGTCCTGGCCGGACTCGGGGCATTGCCACGTCACAGATCTCGGACATGGCCTCCCGGAACCACTCCACCTCATCGTCAATGTCAGCAGGCCTGTCCGGTGAAAACACCCAGGCCTGCACGATCGAGGCTTCCAGGAGAAGCTCCCGGTCCAGCTGCTTCAGCGCCCACCGCGGACCACTCGGGGCCTGTTGGACCAGCGCGCTAGAGGTCTGGGTGGAGACCTCAAACCGGATATACCGATGATCGGAGTAGGTCTCCACCTCCTCCATGACGCGCCAGTCAATGACACGCTGTGACAGAGCGGGGCTGGCGAACGAGATGTCCACCACCGACTCGCCCCGCATCCGCACACACGTAGGAACAGAACCCCGATTTAGGACGACCAGGCCTGTTTCCAGAGCCCAGTCCTCCACCATCCTGCCCCGCACATCCGTGCAACGGGAACCCCAGGCCAAATTCTTGGCGTTGAAGTCAGCCCTTGAACAAGAATAAATCTAACCGAAGTTTGAGCTAAAATATTAAACAATATGAAAACATAAGCCAAATTTAGCAACTATTTTATTATACATTATTTATTTTTTTCTGTAGAAATACTTTACTACCCTTTATTTTTTATTATGGCGGTTGGCGCAGTGGTTAAGCGATTGACTGCTGCGCTGCGTGTCGCGGGTTCAATTCCCGCACGGAACAAATATTTGTATGACCTACAAGTAGTTGTTCCGGGTCTGGCTGTTTGTGTGTGTGAGTTTAAATGTTTGTAAGCGCACCCACGATACAGTAGTAATTCCTAGTGTGCGGCTACGTTTTTTAAAAAAAAACAAACAAAACAACCAAACAATTAATTAATTTTCCTCGTCAATTTGATAAATTTTTAATATCCTTTCCAAAGGTACTTTATGTAAATTAAATATTTTAAATTCAAGTTCTAATAATTTATCTATGATCAGCTGCGCCCCGCGGTTTTACCCGCATAAGTTTCGATTCCGTGGGAATATCGGGGTAAAAAGTATCCTATATGTTAATCCTGGTTATAAACCATCTGTGTGCCAAATTTCATTCAAATCCGTTTAGTAGTTTTTGCGTGAAAGAGTAACAAACATCCATCCATCCATCCATGCATCCATGCATCCATCCATCCATCCATCCATCCATCCATCCATCCATCCATCCATCCATCCATCCATCCATCCATTCATCTATCCATCCATCCATCCATCCATCCATCCATCCCATCCATCTATCCATACAAACTTTTACATTTATAATATTACTAGCTTCGCCCCGTGGGTTCACCCGCATAAGTTTCAACCCCGTGGGAATATAAAGTATCCTATATTAACACATAGGATACTTTTTTATAACCAGGATGTTAATCCTGGTTATAAAACATCTTTGTGCCAAATTTCATCTAAATCCGTTCAGGAGTTTTTGCGTGAAAGAGTAACGTACATCCATCCATCCATCCATCCATACAAGCTTTCACGTTTATAATATTAGTAGGAGTAGGATAGTAGAATTTCGTCTGCCAAGTAACTCCAAAGCCACGCCTCGAAACTTCGACAAACAAATTAAATGCAACCAGTACACCTCCACCCTAACATATTTCTAAGAAAGCTTTCACAAAAACCTGTAAACAAAATAAATTGTAAACAGATCAAACCGTTTGTAAATAAACTAGGCGTCTAGACATTTACAATGAGGATAATTTACGGCTTGGGGCAACCGTTTATATAAAACGGTTTAACCCTTCAGTGACACATTGCTTGTTGTTTGAAAGTTAAATTGCTATCGGATTTTTGTGGTATACTGCCGTAGTTTAACTAAACGACATATAAAGGACAACAAAGTGCAAAACACTCGTAATAGTACCGACACTGCTACAGGTATACAAAGTGGCAGGGACATCGACGCGCAACTGGTTACCATGAATTGAGTACATGATTCTGAACGTCCCATCATCAAATTTTTGTGAATAGGGTAGTAGCCTGGGTAAAAAAAAATAATTACATTTAGTCCGTCAGTTAGATTATCGAAACATAATGGACATGTATTTTTTCTTTTGTCAATCAAACAAAGATAAAGCGCGTCAAAATTTGGGACTGGGGGGTCGTGACGTCACTTGCTTGCAAAAGTGTCGCAAGCAAGTGACGTCACGCGGAACTTTAACGAGCGATATCTTCATCATTTTTTATATAATTGACAAAAGAAAAAATACGGGTTCAATATTTTTTGATAATCTAACTGACGGACTAATTAGATTTTTTTAAGAAAATAGCCTTTTGTATTAACTTTGCTTGGGTTTTTGAGTTAGCTTATAAAACTTACCCGTTTTTAGGTAGATACTGTTTTTATTGTCTTGTTTTTATAAACCCTGTTGTCTCGCAGAAATTCATCAAAACTGATTTCTAATAACACATTCTCGATACTCGCTTTGAGTAGAAAGTAACACTATACAAAATAAAACATCGAAATATACAAGCTACACTGTTTTTGTAAAAATTGTCCAACCATCATTTAACTACGTTACAATTTTTTAGTAGTCGGTATGAAAACTAAAAATTGCCCATCCATCGTTTAAGTACGTTTCAGCTTACAGCTCGCCAGTACAGTGGTTTAATGCACTTTTTCCCGAAGCTCGTTACTCGTTTAAAAACGGCACTGTTACGGTATTTAGCCGCTACGTACCGTGAAAAACGTTTCAGTAAATAGCGGTGCCGGAAAATTGATTAGTAATTGAATTAATTAATTAGAAAATTGTATTTAGTCAATCGATTTGCCAAGCCTTTTCCCAACTATGTTGGGGTCAGCTTCCAGTCTAACCGGGTGCAGCTGAATACCAGTATTTTACATGGAGCGACTACTTGACCGTCACAACCCAGTTACTTGGCCACACGATACCCCTTGGTAAGACTGGTGGTCAGACTTTCGGGCTTCTGACGACCCGTAACGACTGTTAAAGATCCATCGATGACAGACGGTATTAACGACTCAACGTGCTTTCGGAGGCACGGAGGAATCTCGGAATGTAAAAATGGTCACCCATCCCGGACCGACCGCAGCAAGTGTAGCTTAACCTGATCGATCGACCCGTGCAGTTGTTATTACTTAGCTTAGATTTTTACAGAATAGCATTACAGATGAGCCACTGTACTCCCTTTGGCTACACTACAGAGGTACCTAATAGAATATAGAGGTATGAAGAACAGGGTGTGAAGTTCACTCATACTTTATAGAATAGTACATACTTACATATATACATTATTGACAAGATACTGATTGGCAAGACAAAACGAAAAGCTTTTTACCTTCATAACTTATTCACAACCAATTGTGATAAAGCCTTTAAAAGAAATAAACTTTTATCTCACTTACGTTCAAACAATGTTTTCAGTAATTCAGCGAAATTTATTTTAAATATCTGCTGTACCAAATAATTTGTGAAACTTCTGTCATTACAACGTAAGAAGTTTCTAGAAACATTAATCTTCAGTTTTCAGGGAAATTTTCGTAATATAATTTGAGTTTAAATTATTTATTTTATGATGACTAGACGGGTTGTTTTGTTAAGCCGACGGTATATAATTAGAGAACGCTTATAAATAACGGTGTTAGAACTATTACATACACACATCAACACTGTCTAGGGATATTTTGGATTTACTCAATTTACTCAAAATTTATTAAAAATAACATACAGCATGCGTATATTTTTATAAGGCCCATTTATCAGACTACACTCCAGAATAAAAGAAAACTATTTTTTTTGCGTAATCAAATTTTTATTCAAATAAAGAAAAAACGTGAAATAATGGTAAAACTAACAATGAATGTGTTTCTCAAGAAAAAGTGAATAATAAGGAATAATTAATCTGTTTTTAACAGTTATGTGAAAAATCAGTAGTCAGTAAAACACCCCATGACGTCAATAACGGTCCTGCAACGGTTTTTCATGCTTTGGATTAAGTTACCCAAGTCTTGCTGCGGTATATTGTCCCAGGTCCGGTTAAGATGCAAAAAAAGTTGCTCTTCCGTCGCAATGTTTGCAGGGAAATTCCTCAAAGCCCTTCTTTGGAGCATGTCCCACGCGTGTTCTATGGGGATTAGGTCAGGCGATTGAGCGGGCCAGCCTAAGACCGATACGTCGTGCTCCTGCAACCAGCTCGTCACCACTCTCGCTGTGTGCGGACGGGCGTTATCGTGCATGAGCGTGAATTCTTGGCCCATTTGTAGTCGATGGGGGTAGATTATTGGCACCTCGTTACGGTTTTTTTTCAGCCGTCATGGTGTTTCTGATCGAAACGAGGTCTGTTCTTCCACCAACACGAATTCCCGCCCAAACCATAATTGTCCCGCCGTGGTATGAATGGACTTCCTGAGGATGTTGCAGACGGCTCTCACGACCAGGAACTCGCCAAACACATACTCTACGTGTATCGGGATGGAAACCGAACCGGGACTCATCGGTGAACAGCACTACAGACCACTGGTTATCGTCCCAGAGCAAATGTTCACGAGCCCAATCTAGTCGTCGTCCACGATTTCCTCGGCGTAGTGCTGGAGTACGAAGCGGTCAGCGAGCATGAAGTTTAGCTTCATGCAGCCTTCTCCTTACAGTTTAATCACTCAGAAGCAACTGGTGCTCTGACTGGAGCCTCTGAACCAACTGCATGGCCGTAACATTTGGTTGTCTTCTCGCGGCAACTTGCAAAAATCGGTCTTGTCGTTGAGTGGTTATGCGCTTCCCGCCTGGGTGTCTTTCAGCCACATCATCAGTAGCACGATAACGTGACCATAACCTTGATATTACGTTTTATCTTGTTCCAATCTCCTCAGCAATACTCCGTTGAGTAGCCCCAGCTTGGAGCATGCCTACTGCCCTTAACATTTCCTCTCTCGTTAAATGGCGCCGCTGCATGATGCACACAATAACATTAATTCGAAATTAACCGATAACTTGTTATAAAACTTAAATTTGACACAAAAAAATAGCCAAAAACTACTGTAGGTAAATGAAGCCTTCGGACTTCGCTACCATTATGCCGCGTAAATCTTTTGTTTTTAATTTAGTTTTTCAAACTCATATTTAGAATCGTTCAAAAAGGTTTACAAAATAAGCTTTCTTCAAAAGAATTTAAAACTGGCCAGTATTTTTTGAGTTTAAGAACTTTATACAAAATATCCCTAGACGGTGTTGATGTGTGTACATAATCAGCCTATAATGTTCCCACTGCTGGGACACAGGCCTCCTCTCTTCGAGAGGGAGTGGGCTATAATCTACCACGCGGGCCCAGTGCGCGTTGGTAGATCACATGTCTTAGAATTTTTGGTTCTAGGACCTGCCGGTTTCCTTACGATGTTTTCCTTCACCGTTAAGAGGTGATGAAATAATTTAAACAAAGTAAAGCGCATGTGGGGTTCGAACCCACGACCTCGACTCGTAAGTCGAGGCCGTACCCACTGGACCAACACTGCTCTTAGAACGTAAGATAAAACTATTGGTGATGCGATAATTATACGACACTAGCGAACCACCCCTGCTTCGCACGGTTTTAACGACTTGATAAGACATCAAGATTTCTGTGCTGTGTACCTATATATCTAACTACAAAAATGTTAATGTTTCATACAAACAAACTTCGAATAAATTCTCTAAATGATGGTGAAAACCGCATCAAATTCCGTTGTGTATTTACGAAGAACAACGCAGTCAATCTCAATCAATCAGCTTGGCCTCATCCCAGCTACGCTGGAGTCGGCTTCCAGTTTAACCGGATGGATACCAGTATTTTACATGGAGCGACTGTCTGTATGACCTCCACAACCCAGTTATTGGGTTACACAATACCTCTTGGTAAGACTGGTTGTCAGACTTCTGGGCTTCTGACTAAACGACTGTCAAAGATCTTAGAATGATAGACAGACGGGTCACGGTATGTTATTGCCCGTCACCTCTCAACCGAATGACCTCGGCAAGCGTTGCTTAACCTTGAAGATCGACCCCCTAACCGAACAGACAGCTGTGCTGCTGGGGAGTTTGTTGCGCCACTTCTTCCCAGCTAGCACTAGAAGTGGTGAAGGGTGGGCGTTTTTAGGGGACTGTTTTTTGAAATTTTGACGTTCGAAAAGTGCTGATTCTCAGCCTAATTTAAGTAAATGAATTTTGATTTTGATCTTGACCCGTGCGGCTGTTATTATTTAGTCACGAACCCCTTCGACACGAAAATAGTTGGGAAAATGCTAGGTAGATCTTGATGAATAAGAACAAAAGTAAAACAAATAAACTGACACAGTCCCGACTACATGATTACCCAAATTGTGACCGCATTGACCACTTGTGTGTGTTTGTGGTTTCATTCCGACAGTTAGTCATTTTATTACCGTTATATTTATTTTAACCCTCAAATTCAATTAGCGGTCCCGTTACAAGTTAACATGCTCATCACCAATGGCCGGTGAAGCAGACTAGTCCTGAGTGGAGACCGCGTATCGGCAAGCGTAGTGTGGGACGCCCCCCATCTAGATGGACGGACGACATAAACATGGTTGCTAGGACGGACTGGATGCGGAAGGCAGAGGACAGGGTGTTGTGGCGCAGCCTGGGAGAGGCCTATGTCCAGCAGTGGACTGCGATAGGCTGAGTTAATTGATTGATTGACCTACATAATATGAGGGTCGTAAAAGACAGACTATATTTCATCAAGAACCAGCAACTGTGACTGCCAAATGGGATCTATGTCCAGCTGGTACAACCGATACAAAACATAATATCAGCATCACACCTCTATTCCCCGAAATTTTAAGCAGAGGTGCACCCCTGTTCTCGTATAGTACACCCAGATTTCGCCAGTTATGTTTAAGTCCCATGTAACACGGCGCTAGCCTATTGTCATCAACCTGGCACAAATTCAGGCTACAGGCTGCTACTAACAAAATCGATATGGAAAAACGCAATACCACTTCGCCCGACCAGGGAAACGAAACCTGCCGATCGATTCTGTAAAAATCTCACCGTGAAAAGTTAGGTGAAGTGAGCTTAGAGTGAGCTGTCAATAGTGGCAATCCCTAGCATTAGTTGGGAATGACAGCTCACTTCACCTAAGTTTTCACGGTGAGATGGTTACAGAATCGCACCGGGGACCTCATGCTCAGCAGGTAACGCGGCAAAATAATGATAAGTTCAAAAAGAAAATCATCAAATAACACTAAGCCGATAACCGTTCGTTAAATGAACAAAACCTTTAAAACACAATCAAACACTTCGCGCAAATCGAAACCAATTCACAATTAATCAGTCTACAACATTTACTTACAAGAATCCCGAAGGAAATTTAGCGTAAATTAAACCCAATGAGCGCGGCTCCCGCGTAAAACTTTACAGCTATATTCAAGAAATACTTCACCCCCGTTAATCGTTCCTTCACCCCCAGATAGAGGGGTATAGAGGGATGAATTTTACCGCAAAACGTGTAAATTTATCCCCAGAGTTAGTAGTCTGTTGAATATGCATAAGTTTGTACTCATGGTTTGTGTGTGAAAGGGTTTATTTTTGCTAAGAATGTTGCTGTTTCAAAGTATCGTCTAAATCCTTTTAGTTTTAGTGTTGTAGTGTTGTAGCACGTTAATGTCCTGTTGGATTTGAGAGGGTTAAGTAGTGTTGATAAATTGGTGTTTGGCCCTTTTTTAAACATATAGAAGGTACTAGCTGCGCCCCGCGGTTTCACCCACATAAGATTCGATCCCGTGGGAATATCGAGATAAAAATATCCTATGTGTTAATCCTGGTTATAACCTATTTGTGTGCCAAATTTCATCCAAATCCGTTCCGTATTTTTTGCGTGAAAGAGTAACAAACATTCATCCATCCATCCATACAATCTTTCGCATTTATAATATTAGTAAGATAGGATACACAACTTATAGATTAGGAGCAGTGGTGGCTCAGCAGGAGCAGTGGTGCCTCAGGTAAACTTACGAGTTGTAAGTAATAACTTACCCAGAAAGTCGCTTTACTATGTGTAAATTATTCCACCACCACTGCTCTCAAAACAATGAAGGAAAACATCGTGAGGAAACCGGCATGTCCTAGTACCAAAAATTCAAAGACATGTGACTTCTACCAACCCGCACTGACCCTGCGTGGCAGATTACAGCCCACTCCCTCTCGAAGCGAGGCCTGTGTCGCAGCAGTGGGACCGGTTCCCTATCCATTTGCATAAATTTGTAAGACCTAATATAACTTGGTATACTTTTATTTCTCCTAATTATATTTTCGCATAACAATATTTACGCATAACAGCTAACGCATAATTTTTTAAACATAATTCTCTAATCATAATTATGATTAGCATAATATGCTAAAGCATAAATTATTTAAAACATAAGCATAATGATATTGAAACATATTTTTATATGCATAACAAATAAGCATAATAATTAACTCCTAAAATGTTAGACACTAATACACATTTTTATACAATATTGCTCTAATGAAATTTGTAGGCACTTCACACGATAGGTAGAATAAATCATTTTTTTATTTTTCTAAGTGGACGGTGGTGTCCGTATAAAACTATTGTGTCACTAAATGTATTATGGCAAAGTTGTAATTCAATCCTTTAAAAAAAATCAAAATTCTGTAATGAATAAGTAAATATCAGGAACCATCATACTGTAATACGAGTAACTTCATCTAACCCAAATGATTCACCAACAATAGAGGGGTTTTGAAAATAAATTAGCCTTCAAGATAATTATTCCAACATAAACTGTATGGCAAAAAAAATATGGCAAAGTATTATTATGGCAAAACAAATTATACCAAAATCGTTATGCCAAAGTATATTAGGAAAAAGAATATTATGCGAAAAGAAGGAATCCTAGTAGGACCATTATAAGCTGATTATGTACACAAATTATGTATATACTTATATATATATACTTTGTATTTTGCTTTTTAGGTTATTGTATATTGTGTAATATACAATATCTAGCCAAAATTCGTTCCATTATTGTTCCAATTTCTAATCTCTTAACAAATTAGTTCTTGTCCTCAATTATTGACTTTTAGTCCGATAATCTAGACTTAAACACGGGTCTAGGTCAAGTCATTGGACCTAGATTGATGGACCTACTTGTTCAATTGCCAGAATGCAATGCTACGGCTATATTGTCGCGATAACGCGAACTTTTATACAGCAAAACTGCGAGCGGTGTGCGAGAGAGAGCTTATTTATTTTATTATTTACGTACATACAGTAGAATACATAGGGATATGACATAATTATTGTAATTATAATGTAGTTCGCGTTATCGTGGCAATGTAGCCGTAGCATAATGTACGATGAAAATTCAATTTGTTTCTAAAAGTGTGGATTATTTCTGAATTAGTAGTGAAATGGAACACAGTTTGAAGAGTGATTTTGTATTATATCATCTATTTCATAGAAAAGTGCAATACCCACGCAATCAAAAAGTAAGGAACAGCAAAAAAAAATTCAATAACCTACGAAACAATGACAATGTCAGAATCATGTACAGACGCCAACACATCAAGCTAATACAATCTGTCAAATTTCTTTATTAGATTTTCAACTTTATCGTTATATAATTAAGGTTCAAGGTTGATTGGGAAAATTTGACAGTTTCGGGTAGCTTGCTTGCGGGAAGCCATGGTAACAAGTTGCGCTTCGATGTCCCCTGTCACTCTGTTTCTGATTAAAAACGTTGATTATTTTATAATATCTTACATACACATATAACACATGTATATATAACTTTTATAACTCGAAAGTGATTTCAGTTGAAAAATATGCGGTCGTAAAAACTGCTTGCCATAACCGTGGAAATATTTATGACTTACGACTATTGTAGCTTACAGGGCCAGACTTAGATTAAACAGGGCATAAAACAAAATATGATAAATGATTCCATCTAGATGTCTCGCTGATGGTGGCGCATGTGTTGGATCATTTAGCTCCCTTCAAAATGTTTGAGCTGAATAGTGCTAATAGTGGGCATTTCTGCGGCTGCCTCGCTTCTGCAGCGCATCGGGGATGTTCGCCAGTGTGCGCGTAGACTGTTTTTATGCCACTATGCGCAGGAGGGCAGCCTCGATAGCGGGCCGGGTGAGGGGCAGCGGCAACAGTCTCCTCGCCGTCGTCGCCGACAGGTTAGACGGGCCATTCATGCGGCATTGGTTGGCCCTACATGCGCCCATATTTAGGGCATGGGTGAGATAAGTTGTTTTAGGATATTAATATTATTGTGGATTACATTTATTTATTATTTTGTTTTATTATTTGTTTTATAATTTTAATGAAATTTTTTATTTTGATTTTAATTTATATTCATTTCCCATATAACTACTTTCCATAGGATATAATTGTCTTTGCAAGTTATATAATTTTTTAGTTTTTAATATTTTGAATTTTTTATAACATTTTACAATTTGACAATTTAGTATTTGACATTTTATTTTTAAATTATTCTGACATTTTTATAATTTTTTAACAATTTTAATTATTATTAATATTATTTATGAATATTTTAATTTAATTAGTCACAATTTTAATTTAGGTTTTTATCTGTTTATAATTTTAAATAGTTTATAAGTAATTTTAATGTGTGAGTGTAAAATATGGACTAAGTTGTCTCTGATAAATAAATAATAATAATTATTATTATTATATGCCTCATGTTTGTGAACGGGCGCCGTCAGTAGGGACTGGTCAACTCTTTGCTGCCATGGATTATTTTGATTTAATTTAATATTTGAATTGTTTTTTTTTAATCTTTTCATTACGGACGCTTTTAACGTTATGCATCGTTCTCACATGCAAAATTTTTAACATGAATGATGTAAATGTAACCAATACTTTGTAACCATATTATTGTGATTTAAAAGTGTTTCCATGGAGTTTCTTGCCCGTTCTTCTCCATAGGTACCTACTACGCTTTGAAATGGGCAACTAGCTTCATCTTTTTGACTGACCGACCCTTTTTTTTTTTTTTTGAGGATTGGAAATCATCAAATGACCCTTCCCGCTCTGGGTGGAGCAGAAGGGAGTGTCAGACTCTTACTGACTAAAACCCACCCCTGTTCCTTCCTTAGCCCTTTATGTACCAGGGCAGCGGTAACCCTTTCGCACGATTCCGCTACCCGACTGACCGACCCTTGACAATTCAAAAGTGCCGGTAATTGGTTTAGTTGAAATAAATAGTTTGAGTTTGATGTACAGACGCCAGCAGGTCAAGCTACCCGAAACTGTCAATCTTCCCAATCAACCTTGAACCTTAATGCCTTAAAGATAAAGTTGAAAATCTATTAAAGAATTTTGACAGATTGTAGTAGCTTTGTGCTGGCGTCTGTACCTAAAGCTTGTTTGTGAAATATTCGTTATTCTTCTCTTTTAACAGAGTTAGGCTATTTTTTTATATTTCATTTGTTCTTCTTATTCTTCTTAGCGTGTCGATGGCAATCAGCAGGGTTAAATTAAGTTAGCTAGCGAAATTCTGAACACAATGTAATAAAAAAATATTTCAAGGGAACCACCTGAGGCCACAACCACACAAAAAAAACATTTTATTAATTTTTTGTTGATCATGTTTAGATATTGGGACCCTTCAAGCGGAGTTGCGGAGTTTCGCTAGCTAATTTAATCTGAACCTGTCTACAGAGTCAGCTCAGAATTTGGCTACGAGCTTGGCACGTCTAACAGCGTCCATCAGCTCCTGTAGCAGACAGCAGAACACGCTGCACACGATATTAAGTCCCCAATGTTTGTGGGACACCACACCACATTTCCACTCGACTAATTTACTTTGATATTTTATTTTCACAGTTTTGGTACCACCCCGCACTGGGCCCTGGTGGTGTATTATGACCCACTTTCTTTCACAGAGACGACGCCTGTGTCCCAGTAGTAGAAACATTTCAGGCTGATTATGCTACTATTAATGGTGGATATCTATGAAAGTAAAAACATAGAGGAAAACAAGAGAGATTTAGTGTGAGGGACAGAGATAGTTATATATTCCTTCTCTCTCATGTAACGAAATGTGTATAAACGTCACGCGTCCTTGAAAATTCACTCTCAACTCTCGTACAATTATCGAATCGCCACCTAAGAAGTTTCACTTCAACAAAACATAAAAATAATCTTTCTTAGTACCTATCATCCGTCGTACTAAAACATTGTGAACCAATATCTCTACACATAAAATATCATCTACCTACAAATAGACATACACAGAGCACATTTTACGACATGAAAAGATCTAGCCCAGATAGAAATTTAAAACTTTCTACAAAATATTGCGCTATAAAATAACAGCCCGAAGTTAGGTATCCGCCGGCCCTGTAAAGTCATAAAGACAACCTTTCTCATTTGTCAAACCACACCTTCATAAAAAGGCTCTAAAATTATGTGACAAATTACAAAAGTTTCCTCAACTTTTGTTATTTGTCACAGGTATAAAGTATAGAATAGGAATGAGAAGTGATACTCGGCTCAAACAAAAATCGCGCTGTTAGGCTAGGGACAGATGGGCACGCCACAATTGCGGCGATAAGTCCCCTCTATGAGGAGTGGCTGGAGAGTCGTCACGGCGCCTTCACCTTCCTCCTGGCGCAAATCGTCACCGGACACGGTTGTTTCGGGAGGTTCCTGTCCAGGATAAGGCGGGAGGAGGCGTGAGGGAGAGGCAATCTGTGCGCCCTCACGCCCCTAGTCACCGCAGGAGACGCCCTGGACGTCGGGAGTCACCAGCCGACTCCCGGCCACCGTAGGCGCGCTAGCAATGGGCAGCTCACCGCCCGGCAAGGACCAGGCCCGGGTCGACGGCGCGTTGTGTTCCACACGTGCCTCAAAGAGATGTCAGCACGAACTGACGGGGTCCGCTAGGGCCGATGCCTGCCAGGGCCGCGGGTTGTTCGAAAGAGATACCATGGCCCCCAGAGCGGGAGAAGTCATATGATGATTTCCCAAAAAAAAAAATACGTAAGTACGTACCTAATTCATCTCGATCGTAGTGAGTTAAAATGATACGATTGTATCACTTGTTCTTTTTTTATTGTTTGTGTTCGTTCTCGGCATCATGTTCACCGCAAATAAACGTATTTTCTTTCTTATCTTTATTTCGAGGCGAAGAAAAAATACATCTCAGCTATGAATCATGGCACATCCAAAATTTGCATGCTGAATTTAGTAGGCGGAATATGAAGTACTATGAATTGAATTATGACATCTGTAAACACCATATTTCAGGCAAATAAACGATTATTATTATTATTATCAGTGGAATCACCAAGTACCCACATGAGTTTCGATTATACGCGGTTCTCTTACGTTTACAGTCGTAAAGGTAGGCTCTGCACTGGTTGCAATTACGCAGAGTAGTATAGGTACTAGGTCGACTTCTAAATTAAACACAGAGGTGTTCGATTTAGGAGTCGAACGTTACAGAATGCTAGTAAGTAATTAATTTGCTACCCGAGACGTTTGCTGACATGATCTTCGATTACCTTGAATCTAGAGCATTTACCTAGCATATACCAAACGTAATCCATTACAAAATCAAATGCTCAAAAATCGTCTTTTGAGCATTTGATTTTGTAATGGATTACTTTACTAGTCTTCTAGTTACTAGTGATTCCATTACTAGTCTTACGTAATCCTTGAAATTGAATTTAGAACTGTCAAATTAATGCTAGCAATCCACGCGCCATTTCTACATTTTTATTCTGTAATATTTATGGTGTACATAATTAAAAATATTCTATTCTATTCTCTTTGTAGCACTCTACATCTAGTTTTCGGAAACATTACTAAAAATGAAGAATTATTATCATACTTTCAGACTACCGTAAAGTACTAAAAAATATGTCGACCGCGCTCCGGCAGACGTGGCATTGGAAGGCCTCCCACAAGATGGACCCATGACCTTGTGAAGCCAGCAGGAATCCACTGGATGCGAGAAGCACAAAACCGGTCGATGTTGCGATGCTTAGGGGAGGCCAATGTCCAGAACTGGACATCTTTCGGCTGAAGTGATGACTAAAATATGCTACATGAAAGTTGATTTTCAGCCAAAAACAGCGTTAGTCTGGCCGCTATTATTTGACCTGGCTACAGACTAGAAACTTTTTGACATAAGTACGAAACTTTTACGGCATATGCGATAAACGGCAGAATGTAAATTTAGACAAACCAATGCACATATAGAATGTCAATACAATACGAATATGCAATTTCAATTTTAAACCGGTGAATACATTATCTGTTTCCATTATTTTCCCAACAATGTCATTGCCATTGGAAATAACAGCTTTGAGAGGAAAATGTTGGAATGTACAATGACCGTCACGTTTGTGAATTTAATGGATATTGTTGTGTTTCTTAATTGAATGTCACAATGAAATATCTGTTCGGTGTTTTGTTTCGTGATGAAGAAATTGCAACTACAGATAGGTAAACGACCTAAGCTCGTACCATACGGTTTCTAAACTAATACTATAAAGATAAAATATTTTTATTTTTGTACATTTGTTCGTTACGCTTTCACGCTATTCATCTTAGATCGCAGACGAAGTCGCAGGCAATAGCTAGTACAAAATATTGTAAAACATTAAAAAAATATTAACTATGTACATAGTTTCTTACTCATTCTTCTCCATATGAAACTACCTTTTGGAAGGGTGGCCTAGAATCATTTCTATTTTCTTGTATATTTTGAAGTTCAAAAGTGCTTTTGTGCCTACTTCAAATAAATTACTTAACTTTAACATGCCCGACAGGGTTCAAAATGATCACATTCTGCAAAACCTACCACCTAAGTTCACATGTGGAAGCAATAAATATATTGAGTATACTTTTTCGCAGCGTTATTTAACTGCAGAACAAGCAAAATGTACAGTAATAGTTGCACAGCACTTGGTTCAAAATGGCTTGCTATCAAAATATTAAGTTTTTCAGTACGGCATATTAACCGCGCTGTAGAAAAAACGTGTCCGTTAACAAGCTTCTATAGTGAGCGATACAACACTGACGACCATGCATATACACAGCGAATAATCCGAAGTTTTTCACGGTAAGAAAAGCAAGTGTATACAAAGGGCCTAACGCCCATGAGAATTTGATGCGAATAGGAAAGTTTGACACAGAAGATTAATGATAATGACACGATCAAATAAATGATTTGCGATTCGATTCGAACGATCAACCTGAAATCAATCAACTGCTTCCATTTGAAGAATTTATTCCAATGTTTTTGTATTTTCAGGATTATTCATGAGGATTACATTCTCATTTTTACAGCATTGTTTAAATGGGATTCATGGGGTTTGTGCGTAAGTAATAACAGCCGCACGGGTCGATCAATCAGGTTAAGCTACGTTTGCCGCGGATGGTCCGTGGATGGTTAACCATCTTCACATACCAAGACCTCTCCGTGCCTCAGAAAGCACGTTAAGCCGTTGGTCCCAGCTGTCATTCGTGAATCTTTGACAGTCGTTACCGTCAGTAGCCCGAAAGTCTGACAACCAGTCTTACCAAGGGGTATCGTATTACCCAGTGACTGGGTTGTGGAGATCAGATAAGCAGTCGCTCCATGTAAAATACTGGTTTTCAGCTGCATCCGGTCAGACTGGAAGCCTACCCCAACATAGTTGGGAAAAGGCTAGGGAGATGATAATATTAGGAGGCCTTCTTTTAATTGTCATCTCTAGCTCCCTGCCTTCTATTATTTATTTCTCGTGCCATAGTATTTAAGTATATTTTTCCATGAACAATACCGATTTGATTAATAGATACTTATACAAGTCTGTTCACAGTTTTTTTAACTATGATAGCAGCAACGTAGCAGCAATCTTATTGTAATTAAAATAAAGATCACAATGATTTTGTCAGACTTGCCAATGGCAGCAACCCAACTGCAACCTTATTAGAATGAGAATAAAGATCACTGTGATTTTGACAGTGATGTGTGAGAGGTAAAATAACTGTGGAAGGACTGTAGGAACATTATTATTGACCTTCCTTAGAAAGATAGAAAGAAAAAGTATTTATTGCGACTCGTACAGGAAGATCACAAATTAAACTAAACACAGTCAAAAATAAAAAACCAAATTATGTTTTTTTTTAAGTAACAAAAAGAAAAATTAAGTAGGACGTCGTATGCGAAGCCAAAAGGCTTCTTAGACGATAGGTATACAAAGAAATTTAAAGGTCTACAAATCGTTAACCTCCTTAGATATCTACGAACCGAAAAATAAAGAGGTGTTTACTAACACAAACTTAGGATAAAGTCGGTACTTTATCCTATGCTTATATCGGTAAACAATGGCCACCAAACCATACCCCTAAAACGTATGAAAAACATTTAAGAAGACAAAGTTTTCTTAGAAACTCCTTGAACACATACAAGTACTTTATGGTTTGTTTTTGCAGATACAAGGAAAGTTTGCAGCAAAACGTCGCCATATATATCATAGTAGACACTTCGTAATATCAAGCTATAATTATCCAGTATAAAGTGACCTCGTATAGTATAGCCTTTCCGTACAATGATATGTCGCTTATACTGGATATTAATAGGTTGATATATTGAAGTAGGTACAGTCGGCCGTACGTCGTGAACTTGACTTGCAATAAGCGGCCAGATGCAGAACAGTGGTGGTCCAGAAGTAACGACCCCGAATTACGAGATATAGGTCGTGGGTTCAAACCCCGCCTGGGTTTATTTTGTGTAAATAATTTCATCATCACTGCTCTCAAAACGGTGAAGTAAAATGTCCTAGAACCAAAAATTTTAAGACATGTGACATCTACCAACCCGCACTGGGCCCGCATGGTGGATTACGGCCCACTAATTCTCGAAAAGAGGAGGCCCGTGTCCCAGCATTGGGAACATTATAGGCTGATTGTGTAAGAGACCAACTTATATTGGTTTTATTCCCACTGAAGTGTGGCCTGCTGTAGGTACTAAGTAGAAATATATGGAGTGGATGAAAACGATGGCTTTACGGATGAGTACCGAATTGGATGTTGGTTACGATACAAAATATCGGTTGCTTGTTACTATGTATTTTGTGAGGAAAAATAAAATAGCAGACGGTTTTTATCGTTTTGAAGATGAATTAAAGTGGCCAGTGCTTCTGGTGTTTTGTTATTTATGAGATTGTTAGCGGACCTGCTATTGTGCATTCATTATGAAAACTTTTTGCAAAATAAAAAAAAAACGACTGACTTCGGAAGTCGGTGTCGTTGAGTTCGCATTTTCGTTGTTTGCCACCGACTTCCGAAATTAAAGTTATTTTTCACTTTGTCTTTTTTGGAAGTTGGTTGTTTTTTTTTTTTTTTGCAAAAAAGTTTTTAATTTTCAGTTTTAAGTTGTAATTTTTACCAGTAATTTTGGTTTAAAAACCAAACTACTGAATCGTTTTTTATGAAAATTCTATGGGACTAATCTGAAAGTATATCCTTACAAATACAATAATTTTGCAAATCGGCTTATAAATAACAGAGTTCGGAGGTAACAAACATAAAAAAAATACAGCAGAATTGAGAACCTCCTCCTTTTTTGAAGTCGGTTAAAAATGAGGACTTTTAGTTCCTGAATTATTGACTTCACGAAGAGCATTTTGCTTGTAGTTTTCTAAACTGATATTATAAAAGGAAAAGATTTGTTTTTTTTTTGTGTTTGTTAATTACGCTTTCACGCTATAACGGAGTAGATCGCGCGTCGCGAACACGCGTCATCAGGGATGCGCCCTGATGACGCGTGTTCGCGACGGCACCAACAGTATTCTCAGTGTGTTCGCAGACCGGTGGGATTCCCCGATGTTGCGGAGGTGGATGCAGCTCCACGCTGAGTTTTAATTGTATGTACATCTGTTTCTGTAACCTACTAACACTAGAAGTTAAGTAAAATTGTTACTAACCCTATGGACTCCTGTCTGAAATAAAAGTTTTCTATTCTATATAACTGCTGAATGGATTTGGATGAAAGGAGATCACGCTTCATACAAAATTAGGCCCATAACCAAAAGTTTGATTGATTGCTTTTTTTCCACTTTAAGAAACAGCTGAAGGAATGATGATGGTGAAGTCCTCCATGACTTCCCCAACCAGCCCCAGCAGTCTCGACATTCATAGCGATCGCTTTACGACCGAATTCGGTCGTAAAGTCCTGTCACTCCATACATTTCACCTGTCAATCCGGGACTTTGCGACCGAATTCGGTCGTAAAGCGATCGCTATGAATGTCGAGACTGCTGGGGCTGGATAATACATTTTTTTCGTTGGCCAGCCATTTTGGATTTTGGGCCCAATATGGCCGATCTCTTTTGGCACATGTAGTAGACTATGGCCTGGAGAAGGTCAGTGAGTACTCTTACCCCGGATCCCAGACGAAGCCGCGGGCAAGAGCTAGTCACTAATAAAATAGATGATAGAAAGTTCAAGTTTTCATTTTACCAACGGATTATCCTTTGGGCTTACTATTTTTAACAATTAGTTGAGTTTAACTATGGATTCAAAAACGGGCCTTAGGACCGATTTTTTAATCCGTTGTTAAACTCAACCAATTGTTAAAAATAGTAACTAATGGTAACATTTTTGCAAAATGTGTTTATTGATAAATTTTTAGTTTATCTAATGATATAATATCATTACTAATTGTCAAATAACTAACTATTCGTTTTAATAATAACCATTAGTCACCATTAGATAAACTAACAATTGATAAAAAAAAAAACATTTTGCAAACATTTAACCATTAGTTACTATTTTTAACAATTGGTTGAATTAACTACGGATCAAAAAATCAGCCCTAACTATTTTAAAGGGATGGTAAAATGAAACCTTGGAGTGAATGTGGTCACTAATCACATCTAATGATTAATATATCGATCAAGTTATTTAAAATAAAATTGCAATTCATCATGTTTATTTTATTCTTACTAATCGTTTTATATCCACTAAAATATCTCCAGCATCCTTCCATAACTTCGTATCGCATGCATAAATATTTAATGTAACAGAATTGCAAAATAAATTGCAATTGAAACGTATTATTTATTTATTGTTTGTATCTGGAGGGCATTATAAATATTGTAGGTAAATATTGATTTGAATAAAATGGTAATTTATATATGAAACAGCTCCGTGTCTCGGAAAGCACGTTAAGCCATTAGTTCCGGCTGTCATTCGTGGATCTTTGACAGTCGTTACGGGTCGTCAGTAGCCCGAAAGTATGACAACCAGTCTTACCAAGAGGTATCGTATTACCCAGTAACTGGGTTGTGCAGGTCAGATAGTCAGTCGCTCCAGATAAAATACTGGTATTCAGCTGCATCTGGTTAGACTGGAAGCTGACCCCAACATAGTTGGGAAAAGGCTAGGCAGATGACGATTTCGCTAGTTATGTTTAAGTTTCATGCGCCGCCCCGACTGCCATCAGCCGGACACAAATCCAGACTTCAGCCTGCTACTATATTTTTGTAACTGTTCGTGACCTCACAGCGGGCCTTATCAGAATACCATCATGCTGAGATAGGAGCCTTTTGGCCTCATATAGAACTTTCTGTTTCATTCTTGTTATTTTTTTAAATATAAATTGCTTTTTTATTTTATACTGTGTTTAGTTTGTGATCTTCCTGTACGAGTCGCAATAAATATTTTTTCTTTCTTTCTACGAAAAAATCCCTTATCTAAAACCCTAATAAAACTTTATCCGACCTGGGAACCGAACCCATGGGCTGCAGTCTCGACATTCATAGCGATCGCTTTACGACCGAATTCGGTCGCAAAGTTCCGAATTGACAGGTGTAATGTATGGAGTGACCGGACTTTGCGACCGAATTCGGTCGTAAAGCGATCGCTATGAATGTCAAAACTGCAGCCCCAGGACCTCTTGCTCAGCAGTAGCGCTTGCGACCACTAGTCAAACTTAGCAGCCAATTTATGTTCAAAAACACGTGATTATTGATCAATTTCTTTACTTTATTATTCGATTTACTTATCTTATCTTTTGGTGCGCACGTATTTCCATGAAAAATAAACCTATTTTTCTTTCTTCTTTCTTCTAAATTGTCTAGGTTAAGCTATCTCCCTTCAGTGTTCTATCGTTTGTTTTAATCAAGAGATTTACAAGGATCTTTTACATTTACATCGTTCTTTTAGGAGTATATCAACAGGTTTTTATCGCAGTCTCCTAGCAACAGGTATTATGTGAAAATTAAGATGTTTTGAACAAGTTGCGATTAGCTTTTGTTTTGTGTGCTATTTTTATGTGACTGAAAAGAAAACGTTAGGAACTTTATACACACACAAAAGAAAGAAAAATAGTTAATCACACGTTTTTCTTGCCGTGAAAAACTACGGTTTGTTTGCCGTATGTGAGGGGCTTGTATGTTAAGCTACTTTTGCCGCGGTTAGTCTGTAGCTAGGTGTCCATCTTCACATACAAAGACCCCTCCGTACCTCGGAAAGCACGATAAGTCGTTGGTCTTCAGCAAAGTTTATACGCCGTACCGTAATGAAACCGTGCCGTGTACAAAGGGCCTTTTTTTTGCGGATGGGAAATCATCAAATGACATGAAATGACTCCCGCTCTGAGTGGAGCGGAAGGGAGTGTCAGACTCTTACTGACTAAAACCCACCCGTGTTCCTTCCTTAGCCCTTTATGTTCCAGGGCAGCGGTAACCCTTTCGGACGATCCCGCTACTCCGGCAGGCTTCGGCCTTGTCGGGCCCCGTCATTTATGCTGACATCTCTTTGAGGCGCGCGTGGAACACATACGCGCCGTACGGCGTTTGGCGTTAATAGCAACGTGAGCGTCTGTGGAACTAATATTTTTGATAGTGAGTTTTACAAAATGCGCATACTCTCATGATAAAAATGTTCTAAATATCTCGTAGTAAACACAAAATACACAAAAAACGTCTTATACCACGATTTACACCTTAATCATCAGAGACTTACCAAAACAAAACGACGGTCATTTGCAACAATCTATCAATTTTAGTTCCTAAGACGCTCGCTTTGAATCAGCACAAAAAACAACTGTCATTTCGTATAGTATATTTAGTCCAGCGTACTTGTTTATTACAGGTCAGTGGTGTATCAGCATCACTGTTCCTACTATTGAGACATACTGTCACTGAGGCCAACATCACCACACCCAACCATTTCCCGAACATTGGGCCAACATACCATCACTTACCAACCTTGAACTCCATTGGTGGCTCATAAAACTCCGGCACTTTCTACCCCAACACATCTATACCTAAATATTATATACTTGGGATGAGCACATGACTTATCCCATTCCTATATGATAAAACTAATGGAAAACTTGTCTGGTGTCTAAATATTTGTTTATTACTATAAAGGTTACTTCAAAGTTAAACGGTTCTGTATTGTTGTTGTTTGGCGGCTTTTAAAGGCTTTCAAATGGATTGCTGGTTTAAAACTTGTTTCTATTTATGATGAAAAATGAATTTACTAACTTTTGGGTGTAATAGTTGAGTCTTAATTGGATGCCGGGAATAAACTTAACTATGACGTGGGATTTCATAATAGTGTAGAATTTAACTATGAAAATGGTTGTAATAATAATTTGGCTAGCAAAACTTAAGTGAAAATAAATGTATAACGTTTTGAAATGAGTATATTACGTAGGTTTGGATAAAAATGAACTATTTTTTATTTAATGGGAGTGCGTTAAGGTAGCCCGCGAAGCAGCGATAGCACTAGGAAGTGGTGAAGGGCGGTCGTTTTTGGGGGCTGTCTTTTGTAATTTTGACGTTCGAATAATGCTGATTCTCAGCCTAATTTGAATAAATGACTTTTGATTTTTTGGATTTTGAGTTCCAATGTACTTCGCTTTTTTGCAATTTGCAGGTCAGTGTCAGATTGTATGTTAGTTAAAATATGATTCGCGACCGCATCAAATATGGCTTTACAGAATTATAATCATTAGAATCAGCAATACAACTCCTTAATGAAATCATGACATTTGAGGCCAATTGTAGCAATTGGCCTCAAATGTCATGATTTCATGAAATAGTCATTCAATAAGGTAATATGAACTTAGAGAGTGGTATTGATGATTTATATGATTATAACTCTATTAATAAACTACTTACTATGGCCGCGAATCATAATATTTAGATCAACATACAACCTGATACTAATCTGCAAATTTATAAAAAACGTAAGAAAATCTTAATCTCACGGGCTACTTTGAAGCTTTTGCCTTAAACAATTTTTTTATTGAGGAAGCAGTAGTTAAGTATAACAGTTTAATATTAAACAAAATAAACTACGGCATCTAATATCAAAAACCTAAAAAAATTCGTTTCTCTAATCTACTGAGTTATCCCAACGGGTTTCACGATTTCACGTTCCTATTATAACACCCACAATTAATCTATGAACCAATCAAATTACCACCAACACTTACTATAATAATTACGTGTGTCGTAAAAAGACATAAGTGACACACGACACACAGCAGACAATGACGGACAATGGACAGGGTTCCATTTATAAGTACGTAACAAGATATCCATTATAGTAATTATTAATCTATCACTAGCATTGGCCAGTAAGTGGCTTATCTGCTTCCATTGTACACAATTGTGTATATAGAGATAGGTAAATGTAGTTATGAGACTGATATAAAAAAAAACACTGAAATTCAAAGCAATGGACAAAATAGTCAACATTTTATAAGTATACTTGAGTACGAGGCTTTTGACTACGTTGTAAGTGTATATTTTATGTTGGTTTTTTTATTTGTAATGAGTGTTTTGTTTTTGCTGATTAAACAATTTGTAATTCTTTCTCTTTTTTCTTTCAAATTGTTTGACACTTTAATAATTTAATTATCACTTGTGCATAAAACAATGAAAGGTGTATAAACATGTTATTGCAGAACTTGAGCTTTTTATGATCAATCGTAAAGAATTATACATATTAATTATTTATCTACATAATATGTCTCTGCCTAGTCTTTTCGCAACCATTTTGGGGTCAGCTTCCAGTCTAACCGGATGTAGCTGAATACCAGTATTTTTCACGGAGTGACTGCCTATCTGAACTCCACAGTCCATTTACTAGGTAACACGATACCCCTTGGTAAGACTGGTTGTCAGACTTTTGGGCTTCTGACTACCCGTAACGACTGTCATAGATCTACGAATGACAGCCGGGACCAACGGCTTTCCGAGACACGGAGGGGTCTCGATATGTAATGGATCGACCGCGGCAAGCCTTAACCTTCGACCTAGACTAAATAATAATCTTCATATCAACATTTTTAAATTATAACCGAGCTAAGACATAAATAGACTCTTTGTCTTTACTTTTTTCATTAGGTACCACATAAGTATCCTCTCTTATACTGAGTCTGCGTAGATGTGGATAAAACACAAGTCTCACACACAAACAATCACATCAGCCAATGGTAGGTCATACAAATGTTTTTTTTCTCCAAATGCTGTTTCATTATTCTCAGCGCTCATACATTTGATTTAATCGTATACGTCTGTTTCTTACAAATAATAAAATCACTTAACACGTTGAACAGAAATACTTCACTCTTCAGACCCTCTTTCAAGCCCAAGTCACATTCAAAGACGACATTATAAAAAAGTACATTTAGGAAAAAAATCATATTCCCATTTCTATTCACTTCATTCTTATAAAGGATGGAAAAAGGTAAAATGTGCCTGGGTAAATAAAGATGACATTTACTTTATACAAGGTGTCGTTTTGCAACCTCGTCAAATTCAAGAAGGTAACTATCCTACTGAGTCTCGACACGAATCAATAATAAAATAAGTAGGTTTTTTTTTCTTCTAATTTTCGGAAATCGGCATGTGTGGGACACGCGTTTTAAAACGCGGCCTGTGTGAGACCGCACTGTAACTGCCCTTTTACACACACATAAAAACGCGGAAGCTTATACGATACCATAACGCGATTCTGTTCTTTGAAAGTGGTGTATTCTGAAATACTGTCAAGCTTAAATAACTATAAAAACAAGTATGTATTCATTATTTACCGGGAATCGTAATTTTATTTGATTATTTATGTATTTCATAACAGTCTCCTGAAATTTGACGAGGATGCAAAACAACAGCTTGTATATCGTTAACTGTGGTGTCGTGGGTTTAGAAAATGGGATTTGTTCCTATATTTTTAATGGTGGAGGTAAGATGCGATTATATTTTTTCTTCCTCTTGGTCGCATACTTCATTCCTGAAGGTTGTGGCCCTGAAAAGCCTTTGTGGCTTTATGTACAGATGCCAGCACATCAAGCTACTACAATCTGTCAAATTTCTTTAATAAGGGATTCAACTTTATCGCAAAAGCATTAAGGTTCAAGGCTGATTGGGAAAATTTGACAGTTTCGGGTAGCTTGGCCTGCTGGCGTCTGTACGATATTCTTCCACTTCGTTCGGTTCTCGGTTTCTCTCAGGGCGGTCGTAACAGAGAGTCCAGCGAGGTCTTTTGCCATCTACCTTCCCCTTAGATTTACTAATCAAATTGTTTTACAGGGACCGGATTTATGATAAGGAATCTACTTATTTATGCCTCGACTGGACTGGATTGCTTCGGTCCAGTGGTTTGATGCAAGCGCTACTGCTGAGCAGCATAAGGTCCTGTGTTCGATTCTCAGGTCGAGCAAAGTGTTATCGGGTTTTGCAAGCAGAAAAATCTCTGTAACTGGCCAGAGTCTGAATTTGTGACCGGTTAAATGAGAAATGATTTTATTTTGTAAGTAGGTTTGTACAAACACTTTTACACGTCAATAATATTTTAAAAATTAGATGAGGTCGGTGTTTCCTATTTGACTACTCTGAGTAAAAAGGCCGAAACAAACTCAGAGGTCACAGTCTCTTTTAAAGCCCAGACATAAACTTGGTCAGATCATATGAAGACCATGTAGATCGAAATCTGAGATGCTCTTTTGAAGAAAGAACCACACAGACGACAATAGGCTCACACCCTTATTACATGGTACTTACACATACCTGACAAAATGTAGGTACTATGGATACCTCTGCCTCACCCGTCGGGGAAAACAGGCATGATACAAGCATGTTATGTTAGCTATAAGGGTATTTTCAAATAAATATTCACACGTTTTAAATTTTTCATGCTGCAACGGTTTCAAAAGAGCAGTAAAAGAGTTCTTAAGGAGTTCCAGATTAATATTAAATTCCTGCCTTATACGATGCATAAAGGTACGACGCGCCGTGACGCGCTGCGTATTATCATGCTTGCGATACGCCATACCGAGCGATACGCCGATCCTTATTGCGTATGAATGTTTTACATTATACGATATTACGGAGAACATGTTATTGCGTTTAAAACGTGTATGATACGACTAGATCTCGTTTATAAACTGATATAGAAGAAGACGTGTTGCACAAGGATATTGCTTAAACGTTGAAAAAACGTGTGTCTGTATTCCAGTTACCAATCATGATTCATAAACAAAAGCAACATTTTCAAAAGGTGTAGTACGGTGCGGTATGATACGGTGCGGTACGGTGAAGGAAAACATCGTGAGGAAACCGGCATGTCCTAGAACCAAAAATTCGAAGACAAGTGACATTTACCAACCCGCGTTGGGCCCGCGTGGTAGATTATAGCCCACCCCTTTTCAAAGAGAGGAGGCCTAACCAGCAGTGGAAAAAATATAGGCTGATTATGCTGATGATGGAGTACTATCTTACCCTCTAAAATATATAGGCTAGATAGATTGAGGAAGTAAGTATCTTTAAGACACTATCTAGTCAAACCCAGGCAGGTGCTTTCTGTGGATTACAGTCTCGAGCACCAATATGTCAACACTTGGCAACTTTCAAATGCGATTTTTTCGTCAAATTACGAATGCAACGTTGAAATACGACACACTACATAAACCTATGGGTTTGAAAATGCTATGTTCGTAACAGCATAATATTTCATTAAAAAACAAAGGAGTAAATCGCTTTTGAATAAGGCCGAGTCGAGTGTATACATACTTTTGCTCGTGACTGTACAGCCCCTTGCGAAGAGAGGACGCCTGTGTCCCAGCAGTGGGAACATTACAGGCTGATAATACTTATACTAGCAGCTATGAATATTATCGCATTCTTTTTTAATCTTCTTCGTGCGTATCTATGACTCCAATGACATGTTTTAAATAAGCTTAGACCAGAATTCGGTAATTTCGTGTTACGTTTGGCCTCACAGAAGTCTTCCATAGTGCATGATGATGATGCACGACAAGAGGTGAGGTATCGTTTGCCAGCGTCCTAATAATTGTTTGCTGCACCGGATGACGTCGTTGCGTCGGCGCCGGCTGTCACTGACAACCAGCGCTGGGGCTCTGTCTTGCATAGGGTCGCAGCATAATGAGCCGTTTTGCGTGGATGTGACGCATGTTTCCCCCAACCCTTTCTTATTTTTTTTTTGTGTTTTATGTTCCTTTTTGCGTCTTGTTTATAGCAAATAAACGTATTTTCTTTCTTTCTATATGAGGCCCACAGAAGCAATGTGGCTCATCGGACAAGACAACAAGAAAAACAAGAATTAATTTACATGAAAACAATCCCTGTTTATCGTTCCATAGCCCACAAACATAATTACTTCATGCAGAGCTGCCCTTTTTTTTTTTTTTTTTTTGTGGATGGGAAATCATCAAATGACTCCTCCCGCTCTGGGTGGAGCAGAAGGGAGTGCAGAGCTGCCCTTGACATTACAAAATAGTGTATGTTAACATGAAACAGACTAGAACATTACGATTCGCGGCCCATTAACCATTCGCAGCTGTATAAACATTATATTTTCATGCTCATAGTTTTATTGTCACATTCACACTGAAATTATTATGAAATGTTTTTAAGTTTTTTTATGTCAAGGTTTTGGTTAGTGACATTTTGTAGATGGTGTTAGTTTTAGAGATGGTAGTGGGTTGTGGTTTGTTAGTTATGTCTATATAAATAATAATTACATGCGGTTCGTTGATAAGCGCATCACCTGAGAACGGCTGGACCAACTAGGCAATATATTTTTTTTTAATTTTGGTTTTGTTTTTATTATTTTTATTTTTGTTTCATGTCCGAATTAGGTTTTTATAGAAAAAAAAATGGAAATATATCCCAGAGATTCAAGTTTGGAAAAACTGATCGTCCGTTTTCTATTTTCAATAATTTATACAAAATTCTTGTATGAATTATTGAAGCTTTGAGAGGACAACGTTTGTCGTGTCAGCTATTTGTTTATTAATTTTTAGCCTAAATTATCCCACAGCAGGGCAAAGACCTCCCTTTCTCCTTTTCACTCCTCTCTGACTTGAGCTTGTGCAGCTCAGCCAGTTTTACATAAATACTAAGCAACTCTTGTCATTTAATTTGTCAAACTAATGACGAGAAATAATGTTTATATTTGAAAGACGATAGTTTTATTTTGGTTCGGTGAATATAACGTAACGTGAATTTTAACAAATGTAGCTAGGTTACAAACAACTTTTGTATTTTGTTAGTAACAAACTTTGGGTTTGAAAAACGCTCAAACGGAATAATTAAATTAGTACTTATATTTTAATAAGTAACCACCACAATAATGTTTAGATTTCCTATTTCCCGGACAGTTACCAACTGGCTAACTGGCTAACTGGAACCGAAACCCATATTGTTTTTGCAGTAAATAAACAAGTGGGTAACTAAATCGCTCAAACTTACCCGAACTACGTTCCGGCTTCCTATTCACTAATTCAAGGTTACTAAGCATCCTAACAACCTACCATTTAGTACAATTGAATAATAAAGGACCTCTTATTGCATCTATCTTTTTTGTACTTAAATGTAGGTACAATTAAGTACAAAAAAGATGGATGCAGAAGGTCTATATATTATATATAGACCTTCTGCATACCCTTTACATTATACAATTAATGTATATATATTAATTGTATAATGTAAATGGTACACCACAGACTACCACCTATATTTGTCTCTCCTTCATTTTAATCCATCCAAAGGTTATCTTTAAAAGATCGCTCTTAGCGATAAGACCGCCCATTGTGTCACCTTTTGTAAAATTGTATATATTTATGTTCTGTAATTTGTATGGTGTACAATAAAGAGTATTCTATTCTATTCTATTCTCTAAGGTCGGCTGTGCAACCCTTTTACTGTTATTTTACCTCTGACAGCAGCAACCCAACAGACACTTTATTATAACGAGAATAAAGATCACTGTGATTTTGACAAACTTGTCACTCGCTGCAACCCAAAAGCAACCAATTGTAACGAGTATAAAGATTAGTGGAGAGCAGTGGTGGTTAGGTCGTGAGTTCGAACCCAGTCAGACTCATACTTTGTGTAATTATTTCATCACCACTGCTCTCAACACGGTGAAGGAAAATACCATGAGCGTGAAGCGTGTCTATGTGTTCTGCGTTTTCACTTATTGTGTGGAGCCAACCTTCCGTACCTATCTCTTTTGTGATTAGGGTCAGTTTGAAAAAGACGAATGTTCGGCTACAATATTAATATATTTGAAGGATATTTAACTGTATTAGGGCGATCCTTAATTTCTTTATCCCTTCATCAATGCTGTGGGCCTGAAAAGGCTAAGCGTTTGACAGATTAGGGCATTAGGGAATTGTTGTGTATTCGGACGTGTTTAGTTAATCTGAATGAAAAATATCTGTCCGTTTCTGGGGTAAAGGTTTTTAAACTTTACACAAAATTGTACTATCCATCAGACGGATTATATGGACATATTTGCAAAAAAAAAAATAAGTAAGGAAGGTGACTGGTAGAGAATGTCTATGGGAATTTATAAGCCCGCCTCTGTACAATTGTAATAGTTAATTATAAATTGATTCAATTATTAATTGTGTATTGTTGTTCTATGTGTGTTGTTGTGGTTGTGTTGTATTGTGTGTGTTGATGCAATTAATAATAATCATTTTTATCCTTTTGTTTATAAAAATATTTAAAAATGTAATTTGTAAGTATTTAAATGAAAAAAAGGAGATAAAGTTTATTTGCCAAAAACAGTTTACATTTCCTTAAAGTCTACTCTAATAGCTAGGTTTACAAAAAAAGAAAACAAACTAAGACGCAAAGGAAGGATGTTGCTCATGAACTCCACACTAGGTCGAGCCTGTCTCGTGGAGTCCATGGGTGGTATTACCATAATTATAGTGAACATGCGCATTACATTAACAAAGGATTTTTCAGAGGCATATGAAAACTGTATTGTGTTATATTATAATTGTTGTTGTGTTGTATGGTATTAAATCTATATAATCAAATCTAATCAAGATAATCTCACTAGCCTGTATTGTCCCACTGCAGGGCTTCCCTGTCCCTTTAGCACACAGTTCTGTCTTTTACTATTGATTTTCGGTAGGGGCCAAGCTGGTCCCGCCATCTTCGTCTGGGCCTGCCGCGATGGCGTCGTACGTTTAGTGGGACCCAATTGGTGGTTCTCTTAGCCCATTTGTCATCTGACATGCGGCAGACAGGTCCGACCCAGTCCCACTTATACTTAGCGGCTTTTCTGCTTGTATACTTATTATAAATTGAAGTCGTTTTTCGAGTATATCTATGTGACCGCATTATTGTTTTATACAACGCAATGGATTTTGATGCGGTTTACTACACTAGTTAGAGAATTTATTCCTGAAGGTTTATGTGAAACTATAATATACTCGTATAATTATACATTAATATTAAACTTACTTATAATAAAGACATCAGGATGTTTTGTCATGTCGTAAAAACCGTTCGAAGCAGGGCGGGTCGCTAGTAAATAAATAAATGAAAGACAGGCTATCTGTTTGTTGGTTTTAGAAACAAAACATCTACGGCGTAGCCAGCCTAGCCTACGGGTGCTACGAAATCGTAGCGCGTAGCCAATACTGCGTCACAATTCTCGGAACTTTCCTCTGTAGGGTATTACACTTTTTCATTTTGATTGTTACTAACTTGAAAGGACTTGTCAACTTGCAATGCTGAAGACAAGTTTCCTTTTAATCCCCGAAATATGGGGAGGGGTGTTATAAGTATAACGTGGGTATCTGTGTGTCTGTCGGTATCGTATTACCCAGTAACTGGGTTGTGGAGGTCTGATAGGCAGTCGCTTTATGTAAAATACTGATATTCAGCTGCATCCGGTTAGACTGGAAGCCGACCTCAACAAAGAGGCTAGTTAGATGATGATCTGTGTGTCTGTCTTCGGCATCGTAGCTCCCAAAGCCCCCTGGACCATTTTGTTTTGTCTGTTTTGTAACTGTGGTTCTTTCATATGATCAACGATTCTATAACTATACGTTCTGATAGCCACCATCATGATACTCCTGCCCTTATCCCAATGTATATGGCGTCGGCGCAACATGATAATTTCCGAAGTTCACATAGGCGAAGCCGCGAGCAAAAACAAGTACTAAATACCGCATTGTATATCAATGTTGTAGCGGCGCGCTTGCGCATGGCAGCGCGCTCGCCACTACACTGAGCTGAACGACCGAGCGCCGGAACATATACATATTTATAACCTCGGAGTGTTTAGTGGTTAGTTGGACTGTTGGCAGAGGGCGCGCACTGCGCGCAGATTATTGTACTAATATTTTAACTGTGTTCTGATTGGCTGTTAAATACTACCTTTTAAATAATGTCCACTACTTGTGCCTAGTTAATTTTGTATATACATACATAGTTACGGCATCAATAAAGCCAGCCCGACCCTTCATTGTTGAAGAGCCAGCTCGCGTCGTAGCTGAGCTTATAAATGTAAATTCACGACCGTGACCTCTGAGTTTGTATCGGCCTTTCTTCTCAGAGATAGTCCTAGGAAACGCCGTGCTCATCAAAGCACTAATAATATAATTTCGATCCAGCCTGTCCCTTTGCTGCCCTCTCCCAGCGACGCCCTAAGCCGAGGTTCGTACCCCACAGGGGGTGCCCTTAGCGTGCAGTCGCCTAGTTTTAATTAGTTTTAGCCCTGGCTGGAGGCTTTAAGATTTCTTAAGGCAACCACAGGATAGTCCGGTTAAGTAGTCACGACCTCTCAAGGTCAACTACGAGATGCCATATATAAAAAAAACATCAATAAAGCAGCATTCATTCCTTCCTACAACAAACATTGTTTTATTTCTACCCAACTGAACACGTCGCTAAAAAATCAAAGCATTTATTTCGAACAGGCACAGAAAAATCACTTTTGAACGTTAAAAATTCCAGTAAAAAAATGTAATTGATTCTAGTCGCCCCTTCCAAATGGTAGTTTTCGTATGGAGAAGAATGGGTAAGAAACTCCATCGTTATATTTATTTATATAGATAAGTATATGGTTTGTGTATGTATGTATTTATTGTATATATGTAAATGGTGCACCACAGACAACCTGCAGTATTGTCTCTCCTTTCTCTCTGAATCCATGCAAAGGTTGTTTTTAAAAGATCGCTTTTAGCGCTAAGACCGCCAATTGTGTCACACCTTGTAAACTACATTTATTTTCTGTAATATTTATGGTGTACAGTCACGAGCAAAAGTATGTAAACACTCGGCTTTATTCAAAAGCGATTATCTCCTTTATTTTTTAAAAAAGTTTATGTTGTTAGGAACATAGCATTTGCGAACCCATAGGTTTTTGTAATGTGTCGTATTTCAACGTTGCATTTGTTATTTCACGAAAAAATCGCAATTGTAAGTTGCTAAGTGTTGACATATTGGTGCTCGTGACTGTACATAATAAAGAATATTCTATCCATTCAAAATACACCTCTATTGTGTAAACCCGCTTCAAAGCGGATCAACAGTAGTTCCCCTTAACAACTATTAATGGTTTAACTAATACCTACTAACAACCGATCAGAAAGTGATTGCTTAATTGGTCCGAAGTCACTGTCGCAAAAACCCTTTGGGCTGTAATACAGTCTGCAACAAAAGTTCGATTAACTGCTGAAAGAGAAAAAAAAGGGAAAGAGGACATATTGAAAAAGAAAGAGGTTAAATTTTGTGCTTATACGAGTATGTTTTTAAAAGGTAATCTCTGGAAGTACTGATCCAATTACAAGAATTATTTTACTGAAAGAAGGGTACCAGATTGCCAAATGTCATAGAAGACATGTCGCGGTCAGAAGCTAGTATATGTATACAAAATGATTTGATACACCGCTTTTTAACACTACATGTAATAGCAAAGACTTAATACTTTTTTATATCAGTTCAGATTTTTATGGATATTTTTATGGTCAATAATTAAGATTTAAAAAAACTGAAGTGTTGAATGACCTTCGTTGCAGACCGTACTACTTATTCATTTGTAATATTACTTCGACCCGACCGGAGCGAAACTAATGGGATATTTTAATGGGTATTCAAATGACGCTTTAGGTCGGGATTCGGGACTTTGTGGTGACTTTTAAGTCGGTTATTAGAAAGGTATTAGTACGTATTGCTGTTTATTGCTAACAAAAGCTTTATGAACTTATTTGTAGCATGAAGATAGCATTATCAACCTATAATGTTCCCACTGCTGAGACACAAGCCTCCTCTAAGTGAGAGGGAGTGAGCTGTAATCCACCAGGCGGCCCCAGTGCGGGATATTAAATCAGATATCCCATGTTTTCTAATTTTTGGTTCTAAGACATGCCGGTTTCCTTCCAATGTCTTTTTTCACCGTTTTGAGAGCAGTGGTGAAGAAATAATTTACACAACGTAAAGCGCCTGCCTGGGTTCGAGCCTACGACCTACAACTTGTCAGTCAGAGTGTGTTAGTTAGGCAAAGGACCACATTTGTATACGAACACCACGTGGGCCCAGTACGGGTTCGTAGATGTCACATGTCTTAGAAGTTTTGGTTTTAGGACATGCCGGTTTCCACAGGTTGTTTTCCTTCACCGTTTTCGAGAACAGTGGTGATGAAATAATTACACAAAGTAATGCTGCCAGGGGTTAAACTTACGACCTGCAACTCGTAAATAGCGGCCACGGGACTGTGCTCTCGCTCAACTTATTTTTACTACTACGCAATTAACAGAAATCAAAATCATACTGAGAGTAAAAAGTTCTATTTTATTATCAATCTTGTACTAACTGATATTTAGTGACGAATTCTGAGATATTTTCAAAAGTTACTCAGAAACAGTTTTTTTTCGGTAAGTAATATTACCTTAAGATCATCTGTTCGATCCGCTCCTATATTTCTAATCATAGATAGACAGATAGAATAGGGACTTGTGACTAAGTAATAACAGCCACACGGGTCGATCGATCAGGTTAAGCTACGCTTGCTGCGGTTGGTCCGTGGATGGGTTACCATCTTTACATACCAAAACCCTCCGTGTCTCGGAAAGCACGTTAAGCCGTTGCTCCTGACTATCATTCGTGGATCTTTGACAGTCGTAACGGGTCGTCAGAAGCCCGAAAGGCTGACATCCAGTCTTACCATGGGGTATTGTATTACCCAGTAACTGAGTTGTGGAGGTCGGATAGGCAGTCGCTCCATGTAAAATACAGGTATTCAGCTGCATCCGGTTAGACTGGAAGCCGACCCCAACATAGTTGGGAAAAGTCTCGGCAGATTAATTTTAGATAGAGTACTCTTTATTATGTATACCATAAAAATTACAGATGTAGATACCATTCCGTTTTTAGAGTTCCGTACCCAAAGGGTAAAAAGTGACCCTATTATTTACTAAGACTTCGCTGTCTGTCCGTCCGTCTGTCTGTCACCAGGGTGCATCTCAAGAACCGCGATAGCTAGACAGTTGAAATTTTCACAAATTATGTATTACTGTTGCCGCTATAACAACAAATACTAAAAACAAAATTATATAAATATTTAAGGGGGGCTCCCATACAACAAACGCGATTTGTTTGCCCTTTTTTGCTCTATATCAATAGTGGCAACAGGCACTTGAAATATTCACAAAATACTCAGTTGTATTTTTACTTTAATAATAAAATTAAAATAAATAAATATTTAAGGGGGGCTGCCATACAACAGACGTGATTTTTATAGATAATGGTACGGAACCCTTCGTGCGCGAGTCCGACTCGCACTTGGCCGTTTTTTTTTAATACCTTAACAATTTATTTGAAAAATATTCAACCCATTTCGTTCTTTTGAAGTTCTGCTAAAACAAAGAAAAAACATGATAAATTTCACAAATTACCATAATTATGACAGACTGCCTTGTTCCATTAACTTTGAAAGCAAGCACTCTTATATATAGTACTTTCACATTAAAAGCCGAATTAGGGAACTCTTTAGAAACATTTTAATGTTCTCAGTACATTTTTGTAAGAAAAATAATAGTCGCTGTTACACATGGAAAGATATGGAAAGATACTAATCTTTTTGAAAGGAACATTACTTTCGAGCGGATGTTTTGCCATCTTTTCAAATATTTAGTAGAAGATTTTTTCGGTTACTTTGTCCATGTGGAAATTGATATCAAGAAGGGGTTCCCTCTATCTGGCAGAATCTTTATGCTCCGAAATTTATTTGGCATAACACACTTGGCATCTTCTATAAACGAATATTTTTAAAGCATAAAAAATATTTAATATAATTATTGTTTGGCCGAATGTTTATATGCCCGAATTTACAATGGCATACTTTTAAGATAGCAGAATTTTATTTGGCATAAAATTTGGTTAAAATTTCGCATAATTTCGTTTAGCATAACGTTCACTTCGCATACCATGAAGATGGCAGAATTTCGTTTCGAATTATTTTATTGGGCATATTGCTATTTCTATAAAATAGCATTTTTAACCTTAAATTAAAATATTGTCGTGAAAAGTCAATAATATGTTGTGCTACAAAAATTACTGACAGAAACGAACCGCTGCAAAACCGACTCCACGAAGTCTTGTCTGCCCTACCCCTGGAGTGTAATTTAAATCCACGTAGGCGTGGGGCGAGGCAGCCCGCTAGCTGAGGAGCAGGTGGTATTAACGCTTGACGCCGCGGCTGAAGCAAGCAAGCCGAAACTGCGGTAGTGAGTCTTAAAACCATCTGCAACGATAAGCTCGCGTGGGACCGCCGAAGCCCCGCAGCGCTGGAGCCGTGACAGGAACCATGCCTGCTGCATGTTGCATGCTTGCTTTCATGCTGCATGCTTGCTGCATGCATAGTGTATGCTTGTTTGCATGTTTGCATGCTCGCTTGCATGCTGCATGCTTGCTTGTATGCTCCATGCTAGCTGCATGCATGGTGTATGCTTGTTTGCATGGTGAATGAATGAATGAATGAATTTTCTGTAATGTGATATATGAGTCTTTCAATTATTATGGATATGAAATGTATACCAAAAGATGATTGTAACTGTAAACTTTCTGAGATATGATAGTTCTGCCTTTTAATGACTATCGATGTGAAATGTATGCCAAAAGACGATTCTGACTGTGATCTTACTGCGATATGATGGTTCTACTTTTTAATTATTATGGATATGAAATTGATGCCTAAAGATGATTCTGACTTACAAAATTATGAGTTTTGAATGTATGATAAATGAGTGTTTGCCAAACGATTTACTGCGAAATGAAATTTATGCCATGCGCTGTTATGCAAAATAATATTATGACTAAAAAAGTTCTGCTTAAAAGAGTAGCCATCCAGAAGAACTGTTTCATATATAAATAATTAAAATAAAATAAATATTTAAGCGGGGCTCCCAAACAACAGACGTGATTTTTACCCTACAAGACGATGATGCAAGACGTTTTCACACTAAAAATTCAGTTCATTAATTTGGGACTAAATAAATGAACTGAACTTGCACCACAGGTTACTAAATACTTTTAGTGCTAAACGAATCTAAAACTTCGTTCTATTTCTGTAAATTGTTTGAAATTGACAGGGACAGAACGTTGTTTTAAATGATTTTAGCGTTAAGTGCGTTCAGTGACCTGTGATGCCAGCTGGCTTTAGGCTCTTTGTACACACAAGTTTTGCTTGTCGTAAAAAACTGCGGTTTATTCGCCGTGCGTAGGCAAGGTCAAGTGTTGTATGGATCACTATGGAAGCTTGTTAACAGACACGTTTTTTCTACGGCGCGGTTTATACGCCATACCGTAAAGAAACCGTGCCGTGTACAAAGGGCCTTTTTTTTTTTGCGGATGGGATATCATCAAATGACCCCTCTCTGGGGCCTTAGTGTATATAAAAATTATAACCTACAATGGTTTCATAGATTTTCTACTTAAATTGTTTATTTTATGTAAGGTAATACCACCACCCTACCACCAAACCACTGCTCTCAAAACGGTGAAGGAAAACATCGTGAGGAAACCGGCATATCTAAGAACCAAAAATTCGAAGACATGTGACATTCACCAACACGCACTGGGCCCGCGTGGTGGATATGGCCCTCTCCCTCACAGAGAGGAGGCTTGCGTCTCAACAGTGGAAACATTACAGGCAGATTAGGTTGTTATTATAAAAGTTAATATAAGTTAGATTGGTTTCCAGCCAACTGCTCGTACCTGTAGGTAATCTATAAACTTCTTTCACTCTCCCAAACTCGAATTTTACGACTACGTATCTAATCAGCCAGTAAAGCCTATTGTCTGATCTTATAGCAAATATCCATAAACTTTTTACGCTCATTTTATTGCGCTTATGCATTATTGTGTACTCATTTCCATCAGTAAGGCTTTAGGGTCATAACTCTCGAATAGATTGGTTCTCTCGTACAAGGATTATCTCGTGTAAGTATATAGTATACGTAAATACATATTATTGGAACGGAGTTCTTTAACACGCCTGGCGCTAAGAGTAAACTGGTAGAAATCGTCACATCACGAAAAAGCGTTATGCCCTTTCCATGCGTCTTTGTCGAAATACTTTTCGAAGGTGTTGAAGCCTCACTATTGGCAAAATAAAAAACTAAGATTTCGACTGCGATTTTTCTTTTTCATTGTTTTTGAGGGTGCTGAAGCCAATAATGGGGTCAGAATTAAAATCCAAGATCGCGGCTTCGAAAATTTTCAAATTTTTCGTCATGGTTATCGTTTTCATGGTTTTCGAGGGTGTTGATGCCAATAGCGAGGTCAAAATGAAAATCCAAGATGGCGACAACTTTATGACAGCATCTTAAAACTTGAGCTCAAAAACTAGCATTAATTTCACACTTTCTCTCCCCTTTCTCTGTCGCTTTTATATACGAGTGTGTGTGCGAATATCGCGTATAGAACGTTCCTGACTGGGGACTGCTGTTTATGACATACGCTGTACACAGCGTATGTCATAAAGTTCTAGTATTAAATACGAGTGTAGAATTTCTACGTACATATAAGGCAATGACCCAAGAATCTCTGGGGAGGAAAGACAGTGGGACGAGAGATGTGAGTAGATGCTCATTTGTTTTTAGCTCGACGCTCCGATGCCGCATCTGTCGCACTCACAGCGTTGTTGCTAAGCGAGTTCAAAATCACAAAGCCCCACCCACACCCCATTTGTTTCTTGAATTCGTCCTTGACTTGACGATTGCGCTGAAGTCAAGGTTATTGTCCACTAAATACGATGTGTAAGATATTTTTTAACTTTATTTTTAACATTTGTAACCAGCCGATCGATTCTGTAAAAAACTCACCGTGAAAAGTTAGGTGAAGTGAGCTTAGAGTGAGCTGTGAATAGTGTCAATCCCTAGCAGTAGTTGGAATGACAGCTCACTCCATGCTCACTTCACCTATGTTTTCACGGTGATATGGTTGTAGAATCGCACTGCTGAGTTCCATTGCAATAGTGATAAATTATAAGAACACATTACTTACGACTCTATTCTAATTCGTATTATATAAATAACCCTGTTCTAAAGCAGCCGTTCCTAAGCTAATTTTGTTTAAAAACTAACTTTATCGATGATTCACCGATGAACGGTGATTTCCTAAAAAAAACTATCCGATAACAGCAGCATAACAGTAGATTAGTCAAAGTAAATAATCTGTTAAACACAACAAAGGCAGTTTTCTCGGAAGATACAATGTTTGACCTAAATACGTTGCCAATAAATTTCGTATTTATGGGAAAAGTTTTCAAATAAATAACAATATTAGTAGAGCATGATCTCAATCGGGTTGCAAAAAATTTGAAGGCTTACAATTTGCTGGCACGTTAGGCAAGCATCCCTATTTTTTTTATTTCTAATTAAAAACACAGAAGTGTTTTTTATATCATAGAAAAACGACTTCATTTTATATAATTTATTTATTTTATTTTACCATTTATGTACACACATATATAAACAGACAATGAAAAACAGAACAGAAAAAATAGGTACAGAGGTGATGCTTATTTCATAAGACATCTCTTCCAGCATACCTGAGATAGGGCAATAGATACAGAGATGTAGACAGCGTGTGATAGAGCAAAGGAGACAAAAAATAATACATAGAATAAAAAAAAACAATTCACTTAAAAACTAAACAAAAATAACGAGAATATATTAACATACATACAAATAAACATACATAAATACTTCTAAAATAATAAATTCTAAATTTATGTGTCTGTGTAATTGCGTTGCTTTTCTAAACTACGCAAATAATAAAACAAAAAAAAAACAACAAAACAAACGACCAGTGGTCTACTTGAGCCCTGGATCGAAAGAACTGAAGCCATGAGCCGTGAGCTGGAAGTCCTGGGGAGAGGCCTTTGCCCAGCAGTGGGATGATGCAGGCTAACAGTAACAGTAATGCAACAAATTCTGCTGCGGTTTTAACCATCATTTAGAAAAAATATTTCGAAAGGTTCATGTGTATGATAGATGAACATTAAACAATATATATATAATATAATAAAGAAATCTCGATGTTTTATTAAGTCGTAAATATCTTGCGAAACAGAGGCAACAGGAATATACATACAGTAACTATACTTATGTATGTATATTCCTGTTGACCCCTTTTTTTTTTTTTTTTTTTTTTTTTTTCAGGATGGGAAATCATCAAATGACTCCTCCCGCTCTGGGTGGAGCAGAAGGGAGTGTCAGACTCTTACTGACTAAAACCCACCCGTGTTCCTTCCTTAGCCCTTTACGTACCAGGGCAGCGGTAACCCTTTCGGACGATCCCGCTACCCCGGCAGGCTTCGGCCCTGTCGGGCCCCGTCAACTACGCTGACATCTCTTTGAGGCGCGCGTGGAACACATACACGCCGTCCGGCACGGGCCTGGTCCTGATCGGACGGAGAGCTACCCATTGCTCTCCGCCCGCAGGCCCGCGCCTACGGTGGCCGGGAGTCGTCACGCGGCTCCCGACGCCCGGAGCGTCTCCCTCGGCGGCTGAGGCGTGAGGATCTTTCCCTCGCCCATCCCGCCACCTCCTTCGCTAGCATGACTGCTTCGCAGAAGGAGGTGACCGCCTCCCACTCCCTCTCGCCCCGGACCATGGCTTGCACCAGGGCCGGGCGCGAGAGGTCGCCGCCGCTGCCGATCGCCTCTACGAGGACACGGCGGTGCTCTGCCCAAGCGGGGCAGACCTCCACCGTATGCTCCACCGTGTCCTCTGGGCGATCCTCGCAGTGGTGACACCCGGGCGTCTCCTCCCGCCTGATGATGTGCAGGAACCTCCCGAAACATCCGTGTCCGGAGAGGACCTGCGTCAGGCGGTAGGTGAGAGCGCCGTGACGCCTCTCTAGCCACTCCTCAAAGAGGGGTCTTACCGCCGCAATCGTGGCGTGCCCTGCGCTGGGTTGCGATAGTCGCGCCTTCCATTCCACCATGAGACCGCGCCGGAGGTCCGTCCGCTCCGCAGCAATTTGCCGCGGGTGCGGAGTTTCCCCCCGACGTAGTGCCCCAGCGCGCCAGTCATACAGGCGCGCGAGGACCATCGCCTCCAGATCCCATGGTGGCAGTCCGGCAAGGAGGCTTGCTGCCTCGCCCGAGATCGTGCGGTATCCCCGGATAAGCCTTATGGCTACCACCTTTTGGGGCGCGTTCAGGTAGTGTGCGGCTCGAAGCCGCAGTGAACGCGCCCATACCGGGGCCCCATAAAGGGCCATGGACCGCACGACCCCCGCGTAAAGCCTCCGGCAGGAGGCGTTTGGCCCCCTCAGGTTGGGCAGGAGCCGCTTTAAGGCGGCCCCGGTCCGTTCCAGTTTGGGGGCCAAACGTCGGAAATGCTCGACGAAGTTCCACCGGCTGTCGAGGACGAGACCCAGGTATCTCATCGTTGTCTCGACGCCGATGTGAACCCCTCCTACCATCAGTTGGGATCCCGAAGGTGGCCCGTACCGGGGCCCATGAAAAGACATGGCCTCGGACTTGTGCAATGCCACCTCGAGACCCAACTGCCGGATCCTTTCCACGACTATCGCAACCCCGCGTGTCATCGCGTCGGCCGCCGCCTGATGCGACCTCCCCTGCGCCAGGACCAGCGTGTCGTCAGCGTAGCAAACTACGCTGACGCCATCAGGGAGGTCGGCCCGCAGCACCCAGTCGTAACCGATGTCCCACAGGAGCGGCCCCAGAACCGATCCCTGTGGGACACCGCACGACATCTCTCGCCGGTTCCAGTTCCCGTCGCGACCGGGGTAGATGACGGCTCTGTCCGTCAAATACGCCCCGACTATTCGACGGAGGTAAGTCGGCACCCGGTGATACCGGAGTGCCTCCCCTATGCAGCTCCAGGGCAGGGTGTTGAACGCGTTGGCGATGTCGAGTGACACCGCCACGACCACCCCACCCCGGGACACCGCGTCCCCCGTCGTGAGGGCTCTCACGCGCATGATGGCGTCCACCGTCGAGCGCCCCTTGCGGAAGCCAAACTGGCACTCCGCAAGATCCGGCCCCGTCCTCACCAGGTGCCCGACGAGGCGGCCCGCAATCACTCTCTCAAAGAGCTTGCCGACCTCGTCGAGCAGCACTATGGGCCGGTATGCGGACGGAGAGTCCGCAGGGCGCCCTGGCTTCTGAATGAGGACCAGCTTCCCCGTCTTCCAACGGAGTGGAAACTGGCCTCTCTCCATGCATGCGCTTAAGAGCGCCTCCAGTCGAGGCCCGAGAGCCCTCGAGGCCAGGACCCAGGCTTTACCCGGCAAGCCGTCGGGTCCCGGGGCGGTATTTTTGGCCTTCAGCCTGCCTACCGCCGCTCTCAGATCTACCCCGGTCACTTCAGGGGTGTCGTCGTCGTCGTCCGTGTGGTCCGCTTCGGGCACCGCAAGTGGCGGAGCCATAGGCGGGGGAGTATGCTCCCCCCGTGAAGGGAACAGAGCGCTCACCACTTCCTCCACCAGCTGGGGTCGGAGACTCTGCGTCAGCGGGGGGGCCCAGGTGCGGAGTTTATTCCGCACCATTCTGTAAGGGCGCCCCCATGGATCTCGGTTCAGAGTCTCCAACATCTCCTCGCGGGCCGTATCCTTGGCCCGCTTGACAGCCTCTTGGAGGGTGGTCTTCGCCGCTCTGTACCCCTCGTACAGCTCCACCTCCGTGGCTTCCGCATCCGGAGGGCGGATGCGGAGCCTGCGGTGCCTGGTGTACCGATGTCGCGCGTCGACGCACGCCTTGCGTAGCGCCCCAACCTCCTGCGACCACCAGTACACCTGACGTCGGGCGCGTCCTGGCCGGACTCGGGGCATTGCCACGTCACAGATCTCGGACATGGCCTCCCGGAACCACTCCACCTCATCGTCAATGTCAGCAGGCCTGTCCGGTGAAAACACCCAGGCCTGCACGATCGAGGCTTCCAGGAGAAGCTCCCGGTCCAGCTGCTTCAGCGCCCACCGCGGACCACTCGGGGCCTGTTGGACCAGCGCGCTAGAGGTCTGGGTGGAGACCTCAAACCGGATATACCGATGATCGGAGTAGGTCTCCACCTCCTCCATGACGCGCCAGTCAATGACACGCTGTGACAGAGCGGGGCTGGCGAACGAGATGTCCACCACCGACTCGCCCCGCATCCGCACACACGTAGGAACAGAACCCCGATTTAGGACGACCAGGCCTGTTTCCAGAGCCCAGTCCTCCACCATCCTGCCCCGCACATCCGTGCAACGGGAACCCCAGGCCAAATTCTTGGCGTTGAAGTCCCCGAGCACTAGCACGGAGTAGGCATGGTTTCTAGCGACGACGACACTCAACTCTGTTAAAGAGTTCTGGAACTCGGCGAGAGTTCGGCTCGGAGAGAAGTATACTCCCACTACTACAATCTCTCCGAACCGTGCTGCTACGCACCCCTGTCCCCTCGTGACACCTTCGAGGGACGGGGTACCGGCGGCGGCCGACGAAAGTATGGCCACTGAGCCGTTCAGGTCCTCCACCCAGTCATCCCTGGGCGGGACAAAGTACGGCTCAGCGACCACGGCGATGTTAATCGACCACTGCGCCATGCTCTGGAGCAACAGGTCCTGAGCGCAGGCGCAGTGGTTGATGTTCGCCTGGAGAAGGCGTAGTGGAGGAGTTATTACTCCTCCATTTCAGCCCCCCCCCGGGCCCTATCGGCAGTGGTGGCGGCGGCGGCGGCGGCGGCGGCGGCGGCGGCGGTGGTGGCGGCGGCGGCGGCGGCGGTGGCGGTGGCGGCGACAGTGGCGGCGACGGTGGTGGTGGCGACGACGGCGGAGGGCCTGCCCTTCCTCCTGGCTTCGGCGGGTGGAGCGCAGGACTTGCTCCCCGCCCGGTGATCGGCCGGCTTGCCAGCAGCCGCACATGCGACGCAGTGCGGCGCGGCGTTGCACGAGCCGGCCGTATGTCCGGGCTTACCGCAGCGGAAGCATAGAGTGCTGCGGTCCTCCAAGGTGCAATGGACGCTCACGTGGTGCCCCACGAGGCATCGATAGCACCCTAGAGGTCTGGGCTCCAGCAGCTTGACCTGCGCTGACACCCAGCCCACCAGGAGCCTTCCGCCCTCCACGATTTTTCTCGCCGCCGTCACGGGACAGCTTACCGTAACGGTTCGCATACCCGTGAAGTCAGGACGTATGGTGCCCGCCTTCACCTGGTCGGTCAGACACCCGCCCGTCCTGACGACGGCGGCTACCACCTCGGCCCCCGTCACCGAGTCATCCAGGCCCACAATGCGCATATCCGCGCACTTGACGGGCCTGGAGACTCGAGCCTCGTCCGCATTGAGGGACGCCCTTAGCTTTTCAGCCAGGGCGTCAGCGGTGGGGCCGCTCGTCGCACCGGGGACCTCCAGCATGCGGGCACCAGTGGCGGTCACCCTATGCCGGAGGCCTCCGGTGATCCCCAGCTCCTGGAGATCCACCGTCGCTCTCGCTTTGGCGAGCACGTCGCCGTAGGTCACCCCCCTCTTGACCGCGTCCGGCTGTAGTGTAATGACTACAGCCGCGGTCTTGGGGGAGCGAAGCCTAGCCGCAACGGCTCGCTCCTTGCGGCGCCTCCTCTGCGCCTTTTTCCTGGCCGCTTTGGCCGCCTTCTTCTTCTCCCCGACCACCTGCCACTCGGCGTTGGTCGTGGGAGATTTGATTGGGGGAGGCGTAGGCTCTGGGGCCTTCCCCTCCCCAGCCGTTCTGCCCTTTTTGGGGGCCGGAGCCGCGGGTTTGGCGCCAGGCGCCGATTTTGCCGGCGCCGAGGCTCCGCCAGCCGACGTCGGTTTCGGTTTCGCCGGCGCCGGGGCTCCTCTAGCCGACGCCGGTTTGGCCGGCGCCTGGGCCCGGCCAGACGGCCCGGGTTTAGGGGCGGCAGCGGCCGCGTACGAGGCCGCCTTAGGCCCTGGGGCCGTCCTACCCGCCAAGGGAGGGCGCAGAACAATACCCTCCAGGACGGCGAACCGCGCCTGGAAGGTCGCCAGCTCCTGCCGAACCAGGTTCAGGACCTGGTTCTCCACCGGCACGGGCTGGCTTGGTGGTGGGATGTTCTGCGCTGTGCCGGCCGCTCGCATCCCGGCCAGGTCCGCTCGGAGCTCCTCGTTCTCCTTTCGGAGGAGCTCCATGGCAGCCGTCAAGCGGGCCACCTCCGCCCGCATTTCGGACATGCCGTCCGGCGGAGGCCCGAAGTGGATGGCCTCCGCTGCCGCCAAGATGGAGGCCTTGGCCGAGACTATGGCCCTGTTTTTCGAAGTCTGTAACTTCTTCAGGGCCACGTCCCGGATCGCAGCCTCCACTACCGCCGCAAACCTCTCTTTGCGGTCCGCATCAGGGCCGCCCACCTCAGCCGCCTCGTCGCTTGAGGTATCCGATGCGACCGCGCGACCAGACCCCCCCTCCTTTGCGGACTCCTCCGCTTTCTCCGCCGCCTCCCGAGCAGTGAGCCCCCTCCCTACGCCTCGCTCTCGGGCTCCTCCCCGCCTGCTGGTCGGGATCTTTCTGGCCGAAGCCAGTTCCCAGTCAGAGGACGACCCCTGGCCGTCCACTGACCTTGGCCGCTTGCCCTGTGCCTTTCTCTTGGCAGCGGCCGTCTTCTGGTCACGGCGAGAGCTCACTGAGCCTCCCGTGCTCCCTCCTCCAGATGCGGCGTCGGACTCCGACCCCGCATCGCTCCTCACTACGTCTTTAGGGTTTTTGTTTTTTAAGAAATGTTCCATGTTAGTTCCCACGAGTAAAAACTTTGTGTACCTGCTCAAATTATGTGGTTCGCACTAGTGACTAAATCACGCTACCCATTAGCCAAGCTTACTACCTCCCTCACGGTGCGCCGCCGCTTGGAGGTTTGGGGAATTTTTTATAGAGGTTAATCTTCCTCGCGGTCCGGGCGGTTAAGCCAAGACCCTCGACCCCCGTCAAAAGTCAGAGACATGACCTTGACAATCTTCGGGGCTACGATATTAACGGTGGCAGAAGGGGGGGGTACCCCCTCCTGCCTGCCCGGCGGCAGGGTAAGTGCACACCAGGCCCGCTCTTACTCCACACAGTAGCCACTCTGCTCCTCATAGCGGCTTGTGTGGAGCGTTCCTCTTGGCAGAACATTAGCATGCGGGCAGCGATATCTCATTGGGAAAAAATCCCACTGAGAAATAGCTGCCCGCACCCCAGGATGCACCGGCCCGAAAACTGGTCTTCCCCCCGGACGTATCCAGAAGGGAACTCCAGTCCCCAGGCACACGTGGAGGTTTTCTGCCCTGGCACCCCCCTGTTGACCCCTGTAACTAAGCAAAAGCTTGTGTGAGAAGTAAGATCACATCAATAGTACAACTAAAGAGTATTGAACTCAAACTCTTTAAACCAATTATTTTGAATTGTCAAAGGGTCAGTCAGTCAGAAAGATGAAGCTAGTTAGATGCCCGTTCCAAAGCATTGTATGTACCTATGGAGAAGAACGGGTAAGAAACTCCATGGACACTCTTTTAAATCATAGAATTGTTACTAAATACGGAACTGTTTTGCTAGATAAGAAGAACAAAACCGGTTGCTCTTATTTGCCCTCAATTATCTTTAACAATAGAGAAATAACCAAATTAGTAACTGCTGAAGAAATAAAGAGAGAAGTGGTGGCCCAGTGTGGCGTTTCAGATGCGAACCCAGGCAGGCACTTTACTTTGTGTATTTAACTTCATCACCACTGCTCGCAAACCGGTGAGAGAAGATATCATGAAGAACCAAAAATTCAATGACATGTGACATCCACCAGCCCGCACTGTGCCCGCGTCGTAGATGGGGGTACCACTCCCTCTCACTGAGAGGAGGCCTGTGTCCCAGCACTGGTAAATTTAATCATTAAAGCTTTACAAACATCGCTGATACAAAACAGAATACTCAATTGCCATTGATCTCTTGAACTTTAATCGCATGGAAAACTCCAAGGCATTCATCACTGTCAAACGTTATGCAAAGGATTTGTATAGAGAATCTTTTATGGAGTCTAATGGGAAACGCGGCAACCTGTTGAAGAAGGTTCTATTATTGTGTCCTGTTAGGGGTTATTACTTGACGAAGAATGGTGTATAGAATATTCTTTCTGGAAGGAAATATTGAATAGATTGAAAACTTTTGCTTGTTTTTTTTTATTATTCTGCTTTTGTCGTATCGTTTCGTTATAACATGAGTTTATGATAAAGGTCGAAAAAGAATGAACCAGTCAGCATATCAGAATGTTTCTCCATTTTTGGAAAAGCACGGGGTCAAGGTCGTAGGTCATATTTCACAACTGACGTGGCAAATATTCAAACGTAATGGGTAGGATTATGTTTGTATTATTTATGTGGGGGCGACTGCCTCGTTAGTCTCGTGATTGCAAGCGCGACCTCTAAATACGAGGTCGTGTGTTCGATTCCCAGGTCGGACTAAGTGTTATTGGATTTTGTCAACAGGAATTTCTCAGGGGCCCTGAGTCGGCATTTGTGCCCGAATATCAATAGAGTCGCCCCCTGTTAAATGAGGCTTAAACATACTGGCGTAATGGGTAGACTAAACTAGGTATATCGCAGCATTATGCTGAGATAAGAGCCTTTTAGACGTCGCACAGGTCGTTTGTTAGTTTTAAATGCTCTTTTTTTACTGTTTCTATTTCCTGTGCGTGTTCCAAATCAAATATTTTCTTTTTAACCCCCGTTTTCTTTTCTTTTACAACTCTGTTCAAACCTTCGAGGAAAAGAGGTGTGATGTTATGCAAAACGTTTATAACAGTTTCTAAAGTCGGTAATGTATAGAAAATTATGAAGATGAAGTATCAATATCCTATAACTACACGAGAGCAACCCTTGAGAACGCTGTAAAGGCTTTATTACCAATTCCATTTTCCACTTGATCGCACGGTTTCGTCGCCATGACAGTCGAGAGTGACGGTGAGCATGACCTTGTAGATGCGTCAATTTACGTTATCGCGGCCATTTTTGTTTTAAGGGAGAATGGTGAATGAGTAAGTGTACAAGATGGCAGGGACATCGACGAACAACCTGTTACCATGGATTCAGTTATTTTCAAAAGTCATTAAAAAAAATTGGCTCTGCACTACATTTACACATTTCTATGAAGCAGCAGATTTTTTTTTATAACCTACGAAAAATTTCTACGCTCGAATCATGTGCTGAATTCATGGTTTCAGTTTGCGCGTCGATTACCCTGCCAACCTGTATACTGATGTCACTTCATCCAGAAGCATTAATACTCAACACGAATAATTTTGGCGATAAAGAATTTTGAACCAATTTTACAACGCCAGTCAAAAGTAGCAACCAATTTTCCTTTCTCATTTTGTTTATTTTTCCTTAATATTATGTATCAAATAAAAAACCAATGAAATCGCTTACGTAAACGAAACGTCACGTTAAAAACATAAAATTATTCGCGCTAAAGATAGTTTACTTCCTGGATTCTCTGCAACTTTGAACTAAAAGTAATTACTAAAACGTTTCACTCCTGAAGTACTGCCTGACTGACGTTTTTGGCCAAAGTTGTTTGACGTTTCTTAACACAAAGGAACCTTTGTTACCGAGTGCAGCACAAAGGAAACATCTACCTCACCCTTTTGCGTCTAAAGGCAAGTAAGTAATAACTCCGGGTTTATTAACCATGACATTTACTCGTTCCCATAAAAATTCAATTCCTAAAAATAGCTTCCATAATAATATTAGCTATGTCATTGCAAAGGTTGTCCGACGGCTGTGACCTTGTGAAGGCGTCCGTCGGCTGTAAAATGAAGTTTATAATCTTTTATGTAGCGGTCACGCGACGTATTTCAAACCTAACCTGTTGGTAGCGCAACATTGTCAACAGGTTTCGAGTTTAAAACTGTTTTCTTTTGTTTTTTTTTAATGAGGTTTGTGAAGGTCGTTAGTATGCTGCGTGTTTGTATGATAATTAATGTAATGTATTGGTGGAATATTTTGATAAAGAAAAAACGTGTTAAATAATAATAAGACTGTCAACTGTGATAAATAAAACTTGAAATTTAAAAAATAAAAGAAAAAAAATATATTTATGATATTTAAACGCAGCGCTGATATTCTGATAAGGCCCGACATATTTGTTCAATCGTAATCAATATTTTTATGTTCTTCTAAAGCCACGTCTTAACCAAAAGCGCGAATACACAATTACAAGATAATTTATATGATTCATAAAGTACCTTTATGTGACTTGATTGATCGCGGGAGTAGGTACGTCATATTCATTTCTTTCTCTTGCGCGACGATCGTGTAATAATGGATTGGCACCCATCCACGAACCGACCGCGGCAAGCGTAGCTTAACCTTCGACCCGTTCGGCTGTTATTACTTAGCTACGAGCCCCTCACCCCCCTCGGTCCCTAAGCATAATACCCAATCTTTAGCTCTACAGGGTGGCAGGGACATCGACGCGCAAGCTGTTACCATTTTTCACTTTATGGATTCAGTAGATACATGGATCTGGGTGAAAAAAAATGAATCCATAAATATTTTTTTTTTTTTGCGGTGGTAAAAAAAAATTTGCTGTTCCATACATTTTGACTGCGTAGGTTTTGTAGAAAACAGCAGATTTGAAAAAAAAAAAATAGACATTAAATATCAACATAGGAACGTCCAGAATCACGTACTGATTCCATGGTAACAGGTTGCACGTCGGTGAGTTAAATATGGGGTGGCAGGGACCACGCCATATTTAACTCACTGTCAATCATACAACAACACAAACATCAACTCTTAATAAACTTATGTCTGGCTTTCGTACTCTCAGCAACAAAAACAAAATAAAACACAAAAGACATGAGGCGTTGTCTTAATCAGACGTGGTTTGGTAAGCAATGTACCGATTATACCCTCCTCAGTAATTCTCTCACGTAAAAGTGTTTGGCAAGATATTTTCTGGGATGTATGTGGAAAATCCGGTCTTAAACCTTAAGATTAAAGAAGTTTATAAGGATGATATTTGCAGGAAACGTACCGGGATTACATGAAGTTGACTGGGTAATAAATCTCGGTAAAATGTTTTGAATGGTATCATTATCATAATTTAAGTCTAAAGACATCCACCGGTTCTATGCCTATCGCATCCAGCGGATTACTGCAGCCTTCATTAGGTCATTGGAACATTGCGCATCGAACAATGATACGAGAGAAAAAAGCATAAAATCCTGATTCTGAATGTTGCAAAAGCATGAACGTACAGTATTTCCCCGTACAACGCACAGGTTGATCAGGTTGATCATGACCGAAAACCAGGTCACCAGGTTCCCGGGCGTGATCTTGACCTAATACGGCACGTTTCATCGAACATTTTACCTATTGTTTACTGTACCACAAAAATATATATGTTCATAAAAGTAAGAACGAAAAAATAATGAATATTGTATATAATTAAATAAACATTTGTATGAGAAGGAAAATATATAGTAAAAAGGATATCTACCTATCCAGCGTTTGCAAATAACGTTTCGTTACAATTATTTTTTGAGCAAAACCTTTCGTATAACAAGGAAAAATGAGGGCTAAGGGCATAAATTATATTATGAAAATGACTAGATTCTTTTAATCTCTGACTTTATCCGAGTTTTTATAAATACTGCAGAATGAAATGAAAAATAAAAACAGAATACAAATCCCCCCTAATCAACTCTATGTAAAATTTCTACATAATATATATCTGTAATGTTTGTGTCTGTGTGGTGTACATGCCCGCACATGAAGCTACCACAATATGTCACATTTATTTAATAGATTTTCAACTTTATCGCTCAAGCATTAAGGTTCAAGGTTGATTGGGAAAATTTGACAGTTTTGGGTAGCTTGACCTCCTGGCGTCTGTACCTACATACATAAAAAAGAGTATTCTATTCTATAAATATTATTTCAAAACATATTTACACGACATAAAACATATTTTATTTTTAATATCAACATTCTCCTGCCATTATCCCAATTTATTTGGGGTTGGCGTAACTTGTCTTTTTTCATCTCGTCTCATCTTTCACACAGTCCATCCATCGTTTCTTTGATGTTCCCCTACTCATATAGCCATCGGCATTCATACTCAAAACTTTCCTCACCACATTTTCTTCATTCCTCCATATCACACGACCATACCATGACAACCGATTTCCACACAATTATTTTATTTTACTATGTTGTTGTTTACTATGTTGGGGTCGGTTTCCAGTCTAACCGGATTCAGCTGACCATGTATTTTACATGGAGCGGCTGCCTATCTGACCTCCACAACCCAGTTATTGGGTAATACGATACCCCTTGGTAAGACTGGTTGTCAGACTTTCGGGCTTCTGACTACCCATAACGACTGTCAAAGATCTACGAATGACACCCGGGACCAACGGCTTAACGTGCTTTCCGAGGCTCGCAGGGGTCGGCAAGCGTACCTTAACCTGATCGATCGACCTTTGCGGCTGTTATTATTTAGCCACGTCCCTCTATTTTATTTTCAATATAAAAAATTAAAATTCGTACAGTAACTTCCTAACGGCGTTCACTGCCTACACAATCCATATCACTTTCATTAAATAGATAGTATATCAATAGCTGCACCTAGAAGGCTACAGTTCCCAGTGCACAGTTGATCATGACCGATAACCGGGTCACCTGGCTGGAGCGTGATCGTGACCTAGTCCGGGCATTGTCAATGGCAACAGGTAATCAGCTTTTCGCTGGTCGTGAAAATTATTTAGTTTTAAGTTTATTGTTTTACTGGCAACATGAGAGGGTAGATTTTGATCTTGCTAAACATGGTCGAATGTCATTGACCAATCCTACTAATATTATAAATGCTAAAGTTTGTGAGGATGGATGGATGGATGGTTGTTACTATTTCACGCAAAAACTACGGAACGGACGAAACGGATTTGAATGAAATTTGGCACACAGATAGTTTACAACCAGGATTAACACAAGGGATAGTTTTTATCCCGATATTCCCACGGGATCGAGACTTATGCGGGTGAAACCGCGGAGTACTACTAGTGTATCATAAATAACGTGAACTGAATTTGTATTCCATATCAAATAAAGTAATTTTCTTTATATTACACAATATAATTTTATTTATGTTTTCGGCACGAACAACTACTGGGAAACTGTCAAGGTTACTGTGCAGTAACCTTGACAGTTTCCCAGTAGTTGTTGACTGTGCAGTCACATTGTTTTAGGTACTGTACTCGTATTTTGAATGCGCATTGTAGTGATTCTAATAACATTAATAAATGACTTTTTCAAAATTATTTGCATTATCCTTATTTAGAGGTCGGAAATTATACCACGGGAACGCGAAGTTTATAATATTGATTAATTATTAATAGAACGTGGTAAATCAACTTTTTTTTTAACCACAGACAAAACACCGAAAAAAAAACAAGAAGAAAACACAAAACGTTTTTATGGCAACATTAAATTAAGCTGTCACGATTGGACGGGGATGATAAAAAAAGGTTTCCCTGTACGGGAATTATAAATGCCCGTCATAAAAAGTGGGCGTGTTTCACGATGTTGGTCATGACCGAAAACGGGTCGCTTGCCCGCCCGGGCGCGGGCACGCTCTTGGCCTACTCCTTTTCAATGCCATTGTTCGGTCCACTGAAGGATGTTTGAACTATGAGAACCGAGATCAATAACGTTTTTATCGAGATCGTCTTTGAATAAAACATTATGATGATGAAGGTAATTTTATGAGGATGTTTTGCAGAAAATATGATAATCTTGCATCGTTATTGGTTACAGAAGCAATAGGTTGAATGAAATTCACATTATGACAGGGTGTAATTTTTATTTCTTTTATGATAAAATCACGCAATCACTTGAGCAAATAAAACGAAGGAATAAGTAGATTTTGAATAAGACATCGTATAATTATTATTCGAAATGAAAAATATTTTTGTATTTAATTGTATACCTAGTTAGTTAGTAAGTCATCCAATTTAGTACCTAGTGTCAATAGTCAGTTGTATTGTAAGTGAAAAACTAAATTATATTACGCCGCTGCAAGGATAACAGGGTTGGGAAAATACTAAATCAAATTCAACTAAGATTTAGGGCAGATTTTTCAATCGACAGGTAATTTTTATTCGTGGAATAAAATTGACATCTGACAGATTTCGTATGGAAAAAATGTGAAAAATTCAAAATTATTCCTCGAATAAAGTTATCTGGCATTGGATAAAACAGCCCTTAGACGAGTTATAGTAGATGATATTAGCCTGAGAATCATTTAAATATTATGAAACACATTTTGAGTGTACACAAAGCGAAATTACAGCAGTTTTTTCACGTGTCACTACGAGATATAAAAAAAAACTCATGGCGCAGGTAAAAATATGCCAGTCAGCAAGATTGAGCAGGGCTACCCATGGTGCTTCGGACGTGATGCGCCCTTAATTACGCTAATCATACCTACACCTTACAAGGATCAATAAAAATGAACACAAAGGCTAACTGGTAGAAGATGTTTGAAGTATTAAATAAATAAAACACGAGTATCCCAATTTTGTAACACACTTTCACAATCCAAACGATTTTGAAGGAAATGGGTAATCTGTTGCTTCATATGTTTGAAAAATTCGTCTGCTCAACATCGTAATTAACGCAATGAATGTTGTTGAACTGCCAAAATATAAGCCATTGCCAGTGATGTGTGTTACGCAATTTCTCCGTAGACCTTGAACTGACATTACATTGAAATGAATCAAGAAGGCAACAATCTAACTTTAATACGTAATAAAAAAGCAACACAACCATAAAAAAGTTCTAATAACATTCTAAAAAAAAAATACAATTTGGCAACTGGCATGAAACGAAATCCATTTTTTTAATTGACTTTGGAAACTTTCTAAACGTTCAAATGCATTCGAAACATTATGGACTCGTTCAAAATGTTATTTAGAAATTAAACTTTTTCTGGGTCTACCGCTGTTCGTGTATGCAAAAAAAAACTGTTTTATCAGTTTGTTTTAATAAACGTTTTGAGAAACATTCTCATTCAAAAATTATAGCGTGTCCATTGCAATTTATTAGAGGATTAGGTGACGATTAATTTTCAATAAATAAATCTAGATTTATCGGCCATTGGCTTCAGCTAATATTTTAGGGATTAACAGACGGGTAACCGTTGAACTTACAGATGTTAATAAACTTTGCTTAAACCATTGTGTGATATATAATTGATTGTAAGCAGTATTTTATGTTGACATTTGGCGCAAACTGAAGTACACGAATTAGTGTAAAATTTGGCGAAGGTCTATCCAAGACCAATGTTCAGGTACTCCTCTTTACTTTTTGACTTTTTTAAGTTGATACCAGCACACGTGGAGGCTCTTTTTTTCTCTCTTTACAGCATGTATCAGAAAAGTGTGGTAATAATCGCTAAAAAAATATTAACTGTCCCACATAAAACTTCAATACCTACTCGATCCAAAAACAAAAAAAAATGTAAGGAATGGCTGATTCATTATTTTTTCGCGATTACGATGTTGGTTCCATGAAGAAAGTATTTCAATTTGATGGTCTGTATGACCACACCTTTCTGATACATGCTGTATAGAAATAATTAAAAGTGCCTCGTTATAGTTTGATAAAACTCTGCAATCGTTATACAGTCACGAGCACCAATATGTCAACACTTGGCAACTTTCAATTGCGATTTTTTCGTGAAATAACGAATGCAACGTTGAAATACGACACATTACATAAACCTATGGATTCGCAAATGCTATGTTCGTAACAACATAAAATTTCATTAAAAAATAAAGGAGTAAATCATAATTTCAAGGTTATTTTTTTCTTTTTATATGGTTTCACATAGTCGGGGGTTTTTTTAAATTTTAATTAAATTTTTTATTTCATGCTTTTTGTAGAGACTCCTTGTTATTTCATTCCTTTTATTTTCTTGCGTTTTAAGATTCAGGTAATTTGGTATTTAATCAGGTTTTTTGTAATTAGTTTGTGGTAGTGGCCATCTTGGATTTGAAATTTGTCATAGTGTATAGTATTCTACTAGTCAAGCCCTTTCATTTGATACCCATATTGAGGGACTTGTGAAAAAATATGTAATCCGCCATTTTGTGGCGGCGACCATCTTGTACCGATTTTCATCAAACATAGCTAAGAACACTCCCGACAAATTCACCTTTCAAACAAAAAAAAACAAAATTAAAATCGGTTCATCCGTTCGGGAGCTACGATGCCACAGACAGACATACACACACACACACACACACACACACGCACACACACCCACACACACAGACATGTCAAACTTATAACACCCCGTCGTTTTTGCGTCGGGGGTTAAAAGCTAACTGTCAGCCTACCTGTATAAATACCTTCCACGTCATCCCAAGCATACGCCATCTTACTTACACCTTAGCATTGAGCTCTTTCACACAATCATGCATTCAGATGCATTCATCAACGTTCCTTTCCTACATATATTATGTTAGCCGAAATAAATAATCAATGAAAATTAATTAACAATAATTAATCAAGCTTGCATTAAGCTCGCATTGTATAAAGCGGAGTGTTCATTAACGAACCTGCCGAGATATAGGCTAGGTACACATCATTAATCACCGTCGGGTGTGCACACGTCCCTCGTCCCTCTCACCAAGAGAAGGCCTGTGTACCAGCAGTGGGAACATTACATTAGACAAAATCAAACTGGTTGATAATGTAATTGTATAATTTTTTTTTTTTTTTTTCGTTAACATTTATTTTCATTATGTAATTACTTTGGGTCACACCCGGACTTATTAATCCTTATTTATTTATGAAAATCGTCTACTTTTGGAAAGTTTGTGAATTCACATATTCACAAACTTTCCAAAAGTAGACGATTTGTATCTATCACAAAGTTAATTTATATGTCATGGTTTTTATTTATCCATTTAATTCTTTTACCTATTGTGGTATAGTAATTTTATCTTTAGGTGCATCGTCTTCACATATAATTATATAATTAATGTATACAAAATACTGTAAAACATTTTAAAAGAGTAACGGTGGAGTTTCTTGCCCATTCTTCTCCATACGAAAACTACCTTTTGGAAGGGGCGACTAGAATCAATTTTATTTTTATTTTATTTTTGACGTTCAAAAGTGCCTTTTATGTGCCTATTTGAAATAAATGATTTGACTTTGACTTTGACTTTGAATTAAACGGGCTGATTATGTGTGTTATGTGTGCACGCGTTGTCAATACCTACTCGTATAGTGTACCTTATAGGGAGCAATGATAGCCTAGTGGTACCAGCTGCGACTTACGAATTGTAAGTCGTAGGTTCGAACCCAAACAGATACTTTGTCTAAATTATTTCATAGCAGTGGCTCTCAAAACTAAAAAGGAAAAAAATCGGGAGGAAACCGGCATGTCCTAGAACCAAAAAATCGAAGACATGTGACATGTACCAACCCGCACTGGCCCGCGTGGTGGGTTATGGTCTATTCCCTCTCACAGATAGGAAACCCGTGTTCCAGCAATGGGAACGTTTTAGGCTGATTATGGTACTGTACCCACATAAGTTTTATGTTATTAATTTTACTTTATGTAGGGTTTCTATGTAGAATTATTATATAAAACGGAGTTCGGAGAAATGTATGCTTCCAGTAGGAAAACAGTTCCGCGAAAGTCAAACAGACAACGGGTATCTTCTTAAGACAAGAAAAACCAAATATGTTCGTAAGATAAATATTTCACAAACTTGAGAGGTTGAAGAAATATACTAATGTGCCTACTTTTCAAAATTTTTTTTTTTCTTTTTCTTTTTTAAGCCGACCCCAACAAAGTTGGGAAAAGGCTAGGCAGTTGATGCTGAATTTTTCAAATTAAACCCCGCGTTTAAAATCTGTACCTAGGCGTACAACTTATCTAGAATAAATCATCTAGAATAAAATATCATAAACATTTATTTGTGTGATTCTCGTAATTTTAAGAACGTTCACAGTCTGATCTCAGTCTCAATCTGTCAAAAATTCCTCTAATTTCCCTACATTTTGACATGTTTTTGACATTTGTTTGTCGCCGAGATGAGCTTGCGACTAGATTGTGAACGTTTTAAATTACGAGAATTGGCCTTCAGATTTTCATTGTAATGCTCTTTCTAAAAAGTATTAACATTTTAGTCATACCAATTTAAATACTTAAAATACAGGGTGGCAGGGACATCTACGCGCAAACTGTAATCATGAATTCACACACACACATGCACACGAGTTTAGACCCCATAGCGTAGAAATTTTTCGTCGGTTATCAAAAAAAAAATCTTCTGTTTCATAGAAAAGTGCAATACCTACGCGGTCAAAACGTATGGAACAGCAATATGTTTTTTTAATAACCGACAAAAATTTCGACGCTATGGGGTCTAAACTCATGTGCTGAATTCATGGTTACAGTTTGTGCGTCGATGTACTTGCCACCCTGTATAGCCTTTTAGGTCTATATAAAGACAATTTTAAAATGAATAAATTATTAAAAATGCCTAACACATTTTCACAAAAGAGTTGTTTGATTTCCAGAATAATGAATTACATTAAAATGACAGTGCCTAAACAAAAGTATTAAATAGCGTCGTCAATCATTTAATTCATAAAACGATTAAAACTCTTCAAATAAATACTTCAATAAAATATGAACATAATTATCGGTGCATTACTTGTCAAATTAACAACCAAAGTCATTCAATACAAAGGAGTATTAAATAAATGTATAATCAGCTAATAATGTTCACACTGTTCTGGGCTAAAGGCCTCTTGGGGAGGGAGTGGGCTGTAATCTACCACGCGGTCTCAGTGCGAGTTGGTAGATGTCACATGTCTTTAAATTAGTTGTTCTAGGGCATGCTGGTTTCTTTACGATGTTTTCCTTCACCATTTCTGAGCAGTGGTGATGAAATTATTAACACAGAGTAAAGCACCTGCCTGGTGAACAGGTTTGCAAGGTCTGAAAGCGAGAACACCCAATGAAACGTACAAACTGTTTCAATTAGGACAATTTTATGCACCAAAGCTCTTACAAAAAAAACCAAAACTATATATAGTTTGCTCGGTAACGAAACCATAGCGAGATGTATTTCAATCCCAACGCCATCTAGGGAAGCGTCAGGTAAACCTTTTTACTTATTGAAATATCAGACACCTGGGTTCAAACTCACGACCTACAACTTGTAAGTCGAAGCCGTTAACACTGAGCCAGCACTGCTCTCATTAAATAAATAAATATAAAAAACCTTATATTCGTATACCTTACTAAAAAAAATGTGTATCTACTCATATCTAAATTGACTACAAATGCTTAAACTTCTATGAAGTATTATTATTTTATTTTATACTTAATAATATAATTATATACTTATTTCAGTTTTCGCCAGCAACTTGTATTATGTCGTCTACAAAGGAGTATTAAGAAACATAAAAATATGATGACATAAATACTGGTTTTATAGAAAAAATAATAAAAATAAATTTTATTTGAATGAACATTTCTTCAAAGATTCTAATATATTTTTAGGCTTGTTGATCGTAAAAATCGAGTTACTTTACAAATAAATTGGAACGTTTATTAGATTAATTTCTGTATTAGTCCTGTGGTCGAAATTGAGCTGTTTTAATAGTTTTTCCTCAGATATTTTTTTTCGCAAATGCCACGGAATTAAATTCAATTCACTCGTATATTGATTTTTATAAGGCAAATCAAGATTTTATTGAAATAGGGATTACAAAACCTTATGAACTTACTACTTTATTTTTTATAGTAAGATAATTTATTTCACTCAACAAAAACATTATGTACCTAGATTATTTTTAGTATTTCCCTGAACAAAAAATAAACATTATCCGAAGTTAATGGTCTCACCATTCCCAATAAACTACAAATACTTCCACTTCTGACCATACCGATATTGCCCACCTGTGTTACTTTACAAGAATTTCGCATTACCATATTTCATAACGCTGCAGCGTTGTGAGGAGAACATAACTGGAGCATTCACCCTTTCGAACCAATATTAATTTCTTACCTTCATTTGTTTCTACAATATTTTTTGTTTGTTTATTTTTACATAGTTTTGAACACTTTGAATGGTACTCGATTTGTATGATTAATTAAAATGAAACTTAGTGCAGGTGCGGTGAAAGTGAACTGCGCTTCTGCAATGTTCTACTATATACAGGCTGATTTTTTAAAGACCAGCCAAATTTAAGGATGTGGTACAGACCATCAAACTGAACAACTTTCTCCATGGGACAAATAGCGTAATCGCGAAAATTTTATCAACTGTCCCATAGAAAACTTCAATACCTACTCGACCTAAATGTATGGGACGGCTGAATTTTTATTCGCGATTACGATGTTGGTCCCATGGAGAAAGTTGTTCAGTTTGATGGTCTGTACCACATCCTTAAATTTGGCTGGTCTTTAAAAAATCAGGCCTGTATAAGGTCAAATTAAAATAGCTAGCAAAACCCCGCCGACGTGATGGGTATCGATATGTAAACACGATAAAGCAAAACAAAAATTTATTTGATCTGCAAATGTAAGTTTGTAATCGCAAACTAACACTACTAATTAACGATTTTCCGACTTTTTCCTAATTAGCTAGCCTAGCTATTTTGTCATTAAGTTTTAACGAAATGTAATTACTGTAATTTTAGATACCTACTTCATTGATTTTGTGAGCCGTCAACGGCAAAACATAGTTTATACATATTTTATTTACAATACCAACAGGTGCTCCTAATTGCCCAACACACTATGAATCACAATCTGAATAATTTTGACGGATATTGCTCCATAAATATGTGCATTCAATTTTTGTTATGCATATGAGATATTTGCATAAAAAAAACAACAACGAAGAACAACATAAAAGGCAATAACGAGCCAAATAATATATCTCGAGCCTGGCGCAGGTTTCGATTGTGACCTACACCCGGGTCAAGATCACATGCCTTTCCACCCTACTTGTGACCCTAAATTTGTTTCCTCTGTTTGGACGTTATTTCCTGAAGTTTATATTGCAGTTGTATGTGACACTTGTGTATTGGTGGGGAAATATATTTTGTGACGTTTCAATTTATCATTTTATAAGAGCTATTCTAATGAATACAAATAAGACTCGCCTTGACGAGGCGAAAACACAAAGTCACCCATTTTTCAACACTTGGTCAAATTAGTTAATCAGCTGGAGCCTGGGAGTGTCTCGATTGCGACCTACACGCGGGTCAGGATTAAATGGATAGGGGATGTATGTGACCCTATAGTGAATGAATTTCAAAGTGATTCGTTTCCGCTGTAAGGATGTTATTTCCTGATTTTTAATTTATCATTCAACAAATACAAACATTTAATTTCATTACATAACAACCAATCAAACATTAAGACTTACGTATACTAAAATTCAGACAGCGCCTGAAAATCCCCAAGCACATAACGTAACTAATATTCCCCCGCCATGTCCGAGTTCGTTACACAATAAGCTGTACAGGGCAAAATGGAAATATCCAAGCTTTATTTCCCCACAAGGGGATTACCTGGTACGCTAATGAGAACGTCCATTATTTAATGGCTGCCAATATACCGAGTATTACCGATTGGGTAATAAATGTTGAAGGTAGAATCCTCTTTGTTCTGGTTTTAGATTGGCTTTATTTTACACTTAAAATCAAAAGTTAAGCTTTTATTTTTAAAACAGAGGTGGATGTAAAAACAGGGTAATTGGGCAACACACTAACAGTAGGAATGGCTTTCATTTTGACAATTCAACAACCTGAAGAAAAAAACTAAAAATAATAATAAAAACTTTAATGTTCTTTATTGCCTTTTTTGTAGATCTTCATTGTTGTTTTTTTATTTTTTCTTTTTGTTGTGTTGATAAAGAATTAATAATAATTGAATAATGTGGCCAGGTGTTCAGAAATTGTGGTTTTATGGACTAATGTTTCTCGTCGAGTTGTGATATATATTTTTTTAAAGTGACTGTCAGAAAAATTCACTGAACTTCAATTATAAATAAATAATTTCCTACCTACAGACGCACTTAAAACTGCAACATACTATTCAGGAAATAACATCCTAACAACGGAAACGAATCCATTTTGAAATTCATTCACTATGCGCACCAACATGGCGGCGCGCGCACTTCCGCCACCCCCGCCCTCCCCTTCCATCCCGTGTGATCTTGACCCGGGACTAGGTCACGATCGTGTCCCGCGCAGCCTCCGACCTTGCTTCCGTTTCCTGGTACATCGATACAGCGTTTATATCATCGAACCTTGAAAATTTATTTGTAGACCGGGGATTCTATTTTTAAACGAGAGGCAGGGTTTATTGTGGTTAGTAAGTCCTTTTATTGACTTTTCTTGTTTCCTGTTTGTTACTAGAATTAAAAGTGTTTGTTTGTGTTTGCGCACAAAATTAAATCTATTTATTTTTAAAAGGTTTTTTTTTATCACGCCATTTTGTGAACTTGTTCTTTTTTGTTTGTGTTCTTTCTCTGCGTGATGTTTACCGCATAAAAATAAACGTATTTTCTTCCTTTTTTCCATAATTTACTGACCTAGTAATTAATTACGTGACTCATGAAACTGTCTCAGGCCTGTGTACTAGAACGCTGCTCGTATGGAATCGGTTTGTTGTTTGCTGAAGCATCGTTCCAGGATAATACGATATTTTTGCTTCCCGAAAAAAGATGTTCAAAAAAAATTCGTAACATGTTCAATATTTGGTCTAAAGACGTAATTATGTATGAACTAGCGACCTGCCCCGGCTTTGCACGAGTGCAAATGGTGGAAAGAAGATATGACATCGATATCTTTGCGTATTTATGCACATAAGCCTTCCGGAATAAATTTTCTAAATAATGTTGAATTCCGCATCAAAATCCGTTGAGCAGTTTAAAAGAACAACGCGGTCACATCAACAGACGGCGACTTGAATTTATAATATTATGTACAGATATAGATATCGAGCCACGCTCTCTGGCCCTCATGAAATGATACCCATTCACGTCAAAAAATTATTTAAAGTGATTTATCCCTCATTGTTACACGTGGAATGCTAAAAATTCTCATAATATCAGAATTTCAGATCACTTCGAAAGTGAACGCTATCCATCATGCTAACTACGATATGGTGAATGAAGAATGAATGGCACTTACTCGTAGCTATTGTTCATTCGTTCGCATACACTGTTTTTAGAAGCAAACATCACGGTCATAAATTGATTTATATTGAGTCTTTTCTTAGCCATTAGACCTTAATCTATAGTATATATATATGTATATATAATTAAGTTATGCCGCGTGAAACAGGGAAATAAATTATGCAACTTTGTTTTGCGGTGCGGTCATTCGTGGATATTTGACAGTCGTTACGGGTCGTCAGAAGCCCGAGTTTGACAACCAGTCTTACCAAGAGGTATCGTATTACCCAGAAATTGTGTTGTGGGGGTCAGATAGGCAGTCGATCCATGTAAAGTTCTGGTATTCAGCTGCATCCGGTTATACTGAAAGCCGTCCCCAACATAGTTAGGAAAAGGCAGGAATAATAACCATTAGGAAACAAACTCTGAATTGCTAAGTAGTAATGGTTTTCAAAGCGTTTTGTATTCCTACAATGACTTTAAAGAAGATTGACGTACCTAAGCTTTTCGGTAACGAATCCAATACATTTTTTTATTTATTTATCACATGAAATGTTTCCTTTGCCATTACAGATAAATCTAATGCGACAAAAACTTTTGTCTTTTCCATCATTGTTATCGCTGATAGAATGTCACTTTGTCTAAACCCTTTTAGCAACATTTGTACCAGGAACATAAAAACCGGATATTTGCAAAAAAGTTCGGAAATTTGCTCACTTGGTCGCCTGTCCTTTGACAAAAAGGAAAAAAGAAATACCATTTGTATTTCTTTATTCCTTATTGTCGAAAGGACAAACGACCAAGTGAGCAAAAGTCCGGACGGGGCGGGGGCCAAAAAGCCGTAAAAATCTGGACGGTAACGTAAACTTATGGGGGAAACATTTCGCAACTCTTGCGCAAGTTTGTTTCCCAATGAATACGAAGCGTTATGCTATCAGAGGGGCAATTATCATAATTTTAAGAACGTTCACAGTCTGATCTCAGTCCCAATCTGTCAAAAATACTTCTAAAATCCCTATATCTTTTGACAAGTTTTTGACATTGATTGTCGCTGAGATGAGATTGCGACTAGATTTTGAATTTTCTATAACATTATGTATGTTTATGTTCCTTCAGGTTATGTGAAGGCTGTAACATAATTATAGTAAATCGAGGATCTACAGAGAGTTTTCACAAGAGGTTTGTCTTTCGGGTGAGGAACGGTAAACTCAGAAGATAAAGTTACTTTTCAATATAAAAAGGACACGAGTACGGAAGGTAATGTTTACTTGTTTACATTATGAATCTTTACATAAACAGAAGAACTGTTATTTAAAAAGAACCCTGTTTTTTCTGGTGTATTTAATTATTCGCCTCAAAAAAAATATCTTTATTACTAGAAGAATGGGTACAGTAAATCTCCTTAAAAACAAACAAATTTGGTCTTGTGAAAGTACAATTGTTTAGGATACGATGGGACTGACATACGCTATGCGTAAAAGCCGCTATAAATAAATAAAGAAAAAAAAAAGCTAACAAATTTGGTCTTACGTAATGTGCACTTAGATGTCAAAGGAGTGCTTTGGCACTCGTACTAGGATTACCCTGTATCACGAATGCCATAAATAGTGCAATCTCTGTATTCTATGCTGTAGGTACGGTAGGTACTATAGATCATTTGGGAAGAGTGAAGAGTTCAAAAAGTTTGACTAACAAGAGTTATTTTACAACAAAAAGTATTTTGCATACATTTCTTAAATAAATAATAATAAATAAATATTCCACAACTATCACACAACGCCATCTAGTCCCAAGCTAAGCAGAGCTTGTGTTATGGGTACTAGACAACTGATAAACATACTTATATATTTCTAAATACATAAATATTATAGATAAATTACACCCAGACACAGAACAGATGATCCTGCTTATTACACAAACATTTGTCCTGGGTGGGAATCGAACCCACGACCTCCGGCATAGCAGTCAGGGTCACTAACCACTAGACCAACAGGCCTGTCATGACTGAAGACTTGACCAACTACTACTCTTATGTTATATATCTCGCATTACAAGTTTCATTTATTTATTTTTAGCCATTAATGTCCCACTGCTAGGCAAAGGCGTTCCTACTCTCTTTCCACCTCTCTCTGTTCATAGCTGCCAAGGACCAATCTTTATCAAAGGATTCCAGCTCATCCTGCCATGTTCGTCTGGTTTACAAGTTACAACATTGTTTCAATTCAACCTACCATATCAGAGACTAGATCCATATATGAAAGAACTGTAGTAGCCCAGTGGAACGGCCGAGACTTATGAGTTGTAGGTCGTAGGGTCGAACCCAGATAGGTATATAATATGTGTAAATTATTTCATCAACACTGCTCTCAAAATGGTGAAGGAAAACATCATAAGAAACCTGACATGTCCTGGAACCAAAAACACTAATCACAAACAAACCACTTAACGACACAATAAAATAATGAAAATCAAAATGGCTGTTAAACTCTCGGCAAGTACACTCGACAACAGAGGGCTTAATAACAACGACCTCGTGAAAGCCTGCTAGCGGAAAGTTTGTACAACTCGCTAATAATGCTCGAATACTCTTTGTTAGAATATTTTGTTGGCTATTTTATTAAATGTTGTAGATAGACAGATAATTAAATAGGCACGTAGGTTTATCAGAAGTGACGAGTGAGATTATTACCTATCACATTAACTAATAATGTATAGAATAGAATACTCATTATTGTACGCCATACAAATTTCAGAACAAAAATATATAAAATTTTACAAAGGGTGGCACAATGGGCGGTCTTATCGCTAAAGACAACCTTTGGATGGATTAAAAATTAAGGAGAGAGAAATATAGTAGGTAGTCTGTGGTGTACCAGTATAAATATTACTTTTTATTTTTTTTTTTTCTTTGCTCTTTTTTCATGTTTATTATTATATGTATATATTTATACTATTAATAAATACATAAAGTATATTTTACTCATCTAAATAAATATATACATATAATAATAAACATGAAACAAGAGCAAAGAAAATAATAATAATAATAATAGTAATATTTATAATAATGAAAATGTTTAAGGATATATATATAAGTATACTATGACGTGATAAACTACGGTGACCGTGCTGAAGTCTAAGTCAAATTTGTTTCAAGGCAGCCTTCAACGTCAATATTTACAAGAAAATAGAAATGATTCTAGTTGTCCCTTCCATCTGGTAATATTGTGTGGAGAAGAATCAATCTCAAAGTATTTATTTCAAATAAATCCATTACCGTAAAACGGGGTGAATAGGGATGCAGGGGTGAATCGGGACGAAACTTCAAAATGGATTTTAACGTTGAAATAATATAGTTTATTGCCAGAAAAGACTCTTAATGTGTTTACTGTTTTTTAATTAAAGATTAAGTGTCCTTGTTAGCAACCAACTATATTATTGTAAAGTGCAAATCCATTTTAAAGTTTCGTCCCGATTCACCCCTGCATCCCTATTCACCCCGTTTTACCCGGTACACGCAATTCTTAATTGTCTAGAGGTCGGTCTATCAGGTAGATTAAACTAGTTGCCTATTCTTAAATTTAGTAGGTACATATAGAGAAGAACGATCAAGAAACTCCATGGACACTCTTTTAAAATGCTTTACAATAGTTTGTATACCGTAATTACATCATTATATTTGAAGACGATGTTCAGTCACGAGCAGCAATATGTCAACACTTGGCCACTTTTAATTTCGATTTTTTCGTGAAATAACGAATGCAACGTTGAAATACGACACATTACATAAACCTATGGGTTCGAAAATGTTATGTTCGTAACAACATAAAATTTCATAAAAAAATAAATGAGTAAATCACTTTTGAATAAAGCCGAGTGTATACATACTTTTGCTCGTGACTGTTCATATTCCCTGGTTGGAGATAGACAGCGTTCCGGTTAAAACCACAGGATTGGTAAACTGATGAATGTTAATAGGATCCACCTCCCTTGAGGTATGAAAGTGAGGTGTATATATATATGTATATGTTAATCTTATACATTGAACATACAGTGGTGATGAAATAATTCACACAAAGTAAATTGTCTGTCAGGGTTCGAACCTACGACCTAAAACTTGTAAGCCGCGACCGTGTTCACTGGGCCGCCACTGCTCTTAACATTGAACAGCCAGACTATAATACAAGGTCATGATGTATGTCCTTCAACATCTATAAAAAACAGAGATAATTCCAAAAACAAACATTACAATCGAGTGACATGACTTGTATTTTAACTTAACAAGTGTAAAGTAAGTAGCCGTGGTTAAAAAATCACGGCTATTTCCAACAAAATGTAACGTACCAATATCCTGGGGAAGACCTCAACGTCAAACACTTACTCCCCTTTGCTGCACCAAATGAAGCAAATGAAGGAAAGAATCCTTGTGTTGCAAGCTTTTTTCTATTTAATTAGTTAATGTGTTCTATCTCTCCAGTTTCAGCCCTCGGGACCAAATCCCGGTTCTTTGTGCATTCAAATACTGTTGTAACGGTGGATACGTAAGTTATTAACAGTTATTACTCCATAATATGAAAAGTTAAAAGAAATATACGGGTTTTAAACCGTCGCAAAGACTATGATAAAAGTCCAAACTGTTCTTATAGCGGAACTTATGTGGGTAGATTTCCAACAGAAGTGCTGGTTTGAAAAAAAAATGACATATAGTTTTTTAAGAGAGAGCTGAACCACTTGGTAATAATTTCACAGGTCTGTAGAATAGTACATACATAGAGGAAACATTCGGCATTGGTAAGAAATAAAACATAACTTACGCGCGATTCTGAAAACTCGACACAAGAAAGAATCTCCTACACAGTAAACTCAAATTGCGAAAGATGATGATGATTTAAACGCCGACGCCCACGCCCTCTAGGGGAAATAAACAAAAGGGAAGGAAAAATTTTAATTAAATAAATTCAATTAAATTCAATTTTAAATTTTAGTTTGACAGGCCTGTTGGTCTAGTGGTTAGTGACCCTGACTGCTATGCCGGAGGTCGTGGGTTCGATTCCCACCCAGGACAAATGTTTGTGTAATGAGCACGATCATTTGTTCTGTGTTTGGGTGTAATTTATATATAATATTTATATATTTAGAAATATATAAGTATGTTCATCAGTTGTCTAGTACCCATAACACAAGCTCTGCTTAGCTTGGGACTAGATGGCGTTGTGTGATAGTTGTGGAATATTTATATTTATTTTATTTATTTATTTAAAAATCTACAAACGGGAGAGAAAAACACTGCAGTCTCATAAAGTCTTGAACACAAAGACATAGTCGTACACTCAGTCCTTGAGCTCAAAGGTATGTACTACACTACGCAAGGCTTACTATTTTTTACTACAAGTAGCAACCACCACGGCCATATTCCTAGGAGGGGTAGTGATGAGGTGGTATTCCCCGAAGTGTAAAGTACACACAATTCACCAATTACGTTTCAGTCTGTGGAGCAATACTGACCCAATGGTAATCGGCGTGACTTATGAGTTATATGTCGTAGGTTCGAACCCAGATAGGTATATAATATGTGTAAATTATTTCGTCAACACTGCTCTCAAAATGGTGAAGGAAAACATCGTAAGAAGCTTTACATTGTGTAAATTATTTCATCACCACTAAAACGGTGTCCTAGAACCAAAAATTCGAAGGCATGTGACATCCGCGAGAAGGCCTGTGTCACAGCACTGGGAACATTACAGGCTGATTAGGCTATGTTTTAGTCTCACGTTATATTGTTACACCGTTATAAATTTAACTCTTATACGTATAGTTTGTTACCACAGACAAACGTTGAGAACCGTTTTGTGGCGCATAGTTTTAATTGTAAGCCTGCTGTAAAATTTTATAAATAAATAATAGCAAGCGAGTCAATGTAACATACTGGTATTCATCTGAATCCAGTTAGACTGGAAGCCGGCCCCAACATAGTTGGGAAACTGTTAAGCAGATGATTGATTGATTAAATAGCAAGCGAGGATATTGCCACTGACGGGGCATAAACCAGACAAGCTGCTACAAAAAGATCTAATAAGAATTCTAATACGCAATTACACTACCCGACTGAACCCAAGCTCGACGCTCAGGCAGTCACTAGACCAACGAGCCAGTCTTCAAGGCTTACTACGTAGTAACAATCAATCAATCAATCAAATCATTTATTTGCAACGAAAAAAGAAAAATTTTTTTTTTTTTTAAAACATAAATAGTATAAACATTAAAATACAGGTGGAGTAGATAGTGAGCATTCTGCCTGAAAATAGGCACGCAAAATTTATAAAAATTGTTAAGAAGCTAAGTATCTAAAAATAAAATTACAAATTAAAATGTCACAGTTAGAATTATTACAATTGTACACAGATTAATAATAATTAATATTGACCTCGTGAAAGCCGAGAAAGATATACAAATCAAGTATCTTGACTTGGCTCGCGAGGTGGTTGACATGTGAGATGTGGACTCAGCGATCATTGTGCTGATAGTTGTGACAGCCAATGGCTTAATAGCCAAGAACCTCGACCAACACCTGAGGAGGCTCTCGTTGGGCAGCTGGATAAAGGGCTTAATTCAGAAAGCGGTACTTCTGAACACGGCTCGCATTGTCAGGAAGTTCCTCTCTCGGGAGCTCTGACCACCGATAGCTTGGACCCTGTTCCCGATACCGGTGGGCTACTATTTTTTATATTTTTAAATGTTTTTATACTTTTTATATTCTAATATTTATATGTTTACATTGAAATAAAGGAGTTTAATGTTGAAAAAAATCAAATTAAAATGTTACTTTAGAATCAAATTAAAAAAAAGCACATTAGGTCCATATGTTCAAAATAATATTAATTATATTTATTATACACATTGCTGATATTAATAATATCGTCAAACACGTGGGTGAAGTTAAACATTGTGTCGACCACTGTACTGTCGTGGCAGCCACGCCTACATTTCGGGGAAGTCGCCTTCACATGTGTGGGTGTGTATATGTATGTTGATAACTGTCTGTGTTTATGTGTGTGTGTGCAATTTTGTGTGTATATTGATGAGAGTGTGTTGTAGTAGAGGTAGTGAAATGTATCAAGTGTATGCATGTGTTCTAGTGTGTATCGAGGTCAGTAATGGTTAGATAGCAACTTACGAATTTTCTGTGATGAGAATGTGTCACTATGCAACTGTTTTATGAGCGAAATGTTTAATATGTTTTTATTATTATTGATAGGCTCACGTAGGATTACTATCTCACACACCATTTTATAATAAAGTCTCAATTAAAGATAAGCTACAAAAAAAGATTTCACTAAAGATGAACATTGCACAACTGTTTCATATTTTGACACAAAAATATAAAGATACTTTAGCGTATTGCAGCCTTGCTCTGGAGGCCGGTAAGAGTCCGGCATACCCCTCTGTCACCCCGCGACGGAAAAAATCCATGAAATCAATGAGGATTGCCACCGAGCAAAAACAAAAATAGCCTTGCTCTGGAGGGTCTGTCGCTGTTTTTTGTGTAGGTTAACTGTACAAAGCGGTGAAAGGTTTTTGGGCTCTACTTGTTGTCATTGATGTTCGAAAATAGATGATTAATAACCTAATTTAAATAAAAATGCCGGTTTCCTCACGATGTTTTCCTTCGCCATTTTGAGAGCAGTAATGATGAAATTATATACACAAAGTAAAGCGCCTGTCTGGGTTCTAACCCACGACCTACAACTCGTGAGTCGGGGCTATAACCACTTGGCCACCACTTCTCTCAACGATCGATGTAAACATTATAGATAGACCAATAAATACTAACAGTAGGTTTTTTAGTACATTGTTACTAACAGAACAAAAATGTTTATTATTATTTATTTTTTTATAAAAACTTTGCCCACACTAGGAATTACTCCTGTATCGTGGGTGCGTTTACAAACATTTAAACTCACATACACAAACAGCCAGACCCGGAACAACTACCTGTAGGCAATACAAATATTTGTTCCGTGCGGGAATCGAACCCGCGACACGCAGCGCAGCAGTCGATCGCTCAGCCACTACGCCAACCGTGTCGTCTAAATAAAGAATCGCTGTGGGTACTAGGTAAGGAACGTGTGTATTAGCCATTTGAGTATTATCTCTAGTATTATTAATATACAAACTAGCCGATCATTACATTTCTTGCTTTTTTATGCCATAAAATTACTACATACGTGTCGTCCGAATTTCACAATCAGGAGACTGTGGAGGAATGCGTTTATTACACAGATACCAAGCATATTTCGATATCGATACATTTCGCTCCGGTCCAGCTTTTGCAAAGGAATGTCCGCTTCGATGAAAATATGCAATTACCATTGTACGCATAGCCAACTGAGTTGAGCTGAGATTAACACCCGAATTAATGAGTTAAATAAATCTTTGCTAGTATTGCTTTCATATTAATGTTGACATTGGCAATCTTTTGCAGCCAATTTACCTTCTTTACACAAAGAAAGTTGCCGAAACGTAGACACCGCGTTCGTAGCACGTGCTACGCCGTAGCACAATGCGCGCTACGCCGTAGCTCAACGCGTAGACGCTAATGTACTATCGCCAAAACTTATATCAGAGGGGCAATTATCGTAATTTTAAGACCGCTCACAGTCTGATCTCAGTCTCAATCTGTCAAAAAATACTTCTAATTTCCCTACATTTTGTCAAGTTTTTGACATTTGTTTGTCGCTGAGATGAGACTGCGACTAGATTTTGAACGTTTTAAATTACGAGAATTGGCCTTCTGAGCATTTTGAAAACAAAATCCCGTGCACATGATGACCACAGCTGCGTCCGTAAGTAAAACAAAAGAGGATCCTTGAGTTGACTAATAATATGCACTGCAAGCAGGAATAGTCCTTACGTGGTCAGATATGGATTTAAGCGATAGTACACTTAGCAAACTTTTGTTTTATCTAACCTAAAAAATTTTTTTGTATAAAAACACTACCCCGTTAACATACAAATGAAAGTACATATTTATCTAGTGTATATAACGTTTCAAAGCCGTATTCCGTCTTTACGTCAATCTCTTTTCCTATCGATTTTTTTTAAATAAATACAGCATCATTCTACAGAATACCTCCGCTTCATAGCAATTACCGTTGAAGAGTCCAACAGATGTAGTTCATTATGCAGTTATTGAAGGCCGCTCGAGTCAATAGGGCCTCGGGTAAGACGAGGAAGACTCGATAGATGCCACGACAAAGAAAAGGAAGTTAAGTACTATCGTTTTAATTAGCTGCGAGCTTGTTGTATGCAGTTGATGTTGAAGGGAAACTTTTGTTGTAAGGTAAATAATGAATTTTCTTTCAAATAATAACAGTTATTTGTTGTATGCTTCTTTGTTTGGTTCAAACATCGCATCTAAGCATAACATATATAAGCTGTTGTTTTGCATCCTCGTAATATTTCAGGAGGCTGTTATGAAAGACATAAATAATCAAATAAAATTACGATCCCTGATAAATAATGAATACATACTTGTTTTTTTAGTTATTTAAGTTTGACAGTATTTCAGAACCACTTTCAAAGAACAGAATCGCGTTATGATATCGTATAAACGGCCACATTTATGTGTGTGTAAAAGGGCAGTTACAGTGCGGTCTCACACAGGCCGTGTTTTAAAATGCGTGCGCGTCGAAAATTAGAAAAAAAAATACCTACTTATTTTATTATTGATTCATGTGGAGAATCAGTAGCATAGTTACCTCCTTGAATTTGACAAGGGTGCAAAACGACACCTTGTATACTAAATAATAAAGCTGAAGAGTTTGTTTGCTTTTTTGTTTGTTTTAACGCATTAATTTCTGGAACTACCAGTCGGATTTGAAAAATTATTTTTGCATTTGATACCCCAATTCTTGAGGAAGGCTTTTATTGGCTGTTTGACATCACGCTAGAACTCTTAAGATCCGAGCAAAAAGTAAGAAAGAACGATGAGCGAAAACGCAGCAATAGCGCGGGCCGGCGATGCGATGTGACGTGGTGGGTCGTGGGAGTCAGAAATTTGACGCGGACGAATTCGCGGGCAGAAGCTAGTCAATTAATAATCTCATTGCACTGAAGAAAAACTCTTGGAATCATTTTGCTGCTCGACAGCCCGTTATTATACAGGCTGATTTTTTAAAGACCAGCCAAATTTAAGGATGTGGTACAGACAATCAAACTGAACAACTTTGTCCATGGGACCAACATCGTAATCGCGAATAAAAATTCAGTCGTCCCATACATTTAGGTCGAGTAGGTATTGAAGTTTTCTATGGGACAGTTGATAAAATTTTCGCGATTACGATGTTGGTCCCATGGAGAAAGTTGTTCAGTTTGATGGTCTGTACCACATCCATAAATTTGGCTGGTCTTTAAAAAATCACCCTGTATATGTGTTTAGGTATCAATTTACAGTACATAGTAAACTTTATCGAAGACAAAGTAGTAACTGCTCGGAATGTGTCTAGGACAAAAAAAAGCTATGTCGGAGTATAATTATACTCTAGACACAAACATAAACCAAAACCACATAAATAAACAAAAGCCCATCAACTACCAAATGGAACTATAATCGATTGCCCGGGCAACTATCATCCAGTAATTTATTCAGTACCCGAGAGCCCATCTATCATGATGAGCATAATGCGCCAAAAATCACCTGCTACCCGCCCTTGAGGCCGGATAACCGGGCGAAGTTCACCCGGATATCGGGAAACTTCCTTGTTGCCGAGGACACGGGACCAGGCGCTTTTTTCAGATTAAATATTTATTGATTATTAATTTTTTGAAGGACATGAATTGGTGTTGTTTCCCTGTTGAGGATTTTTTTACTGGTGCCAGATACTTAAGGGAAAGCCCTGGAATACATTGATTAAGTTTTTTTTTTTTTTTTGTTAATAATGGATTATTTATGTTGAGTTGAATGTTAGACTTTCATGTATTGTGGTAAAACCCCAATCTTCTATTTTAATACTAAGTCCTCCCATAGTCCTCGTATACCTACTGTTATTTGAAAACATTGTAAAAATCAATTATTTTTGAAAGAGTAAGTAACCATGGAGCTGCCTCTTCTCAATAGGAAACCAATTGGAACCGTGCACCTAGCTTCTGACGTTTCATAAGTACCCATGTAGCTTATTGTGAAATAAAATATTTTGGTTTTATTAAAGAGACTGAAAATCTTTGCTCCTATTATGTCCAGACCGGATTATTTCACCTTTTACCGAAATCCTGACTAAATAACAGCAGAGCGGATTATTTAACGATTGTTTAGCCATATAATTAAGGGTGTTAATGACAGTTTAATTATTTACATTCCGTTGCCATGTGAAAAAAAATTAAAAATTATAATAAAAGCTTTCGTGGAGAGTTTTGCAAAATCAACAAGCTGAAGTGGAATTAGCGTGGCTATGTCCGTTGAAAGCCCGATTGATGATCATGCATATGATAATCGATCGAAAAGCTCATCATCACCAGCCTTGCCTTTTCCCAACTATGTTGGGGTTGGGATGCAGCTGAATACCAGCAATGGTATTCTGTAAATATCTCACCGTGAACACTTAACTGAAGCGAGCTGTCAATAGTGCCAATCCCTAGAATCAGGTGGAATGACAGCTCATTTAAAGCTCACTTCACCTAAGTTTTCATGGTGAGATTTTTACAAAATAGACCGGCAGTATTTTACATGGAGCGACTGCCTATCTGACCTCCATAACCCAGCTACTGGATAATACGATTCCTCTTGGTAAAACTGGTTGTCAGACTTTCGGGCTTAATGTGATTTCCGAGGCACGTAGGGGTCTTAGTATGTAAAGATATTTAACCACGGGCCCCTCCCGATCGAACAGTTCGAGAAAACTTTCAATATGATGGCATAGTATAACAGCGTATATTCCTACTGCTGGGAAATACTAGATACAGGTGACACAGGCCTCCTCTCTGTGAGAGCAAGTGGACCGCCACGCAAGGCCCAGTGTGAATTGGGGGATGTCACATATCTTCTAATTTTGGCTCTAGAACATGTTGGTTTCTTCAATATTTTGGTAGATTAGGGTTTATTTAGTAGGTAATAAGTAAAAAGTTGATCGTGGTATAAATTGTATATTATGTAATAAGTATTAAAATGTGGGAATGCATGCATAATCTAATCAGCCTATAATGCGCGCAGTGGCTGAGCGATCGACTGCTGCGCTGCGTGTCGCGGGTTCGATTCCCGCACGGAACAAATATTTGTATTGCCTACAGGTAGTTGTTCCGGGCTGTTTGTGTATGTGTGTTTAAATGTTTGTAAACGCACCCATGATACAGGAGTAAATCCTAGTGTGGGGCAACGTTTTTAAAAAAAAAAACAAAAAAAAAAATGTTCCCACTCCACACAGGCCCTCTCGGTGAGAGGGAGTGGGCGGTAATCCACCACACGGGCCCAGTGCGGGTTGGCAGGTGTCACATGTCTTCGAATTTTTGGTTTTAGGACATGCCGGTTTCCTTACGATGTTTTCCTTCACCGTTTTGAGAGCAGTGGTGATGAAATAATTTACACAAAGTAAAGCGCCTGTCTGGGATCGAACCTACGACCTACAAGTCGCAGCCGTTACCACTTGGCCACGACTGCCCACTGGCCACTGCTGCTGTGGGAATGCGAAAGGATTTAATTAATTGACAGACACAGAATCTGTCAGAAACAGATTAATAATGTTACTGAAAATTCGTCCCAGTAGAGGTGCCTAATTATCAAGGGCCACCTGTTCATGTTAGTATTCTAAACTCGTTTGTTAATCTACAAGAGATCCCTGGAGAGTTTTAAAGGTTGAGTTAATAATACTGAACGAATATAATGTCCAGGGCTTTAAAAGCCTGACTTAAAGAAATACTGCCAAAAGAGGATAATTCCCAAAAGGGAAGTTCGCAGTGGAGGCAGGCGGCTCTTCCTATCCGGTACTGAGGTCTTGGGGTACGGTGCGTGCATGATGTGGGTCTGCCGGCTTTCCTGGCGTCGACACATGGGGTGGCTGACCTTGTCACTGTAATTCTAGGTTCCAATAGTGACGGGGCAAACATACCATTTATGTTGGATCGGCGGTTAGCTTGGTCTGTCCTCAACATGGGGGCAGCAAGCCCTTTTTTTTTTTTGGTCTCGGGGGGAAAATCCTCATGGACATCCTCCGCCCTGGGGAAGGCAGAGGGGCATGCCGGACTCTTACCGGCTAAAAACCACCCCGCTGTTCCATCTCACACCTACGCCGGGGGTCACGGGAACGTACGATCCTTCCGCAACCCCCGACTGGTGCCGGCCCGGCACCACGGCCACGGCGGGCCTCCTCGGGTCAGGGGGGGGAGTGAGGTGTTAGACTCCCCCCGCGACGTCTAAGAGGGGCGCGCGTGGAACACTACGCGCCGCCACCTCGGGTCCTGATGTGTGGGGGCAACGGACGTCCCCGAGTCCGTCGCCCCTGGACCCATTTAGGGGGGCTGGAAGAGGGCGTTGTCCGCCCTCCGCCGACGCCCGGTGCGCCTGCTGCGGGCCGGGTGAGTGCCTCCTTCTGCGAGACGACTGTTTCGCAGAAGGAAACCACCGCGTCCCAGGACTCTTCGCTGCCGACCATCGACTCGACCACGGCCGGCAGCGACAGGTCACTGCCTACTTCTGAGATGAGGGCACGGCGTGGCTCCTCCCAGGCGGCACACTCTGCCAGCGTATGCCGCGCCGTGTCCTCCCGGCAGTCGACGCAGTGGTGACACCGGGCGTCCGGCTCCCTGTTAATGCGACACAGGTACTTCCCGAAGCAACCATGCCCCGAGAGCACCTGCGTCACCCGAAACGACAGGGAGCCGTGCCTCCTCCCGAGCCAGCGCTCGAGCACCGGCCGGACCGCCTCGATGGTGACGAGGCCAGCAGTAAGGCGTGTAAGCCTGTCCCACCATTCCGCCACCAGGACCTCGCGAAGCTGAGACCGACGCAACTCCATGTGTCGCTGCATCGGTCGCTCACCTCGCGCCCTCGCTTCCTCGCGCCACCGATACAATGACGCGAGTACTTTCGCCTCGAGGTCCCAGGGCGGGGATCCAGCCAGTACACAGGCCGCCTCGTAGGAGATCGTGCGATATCCCCTGATGACTCTGACGGCCATCGCTCTTTGCGGTTTCCGCAATATTGCGTCGAGCACCAATCCCAGGTACTTCATGGTAGACTCGACAGCGATCCAAGCCCCCCCGACCACGATGTGTGAGCCGGGTGGCGGCGCCCGCCGGGGGCCATGAAACACCATGGCCTCCGACTTGCTGAGGGCCACTTCCAGGCCTAGGCGACGTATGCGGCCCACCACCTGTGAGACCGCAGCCGTCGCCAGCAACGCTGCCTCCCTGTGCGAGCTCCCCCGGGTAGTGACCAGCGTGTCATCCGCATAACACGTCAGGTCTACCCCCGGTCTGAGCTCGCCCCTCAGCACCCAGTCGTACCCGACGTTCCACAGGAGCGGGCCTAGGACCGAGCCCTGTGGAACGCCGCACGACATGTGGCGCTGGTTTCTGCCATCACGTCCCATGTAGGTGACACACCTCTCCGACAGATAAGCCCCAACGATGTGGCGGAGGTAGGGAGGCACTCGATGATACCGCAGTGCCTCTCGAATACAACTCCAGGGTAGGGTGTTAAAGGCGTTGGAGATGTCCAAGGACACCGCCAACATCACCCCGCCCCGGGACACCGCTTCCTCCGCCAGGACTCTCACTCGCGACACTGCGTGTATGGTGGAGCGCCCATGCCGAAACCCGAACTGACTGTCGTCCAGGTCCGGCCCCTCTCTGCACAAGTGGCCGACGAGGCGGGCTGCGATTACTCGCTCAAACAGCTTACCCACCTCGTCTAGCAGCACTATGGGCCGATACGCGGACGACGAGTCCGCAGGGCGCCCCGCCTTCCTGAGCAGGACCAGACGACCAGTTTTCCACAAAGAGGGAAACTGGCCCTGCTCAAAGCACGCTGTGTAGAGTCCTCTCAGTTGGGGCTCAAGCTCCTTCAGAGCGAGGGCTAACGCACAGCCGTGGATCCCGTCGGGCCCCGGAGCTACGTTCTTGGCCCGGAGCCGCATCACGGCTGCCCCCATCTCTGCCTGTGTCACCTCTGGGACGCTGATGGCGTTCTCCTCTGTGGACTCTGTGGCTGTGGACAAAGCCATCGGCGGTGGTATATGCTCCGCTCTTGCGGGGGCAGCAAGCCCTGACGCAACATATGTTCAGCGCGCTTGGGACGACGTCACGTCCAAGCTGATCCAGGAACAGATGTTAGTGGGTTCCTCGGGGGCTGATTTAGCCAGACTCAGGGCTGTATCGCAACCGGAATCGGAGGCATGGTTGCACGCGCTTCCTTCGCCTCACCTGGGCACGTTGCTTGATGACGACTCTTTGCGTGTGGCGGTGGCCCTCCGCCTGGGCTGCAAGGTCGCACCGTCCACTCACCGTCAGCAGCAGCGGAAGACGCCGCTGAGAGGAAGAGGGTGAAATATGCACCGTTGGTGGACCGCTATCATTTTGTGCCCATTGCCATGGAGACCATGGGTGCTTGGGGCACTGAAGCCAGGAGGCTCATTAGTGAGATAGGGCACAAGCTCTGTGACAAAACGGGTGACTCCCGCTCCGGCTCGTTCTTGGTACAAAGGTTAGCCATTGCCATCCAACGTGGCAATGCAGCAAGCGTTTTGGGTACCTTTGCGCCGGGAACAGTTAGGGGCGGGTTATTTGACTACGTGTTGACTTGATGTTCGTTCTGCTGACGTGTTGTTCTTGTCCTTATATTATTGTATTTTTGTGGACATTTCCTTGTGTGTGTAATGTTGTATATGAAAGGGAAGTCAGTCTACACAGAAAAAAGGAATCCTATAGGAAGCCTATACAGAAAAGAGGATTTTTATTTTATTTGACATAGTATGCAACGAACACATTTACATTCATTTGTCTTCCGGTACGCGGTCGCCACTCCAGAACCTTTCGGCTCCATCGGCCATCTGGTACCCTGCCCACTGCCACTTAAGTTTGACAATTCTTCGGGCTATGTCGATTACCTTGGTTGTCCTACGGATTTGTTTAATTCTGATTCGATCACGCAGGAAATACCAATATATTATATTTTTGTAGTACTTTTTTATCATAAATTGCAGCATATTGAATTTTGACCTACATACAACGTAGAACAGCGATGGCGCTGTAATTTGCAAAAAAGTCATCACCTGCCTAGGCTTCTCTTACCGGATGCAGCTGAATACCAGTATTTTGTATGGAGCGACTGCCTATCTGACCTCCACAACCCAGTTACTGGGTAATACCCCTTGGTAAGACTGGTTGTCAGATTGTCGGACTTCTGAAACCCGTAACGACGTTAAAAAAAACATAAGAAATAAACTTCGCGGCCTGAATTAACGGATCCCCTTAACTACTAAGCAACTAATTTCCAAAGTATAAGGTCAAAGGGCGAATCAATTAAACTTGAACCAATTAACAAAAATTAATGGTGTCGCTCGTAAAAAGAAAACTGTCTCAACGATATCGTTATAATATTATTTATTTTCGATGAAAATATTATCGTTAGAAACGCCTACTAAGGTTTTACTCGAAGTTTTAGTTTTAAAAGAATCCCTTTTTGTTTAACCCAATTCTAAGAAGTTTCAACTTATAAATAATTGGCAGTCGTAATCTATACAGATTATAAATTAAAGTCGCCTTTCGTGTCTGTCTGTGTGGCCGCGTTGTTCTTCTAAACTGCGCAACGGACCATGATGCGGTTTTTGCTACTATTTAGAGTATTTATTCCCAAAGTTTTAAGTGTATAGGTACATATAACACATATACATTAATAATTAGATAGACATAGACAGACAATCAAGGTAATGCTTGTTTTGTTGTATTTTATGAATGTCATTTTAATCTTTTATATTTGCATGTAAATCTCTTATGCAGCATGTACTCGTATATTGTTTTTTTTTAATGTATTTATAATTTAACTATGTATTCCATTGGTAATCCTTAGGCTAAGTTCATATGACCGCGTGGTACCGTGCGGAACTACTAACTAAATAGTGTTTATCGTCTATATTAAAGCGCGCTACCGCGCGGCACAGCGCAGCGTGTTCCGCCCCGTGCGCAAGATCTTGCTCCGTCCGGTACCACGCGGTCATATGAACTTATCCTTAAATAAATAACTTACATATAATAAAGAAATATCGATGTTTTTTCAATTAGTAAAAACCGGGCGCAGCCGGGGACTGTCGCTAGTTGTTTTATAAAATAGAGTTTTATTCCTTCCCAATAGTTAGGACCCCTAACATAATTGCAATATGTTCACGGTTCATTAAAGCCTTTAAGATTGATTCAATGTATGGCTTAAACATTAAAGTAAATCATTCAGTTTATATGTTTAAACTTGAATGATTTACTTTTCAAAGAGAGTCAAATTGGATACACCATATATTTATTAGAGACTAGTGACCCATCCCGGCTTCGCATGGGTGCTATTTACATGTGAAGACGGTATTTGGTTTACGACACGTGCACAAATTCAGTAAACTAACAAAAAGTACTAGGCTTGCACGGATTCAAGACAGTATTTCATTAGTATTATTAAATACTTTTTTTGTATACATTCGCATATTATACAGCCTATGTCCAACTGGAATAATTTACCTTTGAAATGGTAAAAGAATTTTTCAAATACGAGTTGTTTTTCCGGAGATTACCCTCCACATATACTCAAACTCACAAAATTCGATCCCTCTCTTTAGTATAGACGATAAATAAACAACCCTTTACTAATGAATGAATATATGTATTGTATGCTAAACTTACTTCAATTTTTTCCATTTTAAAACGTAAACAAAACACGTTCTGCCATTTACCAAAACACACGCCGAATTTTAACACGCTATATATTTTATATTTGTTCCAGTAAAGTGCTTTTGATATTAATCTAATTGGGGTGAAATGTTTCATGAAAACTGAGCTCAGTTTGGCCAACAAAAGAGCTTGGAAGTAACTAAAAATAATAACTCATTTTTTAGGTACACATGAGCACTTTACATAGCACTTGTTTAACCCATCGTCTGACTACATAGAGAGTATATAACCCGACACGTTTTATATTTAACCGGACTAAAGTAAAATGTGTATTTTAGGCTATGATTTTAGCCAACCGAGGCTCGACCCCTCCGGGGGTAGAGTAATACCCCACAGTTTTCAGTTTCAGGGAGTAATCAAGTTGTTACTAGTTCAGCTTTCTTTGTATAGTCTGTGAATTTTCGAAGACACGTGAATTATAATTATGTAAGTAAAGTAGGGTTGGATGGCGATCCTGTTTGAAATATAATATTGTTATATGATTCGGTGTTATCAAACAAACAAACTAGAAACCTCTTTTGAGTCAAGAGTAAGGGTCTTTTATTATGCTCGGTTTCCAAGGTCAGATAAACTCTCAAAAGCTATTGATTCGACTATATAGACAGAGAGAAATAGGGACCAATTAGTTCAACCAGGTTTCAGACTGGATAAAGTAGACTCATCCTTCATGGGGTACTGTTGAAAATGTTAAAATAAAATACTTCCCCACATACTCCAACTCAATGAAACGAAATTCAAATCTTACATAAAACAATATACAGCCAAGGATATTATAAGTTGTTATTACATCGCTGACAAAAATGCTTGGCTAAACGCTGGTCCTGCTCCACAGGACGCTTAAATAAATTGATTTGCTTTTGAAAATACTTCAAAAGCAAGGCAGATTTACCGTATAATTGTACATACAACTTGATGTTGTTATTGCGAGGATATATCCTCAATGTGAAAGTCTACGAGGAAAACTTTAGGATTCCATCAAAGAAGAGACGAGACGAGAGGAGAAGAGGATTGTTGCAAACAATCATTAGGATCGTCTAGGCTTAGCTTCAGTGGATACGGGTGAGCAGATAGGAGAGGAGATGTCTCATATTTGAGATGTGAGCTGTCCGTCACCAGCTCGCAGCGGAGACGAGAGATGTGAGCGGCGCGCGGCAAGAGGCACCGCTAGTTCCCCCGCGTCGCACAACTACAACTCGACCGCCGCACCCGCACCACGTCCAATGCTCGCCGCACACAGCTCAGCCACGCTCTAGCCAGTACACATCTCTGCTACGTTCAAAGAAACACCAAATTGTTTACCTATTTGAAACTAAATTGTGAACTCAGAACCATAATTTGGAACTCATCACGAATCCTCACAAATATGTACAAAAAATGTGATAACTAGTGAGGATTCTCGTTACTCAAAATAAAAGACTGCATCAATTTGGATGAAAAAACATCGTAATCATAGCCTCATAAACAAACATAAGCTTCTAGTCTGGATATGTATCTACGTGAACTTGGTCCCCTAGGATGCCAGTAAAACCGCAGGCGATAGCTATTAGTAACATAACTCATACACAATCAGCATATAATATTCCCAATAGAGTGCAGTAACATAATATCCAGTGAAAACAAATCTGAACAGCAAAACGTAACTGCACCAAATGCTTCTAGCATTTAGGAGAGAATAGACACAAAGGGGTGTAAGTAAATCGGCACGTTTATATTGAACAGCTTGTACATTACTTAGCGGTTCAGTTCAATAACTTAGGGCTCTGTTGATAGTCTTGCCACAAAACAGGTAGATACAGAAGGTCGGGAAAAACAGCGAGCGAAAACACACGCACACATAAACAGACGCACTTCACGTCTGTTTTTGCTGAACTGCCGATCGATTCTGTAAAAATCTCACTGAAAAGTTAAGTGAAGTGAGCTTAGAGTGAGCTGTCAATAGTGTCAATCCCTAGCATTGGTTGGAATGGCAGCTCACTCCACGCTCACTTCACCTAAGTTTTCACGGTGACATTGTTACAGAATCGCACTGCTGGGCCTTTTTGGCGCAGCCGTGCCACACTTACACTCACTGACTTTACTCAATTTATTTGATTTTTTATTTATTTTTATCTGATATATGTATCTGGTGTGCTCTGTGTCTTTTAGTCTGTGCTAAATATATGTATTTTCTTTCTTTTTTTATAGCGAGTGCAAGTACACTCACGACTGGTATTTTTTTTTCAGATCGCATTACCGTGTCACCGTACTGACCCCTACCGTACTTTTGGCGCGTGGTCAAAATCGGAACGAACCCGCCATATTGTTTTGTTTAAATATATCACTAAACATTTGCACAAATGTTTACCAACTGCTCCCTCTCGCAGGGAGGAGGCCCGTGTCTCAGCAATTCCCACTGCTGGTACACAAAAGCATAATCAACCTATAATATTCCCACATTATAGGCTGATTATTTTTACCAACAGCGCCCCCCTATCAACACCATTCGAGTGCCAAAAGATCCTTGATCGCAGTGTACGCATGCATCTACGTGTGTGCACGCCTGTTTTTGCTCGCTGCATAGAATCGACCTTCTGTACTTATTCATTTTGTGGTCTCACTTAGCCTCGCTATCAACAGTAACCTACATCGTTATGCTGCCATTACTGAGATTGAAATAAAATCTGAGAGCAGCTTTTTATTGCTAGAATACAGTACATGTGAAGTGATATTAAACATTATGTACATTCGTATGTATATAATGTTTAATATTCAGAGCAGTGGTGGCCCAGTGGGAACGGCCGCGACTTAGGACTTGTAGGTCGTGAGTTCGAACCCAGCCACGTACTTTCAATTTGTGTATTTAATTTTATCACCACTGCATTGCTCTCAAAACAATGAAGGAAAACATCGCGAGGAAACCGGCATGTCCTAGAACCGAAAATTGGAAGACATGTGACATCCACCAACCCGCCCTGGGCCCGCGTGGTTTTGCCGGTTATTTTTAGTCCCATGTAATAGGTTGCGAGCCTATTGTCATCAATCTCCGAGCTGCTACTGAGAAATTCCAGATAGGAAACCCCAATAACACTTGGCCCTACTCGTTATTCAAATCCAGGACCTCATACTCAGCAGTAGTGCTTCCGATCACTACACCAACCGGGTAGTTTGCCACCATTAGATTGGTCTAATGGTGGCAAACTACCCGGACGTTGCATTGGTGCAACGTCCTAAGTCAGGATTAAAAAATAATATAAATATTTTACCTACAAAGTCCTTAGTCTATTATAACTAAAAAATGCCAAAAACTCGTTACGAAAACACTTCTAATAGCCTATATCAAATCAAATCAAAAGTCATTTATTCAAATAAGGCTGAGAATCAGCACTTTTCGAACGTCAAAATAACAAAAGACAGTCCCCCAAAAACGCCCGCCCTTAACCACTTCCTCGTGCTGGGAAGAAGTGGCGCAACCAACTCCCCAGCAGCATACATACATTTACCGATCCGTTGATACGATAATTATCAATTTACGATAAAAAATCTTTTTGCTACATGTTCAAAAACATCTTCAATCGTAAAGGACGATAAGAAAAATATTACTTTTCTGTAGACAGATGTCTTTTAATATCTTTCAATGTCATTGAATTACTTCGCTAAGAAATTAAAGTCAAACTCGTGAAAAACTCGGGAGAAAATCTTGATAAACTAAAGTTGAGTAAAATACGAGTTTAATGTTACATCTTTTACCATGAGATCAAAGGTAAAAGATGAAGGAAAGAACTAGTGACAAATAAAAGAAAAAGATTAGAGTACGATTCATTGTCGGCAAAGTAAAGACCTTTACAAAGTGTAACTCTTCCAGCAAAGAGTCGGTTAAGGAGATGAACTCAACCTCATCACCCTAAGGGCCTTTGTACACGGCACGGTTTCTTTACGTACGGCGTATAAACTGCGCCGTAGAAAAAGTTGTCTGTCAACAAGCTTCCATAGTGATCCACACAACAGTAACGACCGTGCCTATAAACGGCGAAAAAACCACGCCGTAAAAAAACATATCCGTCAACAAGCTTCCATCATGATCCACACAACAATAACGACCATGCCAACACACGGCGTACAAGCCGCGCCGTAGAAAAAACGTGTCCGTCAACAAGCTTCCATAGTGATCCATACAACACTGACGGCAGTGCCTGCACACGGCTACAAACCGTGGTTATTTTTTTTTGCAAGAAAAACGATTGCGTACAAATGGCTTAGGAGGTCTCAACGATCTTTCTAATTAATTAAGAACTTCTACGTAAATAAAGCAAAAAGTATTCATAAAAAATAAAAATTCGGTTTTTTTTTTTCACTATTAACGTATTCATAAATCTCTCTAAACTTAAGCCGCATTATAAACGGTGTTTTTTTTTTTTCATACTAAAATTTTGCTTATAAGCAAACGATTAGGATTTATTTATGTTTTTTTTTATGATAAGCCTTTTTTTAATCATTGGCATGTTAAAATGTATTACATATTTAAATTAAAAATAGGTTTTTAGATAACTTTGAGTTAATCAGTTCAAGTCGTTGCTATGTAACCATAAAATACAGTTATAATAAATTCAAACGCCAAAACGATACGTATTATGCCGTAGTAAGCCACCAATTTGAACCCAAATATTGAACTTATTCCTACCAGATTCATCACGGTATTTATCAGCGGTAAATTGCGAATAGTTTATAGAAATCAGAAACCAAATCCCGTAATTCGCAAATTCTATTCAAATGCTTAGAAATTAACACAAAACTGCCCAACCGATTAATCTAGCCAACCTTAGACGGCTCCCATAGGTCTCAGAGGTTTGTCATTGCTAGCAAACTGGATTGCCCTATCATTATTTATAATTATATAAATAATGTATGCAATATATTGTAAAACATTTTAAAAGAGTAACGGTGGAGTTTCTTGCCCATTCTTCTCCATACGAAAACTACCTTTTGGAAGGGGCGACTAGAATCAATTTTATTCTAATTTTATTTTTGACGTTCAAAAGTGCCTTTTATGTGCCTATTTGAAATAAATGATTTGACTTTGACTTTGACTTTGACTTTGACATTCACTTTTTGAACCAGCTACATGACCTGCTAATAAGAACATTGTTGCTTAGACATAATGTTTTTATACATTTAACTAACATAGCTTGAGAGAGCCAGAGTATTTTATTCTATTCTTGAATCGATACTAACGTTATGAGTCCATGTTACTTGAAAATAACTGTTTTTTTACTATTATATTATTAAACAAGATCTACTTTCAGCATATCTTATTATATAATGTAATAAGTGTATTATTTTTATTTTTATTTTGTTTTTAATATAGAGCTTAATTTTTATTTTTATTTTATAAGTTTGCGAATTTATTTTGATTTTATTTTATTTTGTACGACTTGTGTATAATTTACCTATGGATATTTATAAAAATAACGATTTGATTTGATATCTAGAACAGAATGCATGTATCTCCATGGGTACGTACTTAAAACAATTATAAACACTTAAAAACTTCGTTAAAAATTCCAATAACGCTTAGTTATGGAAAAATTTAACATTTTCCGAGAATCATAGAGCTGTGTTTCATTAATATTTTGCTAAGCGGCTTTTCTCTCCCGATAATAATTAACAATTCCGGTTATTACCGGAGGCAAATGTAGTTTTTATTACAGTGTTCCTTCCTACTCCAATATTTAACGAAAAACGTTAAAAGAATATTGTTTTTTTTAACATTATAATTTACTTAGAAACTACTGATAAAATAGCCGTTAGGTAAAACTCAACGTAGACCGCCTCGAAAATTGAAATAAAATTAGTCGAAAATAAATAAAACCATAATCACCACGTGTAGTAAAAAGTTTGCTGATTTCAATATTCTATCCAACATACTGCATCCTGCCTATTTAATAAAAACCGACAGGAGGCCATTCAAAAATTCGGCAATTCTACACGTTTTTTTCATAGTTTTAATGCTTTCTTTAAACACCAACTGCAAATTTCACTGTCGTGAAAATGTGACAATTTTATGTCGCATTGTCAGTTATATAAAATAATCCCACTAATCTTTTCCATCCTAAAAACGATTATTTTTCATGTTATTCTGCAGCTTACATCGTTTACCAGTGGTGTCGAAAATAATCATAAAAACAACAAATGATTATCATATTGTCATATACAGTGCCCTCCAAAAGTTAGTTCACATTTTTCCACTTCGACTGAGATTATGATATGAAATATTAGTTTCAAATGTTTGAATTGTACACTATAAAGTTTTTATTGACTAATTTAACTACCTAAGAATTATCATTTTTTAAATCATACATAGATAGATAAAACTTTTATTCAGTGCAACAAAAGACACAAAACAAGTAATAAAATACATAATGTTGACGTCACGGATGGCGCAATGGTTAAGCGATTGACTGCTACGCTGCGTGTCGCAGGTTCGATTCCCGCACGGAACAAATATTGTATGGCCTACAAGTAGTTGTTCCGGGTCTGGCTGTTTGTGTATGTGAGTTTAAATGTTTGTAAACGCACCCACGATACAGGAGTAACTCCCAGCGTGGGGCAACGTTATTAAAAAAAAATGTGGCATCACAGCTGTAGTGGTAACTCGTGTTCAAAAATCGGGCTTCATAACCATCAGACACGACATAGCAACTAGTCACTGTTTCAACTGTGTATACCGCAAAAATCAAAAACCACACCAATACCCGCACGTGGCTGTCAGATTATACCAAAACGAAAAAGTATAGATTTAGGAGTCTGGCCTGCGGCCATCAGCAGTACGACAGAAAAAAAAACACGCAATACTCTTTCACCGAATGTAGTCAGAATTTCAGTGAAACCCGGACTAAAAGTCCAGCCAGTACTTATCAAAGTTGATGCAGATGAATGAGATAAGAGATGCATTTTACTTAGATAGATTATTTTATATATTGTGAATGTTAGAACGTTGTAAGCCTTGTAGACTGTAGATTTGTAGACCATTTTCTATTTTGTTAGTACTTGTTGACAAGCCTATACTGTCCTCCCGTACCTGTTAACGCTTAATTTGAAAACATTGTAAAAGCCAATTATTTTTAAAATAGTAACCGTGGAGTTTCTTGCCGGCTCCTTTCCATAGGAAACGACCAATTGGAACCGTGCACCTAGCTTCTGACGTTTCATTTGCATGTAGGTCTATGTGAAATATTTACTTTTTAACAAATCAAGGATCATTTTCAAACTTGCTACACTACTAAATGTATTCGCAAATATAATAATAATACTAGCCTATTATTGTCTCACTGCAGGGCAAACTCCTCTTCTCATACCGAGAAGGCACGAGCATTGATCACCACGCTTACTGAAGAGAGGTTGACGATTTTAGACTTCAATTAACCACTAGCTTTCGCCCGCGGCATCGCGGCTGTGTGCCAAATTTAATCCAAATCCGTTCAACCGATTTTTCGCCAATCCGGAACATACATGTAGATAAACAGACAACCGGATAAAACATTTAAAAAGGATATTTTCGGCATCAGAGTCGTCCCACACCTCGTGGCAATTTTTTTTTTTCAAAAATATTCAATTTACAGTTTTGCTTTTATACTCGTATGTCCAGGTTTCCTCACGATGTTTTTTCCTTCACCGATATTAGTAATATTGAAAAAGCCACATTGGTACGTGCCCAGTTTTGAACCCACAACCTCGTGCATGAAAGAATGAACTCTGGGCCATCACAACCCGGATAAAAAATACCCAATCCTATCACCCGGGGCTAATGTGTCTACGTGGCTATGGTGATGTTTCCAAAAAGACACGATAGCGCAGTAGACACATTAGCCCCGAATGACCATGCCAATCCAGGTATTCGTTCAGTCTAGAACACAATACGGAAATCCAAACTGGGATTTAACCCTCAAAACAAAAAAATCCCATCGCTCTTCAACCTGTACATGAATAGTCTGATCGAGGAGCTCAGCGGCACCAGGATCGGATGTCATATTGATGGCACTTGTATTCATAATATCAGTTATGCCGACGATATGGTGCTGCTGAGTCCTTCGGTTGGAGCAATGCGGAGGATGCTAAGTCTTTGCGAATCCTATGCGAGGGCCCACGGACTCAAGTACAATGCACTCAAGAGTGAACTGATGGTTTTCAAAGCTGGTAATAAAAGCTACTCTAAATTACCACTTATCACACTAGACGGCATACCATTAAAAAGAGTTACTAAATTTAAGTACTTGGGCCACTGGGTGAGTGAAGACCTGAAAGATAATTTAGATGTGGAAAGGGAGCGCAGGTCGCTGGCTGTCCGATGCTGTATGTTGGCCCGTAGGTTCGCCCGTTGTACTGCATGAGTTAAAGTAACGCTTTTTAAAGCTTTCTGCCAATCCTTTTACACGTGCAGCCTGTGGGTGAACTTCACGCAGAAGGCATATAGCGACCTGCGCATCCAATACAACAACGCTTTCCGGGTGTTGTTGGGGCTGCCGCGTTTTTGCAGCGCGTCCGGTATGTTTGCCGACGCAAATGTTGACAGGTTTTCAACCGTCATGCGCAAGAGATGCGCATCATTATTATATCGGTTTCGCGCCAGCCCCAACACTATCCTGAGGACGTTGGCTGACCGCTGGGACTCTCCGATTCTTGGACGCTGGATACGACTCCATGCAGTGAAGTAGATTGGGATGGGAAAGTCTCTAGCGGGTGTACTTTTAAAATTTAAATAATTACTCGTTAGCTTAGTTTATTTACTAATACTAGATATAAGGCATTTTATACTGGTACTAACAAATTATGGAACTTGATTCTGAAATAAATGTTTATTATTATTATTATTATTAAAACTGCACTAAGCTAACCACTAAATTAATACTAGAACATAACACAGCCTTTTTCCCGAAGGATTATGCAGAGGTGTACCCGGTGAGAGATGTACCAGGTACACCCACAAATTTCCAGTTAGCTTTAAGTCCTATGTACATATTAGGGGCGAGCCTATTACCGGGCACAAATCCAGACTGCCTGACCTGGGATTCTAACCCAGGACCTCATGCTGAGCAGTAGTGACTTGGTTTCCATACATTCTTTTCCAATAACCATTGAAAATCAGCGCAGTGCTGTCCCCATAGCACAGCATGATGATGGGTGGAAGCCTTCTTGTCACAGTCATGACGTGCAGCTATGGATTATTTCTGTTTTGTGGCCGTGATTATAGATCTATTAAGTTTTTAACCGACTTCAAAAAAAGGAGGAGGTCCTCAATTCGATTGTATTTTTTTTTTTACTTTATTATTCGAGTTTATTATCTTTTTGTATGCACAGGTTTTTGTGATAAAAAATACCTTTTTTTCTTTCTTTCTTGTGCCTACGACCACTAGACCATTGAGAAATCAATCAATACGTTACCTTATAATCAGGGGCTTGTGGCTAAGTAATAACAGCCGCACGGTCGATCGACCAGGTTAAGTTACGCTTGCCGCGGTAGGTCCGTGGATGGGTGACCATCTTTACATACCAAGACTCCTCCGTGCCTCGGAAAGCACGTTAAGCAGTTGGTCCTGGCTATCATTCGTGGGTCTTTGACAGTCGTTACGGGTCGTCAGAAGCCCAAAAGTTTGACAACCGTCTTACCACGGGGTATCGTATTACCCAGTAACGGGGTTGTGGAGGTCAGATAGGCAACCGCTCCATGTAAAATACTGGTATTCAGCTGCATCCGGTCAGACTGGAAGCCGACCCAACATAGTTGGGAAAAGGCTAGGCAGATGATGATAATCCTACTAATCCTACTGCCTACTAATATTATAAACGAGAAAGTTTGTATGGATGGATGGATGGATGGATGTTTGTTACTCTTTCACGCAAAAACTACTGAACGGATTTGGATGAAATATGGCACACAGATGGTTTATAACCAGGATTAACATATATAAATGTATGCGGGTGAAACCGCGGGGCGCAGCTAGTCACACAATAATATCTTGTTATGTTCGATCTCTTATATCACAATGCAACCTCTTAAACTAAATGATTCAATTACTAAACCTAATCAGTGCATTAGGTACTCTTATTAAATTACTATTAACGCAACCAACCGTTATTAGTTATTACAGCTTCTAATAACAATGATAACTCTATTCACATAATTAATATTCTGTAGTTACTGCAAAATATCGAAGTACTCTTCTTCTCAGCGTCAACATCTACCTTTCCCCAAATATGATGGAGTCAGCTTCCAGTCTAACCGGATGCAGCTGAAAACCAATATTTTACATGGGGCGACTGCCTATGTGACCTCCACAACCCAGTTACTGGGTAATACGATACCCCTTGATAAGACTGGTTGTCAGACTTTCAGGCATCAGACGACCCGTAACGACTCAAAGATCCACGAATGACAGCCGAGACCAACAACTTAACGTGCTTGATCGATGGATCCGTGCGGCTGTTATTACCTCTTGTTAGCGTATCGATGACAAATAGGGTTCTGAAGTTATAAAAATAAAACCGATTTAAATAAAAAATCACTAGAAAGTGAAAAATAACTTTAATTGCGGAAGTCGGTGTCTTTGGCTTTGTATTTTCGTTTTATTAAGTCGGATGTTTTTCTAAAACTTTACTAGACCCAGAAACTAAACTAAGTAAGCGGTCTTCGCTTACTATCGCAGTGCCGACTACTAAACCCAACGAAGTAGTACTCATTTAAATAAAATATTTGTAAAAGAGCCTCCAACAAGTGACGATACTTAAAACTCTGGGCGCTCCCTGTACAGACAGCCTCGCTATTAACCTCGCTGACTCGCTAATCCTTTTACACAACAGCATTAGATTAACTCGTACGAGTATTACTCAAAGTTAGAGAAGAATTCCATTCCTGTTTTATATTAACGAGGTTCTCTACACATAATAACACCACGCCTATTTTCCCCGTAGAGTAAGGCAGAGTATTCAAGAAGACAATAACATGGTTATCGCATATTAGTTTTGTAAGACAGGAAATACCAACGAAGAAACATCAAAAACGATTCGAAGTTACTAAAGCTAAGCAAAGTTCGAACAAATTAGAGCTAAGGTTTAGTTTCAGTTTCACAATTAACAACAAGACAGTTTCATCTATACATATTATAAAATAAAGTCGCTTTTCGTTTGTCTGTTTGACTGCGTTGTTCTTCTAAACTAAGCAACATGTCATCGTGTGACCTGTGCGCTGCCACCGGTAACGCCGTGAAAGAAACAAAGATTTGGACAACAAGATCTGAAGGCCAATAAATTCCCGTAATTAATGACGTCCAAAATCGAGTCGCAATCTCATCTCAGCGACAATCAATGTCGCAGCGACGGACTTGTCAGAAATGTAGGGAAATTAGAGGTCAGACTGTGAACGTTCTTAAATTTACGAGAATTGCACCTCTGACATACAGTCGTGAAAGAAGAAGAAAATTATGCATCAGATTTTGATGTGGTTTTCACCATCATATAAATGACAAATTATTTCTTTTCTGTAAGTAGGTTTGTACAAACACTTTTACACGTCAATCATATTTTTTTAAACTAGATGAGTTCGGCGTTTCCTATGTGACTACTCTGAGAAAAAAGGCCGAAACAAACTCAGAGATCACAGTCTCTTAATAAAGAATTTATTCCGGAAGGTTTATGTATATAATACGAGGTATTCCACTCAGATATTAAACTAACATATAATTAAAAATTGCCTATGTTTTGCTAAGTCGTAAAAACCATGCGAAGCAGGGGCGGGTCGCTGGTATACCTACCTATAATCTGCGGTATAGACATCACACAATCCATCACTATTTTTTGTAACTTTTATACCCAAGCTATCTCAATCAACGATAGATTGCAACATAAGCGCGGTATTCCCGATAAGCGCTTCAGAAACGACCCGAAAAATAAGACCACGAATACTTTTGTGGTCCTATTTCAAATTAGTATGGTCCAATCATGGCCAACATTAAGACGTCAAAATGTGCCGCAGTGTGCGTTCAAAAACTGTGTAAATAACCACCGTAACACCAAGGTTTTGGAAGGACTATCTTTTTTTCGGTAAGTTTTTATCATTAAGTGTTTTCATAAAATAAAAACAGAATTAAATGGTAATATAATTCAATTAGCTAATATTATAATTGTTTGGCCAATGTTTGCTACAACACCAACTATTGTATCAAACATCGACTGTTCTTGAACAGGAAATGCATGGAGTAGTGTTGTTATTTTATAATGTTATTTTTGTTTGTAGATTTCCTAGTGACCCATTTCGCCGTACAGAATGGGTATCTATTGTGGCGAAAGAAAAAGGAAAAGAAATATACAACCCTTATAAAAATTCGAGAACATATTCGATTCATTTTGACAGATTCGACATAACTGGAAACACGCAAAGGCGTAGATTACTAAAAACAGCGGTTCCCAAATTGCAGATAATTATCACAAAGTATTAAAATAGTTGGTGTAAGATAACTTTTTTATAAAATAGTAAGTTGATTATGACTTTTTTTTTTAGATTCACGGACCTATAAAACTGCCATCAGCCATATCTTCAGAATTGACGATAGATTTATCAAATCGGTAAATTTTGTAAAAATCTTTATCAGAAGAAAACTATTTCATCATGTATTTTTAAAATGTTTTCAATAAACTGTGTATGTTTCTTTTCAGGCCACATCTTCGGCAACTTTAAGTTTTAAACATACTACGTGAATACGTAACGTACCTCGGGCTCATGCAGTTGGTTTTAAGTCTGTATTTGGCTACTGTCGTCGCTACCTAAACCAATATCTACTAGGCCCTCATAGATTTTACCTGTCCATATCTTTTGCCTCCTAATAGATATTTCATCAGCAACTAAAGCACATAAAATAATTTATCACTAGATTTTACTTTCTCCTCAAGCCTAATTAACATTTCGGTGCAAAATCCAGGTTCCGCATTTACGCTTCGATACCATTCATATAATGTATTGGGGTGTAGTAAACATGTATTAAACACTTTACGTACATATGTATTTGTATGCAGATGGCGAGTAAAAATGCAGATTTAAAGCAAATTTTCTCGCGCCTGCAGGATATTTTATGAACGGCCTCGTACGATTTTTTTTTATTTTTAATGTGCATTCCATTGAATAATGCAACTTCAAAATTTTTTGCCAAATCGAAAAATATTGAATTATCAATGGATTGTTGTTAATTGTGTTTTTTAAAGAACAATTATTTTTCTTAGTTAGTCGCTTATTTACTTTTTGTAAATTATGTATTTTCTTAGATTTAGTGTCTATAATTCTGCGACATGTCGTCAATTTCTTTTTTAAGTACCCTTTTCTTGGAGTGTCACAAACAGATATTAAATCTGATAATGATGCATTAGTTATGTTATGATTTATTTATTTATTTACCCAAGCTTATGTTTTTATATTAGTTGCAATCAATGTTTCCTGGAAACTACCAATAGCTTGTTTTTTATTGACAGTATTAAGGCAGATATGAAGGCGAATTTAATAAAAATGGCTTTAGAAAAATGCTGTAAAATCGGTGTGCAAATTCGTTCTGTGACTGTGTGTTGATGGCTGCAAAGGCAATATTGCAACGATAAAAACATTGGGTTGCGTGTTGGATAATTTAAAAAACTTAAAAACTAATTTTAAACACCCCAGTGCTGATTATAATGTAGTTGAAAAACGAATGCGGAACACCTTCGAATCTAAGAAAGTAATACATACTACTGGTGAAAAATCAATTAGATGGCAATATTTATCGGAATTAAGCACAAGCAAGAAGAAAACTGCTTACACTTGGCGAATAAACTTTCACATCGACGTGTCCATTTTAAAAATCAAATAATGTACGTGAAATAAAAAAATGTTTGTGAAAAACTTACTTCTCAAAAAATTTGTGGGCACTATTTCAGTGTGTTATTATGATGATGTGGGTTTTTGTTTTCTGAATAAACCCTGAAAAGATTCTGCATAAACATTGTATAATTAAGGTCAAAATGTTGTATAATTTGTAGCTATGTTAACCCTTTCTCATCCCGTGAGATTTGCTGACCTTGTAACAAGCGCAACAGGCACTGTACGCACGACAATACAACACATATGCCACAGCTCACAGCCCCGGTTCTGACAAATTCTTTATGAAATATTTGACACAAATTGTGACACAATTCACAGAAGTTTAACATCCATGCCACCAGTTGCGGAAAATACGTAGATTTTCATAGAATAGAATACTCTTTATTGCTTTATTTTTGTTACTATTCTGTTTTGTTAATAATATGTTTTTTATTCGAGTGATCTTATCTTTTTGTATACACGTTTTTCTGTGACAAATAAATCTATTTTTCTTTCTTTCTTTTCTTATTATGTACACCATAATAACACACTGAAATACTGCCCAGATATTTTTTGAGAAGTAAGTAAGTTTTTCACAAACATTTTTTTATAAATATATAAAACTAAATGACTTTTAGGTTGACACGGAGACAGTGTATTGTTTTATTTTTGACATTATTAACCCTTGAATATTGTCTGAACATATTATCCCTCTTATAAAGCATAGTGCACGATAAACAAAAACATGATTGAAAAAAAACTGCAATAACATCACGACCACAAACAAAACTCATTATGAAACCTTTTCATATAGTTCACACTTTTTGCTCAAAATGAATAATGACACATTAGAAAATTAATGGCGATCCAATGACAATAGACTTTTATTGATGATATATGAGTATGTTCAGTAGAGCAGAAGGGCCCCCAGAGGCCTGGAAAACGGATATTAAAGTTACCATTCTAATTATTTTTTAGTTTTATTATTTTAGTTCAAAGCGGATATTAATTTAGTTACTTCACTTGTTTTAGTTTACACTGTTTTGTCTTTGAGTTCTCACATTAATATTTTAGTTTCATAATTATTTTATATTATTGAAATGTATTATTGAATTAGGCAACGAACGCGACTTGTATAATATTATTTTTACGGCGACAAACGATAAAGCTATCCTTTTTTTTAACAAAAAACATGTTTGTTTTTCACTACACGATTTCGATATCACGCATTCAAATAAATAACACTTTCTTAGGTAAAGTTCATGATAATGTTAATAACAGTAAAAACAAATACGATTTATTTTATTTGAGTGGAAAAAAAATTGCATATAAAAAATGAAACTAACCTTTTCTATCCTTAAAATGTCCACCAAGAGCAAAGAGTTTCACAAAATATTCTTTACGAGTCGTAACCCGTTTACTGCCAATACTACGAAGGGTTATAAATATTTCACTGCCAGTCTTACCCGACGGTTTTTATCAAGCAACTGCCAGTAATGTTCTCAATAGTGTCATACCGATAAACCTACACAATAATAGTTTGATAGTGGAATCCGGTGATAAAATATTGCAATATTTTTTGTTATGTATTCGCGTTTAGTTTTTTTTTTTTTGTTTTAATACTTATCTACAGCAGTTTAGATTTAATGTCAATGTCGTGGATTTTAACAATGTTTTTTTTTTCTATCTCAAAATATTAATTTATTTAGCAACTTAAATATTTTCACTGTCACACCCACTTCGATCCGTAGTTTTTTTCGTACTTAACAACAAGGCGTTTTAATTATATTCAATTTCTTTAAATAAGATTTGTGTAGCTGTAAATATTACTGAAGATACAGTGGTGCCTACTGTCAGATATATTATTCTTAATCGTGGAAAAAAATCGTAACACCCATTTTTTATTTTATTTATATCGAAATTAAAGATTCACTCATTTTCACATCGTAAAAAAGCTGTATTCCCCGAAAAATTAACTCCAATTTTCTCGAAAAATCACAAATAAAAAAAGCCCTATCATGAAAAAATAAAATAAAAGACAACCCGAACAATCACCACAACAATGATTCATTATAAAAAAATTAAAAATTTAAAAAATAAAACTAACCTTCAGCCGCTCTCGCTTCCCTGGAATCGTCGACGATCAACAGGTGTGGACGGCGCGGACGCTCGAGCCCCGGCTCGGCGGGAGAAACGGTCGTACCGACTTGGGTAACGCCCATCGCGTTCGACGGTCAGAGCGCGAATGTGCCTCGGAAACAATCGGGGGGGCACCTATACGCAGGTGTGAGTCTGTGAGCTGCAGTTGAGGGTTGCGCTTTGTAAGTTCGGTTCGATTGTACTTGACAGATATGGGATCGGCTCGTCTGTTTTCTTTTCACGTATCGGCGTGAAAAATATAAGAATGTCTAGTGCTGTGGTAAAAACACTAACCAATTACATGATTGTCTGTCCAAAAAATCAATTCCCATATTTAAAAACGTTCAAAATCTAATCTACTCACCTCTGCGCCAATCAATGTCAAATACTTGTAAACAACACAGGTAAATTAAACGAATTTTTGAAAGATAGAAACAGATTAGAACGAGAACGGTCTTACTTACTATTGGTAGACAGTTGTACCTATGTACATTACTGTTTACTTGTGGGGATTATATATTTTAATGCAATGCAGCTCAGTGTGACTGTTGCATATTTCTTTTGCTTTTACCTACATGTTTCAGGATATAAAACAAGTTGTAAAATAGAGTAACGACGGTTTCAATTTTAAGGTCAAAAGCCAATTTAGTTACTGTAACAGTATCCGGGGTCTTACACGCGTAGAGTGAACACTACGCCACTTTGACGCCTACAGGCTGGATTTTCGTAGTTTTCAATATTTTGTCACCTTTCCTATTTTTTGTAGGATTGTAAATCCTATTATTGAATCAGTAACATTATTTTTTTCTGTGATAGTCTTAATAAGTAATTATGACGGGGATATGAAATTCACTTTCGACACAACATCACGCCTACGCCGTATTCCCAGAAGGGGTAGGTAGAGATCCCTCGTTTCACAAGCTAAATCAGCATTTGATGTACTGTAATTACGTTTTCTACAACCATTCTAGTTTATTGTATCAAATTATTATGTTATTTATGATCACTTTTTTAATATATGTATATTTTTTTATCTACAAAATGTTCATCTCTACGTGATGGCTTTTTTTAAGTGTTTATTATTTGAGGGTTTGGGCGCTGATAGGCGAAATACAGGCTTTGACTAGTTCGGCTACAGATGTCTAACTAATTTGTAACAAGAGATTATAGCCTATAAGATATGTGTATCATTGTAAACAATTTTCGAATAAACTTATATTATTATACAATTATTATTATTATATTATACTAAGCCAAGTTGTCAACAGCCTCGGACACCACGGCCTGTCTTGCAGCCGAAGTGCGGGTCGCTTAGCGCGGCACGCAAACATTAACGACATCATTCGACGAGCTCTTGTCACCGTCGGCGTTCCAGCTGTACTAGAACCCAATGGCTTGGCACGCGACGATGGCAAGAGACCGGACGGCCTGTCATTATTTCCATGGAAGGTGGGTAGGCCTTTAGTGTGGGATCCAACTTGTGTCGATACTCTTGGGCCATCCCATCTTCCAGGGTCGGCGTGCTGCGCTGGTGCTGCTGCTGCGGCTGCGGAAAACCTCAATCGGCGTAAATATAAGTATTACCTTATTAATAATTATATTTTCGAGCCGTTTGGGGTTGATACCCTCGGGCCGTGCGGTCCGAGTGCTCATGGCCTTTTTAAGGAAATTTCAAAACGACTGATTGACACTTCCCATGACACAAGGGCTGGCTTTAACCTTGGCCAGAGGTTAGGCATTGCCATACAACGTGGCAATGCCGCCAGTGTCTTGGGTACGTTACCAGTCAACAGCGACGCGGATGAATTATTTGCAAATAGTTCTACTTAAGTTAGGATATAATTTTGTCATTCTTTCTATAAATTACAAACATATAATTATATTCTTTAGCTAACCTTCTAAAATAGTATTCTTAAGTCAGCGATTATTTTTTAAATACTATGCAATTAAAAATAAAAAGGCCTGATACAATATAAAGGTATATAAATTATTTACGAGGTACTTTAGTTTTGACAAATCGTTTGAGTAACATGAGGCACTTTCGTTCTTAAATTATTAATGAGGCGTAGTAAACCTGACTTGAACTCGACGCTACGTAATTATGCGAAGAATCAACAAACTTGATTGAAAAATATTAATGTTTTTGTAAAATTCCAACAACCTCATTTTATGTCCAGACTAATCACTGTCCATTACAAGGTTGCTTATAAGAGATCGCAGAAAGGATTTTTAGGAGGAATCTCCTAAAACCTGATTTATCATTTGATTTTTTATTTGATTAGGGCAATTATGGACACTGACGGTCGGGCTGGTCCACAAATTCAAGATCGCTCAGCGCGCTATAGAGTGAGATATGCTCGGAGTCTCTTTGAAGAATAAAATCAGGAATGAAATTATCCGGAAAAGAACCGGAGTTACCGACAGAGCTTGCAGAGTAAGCAAACTGAAGTGGCAAAGGGCTGGCCGTGTTTGTCGAAGGAACTATGGCCGGTGGAACAGACGATTCCTGGAGTGGAGACCGCGTATCGGCAAGCGTTGTGTGGGACGCCCCCCAGCTAGATGTACGGACGACCTAAAGAAGGTGGCTGGGACAGACTGGATACGGAAGGCGGAGGACAGGGTGTTGTGGCGCAGCCTGGGAGAGGCCTAAGTCCAGCAGTGGACTGCAAAAGCCTGAGTTGATTGAGTGCTATTGTTACTTATACCTACTATAAGTTTTCTTTTCCGAAGTTACAACGTAATATTCTGCCTACTTAACCTTTTTATATTTTGTTTGGAAATCACGAGACTTTTTATCGGAAATAAAGTGCCATATATTCTCGGTTCTTTAGCCTCAGACTGCATCCACAATAACATGCATGGCTAATCCCACATCTATATCCGACCCACCACACACGCCGCGAACTAACTAATGCCATAATTAAATGCATGAGCAGCCTTCAAAGACTGAGGACTCAAACATCAGAAGCCTATGTTGACATAGACCCGACACGAGTTAAGAGATATATCTCTACATACGACATTTTATACCCATTCCTGTGTGAGTGCATGATAAGTTTAATTAAGCTATAATGTAACTTGGAATAATATTTAGAGTGTACCTTGAAACCTGATTAAGGCTGATTTATAACGTGGAACGTATATTAATACTAGCAGCACCCAGCGGTTTTATCCGCATGAGTTTCGATCCCGTGGGAATACCGTGATAAAATGCCTTATGAAAAAAAAACAGCCGAAAAATAGAAAGAAGAACACACTATTTCTAAATCCCTTTTCTTTGTGCCAATTCGAACTAACTGATTAAGTCAAAACTTAGGGTACACCCGAACACTTCATTCGAATCTTCATATCACTCCCAATTTGAACGGGCTTACTTAGCTGAATCTCCAAAATTAACTTAAATAATAGTTGTAGGACTGTCCCTACAGTTTGTAACTACATACCTTGAATATTAATAGACATCTCAAATAATGGCACTCTTCCCAGAAACAATTACTGTAACAATCCGAGCCTTATCGCTATCGATCTAGTTGTTACCAAGGTCAGCGCAAACATACAGATGTTGACAAAGAACCGACATACGATCCTAATGTTATGATTGTTTGTACAAAACTCGTAGTGGATGTTAACTATAGTTTACATAATACAGTTTGGAATTAATATGATTCTAGTTTCCCTACCGTAGATATTTTTCGTTGGTTATCAAAAGAAAAGGTGCAATATCTACACGGGCAAAATGTATTATTTTCAGCGTCGTGGCATACTGAATCCATGGTAACAGGTTGCGCGTCAATGTCCTCGCCACCCTGTATAGCCACAAGCCTGTCTTTCCCGAAGGGTAGGGCAGAGTAGTATAGTACAGTCACGAGCACCAATATGTCAACACTTGGCAACTTTCAATTGCGATTTTTTCGCTAAATAACGAATGCAACGTTGAATTTGAAATACGACACATTACATAAACCTATGGGTTAGAAAATGCTATGTTCGTATTAATTTCAAATTTCATTAAAAAATAAAGGAGTAAATCGCTTTTGAATAAAGCCGAGTGTATACATACTTTTGCTCGTGACTGTACACTCACATTTCGCTAGTTATGTTTAAGTCCTATATAACAGAGGGCGGGCCTATTCCCATTAACTGGGCACAAGTAGTCCTGTCTGGAGTAGTGGAGTAGTTATTTACATTGTTATATGCAAATTATAATTGTTATTTTTGTTTGTACTAAACTCGTAGTAAGTGTTCCTTTTTTTTTTTTGGGTGGGAAATCATCAAATGACCTCTCCTGCTCTGGGCTGAGCGGAAGGGCGTGTCAGACTTTTACTGAGTAAAACCCACCCGTGTTCCTTTAGTTGCCTATGTAGTATGCCCTATGCCAGGGGCCACGGCATCTCTTTCGAACAACCCGCGGCCCTGGCGCCATCGGCCCTAGCGGACCCCGTCAATTGGTGCTGACATCTCTTTGAGGCGCGCGTGGAACACAACGCGCCGTCGACCCGGGCCTGGTCCTTATCGGGCGGCGAGCTGCCCATTGCTCGCCGCCCGCAAACCCGCGCATAACTATAGTTTATACAATATAACATTAAGCTTGTAATTCCTGAAGGGTAAGGCAGAGTAGTATAGTACACTTACATTTCGCCAGTTATTTTTAAGTCCCGTGTAATAAGGGGGCGAGCCTATAGCCACACCCATAATCAGCCTCTAACGTTCCCACTACTGGGACACAGGCTTCCTTTCTGTGAGAGGGAGTGACCGTAATCCACCACGCGGGCCCAGTGCGGGTTGGTAGACATCTACCAACCCGCACTGGGCCCGCGTGACCAAAAATTTGAAGACAGGTGACATCACGTGTCTTCGAATTTTTGGTTCTAGGACATGGCGGTTTCATTACGATGTTTTCCTTTATAATTTTGAGAGCAGTAGAGATGAGATGATTCACATATAGTAAAGCGCCTGTCTGGGTTCCAACCTACGACCTACAACTCGGTTAGTCGCAGTCGTTACTACTGGGCCAGTACTGCTGCTTGCCTGGGCTCTATTGCCATTAACTGGGCACAAATCCAGAGAGAAACACACACAGGACTGTAGTTCTGCCTGGAATGACCTGGTTCTTTACTATTTTTATATGAAAATTGTTATGATTTTTGACGACACGGTTGGCGCAGTGACTGAGCGATCGACTGCTGCGCTGCGTGTCGTGGGTTTGATACCCGCACGGAACAAATATTTGTATTGCCTACAGGTAGTTGTTCCGGGTCTGGCTGTTTGTGTATGTGAGTTTAAATGTTTGTAAACGCACCCACGATACAGGAGTAATTCCTGGTGTGGGGCAACGTTTTTTCACATAAAAGAGAAGATTTTTAAATGATTGTTTTTGTTTATATACTTAGTATGCCAAATGTCAGTGGTATCAAACAGGTATACAATGTGTAACTAAATTATGCACATTATGAATCGTTTTCTTTACCGAATCGATTTCTGTCATTTTTAATATAGGTCATTTTTAATCCCAAAAAAACAATAAACTACGTTAATGACAGTCACACTTCCGCTGTACAGTCAAAAAGTCAAAACAAACCAAAACGGACCATAAATCAAGGTGATAAGATTTTTTGTGCCTAGATTTGTAATGTGACCACAATTTTCTACCACAATCAATATATCTAATTTCATAAATAGACATGACGCCGCCAGCCCAAAATCCACACCAAACAGTTACTTTCTCGGTATGCAATGGACGCTCTTGGATCTCATGTGGATTGGTATCATCACCAGTGGACTCAAATTTATCCACCATACTGCGAATAGTCCCTTTCGGTAGGCGGTTATAGGGACCGTAAAATGGGCAAAGCGCGCGGAACGCTGCCCGAATAGAACACCCATTTTGATAAAACAATTTTATCATTTGCACGTGTCGTTGAACGCTATATCAGGCCATGGTGATTTGGCAAAACAGACTGAATAAATGACAGCCAATTTGACAGATTTAGCTTCAACAATATGGTCGCTATGAACTGTCAAAGTTCGGAAGTCCCTATTGGAAGACCCTTTATTATATTTATAACATAACATTCTCATTATCTCTTCTTCTTCAGCCGTTCGCCACCCAATGCTGAGTGTAGGCGTCCTGCAATACACGCCACTCTTCTCTGTCTCTAGCCTTCCTAAACCAGAGTCGTCCAGCAATCTTGACCAGGTCGTCGGTCCACCTCATCGGCTGTCTGCCCACACTTCTACTACCAGGTCTCGGTCTCCAGTCCAGCACTGTTCTACCCCATCTGCCATCTGTTGTACGCCTTCAAATTCCACTTTCTTCGCGCAATCATGTACATATGTAGGCATGTATTATACTGGCTTCTCATTCTATTAAAGCTTCATAATAAGTACGTTGTGCCAGATCAAGGTCAAAGTGTTACCGCTCGTGCAGACTACTGTACACGTGTTTCAAACATCATCGAGCGGTTTCGTCGAAAGACCGAAATATGTACACAATATTAATAATGAAATGGATGTTCCATCTAGATTATCCATTTCATTTCTATTTCTCAGTAGAAGCCCGGAATCTAGATTTGTGCCCGGCGGTTGGCATTGTCAATAGACTCGCCCCGTATTACACTGGCGAAATGTGGGTGTACTAAAGGTACACCTCTTCTTAACCGGGGAATATAGTCGTTATATTATTAATAACGATAATGGTCTGATCTCCTTGGTCATGTCGGATTGCCGAGAAGAGAGGGAGGGAAGAGAGAGTGAGGCGAGTGCATCTGTGTCTGCCCGCGCCGAAGGCTAGTCTCCGTTGAGATTGGCCGCCGTGCCCGAAATACGGTCTGGAAGACTTTATTTATTTAATAATGGTAAGTTAAATAAGTAAGTTGAAAACAGTAAGATTCAAAAACAACTTCTCAACAAAGCAACTGTATAATAATAACTCGAGTTAAAACAATAGTTTGTTTATGTTTGCCACTTCATTTAAAAGCTTACTTTATATTTTCATATCTATAGTATCTCCAGTTTCTGAAATATAAATGTTCATGAGTGTGTACTGAGATTCTGCAAACAAAGTGAAGGACGTCCTCAGGCTAGGTAGAGCGACAATCTCCGCAGAGTGGCTGGCAGTGATTAGAGTGGCCGAGATTCGAGCTCAGTGGGCAATCAGAGAGGCCCATGTTCAGCATGCTGAGTTGTAACCTACTATTTCACCTGAAAAACCCACCTAGGATTACTCAAAGAAATACTGCCAAAGAGGCCATGTCCAGCATGCTACTGCAATGAGGCTGTTTTTTTTTGTCTGCTTTGGTTAGACTAGACTGTCCCACTGCTAGGCATAGGTCTCCCCCAAGTCCTTCCAGGAACTCTTTTCCCGCGCCACCTCTTACCAGCCCTCGTGGTACGCGTCCAGAAGGCCAATTCTCGTAATTCAAAACGTTTAAAATCTAGTCGCAGTCTCATCTCTGCGACAACTTGAAACAACTTGTCAAAATGTAGAGAAATTAGAAGTATTTTTTGACAAATTGTGACTGAGATCAGACTGTGAACGGTCTTAAAATTACGAGAATTGCCCCTCTGGTCATCTTACCACCGCTTTCTGGGTGAGGGTGATTATGAAATCAAAAATATCCTGTTAAAATAACCTAATATTTCACGTTGAAAACCTAGCTTCAATTACGCAAACTAATACTTCCTAACCTAACCTTCAGACAGATGATATACTGTCATAAAAAACTGTTACATACACACATAACACTTTTATGACACACGGCGGTGTCGACTAGCCCTAACAGCCTGAAGCGCACTTCCGCGCTACTTAAGCTCAAGCACAATGTTATAAAACTTAAGTAACAGGTTTACTTCGTTACTTAGCTCTAACCTGAGTATATTACTTAGCTTGATTTACATTTTAATACCGTATATGAACCGTATCGGAAACTGAGAGGTTGCAGTTTAATCTAGTTAAATCTTTGAAAATTTTCAAGCACAATATGTGAATATTTGAAATATACAATATCGTTTCTGCACGTTTTCTATGCATGCAATGCCCTCCAAAAGTTAGTTGACATTTTTCCACATCAGCTGTGAAGTCACATTATGATTTAAAATAATCAGGTACTCCTAAGGGATTACTTGATTATTTTTTATGATAAATCATAGGTAGTTGAATTAAAATGTTATATAAGATAAATATATACCAACCCGCACTGGGCCCGCGTGGTGGATTACGGCCCACTCCCTCTCGGAAAGAGGAGACCTGTGTCCCAGCAGTGGGAACATTATAGGCTGATTATGGTACGTGGGACCGTTTAAGTATTACGTAAGCACTATAAGGGGGCGGGGGGTCTTTGCTTAGCTTATTTTTGATGACATGGGGTTGGGGGGATCTAGATGGTGAGTACGTCAGCAGTAATTATTTACTTTTTTACATATATGGCAACCCACACATTGTCTATGCTGGAAAACGAAATGCATTTTCGGGGATTCCTACAAATAATGAATACGTTTAGGTACTCGCTTAGAACTGAGTAGGGGAATTACCGCGCGCTATTCACTTATCTAATTTTTTTCCGTCAGTTTATTGTTTTGTTACGATTTGACGTGTTGTAAGCAAAGCAAGTTAATGTTTATGTTACCGTTGATCCACTTTCGCGAAAGTTGAATTGTTCAAGATGTCGTAACAAATAGACTTTTGTAACTTCCTCTATGTTTAATTCCGTGTGAGTAAAGTTTATTTAAATAAATATTATGTGCGTTACAGTCCTCTATTCCAGACCTATCCCTTATTTCTAGACTTATAACTGCTGCTCATGAATCAATCAATTGTACCAATGTCTACTTAAGCATGAGGAAGGGGGTGGGGGACGTAAGAGCTTTGCTTACTTTTGCTGACGAGGGGGAAGGGTGGGTTAATAATTGCAAAAAATCTGCTTATGTAACACTTGAACGGCCCCCTATGGTATATGAAAAATATTATAGCAGTTCAAACATTTGGATCGCTACAATTTTAAATCATAAGGTGGTGTGTCACAACTAAATTAGAAAAATGTCAGGTAACTTTTGGAGGCCACTGTAGGTGTAAGGAACAAATTATGTCACAAACTAAGGTAAAACGCTTCCTTATCCCAAAAGACGAAGAAGAAGTAATGTTAGTAATGTAATGTAATGTGTGTGACAATGTATATATTATGGATGAAATATCAAAGTATATTATTATTGTAATGTGATGTGTTAATGTTAATTGAAAATTAATGTAATGTTGATTGTAAATTCATGTAATTATAAATTGATTTTGCATACCGTTAAAATGGTGAGACATGTAGCACTATGTAATTATGAACACCCTTATAACATACCATGTTTCTAGCAAATAAATAAATAAATAGACTACGATTGCCAATCGCTTCGGTGATTGGTGGATTGATTTCAAAATAAAATTTTAAATAACCTAAGAATCATAACAATATCTTCTACTTGATAAAACTATTAAATTTACTGGCAGACAACACTTACGCACAGCCTAAGCAGTTGGGTCTAGAAGCATGAAATTAGCACAAGAATTTCTTGTACAGGATGAAATTGAAAAGCACTAAGGAAGGATTTTTTGAAAATGGATCCCCTAAAGGAGTTAAATATATAAGTATTATGTGACATATGTGGATGAAAGTTTGTATGAAAATATCACCGATGGAAAATCCGCTCGGGCACACGGCTTGTTATTTAATAAAAAAGGATAATCAACCAAACCTGTTTTCTAAAATTGTAGTTAGCAGTTGTATACGACAAATTAAAATAGGAGGTGCAGTAACTGTTACATTCTGCTAATATAAACGCGAAAATTTGTATGGATAGATGGATGGATGGATGTTTGTTACTCTTTCACGTCAAAACTACTGAACGGATTTGGATGAAATTTGGCACACAGATAGTTTATAACCAGGATTAACACATAAAATACTCTTTATCCCGATATTCCTACGGGATCGAAACCTATGCGGGTGAAACAGCGAGGCGCAGCTAGTACTGTCTGTTGTCAACATTATCTTACCCACCCTAAAAACAAACGAATTTGGACCCTCTGCCTGTAACATTAAGGTTTATTTAATTTATATGAGCTTATCAGACAAGTCTTCGAGGACTCGATGAACAAATACAATAACACTACAGACACGCGGTCTTTAACACGTAACGTTAAGGTAAACCTACCCAACATTGTCGGAGCCACCGGCATTATACATAATTTTGTTAAGCTATTTTAATCATTATCTCGTTGACATTAAAGTTCTAAAGCTTTTAAGTCACACTGCATAATTAGAACCCAATCTCTAATTTCGCGCATTCCCAACAAGTTCTGGTGGCTTAGCGGTTTGATGCTGGATTGGCGACGAACAACATGTGGGTTCGAAAACACAGTCCACCTAATATCAGTTTCTTTTTTAATTTGTTTTCATTTCTACAATATTGCTTGCATTATTAAAGAACGACCAATATGATTTACACCTAATAACTTATCTTGTAAACAGGTGGGTAAAATAAAAAACTTTAAGTTCAAAGAATTTATATTTACCATGAATGGTTAGATACGACGTAAAATATATATTTGCTTCGTGAGGTAGATAATAAATTCATCTAAGTGACAAAAGTTACACTACGCCTAATAGCAGTGACTGCGCACACACATTTGTAAATCGTTTCACATAACTTGTTAAGTATTTTTAAGCAATTTGGTGTAAAAAAGCATCATCTCACAACTTAATGACTATACCAAACATAAAATCATATTTTAACATAAGCAGGATGTTGGAATTAGAGAGACTGGTTGTCGACTTAATATAGCAGTAAGTGTTTCTTTTTATACCTATATTATTTTATTGATAGTGATTAATGAACGCGTAGTTGGCTATTTTACCATTACATTCACTCCTTACAAGTTACATACACGGTTCCAAAAATGTTTATTTTTTTTTGTTTTAGAGAAATACGATCAGACCATGGTTAAGACGTTATGGAGACAATGGAAATATTCAGCGGATTCGTCCAGGAGCAAAGCCATCAGGCTTTGCTCCTGCCCGGTGGCGTTCGAATTCGGGACTATACTTGATAGTATAGTCCCGAATTCGAACGCCACCGGGCCATCGTTTCAAGCCATGTTGAAAATCCATTTTTGCCCATTCGTGTAACCGCAATAAACCACAATATTTCAGTGGAAACAGTGAAAAGGCATTTACACGCTGATTTTTTTTGAAGGCATTTACACATTGATTATGGCATACTAATATAAAATGTATATTAATTTCGAAATATATGAGCATTTACTTACTTTATCTTACCCAATTGTTTTAATGAAATAATAAACATTTTAAACTTGCAATTGTTTAGTTTTATTTCTATACAAACTACCCGTTTAAAAAGACAAGACCCCTACGTCGTCCATTAAAGAAATGTAAAAAAAAGTGTAATAAAATAATTAAAAAAAAATAAATATCTGAGCAAAAAGCTATATTTAGGTTAAACTTGGTTTCGAACGTAGACAACGATGAATACACTCAACTCTTATAAGCCGCATTGAAATTTGATCTGAGTTGTAATGCAAGACGCAATATTCTAATGAATTTGAACCATATAGTACACTTTCATAAAGTTTATTCTTGCACAGCACAAGCAGCCAACCTTCTCCTCGTGCAAATAGATTATTTTGTATCTTAAATAATCACTCAATTGAGACATGATGATAAAAAAACTACCTATAAAATAGAAAATAAAAAATTCTTGAAAAAAATCGTTTAATTATGATCTTAGATAGTGCAAACCAAGTTATTGCCTTCAGACACGAATTATCGTCATTCCTCTAATTTTTTTTTTTTTTTTTTCAAATTATCGAAACATAAAATATTTAAGTATCAATTTTAGCACGTACCTGATAAGCATTCCATTCATCGCTGAGTTCACAACATGAAGCAAGTTGGCAACGCGTTGAACTAGTGGTATTTACCTCATTTTAACTGTCGTGCGAAAAACAGGATGCGCGACGACGTTGCTAAATCGCTTGCCTACGCGCACGTATGTATTCCTTCCCTTAATGACATGCTCTAAATTTACTTTACAACACATCGAATTAGATGTTTTAATTTGTCGCACCTATTTAATTTCATTCTGTTTCACAAAAATAAGCACTAAAGAAGGATTTTTTGAAAATGGATACCCTAAAGGAGTTAAATATACATTATGTGACATTTGTGGATGAAAGTTTGTATAGAAATTTCACCGATGGAAAATCCGCTCGGGCACACGGCTTGTTATTTAATAAAAAAGGACAATCTCAAAACCTGTGGGGCACTTCTCGAAATTTTAAGAACGTTCACAGTCTGATCTCAGTCTCAATCTGTCAAAAAATACTTCTAATTTCCCTACATTTTGACATGTTTTTGACATTTGTTTGTCGCCGAGATGAGACTGCTACTAGATTTTGAACATTTTAAATTACGAGAATTGGCCTTCTGTTTTCTAAAGTTTTAGCGTAACAAACATTAATTATAAACAAAAAACATACAATTGGATTGAGAACCTCCTTTTTGAAGTCGGGTTATAAAATCAACTTCGTATTTCGTAGCCCGTAGCGCTACGCCGTAGCCTCGTAGCGCTACGCCGTAGCTCTTTGAGACGGCCGGCTTGTTTAACAAGACGGTTAGTTTATCGAGAAGGTGGTGTTCTGTTTACGCATGTAAATTGATGCTATCATGCCATCATTTACATTTAAGGGTAAACAGATTGGGTAATCATTAGTGCTTTGCTTTTAATTTCGACCTTGCCTTGTTCCACGAAAGGGGGTTTTATTTTTGTGTGTTTAATCACTGGGCTGGTGCTTAAAGCGTTTAGAATAATAGTCAGAACAAGCAAAAGTCATTATGAAAAGAGATGTTATGGGTTTATTTGTGGGTTCAAATTCTTATATTTTTACTAAAAGAAAAATTTTGTAATATTTTGGTTCGTCAAAACTCGTTTGAAATTGAAATAATAAAACTAATTGAAGCGACTAATAAATGTACATATTTTAACGTCGTCAATATTAGAAGTTATACGAGTAGTATCTAGAAATTGAATAAATTCTGGGTCATACAGTTTGAAAATATTGTATTGTGTTAATGCATACAAGAATAATACTCGTATACCAATTTTAATTTTTTTATTTTTAAAATCTTATTATTTTGCCTCAGGTTTTGGAAAACTTAGTAAGTATACAGGTTGTCAGGGCACTCGACGCGCAACCTGTTATCATGGATTTGGTACATTATTCTGTACCCCCTGAAACAAAATTTTCGTTAGGATATTTAAAAAAAAATTGCTGTACATACATTTTAACGCGACCTTTTCTATGAAACAGCAGTTTTTTTTTTATATCCGATGAAAAATTTCTACGCTAGGGGTCTAAACTGATGTGTTGAATTCATAGTTTCAGTTTGCGCGTCGATGTCCTGTCATCCTGTCTTATATATTTTAAATTACAAAATAATTAGGTGTTATACTTAAAATTTCAAGACTCGCAGGAAAATCAACGTGATTTATGAAATCATTTTCTATAATATTTTCAAAATTCGGACAATGTCGAGGTGAGAACCTGCGATACTCATGTATCACACCCGCATTTGTTTTGAAAACAAATTAATTCCCTTTCTTATTAGTAAACCCATAATCAGCCTATAATCTCCCCACTGCTGGGACACAGGCCTCCTCTCTGTGAGAAAGAGTGGGCCGTAATCCACCACGCGGGTCTAGTGCGGGTTGGTGCATGTCACATGTCTTTGAATTTTTGGTTTTAAGACATGCCAGTTTCCTCACGATGTTTTCCTTCACCGTTTTGGGAGCAGTAGTGATAAAATTATTTACACAAAGTAAAGTGCCTGCTCGGGTCCGAAGCTACGGCCTACAACATGTACTTCGTGGGGTCGTTAACACTGGGCCACCACTGCCCGAACCCTGGACGTAATGATCCAATTACAGTCACTGCGCCAATCGTGCTTTCATCAGCACTAATATAATTAAACACTACAAACTTACAAAGACACTGTGAAATTTAATTTTCATTTCCAACACAAAGACTGTCTTTGCATTTCATTTATTAATTACAACCCTGAAACGGTCTCAGATGGAGAATGGAATATCAAGTTTAATAATATTAATTAACACTGAATCTTGTTCTGCGGTCGCAGGTGATAGTGACCATAGTTTCGAACAATTTTGAACTTTTAAAGGTCTAGTTAAGATAAAAAATGGGCAGGTACTTTTATTTATGCAATTTACTAGCTTTTGGCCAATACTTCGTCTGCATCTATTTAGTATTTCATCATTTCTAGGGTTCCGTACCCAAAGAGTGCCACCCAAAACCCTATTACTGAGCCTCCGCTGTCCGTCCATCCGTCCGTCCGTCTGTCTGTCAGCCGTATTTCATGAACCGTAATAGGTTGACAGTCGAACTTTGCACAGAGTATGTATTTCTATTTGGTATAATAAAAATTAAAGTAAATTAAAAATGAAAGGAAGAGCCCATACAAGAAACGTGTATTTTCGACGTTTTATTCCTAGTGGTACGGAACTCTTTGTGTGCGAGTCCGACTGGCATAATGAGTTCGACTGGCATATAGATTTCGTCACCATACGCCATAAATCACAAAACGCCTAGAATAAAAAAATTGAAACCACGCGACATCCATCAGACCCGCGTCTTGGATAACTGCCCAGTCTCGCACAGAGAGAAAGCCTGAATCCCAAACGTGGGAACATAAATATGTATCTCTACACTAATATTTAAACATATACAAATATTATAAAGAGAAAAGATTAGATTTTTTTATGTTTATTTGTTACACTTTCACGCTAAAATGACTGAACGGATTAGCAAATACGTAGACCATGACCTGGGTTAGGACATAGAATACTTTTTATCCCAATATTCCCACGGGATCGTGACTTATGCGGGTGAAACCGCGGGCGAAAGCTAGTTATACAGAAAAATAAAGAACATATTCCCTCTACGCCTGCATATGTATAAATATCATTGCCATTCCTAATGGAATCATCAATACGTACACAATTTGACTCAAAGCAGCTTTAGTAAATACCCGCCATGCATACGTTTAGAACATTTATTAGTATGTATTGCCTGTTGATCTTCACTCACACACGAATAAATCTCAAGAAATAAGCTTTACAGATACCCCTTATGACGACTACAAAAGGTTCATTTTAGTGAAGCAAGTTCAGAGTTAAGCTCCGTCTCGATGGCTTCCTGTGAAACATAAGTCTTAAGATATGCACTTCGCAAACAATCCCTTTTCAAATTAGTAAAGCAATTTGCTTAAGTTGGAATACATTGTTTTATATAAATACAAGTGACTTGGGACTACATTACTGCAAAGACCCGCTTTTTCTTCTTTAGTATGGGCACTATAGTCCTCCAGACCGTATTTCGGCCAAGCCGCCAATCTCAACGAAGACTAGCCTTCGTTGCGGGAGACAGTCTAGTGTACAAGTGTGTGCGCAGACACAGGTGCACCCTCTCTTTCTTCACTGTCATAGTTCGACGGGTCGGCACGCAATCCGACACGACCGGAAAGAGATCAGGCGCAGGACCAACGGCTTAACGTGCATTCCGAGTCACGGGGTAATCATAAAGCCAACTTCCAAACTTTGAGCTGTTACTAAGAAATTCCTAATAAAAAAACGCAATGGCACTTTGCCTGACCAGGGAATCGTACCCAAGACCTCACTTTCAGCAGTCGCACTTGAGACAACAAGACCATCGGGGCAGTCAACGGGGCGGATGGGCTAATACATTGGTGAAATCATTTGACAGTGTGCAAAGTAAAATGCGTTTATCGCCAGCCATTGATCGATGTAAATAATGTAAAATCATAAAAATTTGCTGTTATACAAAACACCAACCAACCAACAACCAACCAACCAACCAACAACCAACTTAAATTGTTCGTAAATTCAAATCACAACTGTCAGATTGCAACAGTTGTATTAAACGGCCACAGCACGACAATTAATGGACTTAGGGTGTCAATTTGCCTAACAATTTTATTTTGCCTTAAATCTAGTAAAACCTAAGTAACTTTGAGGGTAGTCACGAACCATAAGCCTGAAATCTAGTATACCCTAGTAAAGGATTGGTGAGTGATATGGTAAACAGGAGGGTTAAACCAATCCCTCATGCCGTACGATATCGGTAACTGAGGACACTGATCGAGCCCCCACGAGTACACAAATCTAATATTCATTCATATACGTAGGCGTTCCCTTTTGGGGCAGTGCTGGCCCAACGGCAAACCCTCGAATTACGTATCCTACGAGACTTACTGGTTGTGGGTGGGCGATTTATTTTATCAGCAAGTCGCAAAACGGTGAAAGAAAGTACCGTAGAGAGTCCTCCATGTCTTTATAGAACTGAATTCGAAGGCAGATGTTAACCACCCAACTTAAAATAGAAATATAATATCCTAATCTAACTAAAATATTGCGTCGAAATATTCTTCCGCATCGCTGTCGACTGGTAATGTACCCAAGAGACTGGCGACACTGCCACGTTGTATGGCAATGCTGGGCCTCGGACCAAGGTAAAAGCCAGCCTTTGGGTCACGGGAAGTGTCAACCAGCCGGTTAGAAATTTCATTGAATAAGATTATTTTTTAATTTCAACTCACCCTTAGTTACTATTTATTTGTTGAAACTTTTCGCACAAAGAGGTACAAAGGCGGACTTAATGCCTTAGGCTTTCTCTACCAGTCAACCAAGGGTGGTGAAGAGGTTAGATGGCAGGTGGTTTGATTGAGAGGGACAATGATAAAAAAAAACTTAAAACTAGGTACACAAATATATAAATAGGTTATATACACATCCATACTATTACTATAATATATACTATGCCCGTGTTTAGTTAAGTACCTGGTACTTGTTGACAGGCCTACACTGTCCTCCCATACCTATTAACACTGTAATTTGCTTAAATGTATTTATAATTTAATAATGTATTCCGAGCGTGTGTACTCGATAATGTAAGCTGCGGTTACCTGTAATTGAGTGTGCATTAAATGAATTCATTTACACAAAGTAAAGCGCTTGCCTTGGTTTACGACCAAGAACTCGTAAAATCGCCTTACCATCGCCAAATTACGAGTATGTTAATCAATGTGATCATCAGGGTATTCCTAGCTCTTTAATACCCACATTGCGACTTGTGTTCATATCACGTATATTTTTTTATTCAACGACCGTAAAGGTCAACCGATGGTCACGGTTTTCCAATAACAGGGTCAAAAAGCCGCAACTTTAAGTTGACCTCTCTTACCTCTGTTTGTAAATTAATTATAATAAATTGTCGTTCATAGGACTAGGATATAATCAGACTATAACGTGATTATTTTTAAGAATACTTTAATAATAATAAGTGTAAGCGACGCAACTCGCATAAGAACTTTTTGGTACAGACTTTTTTGTAAAAGGTCAAATAGTTTTATTTCTTTTTACTTGTCAAAACGTAGGGAAATTATAGGTATTTTTGACAGATTGAGACAGAGCAGATGGGCAATTCTCGTAATTTTAAGAAAGTACACAGTCTGATATCAGTCTCAATCTGTCAAAAATAACTCTAATTTCCATATATTTTGACAAGTTTTTGACATTTGTTTGTCGCCGAGATGAGACTGCGACTAGTTTTTGAACGTTTTAAATTACGAGAATTGACCTTCAGACTGTGTACGTTCTTAAGATTACGAGAATTGACCCTCTGGTCATACACGCACGACGGTTGCTAGCACTATACACCTGACCTTTCTGAAGAACATCACTAGACTTTTTTTGTTATCTATGTAGAATAACTCATGCCCTTGTACAAAGACAATCAAGTCAACAAGGTGACAAGGTTACAAGACTACCATTGTACGAGCAACTAATATTTTTCAATTTTTACAAATTATCATACTATCTTGGAATTTTCATAAACAACTCTGTGTTGCCGAGACGATAAATATACATATATTCGCATAATTAGCCGACAACGTTCCCACTGCTGGGACACAGGCCTACTCTCAGGGAGTGGGCCGTATATCCCCCACGCGGGCCTAGTACGGGTTGGTAATGACACATGTCTTCGAATTTTTGGTTCTATGACATGCCGGTTTCCTCATGGTGTTTCCTTCACCGTTTCGAGAGCAGTGCTGGTGAAATAATTCACACAAAGTAAAGTGCCTATGTGAACCTACGACCTACAACTCGTAACTCGCAGCCATTATTACTTGGCCACCACTGCTCTAAACTTGAAAACCTGAAAGCCCACAGACCAACTTAAAATGGTCTTTATCCCGTAATACGATTGTGCAATAAAGTCCTCATTTACGCGGCTCGTGCGTGGAATTACATTGTATTTCCAATAGTAATTCTGGTATTGGTTTTAAGCTTACAAATTGCGAACAGATTTATTGCCCAGAGACAAATGTGACCATGTTTGTCGATGGCATACAATTTATTTACGATTCCCTCAGGGTTTCGGATTGGTGTTGGTCGAACGACTAATCAATCATTGATTTGAATTGTTTTACTTTACTGTACAACACACTCAGTGGTAACAAAACCAGTATAAGCTGAACTCCTATTCTACTGAAACTCCGTACAACGCGTACCAGCTCAAGGTCAAGTGTTGCAACCAACGCAACTTGTGATTATTGATTCAGCTTGGTTAAATTCATTATAAAAATCATAGTTAAATGTTATAAAGTAATTTAAATAAATAAAGCCAGATTTTTTTGTAGATTTCGATAGTAAGACGTTGAAAGCGAATTAGCAAGGCCTTTGCCCTGCACTGGGACGATAAAGGATGTGGGATGGTTAATGGACTCTTTTCAAAACTCGTCAATTGGAGTAGATATGTAAATTCAAATTTTATTTACGTTTCCAATTGACGTTATTTTAAGTTAAACAAATATCAACTTTATTTTAATGGTAATTCATTTGATTGCAGAGTGACTAGCACTATTGAAAGGGTTATAAAAATGTTTGAAGTTGTAGCGCAAACTGAACTTTATTGTGTAGGAATTAAAGTTATTTTTCCATAAACTCATATTTGTTTACATTTTTGGCCAATATATCGCGATTCAAATTTAGGTAAAGCTTGCAAAAAAATAACATAACATAACGTCACATCACGCCTATAAACCCCGAAGTTGTAGGCAGAGAGGCGCCTGTAGTACTGTGAAGCTCTCTACAAGCTTCACGGTACACGGGACGTATAAAATCAACGGTTTAACTCGTAGACTTGAATAATTATTCCTTTATCAAAATATTACGTGGTTTACATCTTAAGCCATTGCTTGGCAGCCTAATCTCTTCTTTTACACCATATTCTAAATTCGCTTGACTGTTCGAATGGAACCCGCGCTAAATTATAGCCGGCATAATGTTGCCTTCGGTTGACAACCTTTACAGTACCTACACCCACATTTCGCAAATTATATTAAAGTCCTTTGTACTGAGAAATTCCTGATGGTGAAACCCAATAACACTTTGTCCGACCTGGGAATCGAAACCAGGACCTCATGTTGAGCTACTGCTGACCATTTTGCATATGCATTGCTGCGGTTTTTTTTTTGTCTTTGGTCTAAATACCCACTAGAAAACAATGACAAGAACGATGTTTCTTCCGCGATACTCACACGCACACATACACTCGTATATGATAGAAAGAGAGAGAGAAAGACGCATAAAGGGGGCATAACTCTTTTTCCTTATGTGACAATTTCTACCGCAAGCCGCGTTAAGGAACTTCCTTCCAAAAATCTTATTACAACATTCTAATTTGGTGAAAAGAATCATTGTATTTCGAAAACATATGCCTAGGAAGTAGCGTCTCAAGTTTCACGCCCCTTTGCCCCCTTTTCCAATGTGCAAATGAGGTTTTAATCTCATTCTACGGATTCAAACGGATTAGATCCCACACGTGTTCACTTTACTATCAACCTTGTACACATAATTTCCTGATAGCCTCTTCCTGTGTGTAGGTAGAAGTGATTAAGAAAATTGTGTGGGTGTACACAGGAGTGCAGCTGGTCTATTCTGTAAAAATCTCACCGTGAAAACTTAGGTGAAGTGAGCTTGGAGTGAGCTGTCAAGAGTGTCAATCTCTAGCATCGGGTGGAATGACAACTCACTCTGAGCTCACTTCACCTAAGTTTTCTCGGTGAGATTGATACAGAATAGATCGGCTGTAGTGCTATTCTGTAAAGATCTGAACGTGAGCTGTCAATCCCTACATTCCCTAGCGTTACGTAAGATAACAGTTCACTTCACCAAAGTTTTCACGTTGAGATTTTTACAGAATAGACCGGCATTGCCTTTCCTATTGTTTTTACCTACTTCTGGTTCTTAGCGTGTCGATAGCAATCTAAATGGATTCGGCTCAGAATTCGGCTGCTTGTTTGGCGCCATCGCCAGCGTCCATCAGTTCCTGTTACTTGCCGCTGACAGGACACGCAGGACACGATATTAAGTGTATTATTTTGTTTATTACCTGCTTACTTCTATTTATCTACAGCATGTATCATAAGCATAATTACCCCATATTGTTCTCACACTTGAGACAAAGGCCTCCGCTCTTTGAGTAATAGGACTTCTCAAAAATTGCCCTTACTGCATCGACATAAAGACGCTGACAACGTCAAATTGTTAATATTGATGTGTGGTTGACTATACGTCAAATTGCCATCAAAATGTTACTTACGACTGACAAGAAAAATCGGTTATGTGCGAGTCGGAATCGCACACTAGGGTTCTGTGTCTGAACACTATTATAGATCACTTTCTTTTTGACATTTGTTATGATCTATGCCCATGATAGAGTTCATCATCTGCCTAGCCTTTTCTAACTATGTTGGGGTCGGCTTCCAGTCTAACCGGATGCAGCTGAATACCGGTATTTTACATGAAGCGACTGCCTATCTGACCTCCACAGCCCAGTAACTGGGTAATACGATACCCCATGGTAAGACTGGTTGTCAGATTTTCGGGCTACTGACGACCCGTAACGACTGTCAAAGATCCACGAATGACAGCCGGGACCAACGGCTTAACGTGCTTTCCGAGGCACGGAGGGGTCTTGGTATGTAATGAAAGAAAATGCATTTATTTAGCACAGGCTAAAAGACACACAATACACCAGATACATACATCAAATAGCAACAAATAAAAATCAAATAGAAAGCATAAAGACCGATGTAAGAAAATAGCAGGAAAGTGTGCCTCACGGCTGCACCAAAAAGGTCCAGTTCAGCAAAACTGCCAGACAACTAGTGCCTGACGCTGGTTTTCAACTGAACCTGATGTGTGAGGTGACGGATGTAAATCAGTTTTACACTGCAACGTGACGTGTGTATGCATATTTATATAAGATAAATATGTGTCAGATCAGTCTATGTAAAAATGGTCACCCATCCACGGACCAACCGCGGCAAGCGTAACTTAACGTAATCGATCGACCCATGCGGCTGTTATAACTTAGCCACAAGCCCATTTGCACATGATAGAGATAGGAAAACGTATTCAGTGACAACCAGCACAAAAAAAAAACAATGACGTCTAGAAAGTTAGTCAGTCGGACAGATATACGTCGCAGGCTAGTAATAGGGCCGCTTTTTGTACGGAACACTTAGAAACAATACCTTTTGTGGATATGGAACTCACACTCATAAACAGAAGCACCCTCCACTTCTTCAATATTGTTAGTACAGCCAAATACGAGTCGGCTGCTACAAAAAAGGTTGTTTTTCTAACAAATGGGATTGAGTCCGGTTAGAACAAATGAAGAGCCTGTGTTTATTGTTTTTAATTACATTTTACATCTGTATTATTTTGCTTATTTTATCGAAGAGGGTTAGCAGATCAATAAATGGTATGTACTGTAGTGTACAGTAGTCTGAAATGAAAAGTTTGAATTTGAATTTAACGTGCTTTCTATCGCATCGGGGTATCACACCGCCAATTTCCTAACTCAGGACTGTTACTAAGAAATTTCCAATAGAAAAACTCAATTAAGTCTCTTAATTTAAATATAAATATATATAAAGAAGGGGCGTGCATTGATCACCACGTTTGCTCGGTTTGATAATGTTTAAGAACTGGTTTACTCCCTGTTATCACAATCAGCCTATATCGGTCCCACTGCTGGGACACAGGCCGCTCTCTGTGAGCGGGAGTGTGCCGTAATCCACCACGCGGGCCCGGTTCAGGTTGGTAGATATCACATGTCTTCGATTTTTTTATTCTAGGACATGTCGGTTTCCTAACGATGTTTTCCTTCGCCGTTTTGAGAGCAGTGGTGATGAAATAATTTATACAAAGTAAAGTGCCTGTCCGGGTTCGAACCTACGACCAACAACTCCTAAGTCGCGACTGTTACCACTGGGCCATCACTGCTCTCACCCTCTCCACGCTTGCTCAATACGGTTTGGCCATTTTAGACTTTTAAGAACTGGTTTACTCACTGTTATCCTTACTAGTAAATTAGTTGGTGTGTTCGCTTCCACATTTAACCCGTTTACCTTCAAAGCAAGGGTGTACAGGCAACTTCTGAAAAAAGAAGTAAGAAAGATAAATTGTTTATTCTGCACAAACTAAACCCCACGCCACTCCACTTCTGAACACGCTCGTTCCATCATAGATCTTATCATCATTTTCCATATCAAGCAATAAGATAATAAAATATAGTATCATCATATTATTAATAAGATAACTTAAATTTAACTAAAAATAACTTTAAGTTTCTTAGGTCTTTCTTTGAACCCGTGACTAAATGAACAGAAAAGTAATTAATATCAAATTGGTTAGACAACTTAAGACGCCATTACTTAGAACAGTAACTTAACAAAAGCATTGGTATTTCTGCTTAACCCTTTTAAGTGACGTCTTGAGGTCTATGAACTGTTTCAGCAAAATGAAATGTGAATTTAACCCACAACTTAAGAAATTTGAAACAAAATCAAGTCAACAATTTTAAATTAAAGTTTAATATCAATAATTAGGGGTTATTTGAGGTCATTTTTTTTTTTTTAAGTTATGTTTGGTAGGCTTTATCAAAGTCGTAAGTATCAAAGAAAGCTGTTCTGTTTCCTTTATGAAAAGAGTAGTCATCTACAACCGCACTAATTGGAACGAAAATCTGTAACGGAGCCAGCGGTAGGAGTAAACTGGTATAAATGGTCATGTAACGAAAAAGCGCTATGCCCCCTCCATGCGACTTTTTATCATATATAATAAAAAGAGAGAGAGTAAGATAGTTTTCATGGTCCTGAAGTTAATCAAAGTGAGGCCAAAATAAAAATCCAAGATGGCGGTTGCAAAAATTTCAAATTTTTTGTCATAGGTGTCGTTTCATGGTTTTCGAGAGTGCTAAAGCTGTTCGATATCAATAAAAGAAAAAATCTATCTACAAAATACCAACGTACTAAACTACCAAAAAGCGGCCAAGTGCGAGCCTTAGCCTTTAGCCACAAGACACACGTTTCGTGTATGGCCTACTACTTTAATTTTTAACTTTTTTTTTGTTATTGTGGCCATAGAAATACACACTGTGAAAATTGCAACAGTCTAGTCATGAGATACAGCCCTCTGACCGACAGATGGACGGACAGACGGTCGGATGGATGGACAGCCGGATCCACGGACTGACGGATGGACGGACAGCGAAGAATCCGTATTAGGGTCTCGTTGGCACCCTTTGTGTATGGTACCCTAAAAGCTTGAAATTCCTACATACCTGAAAATATTCCCAATCTTCAAAATAATGAATGCCATCAAATTGATTGTAAGTAATTTAATTTCCATGGTGACGACGAAATTGGAAACAACTCCCAAAAGAAACAAATCTACTTAATTACATCTTTAATTATGTAATCAATTGGAAGACACTTTATTTGTGAGCCTCTTGTCAATATTTGCACTGTACATATTATCATTACTTTCGTGAAAGTTTATTTCAAAGGAAAAGTTACGAAAAAGAATATTGCGTGAGCGAAATGCGAATTTTAAGCAAGAAAGAAATTAGTCGATTGAATTTTGAGGAGTCCACATTTTTATCAAAGACAATTTAAAAGGAACTATAAACTATAAGTTAGTAGTAATTTGATTAATAATATCTTTATAGATAACTAACTATTTACACTAGATACCAAAATAAATGACTAACCAACTTACCATACAAATAAATACAAAAACAAAGGACACTGAGGCGTCGAAGTACTTGTCCGCATCGCTGTCATCCGGACACGTGCCCAGAAGACTGGCAGCATTACCACGTTGAATGGCAATGCTAATTCTTTGGCCAAAGAACGACCCACCCTCTGGTCACGTGAAGTGTCGACCAACCACGAGAAATTTCCTTAAAAAGGAGACGCGCACTCGGGCATTAATAATTAATTCTAAACGCATTTATGCGAATAGCAGCAATATTGATAAGAATTATAAGACACTTCATTATTTTTTTATATTTAGCTGTTTATTGTCCCTAAAAATAAAAAAATACTAGTCTATTGTTGTTCCACTGCAGGACAAAGACCTCTTCTCATCCAGAGAAGGTACGAGCATTGATGACTACGCTTGCTCAAGACGGGTTGGCGATTTCAGACTTATATTAGTCCACGTTTCCTCACGATACTTTTCCTTCACCGATGTCAGGAATGTCAAAGATGAACTCAGAAAGTACATATGAATTGAAAAACTCACATTGTACTTCACCGGATTTGAACCAACCACCTCGTGCATGAGAGGCTAGGCTTTAACCACTGAGCCATCACGTCACTTCAATTTTCTTTGCTCCTGTTTCATGTTTATTATTATATGTATACATTTATTTAGATTAGAATAATGTATTATGTAAATAGTACATCACAGACAACCTACAGTATTTATCTCACCTTCTCCTTTTTAATCCATCCAAAGGATGTCTTTAAAAGATCGCTCTTAGCGATAAGACCGCCCATTGTGTCACCATTTGTAAAATGTCTATATTTATGTCTGTAATTTATATAGTGTACATAATAAATAGTATTTTATTGTATTCAATTCTTTTATTGTAAAATAAAATATAATTTCCCTGAGTTCATTTTTCTCTGTCCATCGACGTACACAAATGCCAGTTCGCTCGGCTTCAAGGTCTTTAATTAATGAAACATTCAAACGCGTGTTATTAACATTAATTAAAAAGCTTACGAATATTTATTTTATTTATAAAAGAAATATTACGAATATTTATTTTATTTATAAAAGAAATATTCGTATACGTTCAACACAAGTATTGCAACTGGTATTTATTTGATTACTACATGCTTTATGAAAGAAACATTTTAATGAGCACAGCTCAGGATTTTTTCATGAACACTGTTTAATTGTATTTATTTGTTTTGTTATAATATATTCGTAGCGAAATCATAATTAAAGGAACAGTGGTGGCCTAGTGGGAGCGGCCGCGACGAGTTGCAGGTCGTGGGTTCTAACCCAAGATGACACTTTACTTTGTGTAAATTATTTCATCACCACCGCTCTTACAACGGTGAAGGAAAACCGTGAGGAAACTGGCACGTGCTTGAACCAAAAATTCGAAGACATTGACATCTATCAACCCGCACTAGGCCGGTGTGGTAGATTACGACCCAGTCCCTCTCACCGAGAGGAGGCCTGTGTCCCAGCAGTGGGAACGTTATAGGCTGATTTTAGGCAGGAATATTTTATGAACACTGCTTAACTGTATTTGTTTGCTGTGTTACATACCTATTCGGTTAATTACCAAATAACACAAAGTTTTGTGTGTATGCGTCGGTTTTGTACGGTTCCACGAATCCTATCCAAGGACTTTTCAGCCTCAACGGGTACCGGTCAGGGCCAGCACGCGGCCATGTCGGCATCCTAGAACTGCAAGCATTTTAAACTGATTGCTGCAGCTGTTTATGAAAGCCTTAAATTTTTTTTTTTTTTTTAGATTCATTAGATTTTTATTAATTAAAATATATGACACAATATCATAAAACCTTCGTGCCTCGGAAAGCACGTTAAGCCGGTGGTACCGGCTGTCATTCGTGGATATTTGACATTCGCTATGAGTCGTCAGAATCCCGAAAGACTGACAACCAGTCTTACCAAGGAGAGGAGTATTACCCAATAATTGGGTTGTGAAGGTCAGATAGGCAGTTGCTCCATGTAAAATACTGGTATTAAACTGCATCTGGTTTGACTGGAAGCCGACACCATCATAGTTTGGAAAAGGCTAGAGAGATGGTGACAACATAATAACCAGCCTATAATGTACCCGCTGCTGGGACACAGGCTTCCTCTCTTCGAGAGGGAGTGGGCCGTAATCCACCACGCGGGCCCAGTGCGGATTGGTAGATGTAACATTTCTTCGAATTTTTGGTTCTAGGACATGCCGATTTCCTCACAGTTTTCCTTCACTGTTTTGAGAGCAATGGTGATGAAATAATTTACACAAAGTAAAGCGCCTGCCCAGATTCGCACCCACGATAACTACTCGCTAGTCGGGGCCTTCACCACTGGACCACCACACAAAAGTTTAAATGGTGCATTTCGTCACAAACCTTCTGCAAACAACCACCACTTTCTAGGGAAAGTGTTAGGACCAAACATGATATAATATGAATGAGACCAACTACTAGGAAAGTCTTATATACAGGGTTATTTTAAATTGGCTAGCTAAACTCCGCTGACGCGATGGCGATCTAAACAGGATGAAACATAAAATAATTAATTTTGGGTCATCTACCGAAGGTTATTTATTTGTATACATACTTTATCGTACACCACAAAAATACATAAGAAAAAAAAATCGAACACCAAAAATATACTATGAGCGATCTCTTCCAGGCTACCTTGGAATGGACAATTATTGTAGTACTTAACTTGAAATATCAATTTAAAAATCTGTTTTTTTTTTGTGTCAATTTCACATACGTGATTGGTATTGATATCTAGACACGATAAAACATAAGAAAAAAGTTTTCTCAACTCATACTGCAAGTAAAAATACTAACAGCAGTCGTTGACCTTCGAAAACCACATAAAAAAATATTTTTGCTTTTATTGTTACAACAAAATACCTTGTGAAATATTGCAATTAAATGAAAGAAAATTTAAAACTTATATTAAAATTACACTTTGTAAGCAAGCATATTACAAATTAGAGGATTATATCCAAGATAAGAATGCTTGGAAACATGCTGGTCCTGCTCCATAGGACAATCTCTAGAGTTTAGACAAAATCAAACTGGTCGCTAATGTAATTGTATAATTTATTTTTATTTTATTTTTTCTTTGACATTGATTGACATACATTATGTAATTACTTAAAGTCACACCCGGACTTATTACTCCTTATTAATTTATGAAAATCGTCTACTTTTAGAATGTTTGTAAATATGTGAGCACCATGTATCTATCACATAGTTAATTTATATGTCATGGATTCATTAATCCATTTTAATTTTTTTATTTATTGTAGTAAAGTCATTTTATTTTTAGGTGCATCGTCTTCACATATAATTATATAATTAATGTATGCAAAATATTGTAAAACATTTTAAAAGAGTAACGGTGGAGTTTCTTGCCCATTCTTCTCCATACGAAAACTACCTTTTGGAAGGGGCGACTAGAATCAATTTTATTTTAATTTAATTTGTCACATTCAAAAGTGCCTTTTATGTGCCTATTTGAAATAAATGATTTGACTTTGACTTTATTGATTTATAATATAATATTTTCTGGACATATCATTTTTTATTTATTTTATTTTCATTTTATTGTGTTTAGATATCGATACCCATCACATCTGCGGAGTTTAGCTAGCTAGGGTAAAGGTAGCACGGAACTATGTTTGTAGACTAATTAAATAAAAGTTCCCGTTCTGTGCGAGCGCCGAGCACTTTCATATGTTTGCTGAAACCACACCAAAAATCAACATTTGCGTTGAAATAATTAAAATATAATTAAGCGGTAGCACCCACTGTTTGGCCTTGTAGATAAGGGTAGGCACACATTGAGGCGAAAGGACTTGCTTGATTGACATCTTCATCATCTGCCTCGCCTTTTCCCAACTGTGTTGGGGTCGGCGTCCAGTCTAACCGGATGCAGCTGAATATCAGTATTTTACATGGAGTGACTGACCTCAACAACCCAGTTACTGGGTAATACGACACCCCTTGGTAAGACTGGTTGTCATACTTTCATGCCTCTGACGAGCCGTAACGATTGTCAAAGATCCACGAATTACAGCCGGGACTAACGGTTTAACGTGGTGTCCGAGGCACGAAGGGGTCTTGGTATGTAAAGATGGTCAGCCATCCATGGACCGACCGCGGCAAGCGTAGCTTAACCTGATCGATCGACCCGTGCGGCTGTTATTACTTAGCCACAAGCTTAATTGATATCAATGGGGTGTAATTTATATTTATTATTAACTCAAACTTCTGAGCGCTTGTTTGCACTTTTAGTAGATTCAAATGTCATTCTGTTTCTTACAAAGCCAGCTTTGTTAGTTCATTGCTCTGGTTGTATATAATGTTCTATTATTTAAGTAACTTAATATGTATTAAAATATTCAAAGTTAATATTCAGAGGCTTTTGATCTTGAAAACTAGCTAGGTATCTTCTTTCAAATCCCTATAAATCCTTTAAATCAATCAAAACTATATTTTGTTAAAAAAAAACGCTTATTTTTTGCTCGTGGCGCTTACAAAATCCTAGTTTATTTCCATTGAAGTAAAACCGGTTTTTTGCACCACTCAATATCAATACATATTTATAGAATACATAAAGTGTCAAGGATAAAGAGCGCGAAAATGGAAATACGAGATCGCAATATAAACAAACACGCCGAATTTAGCATAATCCGTTCGCCGTAGGGTCTCACACGTTACACCGTAATGGGCGGGGACCCTTAGCCGCATATTATGTGTACATTTAGGAAATGTGTGTAATGTTATATTACCTAAATGTCATGATCTTGACATTTAGGTAATATATTAAACTAGAAATCGTATTCAATTGTGATATGTGTAAGGACGATAGAAATGTAAAAAACAGGAGAAGTGGCAAGGAGTTTTCACGGTGAGATGGTTACAGAATCGCACTGCTGCAGTGCGAATCTGTAACCATCTCACCGTGAAAACTTAGGTGAAGTGAGCGTGGAGTGAGCTGTAATTCCAAGTAATGCTAGGGATTGACACTATTGACAGCTCACTACAAGGTCACTTCACCTAACTTTTCACGGTGAGATTTTTACAGAATCGATCGGCTGTCTGTGTCGTCGCGGCATGCCTGAAATGACCATGCACTAGACAAATGGCGGTCTCCGCGAAGTATCTAGTGCGCTTTCGACTGTGATCGTGGAAAAGTATAAGAATGCCGTGTTGTAAAGTGGTTTCTTGTAAAAACCGAAGCCAAAACCAAAATTTTGTAAATCATGGAATGACTTACCATATATAAATATATGTATTTTACTATATTCGTCTTTAAAATCATGAAAAACCACAAATTGTAAAATATTTCTTGCTTTTACTACGTTAATTTTGTTTTCAAATATCGCAACGACTGTACTATTTTCGCAGTAAATACATTGCTCTTTAACAACTGCCTAAGTATGTCACTAAGTGACTAGATAAGCAATGTAATAATCACAAAACGATACTTTATTTGTGCGGTGCATCGCATGGTACAGCCGCTGCTTCTTGCGGCCAGCTAGTGATGTGGCTGTGCAGATCCACTAACGTAGGCTATCGACAACAATGTCGATTACCTACCCAACGAATATATAGTTAATTTTACAATTTGTCATCCGTTTTAACCCAGTTCCAAGACCTAAAAAGATGACGTTAAATTCCGGTTGGAAGACCCTTGGGAAGATGTAATATAATACTTATAAAAAAAAATTATAAACTAAATTTTTTTTTTTTGCTATTTTTTATTGATTTCCAATATAATATTTTCTGGACATATCGTTTTTTATTTCATTATTATCAGAACCCCAAATTTTTTTTAGTACAATAATAAATGGGAGGATCGATAACTTTCCGATTTAGTCAATCATTAGCGTATATGTAAAATAAATGGCTTTTGCACAGCACAACGATAGCGACAGATGTTTTTGTGTGAGTAAGTTGTACGCTGCATGGTAAATGCACGCTATGTTTGATGAGTTATGGTTTATAATTGATTATGTAGTACGTTCCGATTTATGAATTGCAAGTGTGTGCGCGACTTTGTATCTATTGCTTTTACTGATCGGTAGTGGGATCGTCTTAACCACATGGAGTTCTGATACATTTTCAACTACAGGGCATATCTCCTTCTCTCCTATATCTGCGGTAAGGACTCTTAAGAACAGAATCATCTATACAAATAAATAAAATTGAAGTGTCTGTAATGTAAAGTGAAAGTATAGGTTCTGCCTGCGACTTCAACTGCGTGATATTTCTAGTTCCCCGACCCATCCCATCGCATCGCATCATCTGCCCGCGCTGTCACTTCTTTTTCGCTTAGTGATCTTTATGACTTTTTTTCCTTTTTGCTCGGCTCCTAAGGGTAGCGCGATGTTAAATAGCTTATAGCCTTCCTCAAGAATTGAACTATCAAATACAAAAAGAATTTTTCAAAGCCGACCGGTAGTTCCAGAGTTTAGTGCGTATACAGGGTGACAGGGAAACTCGACGTATTCCTTGAAAGGCGTTATACTAGAGTTCATTAGCAACAAATTAAGTCCAAACAAATCAACAACAACAAATCTAGGGGTCAAAACTGAATGGTCACCGAGTATGTATAGATAGATATGGCGGTACTTATAACAATTTTTTTTTTTTTACATTTTTGTCATTCTGTTTGTTTCGGCTTATCTCCGAAACGGCTGTACCGATTTTCATGAGACTATTACTGACAGATAGCTATTGTTATAAAGAGTAACTTAGGCTACTTTGTTTTTATTAAAGTCACGCTAACGGGGTCGCGGTCAGCGGATCGTACGTAATATTTGAGGAGCAACTGTTATTACAAATCTTTTATCCGCTATTCCATATTTAGGGGTAATATTAGTAAACTGAATTGGGGGGGGATTCGCCTTAGATAATGCCACATTAACACTATTCCAATAATTTTCAATGTTGCAAGTGGAATGAATCGTGACTTTACTAGTACCGAGAAGAGGTCCTTGTGAAATAATTGCATTTTGGAATGTTTGTCAATATGTGAGCACCATGTATCTATTACATAGTTGATCTATATGTCATGGTTTCCTTTATCCATTTTAATTCTTTTACCTTTTGTGGTATAGTAATTTTATTTTTGGCTGCATCGTCTTCACATATAATTATATAAATAATGTATGCAAAATATTGTAAAACATTTTAAAAAAGTAACGGTGGAGTTTCTTGCCCATTCTTCTCCATACGAAAACTACCTTTTGGAAGGGGCGACTAGAATCAATTTTGTTTTAATTTTATTTTTGACGTTCAAAAGTGCCTTTTATGTGCCTATTTGAAATAAATGATTTGACTTTGACTTTGACTTTGAATATTATTGTGTAAGGGAAAATACCACATATGTCTGCAACCAAAGCTATTTATGCTTATTGCTATGCTGTGTTCCGGCGCTCGTGAAATCACTGACACGTTACGGCGGTAACACACTATTAGTAGCTTCATTTTGACAGTTCAACAACATTCACTGCGTTATTTACGTTGTTGAGCAGACAAATTTTTCGATTATATGAAGCAATGGATTAGGAATATCCTTCAAAATGATTCAGATTCTGATAGATAGTGTGTTAAGCAATTAGGGTGCAGGACATTTCAGGACGCCAATTCCCATAATTAAAAACGTTCAAAATCTAGTCGCAATCATGTAAGTCACAGTCTCATCCCAGCGACAATCAATGTCAAAAACTTGTCAAAAATGTAGGGAATTATGAGCTAGAGGCCCCTCTACTATGGCTAGTTTTTATAGAAAAAAAAATGTTTTTGTTTGTTTCGCTTTCACGCTAAAACGGCTGAATGGATTTGTATGAAATTTGATACACGGTTTGACCATGACCTGCACTCTAATTGCGTAACACACGATCAATCGAAATCCGTTTCATTTTTACAGTTCAACAATATTCATTGCGTTATTTACGTGTTGAGCAGACAAATTTTTCGAAGTTATGAAGCAATGGATTAGCAATTTGCTTCAAAATGATTCAGATTCTGATTGATCGTGTGTTACGCAATTAGGGTGCTGGATGAGGCCATAGGACACATTTTATCGTGGTATTCCACGGGATCGAGGCTTATGCGGGGGAAACCGCGAGGCACAGCTAGTTGGCAATATACTTAGAGGTCGCAGGTCTGCAAAGGTAGAGGTAATGACTTTTATCAGGTTGTTAAAAAACCTGGAAAAGAAAAAATAATTAATATTAAAATCACACTTTGTGATGGAAAGAATAACTCTTTTCAAATTGAATATACCTTTTTTTTTTTTTTTTGAGGATGGGAACATCAAATGACCCCTCCCGCTCTGGGTGGAGCTGAAGGGAGTGTCAGACTCTTACTGACTAAAACCCACCCGTGTTCCTTCCTTACCCCTTTATGTTCCAGGGCAGCGGTAACCCTTTCGGACGATCCCGCTACCCAATTGACTATACCTTGATACTTAAAATGCTTCGCACATCGAGAAAGAAATGGCCATTGCCAAATTGCGTCGTACATGTCGTATGTACGACGTGTTAAATTAATGTGACGTTTGACGAGGGTTCATAATGTCAGGATTTGATCGATTTCACCACACTTATAAGTGCCTTTTATGTTTAATCCGAATCAGTTTTATTCGTCAGTTCATGAGTGATAAATGGTGGCCTAGGATACTATCAAAATCACCACTCATGGTAGCCGGAATGGTGATTGCAGTTGGTTGTTATGAGCGGAAAGAAAAAGGGTGCATTGCATGTTTTTTTTTTAAATAGTTTTTTTATGTCAGCCGCTTCTAAAATGCATGTGTTTCTCCATCATTTCACATAATTTCAACATGAATGATGTAAAAAATATTTTTATTTAAAAGAGTGTCAATGGAGTTTCCCGTACTTCTCCATAGGAACATACTACGCTACGCTTTGAAATGGGCGACTCTTTAACAGTCCAAAAGTGAAATAAATTCTTTGAGTTTGAATTTGAGCGCATTAAAAAACCCCAAAAGGTGAGAGGTTATGGAGTGGCAACCGAGTACCGGAAGATGTAGCGTTGGAAGGACTCCCATAAGGGTGACTGGTGACCTTGTGAAGGCCACAGGAATCCGCTGGATGCGGGACGCACAGAATCGGGTGAAGTGTGTAACATAATGTAAGTACTCACAGCTATCTTCATTCATTCCTCCAGGTCAGAACAAGCATTGGGCACACCACAATTGCGGCGATAAGTCCCCTCTTTGAGGAGTGGCTACAGAGGCGCCACGGCGCCCTCACCTTCCGCCTGACGCAGGTCCTCACCGGACACGGTTGTTTCGGGGGGTTCCTGTTCAGGATAAAGCGGGAGGAAACGCCAGGGTGTCACCACTGTGGGTATCGCCCGGAGAACACGGTGGAGCATACGGTGGAGGTCTGCCCGGCTGGGGCGGGGCCCCGCCGTGTCTTCCTGGCGGCGATCGGCGGCGGCGACCTCTCGCGTCCGGCCCTCATACAGGCCATGGTACGGAGCGAGAGTGAATGGGAGGCCGTCACCTCCTTCTGCGAAGCAGTAATGCTCGCGAAGGAGGAGGCGGAGCGCATGAGGGAGAGGCAATCGCTTCACCCTCGCGCGCCTAGCCGCCGCAGGAGACGCCCTGGACGGGAGTCAACAGCCGACTCCCGGCCACCGTAGGCGCGAGCTTGCGGGCGGCGAGCTGCCCGGTAAGGACCAGGCCCGGGTCGACGGCGCGTTGTGTTCCACGCGCGCCTCACAGAGCTGTCAGCACGAACTGACGGGGTCCGCTAGGGCCGATGCCGCCGGGGCTACGGGTTGTTCGAAAGAGATACCGTGGCCCCTGGCACAGGCAACTGAAGAAGGAACACGGGTGGGTTTTAGTCAGTAAAAGTCTGACACTCCCTTCTGCTCCGCCCAGAGAGGGAGAAGTCATTTGATAATTTCCCACCCATAAAAAAAAAAGGTCAGAACAAGCATTCTTTTACCGTTAGGCGCTGATCTGATTATTTCTTACGACACGTTTTATCCACAATCAGCACACAGACACAGCTCCAACTTTAACATGAGACTACGACGATTTAGTGACATCCAAGGGTTGGTAATTTCGCCCACATTGATGGATATCATTTTTCCTATAAACACTATACTTCTAATACAAAATAACTATAGATTTTATTGTATTTTATTAATAATATATTTTATTATGACAGCATTGACAACGACGTTTAATACGTCGCCATGGCAACCTTTCTTTCAAATCCTTACCTGCCTGTATCTTTTTAGCTGATTATATATGCATACTTATTAAATTAATTACTGGCCAATTTCATATCTCAAATTCATATTTTCTACATGATGTTATTCTACGAGCTGACATTATAGATCCACGCAATGCAAGGATCAGTTCGAGTTTCGCCTCTAAAGCGAATACATTATAAAGCCTGATACTCCAGGGCTACTTATCCCGGGAATACCCAGCGTACCTCTCCGCTCCGGTACCTGTCGGACCCTGCCTACGCCTCCGTCCTCCGTCCTCCGTGGAGGGGTCCAAGACTATTGGGCCGCGCCTTATCCGAGGGCCGCCTTACCTGGCGGGCCTCTCTCTCCTGCTGCCGTGCTGCGTCCTGCCCTGCTGCGTAGGCCCTCCTACGGGTGTCCTCCGTGCCGCACATGCACCAGCACCTGCCCTCGTCTGCTACTGCATCTATACCTGTTCCTGCACCTGTCGCCGGCACCTGCCTCGCGTCTACCTCCCTCCAACTGGATATCCACCTCAACCTCCTCAGGCCACCTATCACGCATCGTCATCCATACACCCACATACTACATATCACTCTTCAGTTCATCTCCATCTTAAATTTGTTATAAATATACCTTTAATTGTTTTCTACCTCCCTTTCTTTAATTTCATTTTACCTTTAACTTTTTATAGTCCAGTTTTACTTGTCGCTTCACGACAAGTGGCGATGCTTGGTGGCTGTATGTGAGATTTGTGTTTGTAAGTGCAAACACGATATAAAATAATTGAATGAAAATACTTAACTGTGTTTAATGAGTTTAACAAAGAATGGGGAAAAATCTTTAAGCTTTTGCCAGCGCGCGCCTTCGCCCGCGTGGATATCGAAAATTATCCCATGAGAACGTACTACCACGTATTTGGGGTAGACGTGTTCTTGAGTGGAGACCACGAATCGGTAAACGTAAGGTGGGACGCCCTCACGCTAGGTGGAGCGACGATCTTCGCAGGATGACTGGTAGCCGCTGGATGAGCGTTGCCGAAAATCGAGTTGAATAGCGTGCAATAGGAGCGGCCTATGTCCACGGTTGGCGCAGTGGTTAAGCGATTGACAGCTACGGTTCGTGTCGCGGGTTCGATTCCCGCACGGAACAAATATTTGTATAGCCTACAAGTAGTTGTTCCAGGTCTGGCTGTTTGTGTATGTAAGTATAAATGTTTGTAAACGCGCCCACGATACAGGAGAAATACCTAGTGTTTTAGAAAAAAAAGATGTTTACCCCCAACTTGTCATTTTTTTTTTGTGTGTGTTTATGTTCTTTTTTATGCATCATGTTTGCCGCAAATAAATGAATTTTCTTTCTTTCTTTCTATAAACTATCTGTGTGCCAAACATCCAAATCCGTTCAGCCATTTTTGCGTGATTGAGTAACAAACTTCCAACAAACTTTCACATTTATAATATTAGTAGAATGTCATAGAAATCATTATTTTGTAATATATTTAATTTTTTATTGTGTGTACAGATAAGTAACTATTTACGCCAGACACTTAATTAAATTACTAACTAACTTAATATATAAATAAATACAAAAACAACAAAAAGGGACACTAAGGGCTGATTTTACCAAAGTCAGATATCTTTTATCCGTGGAATAAAATTGACGTCTGACAGTTCTAGTATGGAAAAACTGTCAACAATTCAAAATTTACTCTCAGGATAAGACTTATCCTAGGTATAAAAGTTTGGTGAAATTTGCCCTTAGGCGTCAAAATACTCGTCCGGATTGCTGTCATCCAGAAACGTGCCCAGAAGACTGGCAGCATTACAACGTTGAATGGCAATGCTAATTCTTTGGCCAAAGAACGACCCATCCTCTGGTCACGTGAAGTGTCGACCAACCGGCGAGAAATTTCCATATAATAATATATATATATCTTAAATCTTTATAATTCATTAATTTTCGAATGAATGATAGAAATCGATACAAAAGCAAAAAAATACCAATATTTAGAAATTATATCACGGGGTAAAGAACTTTAATAAGATTACAGTTTAAATTGTATTCAAAGCTCATCGAAACTCAACTGTAAAGGCTTTAAGCAGTAAAAGGCAAGTTGTAAAAGTTTACATTCAAATAGAAACGTTTTGTTTAAATTCAATTAAGTTTTCAAACACGTTTCTGAAATGAAATACTAGATTTTGAATATACTTAGTTAAGTAAATGCAGCTGGCTTTATGCCAAATATATAAATTCTCATTTTCTTAATTTGCTGGAGGTAACATCAAGACCCCTCCGTGTCACGTTAAGCCGTTGGTCTCGGCTGTCAATCGTGGATCTTTGGCAGTCGTTACGGGTCAACAGAAACCCGAAAGTCTGACAACCAGTCTTACCAAGGGGTATTACCCAGTAACTGGTTTTTGAAGGTCTGATGACCAATTCTCGTAATTTAGAAAGTTAAAAATCTAGTCGCAGTCTCATTTCGGCGACAAACAAATGTCAAAAACTTGTCAAAATGCAGGGAAATTAGAGGTATTTGTGACAGTTTGAGACTGAGATCAGACTGTGAACGTTCTTAAAATTACGAGAATTGCCCCTGAGATAGGCAGTCGCTTCGTGTAAAATAATGGTATTCAGCTGCATCCGATTAGGCTGGAAGCCGATCCGAACATAGTTGGGAAATGGCTAGGCAGGTGTTGATGGTGATGGTGGAGGTAACATAACATCAGAAGGGATAGGCAGATAAGAAGATGTACTATAGATACATACCTATAGTACACCCACATTTCGCCAGATATTTTTGAAGTGAAAACTTCTTTAGCGTCGTTGTGCACTTTTTTTGTGTTGGCTAAAAAATGTTAAACTCGCGTCAGGACACGTGACCTGATCGAAAATTGGTAAGACGGAGGGAGAGCTTTTTGTGATGGGTAAAATATGTTAAACTCGCGTCAGGATACGTGACCTGGTCGAAAATTCGTAAGACGGAGCTCGCGTCAGGACACGTGACCTGATCGAAAATTCATAAGACGGAGGGAGAGTAGATCGCATTTCAAAATATCAAAAATGCACAACGTTAATATTCAAGTTTTCACTTCTGCCGGCACTCCCGGAGTGTAACCGGTTTTTTTTATAATAAAACGTTGCCCCACACTAGGAATTTCTCCCATATCGTGGGTGCGTTTACAAACACTTAAACTCACATAGACAAACAGCCAGACCCGGAACAACTACTTGTAGGTCATACAAATATTGGTTCCGTGCGGGAGTCGAACCCACGACACGCAGCGCAGCAGTCAATCGCTTAACCACTGCGCCAACCATGTCGTCGTATTATTTTTTTACCCAGGCAACTACCTAGCGCATCGCGAGTCTATTACCATCAACCGGACACAAACCCAGAATCATCATTAACAAAATATATAAATCCATAAATCCTATGTCTTTAGAAGCCGATAAATAAGTACACATTATTTAATATCAAATTGATAGGACACCGCGTTTGAAAAGATTTTACGGTTTTTACAACATAATGTATGAATGAACCTGCGACGTAAGTGATGCCCTCCGCTGGACTGACCGACATCCCACGCAGGGCTACCATGTATGCAGACAGCTGCTTTAATATATTATAGTCCGCTCATCGAATAACCGAAAAGGAGGTGTAAAGTGCGTGAGCTGGAACCTAAGCGATTTCTTCAGAAAGTTGCTTAGGGAGTAAACATACTAAAAGTCCCCGCGTCTAGGAGGTGAGCCGGAATGGGGGACAAAAGTTCCCACTTTTGAGTTTTTCGCTAATATCTTTAAAATGGTACATCGTAGAGAAAAAATATCTGAAAGCTATGAAAGCTCATGAAAATTTCTACAACTATTATTCTGTACACTTTTTTCGAATTCCGACCCATTTTCGAGCTACACGTTCCGGAAAAGTGAACATTTTCGAAAAAACTACTTTTATCAAACACTAGCTATTGCCTGCTACTTCGTTCGCGTTATTTCGCGATAAAAAGTAACCTATATGGTAATCCAGATCCTAATCAATCTACTTACCAAATTCATCCAAATCCGTTCAGCCGTTGAGATGAATGGTTGCATTTGACCCAACACGGCTATTTCAGTGAATGAGGAAGACCACCAAATCTGTCCTGCACCCTAATAGCGTAACACACGATCAATCGGAATTGGTTTCATTTTGACAGTTCAACAACATTCACTGCGTTATTTACGTGTTGAGCAGACAAATTTTTCGAACTTATTAAGCAATGGATTTAGCAATTTGCTTCAAAATGATTGAGATTCCGATTGATTGTGTGTTACGCAATTAGGGTGCTGTACAACATGTTCGAGCCTACTAAAAAGGCTGTTGAACTGTCTCAAATGAACATAGTAGTCTACGAGTACAGTGGATTCTTACTGCACAGAGTAATTTGGAAAAAAGATGCCTGTGTTGACACGATTTATGATGAATATATCACCTACATCAACCGCCACTATCCTAGAATGAGTCGTACTGTGGTATTTGATAGGTACACAAGCTCAGCTAGTTAGCTGCGCTGCGTAGCTTGTGTTTTGTAGTTAGGTGAGCTTTGTGAGTTCGTACAGTTGTACGAACTCACAAGAACAGAGGTGACGATACAAACTGAGGAGCTCGGCTGATATCAATTTGTCTTGTAACACATCAATACCAGTGAAATATTTTTTTTGTCTAATCCTACCAACAAAAGTCAGCTCATTTCCTTACTACAGACAAAGCTTCAGGAAAATGGGACACAAACTCTCCAGGCCACGGATGATTGGATTTTAGATTCCACTCTACTACTCCTTTGTTGAGTGGAATATTATAGATTACTAGCTACGCCCCGCGGTTTCACCCGCATAACTTTCGATCCCGTGGGAATATCGGGATAAAAAGTATCCTATATGTTAATCCTGGTATAGAAATGGGAATATACTTTTTTTTCCTAAATGTACTTTTTTATAATGTCATCATTGAATGTGACTTGGGCTAGAAAGAGGGTCTGAAGTGTGAAGTATTTCTATTTAACGTGTTAGGTGGTTTTATTATTTGTAAGAAACAGACGTATACGATTAATTGAAATGTATGTGCGCTGAAAAAAATGAAACAGCATTTGGAAAAAATACATTTGTATGACCTACCATTGGCTGGTGTGATTGTTTGTGTGTCAGACTGGTTTATATCCACATCTACGCAGACTCAGTATAGGAGAGGATACTTATGTGGTGCCTAATGAAAAAAGTAAAGACAAAGAGTCTATTAATGTCTCAGCTCGGTTATAATTTAAAAAGGTTGATATGAAGATTATTATTTACTAGCTGCGCCCCGCGGTTTCACCCGCATAACTTTCGATCCCGTGGTAATATCGGGATAAAAAGTATCCCATATATTAATTCTGGTTATAAATCATCTGTGTGCCAAATTACTCCTAGCGCGTAGGTTGCACTTAGCAACTGAACAAACTCCTTCTTATCTATTTTTTTGTTATTCACTTATGAACTTGGCAACGAACTTTTGGCGTATGGAGTATAGACTATACTACATACGCCACAAGTTCGTTGTGTTTGTGCACTATATTGTATAGTGCACAAGTATGTGCACAAACTCAGGTGCACTCTCTGTACCTCTACTCTCATAGAACGATGGGACAGCCATCCGACACGACCGGAGAGAGATCAGGCGCAAGACCAACGGTTTAGGGCCGGCTTTTTTATCCGTAGTTAACTCAACCAATTGTTGAAAATAGTAACTAATAGTTAAATATTGGCGAAAATGTATTTTTTGTACAGACGCCACCAGGTCAAGCTACCCGAAACTGTCAAATTTTCCCAATCAACCTTGGACCATAATGATTTAGCGATAAAGTTGAAAATCTGTTAAAGAAATTTGACAGGTTGTAGTAGATTGATGTGCTGGCGTCTGTACAATTGTTAGTTTATCTAATGGTCAAATAATTAACATTAGTTAACTTCAACTTTGGGTGGTTAAATTTTTCACCTAATAGTTAATTATTTGACCATTATAACTTCCAAAGTCCGTGCTGCTGCTGATAAATTCCTAATGGAAAACCCCCATAACACTTTACCTGACCCGGGAATGAAACCCAGGGCCCCACGCTCAGCCGCGGCGCTTGCGACCACGAGACCAATGGGGCAGTTGAACAAACACAGTTGTCACACCTGATAATATTCAGATCATGACGCCGAGAGCGAAGTTCAGTGGCAACTAATAATCTATATATACAAAAGTTAATCCCTATTTCCCTTGGTCACGCCATAACTTGAGAACGACTTTACCGATTTCATCCATCTTTTTTTTTTTAAGTTTTCTAATACTTTGTAGAGGGTTCTTACGGAAAAAAAAATAAGAAAGTTACGCAGAAAATTAGAAAATTTAAGAATTACGCCTTTACGCTAAAACTGCTGAATGGATTTAAATGAAATTTGACACATGGGTAGACCATGATCTGGAGAAGGACATAGGCTACTTTCATCCTGGATCGCAGACGAAGTCGCGGGCAACAGCTAGTAATAATATAATAATAAATAATTTATTTGTACACTTTGAGAACATACGAGTATGTACATAAGTACACAGGATTAAAAATATATTCTACAATAGAGTCACATTATAGGGCGAACTGATGCCTCCTAAACTAGGCCAAAAGCTTGTGTTTTAGGAGCCAAGGTTCCTCCAGGTATGACATACAATTGGTATTAAGTATCGTGCAGGTACTTATAGTAACACAACATAAATTAAACTAACAGCGCCTTAATTTAAATATGGGTTAAATATAATGACCACCATAAAATGCTTTGATACCCTTAGTTCTTGCACTTCAAATTGTATTCGAACACCAAATGTAGTAAATGATCACTAAATCTTAGCGAGCAAATTAATGCGCTATTTCTGCCTCAATAAACCACTATGATTGCCATAAAATGTAGGTTTATTACCAAATAAAGTATTATGAGGCCATATTAAGTTATGTCTCCGGCTTGCTGCAAACTAGATAGGCATGGTTAAATTTTTTAAAAATGGTTAGGTTAGGTTAAAACTGTGACCTCCTACGCACGAGCCGAGCGAGCGAAGAGAGCGGTGCCGCGCAGCGGCCGGCGAGTGCCAGAAACGACTAATTGTATAGAAAAAAAATATGGAAAAAAGAGATAACTTTTTGCAGGCTGTCGAGAACCGAACATGATTTATTTGGAGTCATTTTGCTTAAATAGGATAACAAGATGTTAAAACTTTGGTTATAAGTTTACATTAAATGCGGGTTTAATTTTGGGGATCATTTACTATTTTTGTCTGTTATATGTTACTATATCTGGTGGTAAGTTAAACATAAGCCATTTAAATACAGCATTAGTTCATTTAAGACTGAATGCAACTGAGCATTTATTGTTAACTATCAAACTAAATCATCATCATCATCTGCCCAGCCTTTTGCCAACTATGTTGGAGTCGGCATCCACTCTAACCGGATGCAGCTGAAAACCAGTATTTTACATGAAGCGACTGCCTATCTGACCTTCACAACCTAGTTTTTACTGGGTAATACGATACCCCTTGAAGACAGTTTGTCAGAATTTCTGGCTTCGGACGACCCAAAACGACTGCGAAAGATCCACGATTGACAGCCGGGATGAAACGGCTTAGCGAGCTTTCCGAGGCACGGAACGATTTTGATATGTAAAGATGGTTACCGATCCACGGACCAACCGCGGCAAGGGTAGCTTAAATAATAGTCTTATAGTCATGAAATGGTCACGATATGACCTTTCAAAAAGTCTAATATGCTTAATGATAACAGCTGTATTTCCTTCGTGGTGCGGACTCAAACTACATATTAATTTGACGTTCATAAAATGGTTAAACAAAAAACTATAAGCCCCATAGATCTGGAACAACTTTCTTCGAAAAGAGACACAGAAACCTCACTCTACGATTTATTTCGTATTAAACACGGAAAGATGCTTCCCTATTAAGACCGTCTCGCGGTAATGGACCGGTAATACCCACCTCACTCCTCTTTTTGTTTGCACGTTAAAGCTTCTTTCTCTCGAATGGCTAGACAGGAATGCTACACTACTAAACGATTTCTCTACAAATGTACCACCCGGGCTTAAACATAACTTCTTTGTCTTAACTGTGCTTTTAACTGGAAAACTTCGTACTCGATTGACGTGTTTTTTTTAAATTCATAGCATTTAGATAGTCAAAGTTACATACATAACATTACGCCTATTTTCCCTGATGTGATAGGCAGAGGTGAACTTTATACACACATTACAGTACACCCACATTTTGTAAGTTATGTTTAAGTCCCACGTAACAGGGGGCGCGCCGATTCACCAACCCGCACCGGGCCCGCGTGGTGGATTGCTCCCTTTGAGAGGAAGCCTGTGTCCTAGCAATGGGTACATCATAGGCTCATTAAACTATGCATGCTATTGCCATCAAACGGGCAATAATCCAGACTCCCTGAATCGCTTATGGAAAACCTAACAACACTGCCCGACCTGGGAATCGAATCCAGTATCATGTTCAGCAGCAGTCCTTCCGACCACTAGACCAACGAGTCAGGCACGTCTCTCTGTCTGTCTATCTGTAGGTACGAGTATGTACGAGAGAACCAACTATACGAGTATGTTTTTTTCCATCAAAGAATTTAGACAAGATAAGTTACTTTGACATCAATCGGTCATAACAGACGTTGAGCTATTAAGTACCTCCAAAAGTTTCATCTATTCTACTCCCACTTTTAAGATAATTTCGAGTTGGTTCAACTTAGTTAACTCCTACACTCTATTGGCTAGTTTCTGGAATTAAGAATTTATAGATGAGAACTTGTCACTTTACTTAGCATTACTTGAGGTGATTCTATGGAGGTGTGAGGTACAGGGTGTAAAGTTCACTCATCCTCCATAGAAAAGATTGGATCCTGCGACCAGACGGGTATTGTGTCTGGTTGGCTACTGCCCGACGATTGATGTCGGAACGTTGTGACGCTAGTTGCGCGGTAAATTCTGCTTGCGCGATGCAGGATTTTGCGTGACGTCAGGGTGATGCGTAGTTCGCATGTGGCGATGTAGATGCCGACACAATTCCTGAATGTACTACCCCGTGAAATTCAAAATGTCTTACCTTATTTGTAAAGAAATAATAAATTTCGCCTTAAGTAATGCCAAAGTAGAGTTGGACCAGTTTTAGACTTGAAATTATAAATTCAGAAACCGGGTTTAAATAAGACAATGAGCACACTAGAAATAAAATTGTAGTATTTAACAGTTTTACTTTGTGCAAAAAACAGGTTTTCAAACTTGTCAATCACTGCTGGGACACAGGCCTCCTGTCTGTGAGAGGGAGTGGGCCCTTATCCACCACGCGGGTTGCCAGTTGTCACATTTCATCAATTTCTGATTCTAGGACATGCTGGTTTCCTCGCGATGTTTTCTTTCATAATTTTGAGAGCAGACATGTTGAACACTTGTAACTCTGAGACTGTTTTGTTCCGTAATTTTCGCCATCATTATTTTTATATAAGTATATAGGTACTGAAAGTATGTTTAATATAGGCTATCTCGATAGTCTTCCAGACATTCTTGACTCAGTCTGCGCACAGCCCAAAGGTGTTATTGTATAATGTTGTTACCTTAACCTTTGCTAAAAGGGCCTTCTCCACACTAACTTAGCCTGTACATTTATCACGGTTTGGTTCACTTGACCACCTCCGCTGGGTTCAAACACTTGAGATCTATTAATGTACGAATGCAGTCTTAAAGCTTTTGAGTCGTTGAATTTTGAAGAGAAGGGCAAGCAAAAGGAATGGTTTATCACAGCTATATTGTTTTAAATCGTATTTTCAAATGAAAAAAAATATTGAGATATATTATTTTTCACGCTTATGAACAAACATGAGCAGCTTGGTCCGTTTGACAGATTTGGCAAACATCCCTTCCATATTTTTTTCACACTGTTTCATTAATAAGAGAAAAAAATATATATTTAATTGATTTGAAATTATTTAATTAATTAAATTAAATGTTTATAGCTCAGCAATTTTTTTTTTAAATAACCGCCTAAAAATTTCAGCGGGGGGTTTTCAGAATCATGTACTGAATCCATGGTAACAGTTTGCGCGTCGATTTCCCTGCCACCCTGTATATCTTGTTCTACTTCAATTTCTTTTTGCAACAACAACAGACATATTGATCTAAAGGGATAAATATTAGAATAGAACTGATTATAAAATCAATATCACCCGATAAAGACGCCATTGATCGACCTCCAGCGGTTCGTAACCCTCAGATTGTTGGTATAACTCAATTTATCAGCAATAATGAGGACTAGGCTTTCATAATAGTGTTGCTTTTATTATCCAGACTCTTATTACTGGATCTATTTTTGGTTTTATGTAGACTCGTGGGATGTCTTGCTCCGAGATTTATGGAACGGAATTTGAAGACAGCCCCTTCTTAGGGAAGGTAATGCACCTGCGATGCGTCTCGTGGTAGCGGTCAGAAGGCCAATTCCCGTAATTAAAAATGCACAAAATCTAGTCGCAATCTCATCTCAGGGACAATCAATGTCAAAAACTTGTCAAAATGTAGTGAAATTGGGGGTATTGAGACTGAGATCGGACTGTGAACGTTGTTAAAATTAAGACAATTGATTGATTGAACCTCGTGTCCTAATATAAGCGAACGTCACGGGAATTAGCGATCGTTTAGAACACGGCCAAAAGCTAGCAGTGATCAAACTCTTTAAAAAAAAACCATACTTACCATCAAGCGGGCCGCGAGCTTGGTTGTACCCAGATGTGTCAGCCCTTACAAAAACAAATGAAAGTCTATTTCGCGAGTATAGGCATTATAATATCACAAGCAGTGTGCTCGATAAGATTTTCCATCAGCAAACATTACGAACTTCCATACCAACTTTCATCCCGTATTTAACCTCTTTAAGGGATGACTTACCAAAAACCCTTCCTCAGGGTTCATCTTTGTTAAAAAGTAAACTCTTGTGCAAAATTTAAAGATTTTAGACCCAGCAAGGCCCTAAATCACTATGACCACACACACTCACGCACACATGCACACATACACGCACACACCCCCACACACGCGCACACTAGGATATATACACACACACTTAGACTCCACACATAACTAAATCGGAATCTGAGATAATTTATCAAATGTAAAGGAACAACATACTCAATGACAAACACAGCAAGATTCAAATTCTATTGCAATCAATTGTTTTCTGCTTTTCTCTGTATCGTTTATAAGTGTGGATGAAATGTACATTATCTTAGACTACGAATTAAAATACCTAAACTAATTATATGTAAATTCTCTATCTTATTGTATAATTTTTTTTTTGTTATTGATTCTATCATTAACAGGCTTTGTATGTGCATAGATGTGGAAGAGGGAGGTCTTCTGTTACAGGCATCTCTATATACTTAAAAGAAGACCTCTAAAATGTATTTGTTAAAACCTGTTGATTATGAAATAAATAAACTTAAACTGACCACTTAACAATAGGCTATTTTCCTAAAAAAATCTAATTAGTCCGTCAGTTAGATTATCAAAATATATTGAACCCGTATTTTTTCTTTTGTCGCCCGTTAAAGTTCCGCGTGACGTCACTTGCTTGCGACACTTTTGCAAGCATGCGACGTCACGACCCCCACTCTCAAATTGTGACGCGCTTTATCTTTGTCATTTTTTGTTTGATGACAAAAGAAAAAATACGTGTCCATTATTCTTCGATAATCTAACTGACGGACTAAATATAATAATATTTATTTTACCCATGCAACTACCCTGTTCCTGACTCGAAACCACATCAATTTCTTAGCTAATCCCGCCAATCTCGGTTTCATTTCGCGCGGTTTTGTTCATCGTGTCATAAAGAATAAGGCCCCAGTTTAAACTGTACGTTGTCTGGCAGTGAATTTAAGAATTATATTAAGTAGAAGATGGGCTTAGATTATGGTTGCATTAAAATTTATATAATACTAGCAACGCCCCGCGATTTCACCCGCATACGTGTCGATCCCGTAGGAATATCGGGATAAAAATTATCCTACGTATTATTCTGATGTATAAGCTATATTACTGTAAAGTTTAATCAAAATCCGTTCAGTAGTTTTTGCGTCAAAGAGTAACAAACATCCATCCATCCTCACAAACTTTCGCGTTTATAATATTACTAGCTGCGCCCCGCAGTTTCACCCACATAAGTTTCGATACCGTGGGAATATCGGGATAAAAAGTATCTTATATGTTAATCCTGGTTATAAACCATCTGTATGCCAAATTTCATCCAAATCCGTTCAGTAGTTTTTGCGTGAAAGAGTAACAAACATCCATCCATCCATACACACTTTCACGTTTATAATATTAGTAGGAAGTAGGATTTCTCTTCCACACAATGCTTCATCTGTTTAAGGTATTACAGAGAAAGTATAGGGAGATAACAATTCATAAAATGTTATCATGTTTACTTATTGTAGCGTTAATAAGAACGAAATAAGGTAGCCTACCGGAAAGCTTTTCGATCAAATAAAACTGGATAAATTGCACGGGGTGAGCTTGAATATAAATGTGTTAGGTACTTTATTTGTTGTCATGGCAACCTCGACGGAAAACCCCGGCGCGACAAATACGAATCATTTATCGCGTCTAAACGACAATACATTTATATTCAAGCGCACCTTCGCATTGTTTCAAAGACGGTACCTCCGTAATCTTTTCCATACATTTGTAAAGCCCACATAAATATAAATAGGATTTTTAGGAAGTTTAGCAGTTTATTTATTTATATACCAGCTGCGCCCCGCGGTTTCACCCGCATAAGTTTCGATCCCGTGGGAATATCGAGATAAAAAGTATCATATATGTTAATCCTGCACCCTAATTGCGAAACACACAATCAATCTCAATCTGAATCATTTTGAAGGATATTGCTAATCCATTGGTTCATAAGTTCGAAAAAGGTTACCTACATAAAGTCTGCTCAACACGTAAAAAACGCAATGAATATTGTTGAACTGTCAAAATGAAACCGATTCTGATTGATTGTGTGCTACGCAATTAGGGTGCTGGTTATAAACCATCTGTGTGCCAAATTTCATTTAAATCCGTTCAGTAGTTTTTGCGTGAAAGAGTAACAAACATCCATCCATCCATCCATCCATACAAACTGTCACGTTTATAATATTATTAGGAGTAGAATAGGATTAGTAGGAAGTAGGAAGAGTATACTTAATTGTACACCACAAAAATACATAACATAAAATTCCAAGAAGTTCCTCCAGTTTTCATCCAGTTTCTTCTCTTCACGATTACAATTGCAGGTTGCGAACGAATGGTCGTTAGTTTGATACGCAGTTCATAATAAATAAATAAATAAAGTCCTCCAACCCGAATTTCGGCCAGGGCGACCAACCTCAGTGGAGACCAGCCTTCGACGCGGGAGATATCATATTGCACAAGTGTGTGCGCAGACACAGGTGCACTGTCTCTTCCCTCAATCTCATAGACCGGAGAGAGATCAGGCGTAGGAACAACGGCCAGACGACTAGTTCATACACATAATCATTAAAGTTTACCTCTGCTTAGCCTTTTCCCAACTAATTTGGGGTCGGCGTCTGTCTGACCAGATGCATCTGAATACCAGTACTTTACATGGAGCGACTGCCTATCTGACCTCCACCAGCCAGTTACTCTTGATAAGACTGGTTGTCAGACTTTCGGGCTTTTGGCTACCCGTAACGACTGTAAAAGATCCACGAATAACAGCCGGTACCAACGGCTTAACGTACTTTCCGAGTACTCACTTACCAACGACATTTTAATCTGTTTTATGAGTATATTCCTGCACGTAAATGGGACACTATTAAAATGCCCACACTCCCAGTCCTTGACCACTTTACGACGTCCCTAAACCCAGTTAGATTAGCTGCTTATGATTATTTTATAGAGGTAATAAGGAGTGACCAAAAGAAGGTTAATATCTTGCTGACGCAATAGATATTCTACTACTAATGGCGCAGGAATATTATTTAGAGATAAGATATTAAGATTAGAGTGAAAGCCTGATAGGCAGCGGTCTGTTGACGTTTTCATACTCTCCCTAATGGTGTTTAGAGCCTAAATCGTTTTTATTGTTCCAGGACACATTACCATGGTGCAGAAAAGAAAAAACTAAAAATATCATGAACTGTGGAATGTGTTTGGTTCGTTGCAGGTAACGTTCCGCTATAGGAAGAAAGCGTGAGTTTGTCTGTATGTGATCAGGATCAGTTCCAGCTAACACGTCTATCAGATAAACTTTTGTTCTATATATATATATATCTGGTAGATAGTGCATATTCAGTCACAATGCGACAATATATCAACTACTTTTTAATACATATTTGTAGAATCGACAGATTTCTCAAACGGTTTTGTACTACGAAAACAAATTGCTTCAGTTGCTAGGTAAGTAATAAAAAATAATTGTCAGGCGCGCTCGCGGCGTCCTTCATGATCTGGACGATGAAATTTAATTTCATCTTACAAGATTCATCTTATGAAAGAGTATTTCTTACAGATACGACTATATTTAATAAATTGGAATGGAAACCTTTTGTTAAATTTAAATTCGCTGCTTTGTATTGACTTCGCAATAAACCACATTGTATGACAAAATGAAATAGCTGTAAGTTTTAGAAAGGGATTCGGTTTTATGGAGTAAGCGAAAATTAAGTTGTGAGTTTGACAAGCATTGTAACTTGTATGGTCTAGCTTTATGATAGGACTGTTACCTCCTTTTTCGTGTGCTTACAAATATAAATGTCCCAGTAGCTAGGTAGTTTTTAGCCTATATTGTATCCCAATGCTGGGCAAAGGCTTCCCCTTTTTCTTCCAAACCTCTCTGTCTTGAGCGATCTCTGGCCATGTTGGCCCTGCAAACCTCGTTAGATCGTCACACCACCTTCGCCGTAGTCTACCACGACGGCGATGTCCTCCTTCAGGCGTCCAGTGAGTGACGATCTTTGCCAATCTCTCCGGGTGCATTCGCGCGACCTGTCCGGCCCACTCCCAGTGTTCTTTATGTATGTTTTTCTTTTTGTATATTGATACCTTGTTTTTATAAATATTAATGCAATTTTTTATCATTTAATTGTGCTCTTCTGTGTTGTGTCGTCTTTTGTGTGCAGACATAGCACAACACACAAAAGCTGCTACTAAATAAATGTTTTATCTATCTGTCTATCAGTAAGTGGTAAACGTAATTTCGTGTATAATTTTTGGAATATAGGTTTTATCAAAACAGTGATTTCGAAAAACTGCCAAAAGCTTTGGTGTACTACAAACACGTTCGGCTCTGCATGATTCGGGACAACCGGGCGTCAAAATCGAATTTAATTAAATACACATATGTTTTGGGAAACGCCACCCACCCGGCTTAGCTCGGATAGTGCCGAGCCGACCCGAACATGACTAACCCTTCGTATCCACGAACGTGGATCCATGCGAGGCAAAATGATTTTTTAATTGTTTCTGTAATTACGGCATTCAACTGGTTAAGCGAAGGTAGATACCGAACGAACGTTTGCTGATGGGCACGAGCCGAATGAAAGCCGAATATGTGTAGAAATTGCTTCAGGTCGGTGTTGTTTTTTAAAAAAGTACCTACTGTCTAATCGAACGTGCCAACCTGCATATGTATGTAGCACCCCTTACGCGAAACTGTGCGTAATGGTCTGAACTCGCAATCGAAGTCTAAACTAACAAAAATATTTAATCACGAAGTGTGAAGTCTATTTTCCCCGGAGACAGAAATAGACAACATTGCCCGGTTGGTCGCCAGTGACTCGTTCGAATCATATTGCTAGTCTAGTGACTTCGTGGCAACCATTGTGTTGTCATCTGGAAGGCAGAATACCCTCGTTTTAATGTTTTCCAATACCGACTATTGACAATGGACAGGAAAATAAATGGAGTGCCCCACAGATGTGTTTGTGATATTCTCTACCACTGGTAAACAATTTTCGTTTCTTAAAAATATAGTATTGGATATAGTAAAATGCAGGCAGTGATGTCCCAGTGGTAACGGCCGGGACTTACGAGTTGTAGGTCGTAGGTTCGAACCCAGACCGGCGCTTTACTTTGTGGAAATGATTACATCACCACTGCTCTCAAAACGGTGAAGAAAAATATCGTGAGGAAACCGGCATGGCCTACCACCAAAAATTCGAAGACATGTGACATCTACCAACTGGGCTGGGCCCGCGTGGTGGATTACGGCCCACTCAGTCTCACCGAGAGGAGACTTGTATCCCAGTAGTGGAAAACTATAAGCTGATAGTAAAAAGTTTCGTAGAAAAACTAAAAAAAAAACTTTAAACAAAACAGAGTAAACGTTATTAAAGTAACAAATCATTTGAAACCTTCAATAAATTCGATTTAGATAGCTCAAACATTTACATAATGTAAACGATAGAAAATTGCAATGTAATCAAATTTGAACCACGGCCAAATAAGTGAATCATCAAACTTTAATATTGCACGCATGTGTACATAATAATTACTTTAATATTTTATTGTATTACTGAAAAGAGGTTAAAGTTTGTCTTTTGAAATTGTTTATGACATGAGCAGTAAGTACAGAGGTCGAATAGCAATCAATGCTTGATTCCTTATATTCATCATCTGCCGAGCTTTTTCCCAACTATGGTGGGGTCGGCTTCCAGTAACCCTAACCTGATGCAGATGAATACTAGTATTTTACATGGAGCGACTGCCTAGCTGACCTCCAAAACCGAGTTACTGGGTAATACGATACCCCTTGGTAAGACTGGTTGTCAGTCAGACTTTCGGGCTTCTGACTACCCGTAACGACTGTCAAAGATCCATGAATGACAGCAGGGACTAACGGCTTAACGTGCTTTCCGAGGCACGGCGGGATCTTCGTATGTGAAGATGGTTACCCATCCACAGACCAACCGCGGCAAGTGTAGCTTAACCTGATCGATCAACCCGTGCCGCTGTTATTACTTAATCCATGTATAGGTTGATATAACTTACCAATAAAAGCTTCAGAACAAAAAATATCAGCCACATTATTTTAATAAAAACAAATGCAACTCCATTCCATTCGCTGTTCCAACCTCACCTCACTGGCCATCTGTTCATTTCTCTCATTCCGTTGGCGCTCTCTGCAAAAAAAACAACGAGAGAGCTCCGACAACTATGTATTATCTTTATATAAAAGATTCGTTTATACCTATCTACTAACTAAATACCTAGCTCTTAGTATAGTTTAGTTTTCATCATTGTTTCATGTTAGTTACATTTTATTTTAAAGAGCGGACTGATTTGATTACAGTGGCTTGTTCAACATGGAAACGCCGGGAGGCTTCTGCTGAAGGTTTAAGCTGACGTAGGAAAGGACTGTCTAAGAATTGTAGCACGTGACTTTCTACCGGTCTATTTCGTAAAAATCTCACCATGAAAACTTAGATAAAGTGAGCTGTCATTTCACCTGAAGAGATTGACATCATTGACAGCTCAGCTCACTTCAAGCTCACTTCACCTAAGTTTTCACAGTGATATTTTTAAGACTAGCTCGACTGTAGTTACCGCCAGCGTTCATGGGAAACTGACAAGATATCCCGAGAAAAGTATGCGCTTCGCGAAACTTCGTCTATCCTCGGAACTACGAACGCGCGAAGATGATATCTAATATAGCGCTGTTATAACCATGGAAATACTTCCCTCTTATTTATTTATTCATTTATATATTGCAATTGCATGCTGCACTTACAGTACACACCAAAGCGCGCAACAAGCCAACAACCTTGTACCTTGATTACAAAATTATAGATTAGCAACTCTATGCAATTCCAAAAAACTTGTCAGAACTTTTTGACGACTGACGATCTGCGATCGGAGTAGGTAATCCGACGGAGAGAAAATTCCGTCAAAATTCGCACTTATACGTGCACTACTGTAGAGTAAAGTGAGTAGAGTTTTGTAATGCTGCCATTACAAAACTTAGAATCGTCTGGGAGGGGGTTATTCCGTGGTGCGACATTCGTACTACACCTTGTCCATTAGGTTAACCGTTTTTTGACAGCTGTCTTAGAACGTACATAATCCAGATTACGTAAAAGTTAACTTTAAAATACGTAATATAATAAATATATAAACTGCTTTATCTTATTGAATTATCTTATTTATGGCTTCTTACAGGCATTATAACACCGTACGTGTATCAATCGATGTATTGTGTGTTGCTGCAATCACTAGTTCCATCTGTCAAAAAATGGTTTACCTAATGGACAAGGTATAATTCCGAAACACGAAGATTACCGAAGTACGAAAGTTTTTTGGTTTAACCGTAGTCTTTTGTCTGAGAGAGACTGATGCCATCAATATGAGAAGACATCATTGTCTTTATCTCCAAAAAAATCAAAAACAAAAAGGTTTTATTTCATTATTATCTATATCTTTCCAGTAATCTTTCCGCACATATTCAGTAGTCAAAGTAAAACTAAAAACCGAACATTATTTGAGAGTTCAAAGACTTCTCACATTTTCGAAGATAATGATACATTACCACTACCGAAAAAGTGCATTTAAAATATCAATTCTTGTCTTCTAAATGCTAAATAATCGTTCAGTTTTACATTTGTGGATCTAACTTGAAAATATGTGATGTTAAAGCAGTCAATGACACTCTTGGTGTTAAAAGACGCTGTGTTTTTACCTACGTACAGTATTTCTATCTAAAAAGCGACGCGCGTTTTATTTGTGGTTACCAAGTGCACAAACACGCTTTGAATGAGTGCGTGAAGATGAGTAGCGCCAGCAAATAACACTCATACGGACACACACACACTTCCGACTTCGCCATTGTCTCGGTCGGTAGAAAGAGCTCCTGCGCTTACACACACATTCACGGCGGTTTGTATGTACAAGTAAAGCGCGAATATTATGTGTAATTTAAGAATAAAATCTCAAGAACTCGTCTGACTAACTAAAAAATTAATCTTGCGATAAATTTTTCATCTACTTGCCATTACTATTTGATTTATCACATTGGTTGATAATTTTGAAAAGTTTACTGTTATCCTTAATCCTGATTCTATTCACGTGTTGTGCTGCAAAAAAGATTAAAACATCCAAATTCAATAAAAAATCTTACCCATACTCTTCTTCAGACAAAAAATTCGAGCACAATTTTAACGAACCCCTGCAACGCAGTAGCTACGTTCAATATACACACTTATAATGCACACTGTATCGAAAGACTCTTTACACACGGTTGGCTTTTATAACAACCCGTCTCAATAACATTCGTCGATAACATTGAAAACTGACTCGATCGTGAATCAAACCATCGAGCCTTTGTCTCGATTGTGCCGAATATCGAATAATATCGATACGGCCGTCAAACTTTGTGTTTGAACTGTTTTGACAATGTTGATTTGTTGTTATTAATGTTCTAATTTAGGTAGGTTTACGAGGCAATTCGAAAGCTCTGTGAGGTTTCTAATTGTTGAAAATACAGCAAAAACATAAACAGCCTACAATGTTTCCACTGGTAGGACACAGACCTCCTCTCGGTGATTGCGAGGAGAGCCCAGTGCGGGTTGGTAGATGTCACATGTCTTCGAATTTATGGTTTAGGTCATGCTGGTTTCCTCATTATGTTTTCCTTCACCGTTTTGAGAGCAGTGGTGGAACATATGTAGAGGTTTGTTGCGTTACTTGCTTTACCTCTATAGGATTAAAGAGTATTTTGCTTTTCGTAGTCAATGCCGGTCAATTTATGACCCCAATAATTGTGCATATAGATATTAATGTAATGAAACTAAAGATGTAAAGTATTAACAGCTAGTTTATTGGAAAACGGTTACAACCATGGAATTGGTGAAAAACACAAAAGACACGAGGTTAGCCGCTGACAGAGAAAATTCATTTAGGAGCATAATATTATAGCGGGCGCACGGATCGTTCAAAAACAAGAAAGTACGTTTATGTTTCTATTCCAATAATTATAATTTAATTATGTAGATAAGTACTTTTCATAATCTTTGGAGAGCAGACGCAAACGCACTTAAGTTTCCTAAATAAATCAATCTGAAAAGTTGAGCTAAAAATGGTTGTAAATAACCAGTATTGGCGCCGATTCCCTTGTTAACAAACTAAACTAAATTTAAGTTCACGGCATCTTTTTCTTTCTATTTCATTAACTAATATTTATCTTCTGTCCTTTTCGGACAGAAGATAAATATTAGTTTAGTCAAATCTACGTACCTATACTGATATTATAATAAAGAGAAAAGTCGTTTTGGTAGTTTTATCAGAGACGTTTTGGTAGTATTTTTTCCTATAAAATACTACCAAAACGTATCTATTTCAGACAGACTCGACGCAATGGTGCGACGCGATTCTGGTAGAACAATTTCCGTAAAGTCTTCATAGAATGTATTCTACTAGAGTGAGCTATGTAATCTACCTACCTGTCCTTTTCGGACAGAAGATAAATATTAGTTTAGTCAAATCTACGTACCTATACTGATATTATAATAAAGAGAAAAGTCGTTTTGGTAGTTTTATCAGAGACGTTTTGGTAGTATTTTTTCCTATAAAATACTACCAAAACGTATCTATTTCAGACAGACTCGACGCAATGGTGCGACGCGATTCTGGTAGAACAATTTCCGTAAAGTCTTCATAGAATGTATTCTACTAGAGTGAGCTATGTAACCCACCACGCGGGCCCAGTGCCCAGTGGTAGATGTCACATGTCTTAGAATTTTTTATTCTAGGACATGCCGGTTTCCTCACGATATTTTACTTCACTCGAAATTTAGGACATAGGACGTACCTACTGTAATGTTTAATTTCAGTTACATAATTGTGTGGACCATAGATAATGGTCCACACATTGTTCTGCCGACCTATTCTATTAAAATCTCACCGTGAAAACTTAGGTGAAGAGAACTGTCATTCCACCTGAAGGCCAGTTCTCGTAATTTAAAAGTCTCATCTCGGCGACCAACAAATGTCAAAAACTGGTCAAAATGTAGGGAAATTATACTCCATAGGTTTATGTAGTTAAAAAACGGTAAAAAAAAGCCACGTGACTCAAAGATGCAAAACCTTTTATTTCAAATGTTAAAATCATATTATTTATAGTCGCATATTAATAGGCCGGTGGAGGAGGAGACGCCACTGTATGCGATATTTTGTATTGGTTAATAACCCTGTACTCAGTTAGTAAAAATATACCAATTATTTCACTAATTTTTTGCACTATGTCTGTTTTTGACGGAAAACATTCTTTAGGCCATGTTTCTTCGACATATTTAAACACATTTATCAATGTCTGTTTCTCAGATGATTTAAGAGGTCCGGTTTTAAAGCGTTTCTTCATCGGTGATGGAAATGTGTGTGCGAAGTTGGTCTGGCTAGTATCAGCCTCGGGTTCGCTCATTTTTCCACGATACGAATTAAAAAATCAATAACGATAAATAACAAAAACTAACAATAACTAAATAACAAAAACAAAACAAAGAAACAAACTAATAATATCACAATTCAACAAAATCGATTCGTAACACACGCATAAATACGCAAATGTCGAGCGAGAGCGCTGTCCGTCTGGTTAACCGACTAAACGTAATACCTGCCACTTCAGTTACCAAACTACGTCACAGTTGTACTCTTCAATTTAGCAACGTTATATTTTAATTCGTTGTATTTTCTAAAAGGTTTGGGGAGCCTGTCTTTTTGGGCTCTTTACAAAAGACAGATTACAACATTTTATATTATTATAATAAATCTTACAAAAAAATTGTGCTAAAGCAGTTACATCTACGAAGAGTAGTTTAAGAATAAATGATAAAGTTGAACATACTATAATAAAAGAGGAAACTATCATGTGATTGAAAATAAATTTAATTTTGTTAGAACGTATTTTTAAACAATAAAGTGTCAACTATAAAAAACCCTTTTTACGATTTGTTTACACTTTTTTAACTACCTAAACCTTTAGAGTATAGACGTATTTTTGACAGATGTAACTGAGATCAGACTGTGAACGTTCTTAAAATTACGAGAATTGCCCCTCCGAATGTGAACGTTCTTAAAATTACGAGAACTGCCCCTCAGATGCTAGGTATTGACACTAATGACAGCTCACTGCAAAATCGGTCCACGTCCACTTAAGATTTCAGTGAGTTTTTTTTTTACAGAATAGGTTGGCTCAAGGCATCCCATGCAAGTGGTAATTTAACACACGAACTAGAAATTTTCCACTCAACAAAGTTCTTCAGTTATCGATTATTTAGGGTCACGAGCGTTATGAACACGACTAGTTTCTCGCTAGAACGATTTTCTGGAACACTCTATCTCTCCGCTCTTTTGCCGCAAATAAATGCATTTTCTTCTTTCTTTCTTTCTTTCTCAAAACAACAAGACTGCTGTAAGAAAGTAAGAACATCACAACATCCAGTCCTCCGCCTTCCGCATCCAGTTTGTCCCAGCCACATTCTTAAGGTCCTCGGTCCATCTAGCTGGAAAAATTCCCAAGCTACGGTCTCTACTCCAGGACTCGTCCTTCGTCCACAGTATGTCATGGGCAGGATGCACTGGTTGAAGACCTGGTGGTTCTGTTTTGAATAAACGAACAGTTTAAGTTGGTAATCAATTTACAAACTTTTCCCTTATTATACATCCACTTTTTAACCAATGGATTGGGCCACCGGTCAGCCTCCACATCCAGGACCTTTTACGATCATTTTATACATAACTCGTCCATTTTATTGTTCTTTGTAATCTTGGGCATAACCTGTCATTCATGGTTTTGAGAAAGGTAGAAACATTACACCAGCGAGTCCTATAGACGTCATAAAAAATGGCCCATTGTGTGAACGATGGAGGTAAATGGAACCGAAACATGATGTTATAGGAACCCTCGTCATGTAAACGGATTTCAGAAGAAATGGATAGAACCTTTATGAAAGAAAGTACATATGAATGGATACTTTGATGTATTGAGAGTTGTAGAGGTCTACGAAGATTTTCACGAAGACTTTTTTGATACTGAGGCTGTTTGGCAAATTGTTTTCGAAAGTCTGTCTGATGGAGAAGTCTAGAGCCCGCCTTTTTTGATTATGTCCAAATATTTTTGTTTCACAATTAAACACTTTTTCACAATGGAGACAGACGTCTCGTCGAGAGGCAAACGCAGCGAGCAAGATATTGTAATTCAAGAATTGTATTGTTTGTGTGTGTATTTTACAATAAATTGTCAAAGTTTCTTTACATTGGGTCCACTGCCAACAGCTTGTGTAGAAACATATAAAATGTAAATGATAGCTAAGTGAATAAATTCGCTTTGTTCAATAAGGAAGTTTTTTTCATCCTTAAAGGATCAACATCATCTGCTTAGCTATCCCAACTATGTTGGGATTGGCTTCCAGTCTAACCGACTAACGAGCGACTGCCTATCTGACCTCCACAATCCAGTTACTGGGTAACACGATACGATACGATTTTTGGGTTTCTGATTACACGTAAGGACTGCCAAATCTACTAATGACAGCCGGGTTCAACGTCTTAACGTGTTTTCCAAGACACGGAGAGGTATCGATATACATATAATGGATGGTCACCCATCCACGAACCATCCGCGGCAAGCGTAGGTTAACCTTTGATCGACCAGTGGCTGTTTTTAAAGGATCGAGGACAAAAAATATATTTGAAAAACATATTATTTATAGAATATTAGGAACAGATCAAATACAGCAGACTTGACCACTCAGTTATGTAATTCACTAAAACTCAAAGCTTAAGAATAGTTTGAAGTAAACAAACAGTTCCCTAACTTCTATTAAACGCGAAATTCATGATTGAGTCTAAGAAAAACATCGTAGTTTGGGCATAGTACGTCATAACTGAATATGCTTCAGTGATTTATCTTCTTACATGAAACTTTTATATTTTGAAAGATAACAAATCAACTGTAAAGTAATATACTCAAACTACCTACTATGAAATATGCCAGGACCTCATGCTCAGCAGTAGTGCTAGTGACCACGAGACCAACCCGGCAATTCCAAGCTAAGATATTCTTTATCAAAATCACATGACCCAGACAGACTATTATTGCAATTGCTCTTGCTATATCCAGAATACAACTTTTCTGTTAAAGATTCACGGGAAGCTATGGTTTCCTCCGTTACTAGTTGGGAATCAGTAGAATAAGCTGATCTTCAAGAAAATGTCCTAGAAGCGTCATAAAATAAACAAAAAACAACACGAAGATTCAACATAAACATTACACAATATTCAAATGATTTGAAGCAGTGAAAATTGTTTTACAACAAGATCAAAGCAAGTCGGACACAGTTCGAGTTTTTAATTTAAACTTTTATTTACAAATTAATACTAACGAGGAAACTCGAGGCAGAGATACATTAATCATAAAGTCGCGAGAGACAGTTTTTGTATCACTTTGATAACAGTTTGTTGATTTGTCTGTTTACATAATATTTCAGTTAAATTGACTTAAAACTGTAAGTAACTAAATAATTAAAACTTAACTTTGGCTCTTTGTACACGGCACGGTTTCTGTACGGTACGGTGTATAAACGGCGCCGTAGAAAAAACGTGTCCGTCAACAAGCTTCCACAGTGTTCCATACAACACTGACGACCATGCCTACATACGGCGCCTAACCTACCCCGCGACCAGAGGGGTAATTCTCGTAATTTTAAGAACGTTCACAGTCTGATAACAGTGTCAATCTGTCAAAAATACGTCTAATTTCCCTACATTTTGACAAGTTTTTGACATTTGTTTGTCGCCGAGATGAGACTGCGAATAGATTTTAAACGTTTTAAATTACGGGAATACGGGCCCAGCTTATGATTTTGGTTAAACCCAAATAAACGGTAGTTTTTTACGGCAAGAAAAACGTGTGTGTACCAAGGGCCATAATGCCGCTTCAATATCAGTGGACAATTTTGTCCGGAGCTTCAGGGGAGATCAATCAATCTGTTACATTATTGACAGGCTTGCTGTGTTTCTTCTGTCACGGTCACGAAAAGTTTACACATCGCGACCACTTTCTTGAACAAAAATTATCACAAAAATATATAAACGCGCGTAAACTGCTGCGATTAGCTGTTGGTAAATCATTCAACCAATCACAGGGGTTTACGCGTTCTTAACCATTTCTCACATTCATTTCACGATCATTTTTTTTTCGAGAAACTGGCCCTATGCTTTGGAAAGGTCAGCGAGCTGGCGGGCGGACGAGCAGGCAGGCGAACATCGTTTCACCTTTTTTTATTATGACAAAATATAAGAACAGCTATATTAGTCAACTTTCAACAGCTAATAGCAGCCCGCCCGCCCGTTTTATGCCCTTGGCACTGGTTTTCATACGAATATGGTGGAAGTTGACGGTCAGAACGTCTAACAACCTCAGAATATCAGAGTCATTTTATGAGATTAGAATCACTACATGTAAAATATTGCTAGCTAGCCGTATCTGGTTTGACTGGAACCGGACTCCAATTGAATTCGGCAAAATATGTGTAAGACATTTGGCACAGCTGCCTCCTGACTTATATATATTGCTATCGTGTGTAGCCGGAATGTAAATACCGGGACTGATTTACGAAAGTACAGCCGATTCAAACTTTAAGACGGCTCGCAACATGAGGCGAGTCGCTGCGCAGTAACAAATTCACGTGTCAGCGGGGGTGAAGGGATACCTACTGCTCAGCGAGTAGCGCACTTCAGAGCCGCCGCCATAAAGTTTGAATCGGGCTGAACAAGACATAACAACATAAAGTCACTAAGTACTTCATAATCAACCTATAATGTTCCCACTGCTGGGACACAAGCCTCCTCTCGGTGAGAGGGATTGGGCCGTAATCCACCACGCGAGCCCAGTGCGAGTTGGTAGTTGTCACATGTCTCCGATTTTTTGGTTTGGTTTCATTTGGTTTCCTCACGATGTTTTCGTTCACCGTTATGAGAGCAGTAGTGATGATGAAATAATTTACACAAAGGGAAGCCCGAAAGCGCTTGTCTGGGTTCGAACAACTCGTTAATCACGGCCGTTACGACTGCTTACTAAATACTTATACACCTCTATTTAAAACACATTAGGAGAACATTGAACTCTTATCATTAGGTTTAACGTTACATAGGTGACTCAATCTATATTTAGCTCGAAGAACATCGTAAGGGAAGGTCTCTTTACACAATCGAACATGTTGTGTAATGTCCTGTAAACCTAAGATAACTAACGACACTTTAAAAAGTTTACAACAATGTAGAATGTTGAAATAACTCCTACGCATTCTTCGAGAGTTTCTCATTACTTCATAGATAACTTATCTATGATCTCTCAATGAAATACGTAAAACAAACTGATTTTTAAATGGATTCTTCTTGAAAGTTCTTTCTGTTAAAATGATGTAAAATGGTTAACAACGTAACGTACTCTGCACACACCAATAAAATTTCCAAAGTAAATGACATATGCGCGTTTATAATATTAATAGGATAGGATAATATATATTCGCGTTTATAATATTAGTAGAATAATAATTATATACAACGTTAAATTTTGATCGTTTTAATCCTTAAAAGAGGTCATTGTACTCGTCATTATGAACAACTTTTACTACAAGACCAACCCTGAAATCGTGAAAAAAAATATCAGTTGATCCATAGATTTATGTTCGCATAACTCGACATGGATCAACTGATTTTTTTTTTTACGATTTCAGGGTCAAACTCAAACTGTCTCAGGGACTCTTTCACGCAAAGCTACTGAACGGATTTAGATGAAATTTGGCACACAGATGGTTTATAACCAGGATTAACATATAGGATACTTTTTATTCCGATATTACACCGCGGGGCGCAGCTAGTAATATTATAAACGCGAAAGTTTGTATGGATGGATGGTTGTTTGTTACTCTTTCACGCAAAAACTACTGAACGGATTTGGAAGAAATTTGACACACAGATACTCGTAGTTCATAACCAGGATTAACACATAGGATACTTTTTATTCCGATATTCAAACGGGATCATTACAGGAAACTTATGCGGGTGAAACCGCGGGGATTTGCTAGTAACATATTATTAGTTTATCGTTATACAGCATGCATGCTATTTGCAGCATGCATGCATGCTATTTTGTCTTCTTCTCTTTTCATGATTTTTCATAACTTAACAGCAGTGAACTTCCTTGTAACCAAACTTGTTGTTGTACACAGTAATCACATGTTTCTCCGCTACCCCTCGTTATCCTGCATGTTATATTTACTCCATTATCTGCCAAGCTTCGAGGTCTCTCTTTATTACATCGATAGAAAGGGACCAGTGATGAGTTTATGTACAATGTTTTGTGTTTGTACACTTGTTGATGGCCTGAAACCCAGGTTTAAATAAATTATAGATTCTCACATCTTCGGTTTTGTGCTCCTCGCATCCAGCGGATTCCTGCGGCCTTCACCAGGGCATCGGTCCGTCATGTAGGAGGCCTTTCAACGCTACGTCTTCCGGTATGCAGTGGCCCCTCCAGTAAGTGTTATTTTCGACCAAAACACAAAGTAAAATATCCTTTATCAGTTATGCGAAATTGACTTACTTTGAGTATGAGACTATGTGAGAAACTTATCGATTACCTGTATTTAATATCATGATTGAAACTCCAGCTGCTGTTCTATGTAAGGTTCTAAATTCCCTTACAGATAAAACAAAGTTAAGGCACAGCGAACGTACCAGGAAGTGGTGAAGGGCGGGCGTTTTGGGGGACTGTCTTTTGTAATTTTGATGTTCGAAAAGTGCTGATTCTCAGCCTAATTTGAATAAATGACTTTTGATTTTATAGTATTTTCATAAGAACTTGAATAAAGAAAAAAAGAAAGAAGAAGAAGAAAGTTGAGAAGTTGTACAAGTTTCTGCAATAAAACTTTTTATTTTTTATTTTATTTCTTTTTTAAGAAAGATGACCGTGGATATCATTAATTTTATTTTTACGTAATGGCCATTTATAGCCACTGACGCCGATTCCCTTGTTCACAAACTAAACTAAATTTAAGTTCAGTACCTCTTTTTCTTTCTATTTCATTAAGAAAAGGACAGAAGACAAAATATTAGGTTAGTCCTGTCAAATTAAGATACTCCTTATACAAATTAGACGTGATTAAAAACATGGCTACTAAAAATTCGTCAATTTACGTCAGGCGCTGACTAATATGACAGGACTAAACTAATATTTATCTTCTGTCCTTTTCTTGGTGAAATAGAAAGAAAAAGATGCACTGAACTTAAATTTACTTTAGTTTGCGAACAAGGGAATCGGCGCCATTGTGGACCAGAGGTGGGCCAATGGTAACCTTCGCAACATACGAATTGTAGGTCGGGGGTGGGTTCGAACGCAAGCAGGCACTTTTCTTTGTATAAATTATTTCATTATCACTGCGCTCAAAAAAAGATAAATATCGTGAGGAAACAGACACGTCCTAAAACCAAAAAATTCAAAGACGTGACATCTACCAAACCGCACTGGGCTTTGAGAGAGCGTGGGGGATAGTCCACCAGGCGGTTGACAATGGCCCACTCCCTCTCACTGGGAGGAGGCCTGTGGGCTGTGTCCCAACAGTGGTAGCAGCACAGCAGCACATTTTAGGCTGATTATGCATTTATAGTCGTTATAATGAAAAGTTGAAAATTACTTCTTAAATTCAAACCAAAAATTTTGAAAGATTGATATAACTCCATTTAACTCCATTTAACTCCTTCTCCAGGATTTACTTACATTTAACTTACTAAAAGTACTATTAACTCTCAGAATTTCCATAAATAACAGGAAAACATATTAAACTCGTGCCAGTCGGAGCCCGATAAATAAGTACGCAGAACAATACTTATACCTAATGGTTTAATTTCCGTTTTCACCTGAAGGCGTTAAATCGCGCCTCTGAAACCAGTATAGAGATCGTTGGCCTCATCTTTGGTGTTGAGGTCATTACCCTTTTACCTGTCGGCTGCGGTATTATGAAAATTCAAAATATTACAGGAATGTAAAAGTTTAAAACTTTACAGTTGTTATGGATGTGTTAGGAGGGTGTTGTTAGGTTTTTTGTATACTGTACGGATTCTTTACAGCACAGCGTATAAACCGCGCTGTAGAAAATATGCGTGTGTCAGCAAGCTTCCATAGTGATCCATACAAACCTGACGACCGCGCATACACACGGTGAAAATTACAAATAAATAAAGTACCTACTCTCCTTCTACGTACGTACTTCTACGTCCTTCCTTTTATATAAGTTAATTAGGTATTTCATTTGGGAGACATCACGTAGCACTATGCTCAATTTATTTTTTTATTATCTATATCTAGGGAGACAAACTGTTTCTCCTTAATACAGGTTGCACAGCTACCTAGCTAGGAGAACAGTTATAGTTCACCCCTACAAATATTTGTTATTATAAGTTCTACGCTTACTTAATAACTTTAATATGTACATACCACAAATACCCTTTAATTGCAATAAATATTTTTATTATTATTATTATTTTATTATAAAAATAATAAAATTGATTGAATAGTATTTTAACTCTGCTTATTCATTATAACGACAACTTATTTATTTTAATTTATTTCATTCATAATTCATAAATATGGGTGTACCATAGGTAAATCTCTGCCCAACCCTTTGGGGATACAAGGCTTGGTGTTATGTATGTGAAATAATTTTTGTAATGTGCGGATTATACTATGTTTCTTTCTTGTCTTTCTTTCTTTCTACTCTAGTAATGTGTATGCATGTACAATAGTCCACTCAATTCTAGTAATTTTCTAGCGACAACTCATTTCATTATGCAGCTAAAATCCCTAGCTATGCTATGCAGTTCAAGATACAAGCCGCGTAATAGAGGCTTCCGTTTGTTCATGTAATTTGACTTGGTTTTGTGCCAGTTTCTGTAATAAGCTTGCAAACAAGTGACTTTGACCTAAGAATACCAACCTTGTGTTTGACGTAAAAAAAAACTACCTATGCACCTTGTGGCTTCCGCAAACCAATCCATCATCCTCTTTATTCATGTGGATCGTAAAATATGTAGTCACGAGCACCAATATGTCAACACTTGGCCACTTTCAATTTCGATTTTTTCGTGAAATAACGAATGCAACGTTAAAATACGACACATTACATAAACCTATGGGTTCGAAAATTCTATGTTCGTAACAACATAAAATTTCATTAAAAAATAAAGGAGTAAATCGCTTTTGAATAAAGCCGAGTGTATACATACTTTTGCTCGTGACTGTACCTACTGAAGATATCAGTTAGGAAGCGGAGAAGCAGCGTCCTTTAGTCTGCTAACAAGTGACTTTTCTCAATGTTATCTCCCAATCAGATTAATTATGACAAAGTAATCCATACTAACGTCATCTTTTTGTTCTTTGTGTTCATCGTTTTGTTGTTTAGACTCAAATCTTTTGTGGTTATTTTAAACCAAATATGTTGTTTTTGTACGCCATTAAATGGCAAAACATGCAGATCTGACCATTATTATAAGATCTTGCACATGTTATGATGTATACTCATGTTTTACAATAAAAATATATTATATTCTATTCTATCTGCGTGGTCTTTTCACAACTATTTTGCGGTCTAACCGGATGCAACTAAAATACCAGTATTTTACATGGACCGACTTCCTTTCTGACCTCCGCAACCCAGTAACTTTGTAATACGATACCACTTGGTAAGACTGGTTGTCAGTCATTCGACCCGTAGCGACTGTCAATGATCCAAGAATGACAACCGGGACTAAAAGCTTAACGTGCTTTCAAAGCAAAGATGGACACCCATCCACCGCGGCAAGCGTAGCTTAACAAACCCCTAGCGACATACCTACCAAAGGTGATAAATATATTAAAACAATTCTTTATCCGCCTACCGCCACTCCTACATTTTTACGGCACATTTATTAAACTAACACTCCTGAAAATATTGTATTTCAACAGGAAAAAGAATAAATTTTCCTTTTGACCGCTATGAAAGGTTTTGTATGAAAAGTCTCTGAATAAAATAGAAATATAACCCTACAAGTAGTAAAACGGGTGTTATTTGATAAAAAGCTCTTTTTATTTTCTTATATTGGCATGATAGCAATACCTGTAGGGTGTAAAGATGGGCACGTGTATTTTCTCATCCTATCTTCTGTATATAAGTGTCTGTTTGTAATTTCATAATAACAGCTTTTTATTAAATGCATATATGAAAGTATGTGTATATGAAATACTAGCTGCGGCCCGCGATTTCACCCGCATAAGTTTTAATCCCGTGGGAATATCGGGATAAAAAGTCCTGTGTTAATCCTGGTTATAAACTACCCGTGTACCAAATTTCATCCAAATTTGTACAGTAGTTTTGGGGTGAAAGAGTAATAAACATCCATCGATCCATAAAAACTTTCGCATTTATAATATTACTAGCTGCGCCCCGCGGTTTCACCCGCATACGTTCGATCCCGTGGGAAGATCGGGATAAAAAGTATCCTATATATGTTAATCCTGGTTATAAACCATCTGTGTGCCAAATTTCATTCAAATCGGTTCAGCAGTTTTTGCGTGAAAGTCTAACAAACATCCGTCCATCCATCCATCCATACAAACTTTCACGTTTTTAATATTAGTTAACAAAAATCTATTGATTTAATTTTTGTCTGTCTGTTTGTGTAATACAGCTAATATCCGAACGGCCGGACCGATTGTGATGAAATATGGTGTGGGGATACTTTGAGCCATGAGAAAGGACATAGACTATTTATCGACATAACACGCGGGCGAAGTCGCGGGCGGAAACTAGTATTTAAAAAAAAGTGCAATGTCCCTTTTTTTTTTTTTTTTTTTTCAGGATGGGAAATCATCAAATGACTCCTCCCGCTCTGGGTGGAGCAGAAGGGAGTGTCAGACTCTTACTGACTAAAACCCACCCGTGTTCCTTCCTTAGCCCTTTATGTACCAGGGCAGCGGTAACCCTTTCGGACGATCCCGCTACCCCGGCAGGCTTCGGCCCTGTCGGGCCCCGTCATCTATGCTGACATCTCTTTGAGGCGCACGTGGAACACTTACGCGCCGTCCGGCACGGGCCTGGTCCTGATCGGACGGAGAGCTACCCATTGCTCTCCGCCCGCAGGCCCGCGCCTACGGTGGCCGGGAGTCGTCACGCGGCTCCCGACGCCCGGAGCGTCTCCCTCGGCGGCTGAGGCGTGAGGATCTCTCCCTCGCCCATCCCGCCACCTCCTTCGCTAGCATGACTGCTTCGCAGAAGGAGGTGACCGCCTCCCACTCCCTCTCGCCCCGGACCATGGCTTGCACCAGGGCCGGACGCGAGAGGTCGCCGCCGCTGCCGATCGCCTCTACGAGGACACGGCGGTGCTCTGCCCAAGCGGGGCAGACCTCCACCGTATGCTCCACCGTGTCCTCTGGGCGATCCTCGCAGTGGTGACACCCGGGCGTCTCCTCCCGCCTGATGATGTGCAGGAACCTCCCGAAACATCCGTGTCCGGAGAGGACCTGCGTCAGGCGGTAGGTGAGAGCGCCGTGACGCCTCTCTAGCCACTCCTCAAAGAGGGGTCTTATCGCCGCTATCGTGGCGTGCCCTGCGCTGGGTTGCGATAGTCGCGCCTTCCATTCCACCATGAGACCGCGCCGGAGGTCCGTCCGCTCCGCAGCGATTTGCCGCGGGTGCAGAGTTTCCCCCCGACGTAGTGCCTCCGCGCGCCAGTCATACAGGCGCGCGAGGACTATCGCCTCCAGATCCCATGGTGGCAGTCCGGCAAGGAGGCTTGCTGCCTCGCGCGAGATCGTGCGGTACCCCCGGATCAGCCTTACGGCTACCACCTTTTGGGGCGCGTTCAGGTAGTGTGCGGCTCGAAGCCGCAGTGAACGCGCCCATACCGGGGCCCCGTATAGTGCCATGGACCGCACGACCCCCGCGTAAAGCCTCCGGCAGGAGGCGTTTGGCCCCCTCAGGTTGGGCAGGAGCCGCTTTAAGGCGGCCCCGGTCCGTTCCAGTTTGGGGGCCAAACGTCGGAAATGCTCGACGAAGTTCCACCGGCTGTCGAGGACGAGACCCAGGTATCTCATCGTCTTCTCGACGCCGATGTGAACCCCTCCTACCATCAGTTGGGATCCCGAAGGTGGCCCGTACCGGGGCCCATGAAAAGACATGGCCTCGGACTTGTGCAATGCCACCTCGAGACCCAACTGCCGGATCCTTTCCACGACTATCGCAACCCCGCGTGTCATCGCGTCGGCCGCCGCCTGATGCGACCTCCCCTGCGCCAGGACCAGCGTGTCGTCAGCGTAGCAAACTACGCTGACGCCATCAGGGAGGTCGGCCCGCAGCACCCAGTCGTAACCGATGTCCCACAGGAGCGGCCCCAGAACCGATCCCTGCGGGACACCGCACGACATCTCTCGCCGGTTCCAATTCCCGTCGCGACCGGGGTAGATGACGGCTCTGTCCGTCAAATACGCCCCGACTATTCGACGGAGGTAAGTCGGCACCCGGTGATACCGGAGTGCCTCCCCTATGCAGCTCCAGGGCAGGGTGTTGAACGCGTTGGCGATGTCGAGTGACACCGCCACGACCACCCCACCCCGGGACACCGCGTCCCCCGTCGTGAGGGCTCTCACGCGCATGATGGCGTCCACCGTCGAGCGCCCCTTGCGGAAGCCAAACTGGCACTCCGCAAGATCCGGCCCCGTCCTCACCAGGTGCCCGACGAGGCGGCCCGCAATCACTCTCTCAAAGAGCTTGCCGACCTCGTCGAGCAGCACTATGGGCCGGTATGCGGACGGAGAGTCCGCAGGGCGCCCTGGCTTCTGAATGAGGACCAGCTTCCCCGTCTTCCAACGGAGTGGAAACTGGCCTCTCTCCATGCATGCGCTTAAGAGCGCCTCCAGTCGAGGCCCGAGAGCCCTCGAGGCCAGGACCCAGGCTTTACCCGGCAAGCCGTCGGGTCCCGGGGCGGTAGTTTTGGCCTTCAGCCTGCCTACCGCCGCTCTCAGATCTACCCCGGTCACTTCAGGGGTGTCGTCGTCGTTGTCCGCGTGGTCCGCTTCGGGCACCGCAAGTGGTGGAGCCATAGGCGGGGGGGTATGCTCCCCCCTTGAAGGGAACAGAGCGCTCACCACCTCCTCCACCAGCTGTGGGCGGAGACTCTGCGTCAGCGGGGGGGCCCATGTGCGGAGTTTATTCCGCACCATTCTGTAGGGGCGCCCCCATGGATCTCTGTTCAGAGTCTCCAGCATCTCCTCGCGGGCCATATCCTTGGCCCGCTGAACAGCCTGTTGGAGGGCGGTCTTCGCCGCTCTGTACCCCTCGTATAGCTCCACCTCCGTGGCTTCCGCATCCGGAGGGCGGATGCGGAGCCTGCGGTGCCTGGTGTACCGGTGTCGCGCGTCGACGCACGCCTTGCGTAGCGCCCCAACCTCCTGCGACCACCAGTACACCTGACGTCGGGCGCATCCTGGCCGGACTCGGGGCATTGCCACGTCACAAATCTCGGACATGGCCTCCCGGAACCACTCCACCTCATCGTCAATATCAGCAGGCCTGTCCGGTGAAAACACCCAGGCCTGCACGATCGAGGCTTCCAGGAGAAGCTCCCGGTCCAGCTGCTTCAGCGCCCACCGCGGACCACTCGGGGCCTGTTGGACCAGCGCGCTAGAGGTCTGGGTGGAGACCTCAAACCGGATATACCGATGATCGGAGTAGGTCTCCACCTCCTCCATGACGCGCCAGTCAATGACACGCTGTGACAGAGCGGGGCTGGCGAACGAGATGTCCACCACCGACTCGCCCCGCATCCGCACACACGTAGGAACAGAACCCCGATTTAGGACGACCAGGCCTGTTTCCAGAGCCCAGTCCTCCACCATCCTGCCCCGCACATCCGTGCAACGGGAACCCCAGGCCAAATTCTTGGCGTTGAAGTCCCCGAGCACTAGCACGGAGAAGGCATGGTTTCTAGCGACGACGACACTCAACTCTGTTAAAGAGTTCTGGAACTCGGCGAGAGTTCGGCTCGGAGAGAAGTATACTCCCACTACTACAATCTCTCCGAACCGTGCTGCTACGCACCCCTGTCCCCTCGTGACACCTTCGAGGGACGGGGTACCGGCGGCGGCCGACGAAATTATGGCCACTGAGCCGTTCAGGTCCTCCACCCAGTCATCCCTGGGCGGGACAAAGTACGGCTCAGCGACCACGGCGATGTTAATCGACCACTGCGCCATGCTCTGGAGCAACAGGTCCTGAGCGCAGGCGCAGTGGTTGATGTTCGCCTGGAGAAGGCGTAGTGGAGGAGTTATTACTCCTCCATTTCAGCCCCCTCCCGGGCCCTATCGGCAGTGGTGGCGGCGGCGGCGGCGGCGGCGGCGGCGGCGGTGGTGGCGGCGGCGGCGGCGGCGGTGGCGGTGGCGGCGACAGTGGCGGCGACGGTGGTGGTGGCGACGACGGCGGAGGGCCTGCCCTTCCTCCTGGCTTCGGCGGGTGGAGCGCAGGACTTGCTCCCCGCCCGGTGATCGGCCGGCTTGCCAGCAGCCGCACATGCGACGCAGTGCGGCGCGGCGTTGCACGAGCCGGCCGTATGTCCGGGCTTGCCGCAGCGGAAGCACAGAGTGCTGCGGTCCTCTAAGGTGCACTGGACGCCCACGTGGTGCCCCACGAGGCATCGATAGCACCTTAGAGGTCTGGGCTCCAGCAGCTTGACCTGCGCTGACACCCAGCCCACCAGGAGCCTTCCGCCCTCCACAATTTTCCTCGCCGCCGTCACGGGACAGCTTACCGTAATGGTTCGCATACCCGTGAAGTCAGGACGTAGGGTGCCCGCCTTCACCTGGTCGGCCAGACACCCGCCAGTCCTGACGACGGCGGCTACCACCTCTGCCCCCGTCACCGAGTCATCCAGGCCCACAATGCGCATATCCGCGCACTTGACGGGCCTGGAGACTCGAGCCTCGTCCGCATTGAGGGACGCCCTTAGCTTTTCAGCCAGGGCGTCAGCGGTGGGGCCACTCGTCGCACCGGGGATCTCCAGCATGCGGGCACCAGTGGCGGTCACCCTATGCCGGAGGCCTCCGGTGATCCCCAACTCCTGGAGATCCACGGTCGCTCTCGCCTTGGTGAACACGTCGCAGTAGGTCACCCCCCTCTTAACCGCGTCCGGCTGTAGCGTGATAACTACAGCCGCGGTCTTAGGGGAGCGAAGCCTAGCCGCAACGGCTCGCTCCTTGCGCCGCTTCCTCTGCGCCTTCTTCCTTGCCGCCTTGGCCGCCTTCTTCTTCTCCCCGACCACCTGCCACTCAGCGTTGGTCGTGGGAGATTTGTTTTGGGGAGGCGTAGGCTCTGGGGCCTTCCCCTCCCCAGCCGTTCTGCCCTTTCTCTGGGCCGGCACCGCGGGTTTGGCGGCAGGCGCCGATTTTGCCGGCGCCGAGGCTCCACCAGCCGACGTCGGTTTTGCCGGCGCCGGGGCTCCTCTAGCCGACGCCGGTTTAACCGGCGCCTGTGCCCGGCCAGACGGCCCGGGCTTAGGGGCGGCAGCAGCCGCGTACGAGGCCGCCTTCTTCGGCCCTGGGTCCGTTCTACCCGCCAAGGGGGGGCGCAGGACTATACCCTCCAGGACGGCGAACCGCGCCTGGAAGGTCGCCAGCTCCTGCCGAACCAGGTTCAGGACCTGGTTCTCCACCGGCACGGGCTGGCTTGATGGTGTCACCTGCGCTGTGCCGGCTGCTCGCAGCCCGGCCAGGTCTGCTCGGAGCTCCTCGTTCTCCTTTCGGAGGAGCTCCATGGCAGCCGTCAAGCGGGCCACCTCCGCCCGCATATCGGACGTTACGTCCGGCGGGGGCCCGAAGTGAATGGCTTCCGCCGCCGCCATGATGGAGGCCTTGGCCGAGACTATGGCCCTGTTTTTAGAAGTCTGTAACTTCTTCAGGGCCACGTCCCGGATCGCGGCCTCCACGACCGCCGCAAACCTCTCTTTGCGGTCCGCATCAGGGCCGCCTACCTCCGCCGCCTCGTCACTCGAGGGCTCCGATGCGACCGCGCGACCAGACCCCCCCACCTTTGCGGGCTCCTCCGCTTTCTCCGCCGCCTCCCGAGCGGTGAGCCCCCTCCCTAAGCCTCGCTCTCGGGCTCCTCCGCGCCTGCTGGTGGGGATTTTTCTGGCCGAGGCCAGCTCCCCGTCAGAGGACGACCCCTGGCCGTCCACTGACCTTGGCCGCTTGCTCTGTGCCTTTCTCTTGGCAGCGGCCGTCTTTTGGTCACGGCGAGGGCTCACTGAGCCTCCCGTGCTCGCTCCTCCAGATGCAGCGTCGGACTCCGACACCGCATCTTCGTCTGTTGTGGTTTTGGGGTTGTTTTTAAAAAATGAATCCATATTTGTTCCCACGAGTAAAAAACTTCTTGTACTTGCTCAAATTACGTGGTTCGCACTAGTGACTAAACCAAGCTACCCATTAGTCAAGCTTACTACCTCCCTCACGGTGCGCCGCCGCTTGGAGGTTTGGGGAATTTTTTATAGAGGTTAATCTTCCTCGCGGTCCGGGCGGTTAAGCCAAGACCCTCGACCCCCGTCAAAAGTCAGAGACATGACCTTGACAATCTTCGGGGCTACGATATTAACGGTGGCAGGAGGGGGGTTATCCCCTCCTGCCTGCCCGGCGGCAGGGTAAGTGCACACCAGGCCCGCTCTTACTCCACACAGTAGCCGCTCTGCTCCTCATAGCGGCTTGTGTGGAGCGTTCCTCTTGGCAGAACATTAGCATGCGGGCAGCGAGATCTCATTGGGAAAAAAAAATCCCACTGAGAAATAGCTGCCCGCACCCCAGGATGCACCGGCCCGAAAACTGGTCTTCCCCCCGGACGTATCCAGAAGGGAACTCCAGTCCCCAGGCACACGTGGAGGTTTTCTGCCCTGGCACCCCAGTGCAATGTCCCTTGGATCTCTTTTCTATTGTTCCGGAAAGCGGTGCCGTCATTTTGGCCGCAAAATAATCATTAAAGGGGCAGATTACTGATTATTTGGAGTTTGTGGAGGTTCTTGTCCGTTTTTCTCCATAAGTACCTAATACGCTTTGGAATTGGCGACTCATCTTTCTGTCTGACCGACCCCTTGACAATTCAAAAGTATAAATGGCTTATTTGAAATACATGCTTTGACAACAAAGAATTCTATGTAAAAAAGAAAACGAGTGCGGTCAGTGGACCCCCGTCTGGAACGAGGTTCCTTTCGCGATACTCGCACGCACACACACTCGTATATAATAGAAAGAGACAGAGAGAGAAAAAGTGATTTAGTATATTTTTTAGAAGCTAAGTCGGTTGTCGGCGGCATCTTGGCTTTTGATTTTGACCTCACTATCGGCTTTAGCACCCTCGAAAACCATGTAAAGAAATAGCAACAAATACGACAAAAAAAACGACTCTCAACTCTCGACTCTCTCTCTCTCGAGAGAGAGAGAGAGAGAGAGAGAGAGTAGCATGGTCGGCGCATAAATCTTTTTCGTTACGTGACGATTTCTACCAGTTTACTCCAGCAAGCTGCGTTAAAAAACTTTGTTCCAAAAACTGTACCTACTGCCTATTTTCAAACTTTATGTAGGTCACACACTTGTAGGTCAACGTGAAGATTGTAAAGTTAGAAGAAATACGGCTATTGTAATATAATTTGCTTATTCAGATTCTTACTCCGTAAGTTCGCTTGCCAAGCGATCGGTCTGCACTTCTGCAGTATTCCCTGTTGGGATCTTCGAACGAGACACGTTTTTGTAAGATAAAGGAATACGTGATTTTGAGACTACCATTTGCTTAAAGTACATAAACTGCTAATATGAAGTACGTTGTACCGCCGGGGGCCATGAAACACCATGGCCTCCGACTTGCTGAGGGCCACGTCCAGGCCTAGGCGACGTATGCGGCTCACAACCTGTGAAACCGCAGCCGTCGCCAGCAACAGTGCCTCCCTGTACCGTGTGCTCTCCTTATGCAATAATACTTACAGAAAGAGGCAGTAAGAAAAGAAATAGGCATCTGCAGTAGATATCCTACTGGGTTATCTGATACTCAGGGTTTTTTTTTTCACAACCTTTACACCGCTTTCTGGGCCGACCACGGCAGCACCGTCCATGTCCAGGCACCCATTTATTTATTTATTTACTCTTATTCTTATAACAATAGGCTATTTTCCTAAAAAAATCTAATTAGTCCGTCAGTTAGATTATCATAAAATATTGAACCCGTATTTTTTCTTTTGTCAGTTATATAAAAAATTATGAAGATATCGTTAAAGTTACGCGTGACGTCACTTGCTTGCGACACTTTTACAAGCAACTGACGTCACGACCAAATTTTAACGCGCTTTATCTTTGTCAAATTTTGTTTGATTGACAAAAGAAAAAATACGTGCCCATTATTTTTCATAATAATCTAACTGATGGATTAAATATAATTATTATTTTTTTACCCAGGCAACTACCCTATTCGTATTGTGTTTGATTTATGTAGTACATTTATTTATTTCAGACGGCATGGTTGACGCAGTGGTTGAGCGATTGACTGCTGCGCTGCGTGTCGCGGGTTCGATTCCCGCACGGAACAAATATATGTATGGCCTGCAAGTAGTTGTTCCGGGTCTGGCTGTTTGTGTATGTGAGTTTAAATGTTTGTAAACGCACCCACAATATAGGAGAAATTCCGAGCGCGGGGCAACGTATTTAAAAAAAAAAAAAAAATTAGGGCTAAAAATAATAAATGGAATGCTTTAAGTTTAGCTTTGAATAGAGTACCTTTGTAAATCAATGATCTTAAGTCAGTTGGCAACCTACGTGTCGACTTCTGCCCAGTTATCATCGTGCATGCGGCTGGAGTGCCCGCCTAAACACATTTGAGTCTGGCAGCCTTCATTCCTACATCAACATTATCAAAATATAATTAAAATGAAGGTATTTTTCTTTCATCTATTATGTAGTAGGTGCTAAGCCAGAATATTATATCCTTCTAAAATATATAAATATTGAAATACAAACGAGGACAGTTGCTCTATTTCCCAGACAACTTCGAGTTTCCAGAATCCAAGGTTTATTGAGAATTTATTTTATTTCCTCTCAGGTTTCATCAAAGCTGTTTCCAGGAAAGTAGGAAACTGAGAAAGCGTGTTAAAGTATCTATTTAATATTTCCATGAAATACTCTAAGATAGATAGATTAGATAGATAGAATACTCTTTATTGTACACCATACAAATTACAGAACATAAATATATAACATTTTACAAAGGGTGACACAATGGGCGGTCTTATCGCTAAGAGCGATCTTTTAAAGACAAAACGTCGAACGTCTCTAACATATAAATATTTTTCAACAATAGCGTATCTCGTTTATATCTATACTAATCATCTCAACATCATCATCAACCTAGTCTTTCCCCAACTATGTTGAGGTCGGCTTCCAAAATGACCAGTTGCAGCTGAATACTAGTAACTTACATGGAACGACTGCCTATCTGAAGGCCAATTCTCGTAATTTAAAATGTTCAAAATCTAGTCGCAGTCTCAGTTTGGCGACAAGCAAATGTCAAAAAATTGACAAAATGTGGGGAAATTAGAGGTATTTTTGACAGATTGACACTGAGATCAGACTGTGAACATTCTTAAAATTACGAGAATTGCCCCTCTGATGTCCACAACCCAGCTACTGGTATACGATACCTCTAGGTAAGACTGGTGGTCTGACTTTCTGGCTTCTGACCACACGTAACGACTGTCAAAGATCCACAAATTACAGCCGGGATCAACGCCTTAACGTGCTTTCCGAGGCACGGAGGGGTCTCGGTATGTAAAGACGGTCACGCATCCACGGACCGACCGTAGCAAGCATAGCTTAACCTGATCGATCGACCCGTGCAGCTGTTATTACTTAGCGACGAGCCCCTCCACTCTATACTTATCTTCTATCTATACTAATACTAATAATAAAGCTGAAGAGTTAGTTTGTTTGTTTGAACACGCTAATCTTTGGAACTACCAGTCGGATTTGAAAAAAATTACGTTGTTGATCACACAATTTTTTCGAACAATTTTTTCTAATGGATTAGCAATATCCTTCAAAATGATACCGATTGCGATTGATAGTTATTTATTATTATATTTTATTCCTAGTTCAGGTGGAATCCAATGATTATTACAATACACCTCTAGTTTAAGGCCCTAATAATGTAAATAATTTTTTCCATATCCTGCAATAGTCCTACATTAACCGGGGGTTATCCTTGGGTGCACTTGCATAGTGCATACAGGGATAATCGTCGGGTGGTACCACATTTCAATGAAATTTCCTAAGGGGCCTCTGCGAGTTGGCTTCGGCCCCTCGTACGCCTTCCAAAGGACCGGGACCCCGTGGTCCCGAGATTTATTAAAATAATAATAAATAACGTTTATTGGTTCAAATATTTATGTGAAATACATATTTGATATTATGATCAATTATTTCAATAAAAAGAAACAATTTCAATACCTGCGCAGAAAATTAGGGATGGAAAAGTATACCTTAGAAGTTATTACTTTTCCAACTTTCCATTCCCTAATAGAATTGGATTGCCGTTTGCGACATGCGTGGGAGGTATATCTGTTGATCTTCAGCTATTCTTAGATGAAGACGAAGCCGCACAAATAGATTTATATTATTTACCTATTGGCGTAATTGGAAAAAGGAATCTATTTTTAAACTGACTTTCAATTCCCGCGGCTCTGTTGACAAAGTGCAAACTTTAAGTCACTTAGGGTACGGTTTGTTACATAAATTGATTCTAATAAAAGAATGTCTTTTAAGAAACGGAGGTAGGTAATTTTAAAACCAGCCTTTTGGACACTTTTCCCACTGACAGCGATGCGATGCGAATTTGATCTCTATTAACTACTAGAACTATCAATCTCAAAACGGGCCTTTTATTTTTTGACAATTTTAAGCTCTTCCCTTTTTATATATGTACTACAATATAGGTATAGATCGTCTAATTTAAAATGACGCGCCCCTTCACTAAAATGTCTATACAAACATTTTAAATGTGTATGCAACAAGCTGTGGAGGGGCGCGTCATTTTAAATTAGGTGATCTCTATATACGAGTATATAGATTTCTTAATAAGCTTAATATGTAAATAAATATTCTACCCTAAGAATAAACCCGTGTTCTAGGACATGCCGATTTCCCCACGATGTTTTCCTTCACCGTTTTTTTTCCCTTAATGTCCCTAATCCTGTCCTGTAGTCCTGGGTTCGATTCCCAGGTCGGGCAAAATGTTATTGAGTTTTTCCATCTGAAATTTCGAAGTAGCAGCCCGGAGTCTGACTTGTTCCCGGTTGATGGCAATAGACTCGCCCTCTATTACGTGCTATCGGCGGACAATGGTCCGGCTGGTGCTTGGTCACGACTACCGTGTATAACTGGCGAAATATGGCTGTTCAGTACACCTCTGCCCAACCCTTCGGGGAAACGCGTAATTCTATGTTATGTTATCTCCCTAATAAGAACAGCCTGAGGAGCTATCAATAATACATTTTGGCATATTAAATTATCAGTCTGTATCAAGAAACAGTAACATAACGATATCCCTACGGCGGAATCCCTATCCCTTCCTTCTTTGAGAAACGTACTGACGTCAGGAGAAAACCAAATGAGGCGTTTAAACCCAGGGATACACAACCCGAAACGTGCGACGTTCGTTTATAGGTTCTTTCTACTTCTGTATTTTAGATCTTGTTGGCCAAAAGCTTGTTCACTTCCACGACGTCGTCGGTGGCAGCGCAGAGGTCACTTTGGTTGCATGTTTTGGGACACAGAGGGCGGGATAGGAGGTGGAGCATAGTTTGCGAAAAATGTCCACCACACCCTGCTGCCATTCCGTCGAGGTAGCCACAACCAGGTCCGAGTCGGTTCAGGGACTTCCAAGTGGACGACGAAAGGTTACACCCTGCAGGAATAGTAGATACTTAAGTAGGTGGGGAGAGTATCCTGCCACAGTTTACCAGCAGTGTATTTATCACAATTCAAACGATTTTGATGGAAATTACGTACCCAAATCTTCTTCGCCATATGTTAGAAACATTCGTCTACCGTAAATAATGCAATTAATGTTGTATGGACTGTCAAAATAAAAGGCATTGCCATTGTTAGTGTGTTACGCAATTACCCCGCTGATTATCATCACTACAAGTAGATACTATATCACGAGCTCCTGTCTGTGAACCGATTGGAAAGTGAGCTTTTTCGTGTGTAACACTTTATTCTACCCATTTGCGATCGTGTGATCCTAACTTGAAAAGGGAACAGTTTGGTAACCGTATGTAGTAGGCATGCAGTAGGAAATTATGTCACGAAATCTAAAAGTTTTGTACCTAACTGTTTTATGTTCCTGAAAAAACCAAGAAACGCGTCAGACAGAATATTTTTTTAGCAAATAGTGAATGTCCTTTGAACAGAAAGTAAACTTTACAGTAAATTAGCTGAATGTTAGTTTTTGGTTAACCAAAAGCTCGGTTTTTTTGAGAAGTAGGTATGTCCGACAGGTCCATGTACTTAGGTATATAAAAAATAAGGCTTTATGGAAAAGGTTACGTACCTAAAGGATTGGCGGGGCGGGGGGCGGCCGACGGCATTTTTGCTCCGCCTCGAAAACATTCTAGATCCGAGGCTGTGAAACCGCCACAAAGCCGCAATAAAAGCGCGTTGACATTTAAAACCAAAGTAAATGTACCTTAACCATTAGTAACCTAAAGGATCCCACCACACATTAGGGTAAACTGACCCTTTTAGGAAAGGTTCTACCTCCTACCACGTAATAAAATGATTTTCCTTACAATCTTTTTGCATTTATCCCTTGGTAAAGAGCCGTTGTTCAACCCGCACAGATTCTATATACTTCAACACAGAAATAAACCGGCCAAGTGTAAGTCGGACTCGCACACGAAGTGAGATCTTTAATTTTTATTAACCTAATTGAATTTTTATTATTTGTTGTCATAGCGGCAATAGAAATACACATTCTCTGAAAATTTCAAATGTCTACCTAAGATACAGCCCGCTGATAGACAGACGGCCGGACAGTGAAAGGTTAGTACCAGGGTCCCGTCAGCACCCTTTAGGTACGGATGTTTCGGAACCCTGGATGTTTCGAACGAACAGTTTCTTACTGTTTATGGACAATACGAAAACTTGGGAATTTGTTATGTAACAGTGTTTCCCCCAATTCATATTTACCTACCAACCCATCCCAGTCTCGATATCGGCTACAGGCTACAGCACTCGCCTGAACCCACTTCTGCATTACCCAATAATGTGGGTGTGGAGCTGTACCTACCTACAGGTAGGTACAGCTCTGCCTAACCCTTCGGGGAAATATGTTTGTTTTACACCCCTTTATTCATAAATGTTGCTTAAAGTTAAGCAGTGATTAACGACTGTTTAACCATACTTTTTTGACGTTTAACGTCACTTAACACACTTTAATCATCGTTTATAAATAAGTCTTTCTAAAAATAAATATAGAGAATCGTCTAGGCCCATGTTATTTTACGCAAAATCAATATCCAATTAGGTACATTCTTTCAATACTTTATCAAAGAAAACAATTTACTAAGATGTAATCGAATGTACTGTCTAAATCTTAATTGTTCTTCGTCAACGATTAATTTTCTCCACCACGTACAGACGGCTCATCAATAATATGTACGTAAGTGTAGGTACAGTCGACCACACGTGAGTGATAACAAAAGCAGTAGGTATCAGCTGGCGTCTTGATAGTCTGCCTTTTTTTTTTTTGTTGCGCATTGGAACTGAGTCCCAACTAGGTTGAGGTCGGCTTTTGGTCAAACCGGATGCAACTAAATACCAGGATTTTACATGGAGCGACTGCCGATCTGACCTTCACAACCCAATTACTGAGTAATATGGTACCCATTGGTATAGACTGGTTGTCAGACTCGGGCTTCTGACGACCGTAACGATTGTCGTAAGATTCACGAATGACAGCCGGGACCAACAGCTTAACATACTTTCCGAAGCACGAAGGGATCTTGGTATCTAAAGATGGTCACCCATTCACGGACCAACCGCGGCAAGCGTAGCTTAACCTGATCGGTCGACCCGTGCTGCTGTCATTTCTTAGCCACAAGCCCCTATATCAGCTGGCCTCTTGATCTATTGAAACTCCGTACTCCGTTAGGCTAGCTTAAGGCCAGTGTTTCCACAGACGTGCGATCGACTGTAGCCTAACTGTAACCTACCTGTAGTTATAGCAACTTTTTGTTTTATAGTGCTTTGTGGGCTGGTTCACTGAGGCGTTCATGTTCGTCGTTCATTTTTACAACAATGTTGAGCGGCGGAGTTGCTGTTGCGTGAATCCTTCAGATAAAGTATTTTAATATTAATTATACTTAGTACTTATTTTGCATAAAAGCTGTGTTGTATTTCTTTGTTTTAGTGAGTGGGTGACACTGAGTTTTAGTTTAGTTTCATTAACACAGAATAGTTTATCAAGCCCGTGGTGACCATTTTCCCCAAATTGTAACTAGGTAGGTATTAAGACCTTTTTCTTACAGATGGGTATGTACCTATTTAAAAAAAAATAGGTAGGGAGTACACAACAGTAAACGGATTCGTGTTACGTAACTCACTTTTCAATCTCAATCTGTATCATTTCGAAGGATATTGCTAATTCATCATAATTATGTTCGAAAAATGTGTCTGCTCAACAACGTAAACAACGCAATTAAGGTTTTGATAGTGGTCTACAACTTATAAAATATTCGCGAAGGTCGGTTGTTATTTATTTAAGAAAAGCACAGCCACATCTCGTACATTAAACTTATGCTAGAATAATCTTAATAACTAAAGGACTAATGTACATGACAATTTCGGCGTACATAGCATTGATTATACAGCCTGATTTTTTAAAGACCAGCCAATTTTAAGGATGTGGTACAGACCTTCAAACTGAACAACTTTCTCCATGGGACAAATAGCGTAATCGCGAAAATTTTATCAACTGTCCCATAGAAAACTTCAATACCTACTCGACCTAAATGTATGGGACGGCTGAATTTTTATTCACGATTACGATGTTGGTCCCATGGAGATAGTTGTTCAGTTTGATGGTCTGTACCACATCCTTAAATTTGGCTGGTCTTTAAAAAATCAGCCTGTATATCTTGCTGCCTTGAAAAGTATATTAAGCTAAACTAAAACTAATATAAACTAAAACAGACTGAAGTAAGTAAGATGGGTAATAAACATGAAGAAAAAGTTAAGAATAAAAACAATAATTGAAATAAAAAATAATGATAATATAAAAATTGAAATTAGAAGCAACTTGGCAAGGATAGCGTGATTTTCTTTCTGAATACCGGTAGCTTGTCGCTGAATATATCAAGGTCAGATGTGTTTAATACAGTATTATTGTATTCGTTACTCATTCGTATAACTGGGGATTGTAAACCGAGATTAGTTTTTACAAAAGGTGTATCAAATACCTTTTAATTTTTTTTAGACCTTGGATAAATTCTTGGAACTGCCAGAGAAACACTTTGCAAAAGGCAACTGCATTGTATTTTTTCAATAATTAATTTATGGAGGAAGCATAAATCTAGCAGCCGTCTGCGATCGCGAAGGGATAACATTCTAAATTTTTTTAAACGCTCCATGTATGGCTTTCTATGGGAGAAGCCTCTTGTTGCGAAAGCAAGATGTCTCGTGAAAGCTCGCTGTATGCTTTCCACCCGTTGCGAGTGCACTGCATAATAAGGGGCCCATACGCTGCTTGCATATTTAAGATGACTGCGCACTAAGGCATTGTAGAGTAACACCTTGGTCCTCTGGTGTTTAAACCCTCTGGAATTGCGCTTTAAAAATCCTAGCATTTGGGCGGCCTTTGTCACTGTTTTATCAATGTGCGCGGTAAATTTCAGCTTGCTGTCTACGATCACACCCAGATCTCGAATTTCATTCACTTGTTTCAGTGTTACACCACCAATATCAAACTTTGTTTGAACTGCTGTCTTTTTCCTTGTGAATCTTACGTGTTAAAGGCAAGCAGGCTAACACCTCTACAATACCTAAATATTTTATAGTACAGGCGCGTTCGCAGCCCAACATTTTTGGGGGGGTCACCATGGGTGCCGAGGAATATTAATAAGGGAGGTACATCTCCTCGTTGGTCTAGTGGTCGCCAGCGTTACTGCTGAGCATGAGGTCCTGGGTTCAATTCCTAGGTTGGGTACAGTGTTATTAGGTTTTTCCATCAGAAATTTCGCAGAAACAGCCTGGGGTCTGGATTTATGCCTGGTTGGTGGCAGGAGGCTCACCCCCTATGACATGGGACTTAAACGTAACTGGCGAAATGGGGTATACGGGGGGTGAATCAAAAAGTTTTTAGAATTTCAAATATATAAAACCTTTTTGGGAGAAGTTCGATATTCAAATTAAAGAGTGTCAATCACACAATATTTATGCAAACTGTCACTTGTTTTTGTCAGTTCGTTCGCACGTAATAAATAGTTTTGTGCATCGAGTTGCTAAAAACCCAAAATTATGGATAAAAGTGAGTTACGTGCGGTGATAAAATATCTCAGTTTGAAAAAAATGTCTACGTAGGAATTTTTTTCTGACATTCAGCAGACATTAGGGGATGATGCTGTACCCTATTCTGCGGTTGCGTACTGGGTGGCTGAATTTAAAAGAGGTAGATCAAGCTGTAAAGATGGCCCGCGTTCTGGGCGGCCTTCAACCTCCGTTACGGAAGAAAATGTCAAAAAGGTTGAGAATCTGGATTTGGAAGACAGAAGAATAACTATAAAACATATAGCTGAGATCCTAAAGATATCATTTGATAGCGTTCAATCCATTTTAATTGATTCACTGGGGTTCAAAAAAGTGTCGGCAAGATGGGTGCCACAAATGTTAACCGACGAAAACAAAAAGCGACGTTTGGAAATTTCAAAGCGTAATCTCGAAATGTTCCAGCGTGATTCGGATAATTTTTGCCATCGCCTTGTCACCATGGATGAAACGTGGGTCCACCATTTCGATCCTGAAACTAAGAGACAACGCAAGTCTTAGAAACGACCATCCTCTACATCCATTAAGAAATTTCGAGTTGCTCCTACCGCTGGCAAAGTTATGGCCTCAGTGTTCTGGGATAGTGAAGGAATCCTTTTTATTGATTACATGCCAAAAGGCCAGACAATTACTGGACCCTATTATGCAAATTTAATCCCGAAAGTGTGTGAAGCTATTCTGCCCCCCATGTCATATTACAGTAAGTCAAAAAATGTAAATTGTGGGAAATCGCACTTTTGTTTCGAGATGTTTAAATTGGTGTATCTTGATGATTATAGCAGATAGCTTAAATATTTAAACGGATAATAAAAGATACATTTGTGTAGATTATTCCTGAATATAATTTATTTGTTACATATTGATGGTTTTTATTTTATCTAATGAATTGTATCTATAATTACCACTTCTATCAGCCCAACTAACACTTTCCTAAACATATTTACAGTAAGTCGGTAAGATACTGTTATTATATTTAACTAAATATTCTGTCGATGTAAGTTACTGTGACTATGTTTACTACAACCTCTTTATCTAGCCCACAAATCCAGCGATTTTTCTCGCAAACTTCCCGTATTTTGGAAATAAGAGGGCATGTCTGCAATCTATTTCGGTACATCGATACATTCAGTTTTGTAAATAGTGTTAGGCAATTAATTTAAATGTTTTATGATTAAAAAACGATTTTTATAATAGAAAACAATATTTATTGAGCCGTGGAAGTTGTACTGAAAGTAAGTATTAATTATTATCAGTTACAGTCTTGTATCTCCTCCATTTATCAATAGTATAATTAACAACAACTAAAACAGGTTTATAATCATTATGAATTCCAACAATCCCTTTTATCTATCATTAAAAGTCTAGTCTCACTAAGTTGTACCTAAATTAAAAGCTCTCACTTATTTGAGATCATACGAATCAAATCAGTCTCCATAATACCTAATTATAACAAACAATGTTTGTCTTAAAAGCATAATCACATTTCTTAGACTAAGTCTAAAGTCTTACAAATAATATGTTATATTAAAAATGAGAAAAAACCGAATAAAAATAAAATTGAAACAATCTTTTTTTTAATCTTCAAGATCAGAAGCATTAGAAGTTGGTATATTCAACCAAAATGCTCGTCTATTTTCTGGCATCAATGGGACCAGCTTTTCCAGTATCTCTTTCTAGTTTTCCTCTGTTATACCTCGTGGAGCAGCTTTTGGCCTAAGTTCAGGAAATGTTTTATTTTTTAAGACTTTATTTTGTAAAAAGTCCAATGTTTGAAAGTCTTCGTCATCTTGATCTTTTTTAAATTTTAGGGTGAAATAGCCTCTTTCTGCTTTAACGTATGTGATGTCTTTTAGGTAAATACGTGGTGAGGAGTTTCGAATTTTGTGTTGCGATACACATTCATCATACTTATAAAAATCAGTAAAGTTCATTTCTTTAACGATAGTTTTCATAGAATTGACACTTTTCACACGTGCAACATAATCATCAAAATCATATACTTTGGTGTTACGCAATTTTGTCTTGACTTGATGATGGAACTGGTCCGCAGACCTAAAAGTGTGACCAGGCTCAAAATATTTAATCTCGATTGTGTTAGTGGCAATTAGGTCGCTGTTTATAATATTAAGTAAAAAAAGACAATAAAGCCCAGTTCTTATTTTGTGAGGACCAGTTATCCGCCCACAACACAATTTTTTCAGTATCTCGATTTTGCAAAAAGAATGTTCTGCATTGACCCTTTGAAGGTCCACGGAATAATATGTAGTGTCAGTTTCGTTTGCACTATTTTCTGCATCGAATTTGTAGTTAATTCGGCTTGTGGTATAATTATTTTTATGAGATAGGTAGGTATTGCTTACAAGTATCACAGGTCTGGTCATGACTTTCAATGTGATCCTTGTTGTGTTCTTGGAATAACGCGCATAGTTCACATTCTTCATTGCCTAGGTGGGCAAAGGATATATTCATCTCTTTTTTTATAATATGACGGTATGTTTCTATAGACACTTTAGTATCAGGTTCAGTTTCGCAATTTTTTTTATACATTTCTGTCATTTTTATGTCGCTAGGTAAGTAAAGTCTTTTTGGTGCATGTTCACGTCTATAATGTGATATGGCTGGGTTGTATTTTAATACGTGATGTTTTATAATATCTCTATCTATTTTATTTTCCCGTGTATATTTGCCTTTTTTATCTTTCTGATCATCCACATTTCTCTTTAAGATGTTTAAAACCCTGCAATCATTTTTAGCATTGTATCCCAAAGTAGATAAAAAAAAGTTTTGCACACTTCAACTCTGTCATCATTACTATCTTTCAAATGATATGCATAAGATAAACTACGTTTAGCATTTTCGTGACGTTTTTCTTAGCATTGTTACAGTAAAGTATATCTGCTCACTCACTTACTTGATGCATGCTTATGGATTGGTTTTATTTTTTGTGAACTACACAAGTAATAAATAGAGTAACTATACTTACTGTGAATATGTGTAGCGAAAACACCATATTTAAATGTCAATCTACCGGAACATTAGTTACTGTAAATATGATAGTGAAAATATGAAATAAAACATAAATTTAATAGAGTAAGTCTACTTACTGTCATTATTTTAACGAAAGGTTGATTCTTCTCAATATTTACTGTGATTGTGCTTATCGTAACTATGTTAATAATTTAGATATAAAAAAAAAGAAAAATGTTCCTTAAAGGACTTGATTTAAAGATCACAGTACTGTAAAAAAAACACCAGTAACACGACTTACTGTAATTATGACATCGGGGGCAGTATTAAAGAAAAACTTCGTGGAAAACTATCGTTGGGCGTGTTGTTTCTTCAAGATAACGCTCCTGCTCATCGAACGGAAGTTGCGCTCAACGCAATCCGCTGTGCTGGCTTCAATCTCCTTGACCACCCGCCATATTCTCCGGACTTAGCCCCAAGTGATTTTCACTTATTCCCAAAATTAAAAGAGGACATTCGTGGAACAAAATTTTACGATAATGACGCGGTTATGACGCGGCCGTAGAGGAGTTTTCGAGAGTCAAGAAAAACATTTTTTTCACAAGGAATAAGGAAGTTAGAAACGCGTTATTCTAAATGCATTGCATTGGAGATTATGTAGAAAAATAAAATATTTTTGTTTAAATCTTTGCATTTTTTAATATTGATTCCAAGAATTTTTTGATTCACCCTCGTAAGTACTACATGAAGGTACACCCTTGCCTAACACTTCGGGCACTAAAGATTTCGTAGGGTGGGAAGAGCGAGCGAAGCGAGCTCGAAAATTTTAACAACCCGCCTCGGTTTGGTTTTATATTTTCAAGCAGAAATAAGAGTTACTCTGTCGACTTATCCAGGCAAGCCCAAGTAACTACGAGAATGTAGAATTCAAGAGCGAGCGAAGCGGGCTCGAAAATTTTGCACACTCTCGGATAGGTTTGATTTTCTTTTGATCATTCCAAAAGGAGTAGGAATTACTAGCTTTGTCAACTTATGAAGAAAATTTCAAGAATCAACAGAATGTGAGCGTGCGAAGTGAGCCTGTAAATTTTTGCACCCCATTTTGAAATAGGTTTGGGATTCTTTTGACCATTTTACAGAAAGAGAACTTACTTTATCGAATTATGACGAAAAGCTTAAACTCGTTTTACAGCAGTTTAGGTTTTGGAATCAGGCCTTAACCTAAGCCTTTCGAACCTTACGTACAAGTGGTGTTATACAGAGTTCACAGGGTCGAAAATTCGAAAGGGCCAAAGAGTATTTAACTGTTTACGTACCCTGAATTAATATAGCACATTTGTTTAGTAGGTCTGCATTCAATGATTTTTTGATAACTCTCTTGCAGGGTCATAAGCAAGGTTAAGGTGTGTAGGTGTGGTGTACTGTGTAATGGAGCAATTTGCTTTCGCATGTCCCATAGATCTGTGACAGATCTGCACTCTTAAGCGCAGGTCACACCGCCAGCTGGCGGGCGGGCGGGCGAGCCGAGCGAGGCATCGTTTCACATCTTTTCATACTTGGGTGTGAACCCAAGTATGAAAAGATGTGAAACGACCGCGAACTACAGAGATAAGCTACCGAAGTATGAAAAGATGTGAAACGATGCCTCGCTCGGCTCGAGCCAGCTGGCGGTGTGGCCTCCGCTTTAGGGCCCTATCTCACTACTAGAACACCAGTGGCGGCGCAACCATGGTCGCACTGCCAAAAATGTATGGTTGATTGCACCCACCATAAAGCTGTGTATATTTTGCTGGTAGGGCGACCATGGGTGCGCCGCCATGGTGTCCTAGTGAGATTTAAGCCTTATTACAAAGATAAACCATAGCAAGCTGTACAAAAGGGGCGCACGGTAAATTCAAAACAAGGATTTCATTATGTATTACATCAATTTATTTAAATTAACGGCTAAATTAGCGTCATAATCTAATCTATCATATGGAACAATCCATAAATAAGAATATCTTAAAACTTACGTGACTAACCTTACAGTATTACCGATAGATTTCCCTATTGAAAACAATGATTGAACCCTCAGGAAAATACATTTATAGTAACAAGATGACTATGATTTAAATTAAAACCATGGCGACCTTATAAAAAAACAATGATATGAATATATCTTAAAGGAATCTAATAAAATATATCTTTTGACTAATGTAGGATACACATGGTTGAAAATTAAATCGGAATAGACAATAAATTCACAGATATTGTGGTTTTTACGCGTCAAGGATGCAAGATGTTTTTTTGGAATGTCAAATTAGTCCAACGTCTGGAGATTATTGGTTATTTTGCTTTAAAAGTAGTTTTAGTAACATAACAGCTGTTTGGCCAAAGAATTCATTAAGTAAGGGCAATAATATAATACCTGTTATATTTATTTTAAAAAGCGGATTTTAATATTAAATCCTTTGGTTACTGCTTTCAATCCAACTATTTTGGACGCAAGCTAATAAGAAAAAATATACAACGTCAACTTATTTCAGTATAAATTGCTTTTAAAATATAAGGCATTTATTTAGACACAGAAACTTGTCTTAAACGTACATTATAGCAGATTTAATATCTAGATCAAAGCAATTTCCAGTCCAACACAAAATAGAAAAACGAAATCTGTTGCACAATATTTTATACCAAACCGGTATATCCCATTTATCTCAATCCCTGTCTCCTCTTAACCATAATACCAGAAGCTTTAGAATGTCATTTTCTTGCTCCACAAGACTCGTATGATCTACCCGGACTACATCAAACCACACACAGACTAACAAGCCATTTAGCTCCAAATAGAGATTACAGATGATTCCACAACATTAAGACCTTAGCATTTATGGCTGTCACAACGCTAGAGCTCGTGCGCAATGAAGAACTGATTTATTATATAGGAGGATTACAAATCATACCCTAATAGGGTAACAATAATTTAGAATATTTTTCAACCAGATTTATTTAGTAAAATGCAATCTGTCTGTCCTTTTTATCCATTTTCGCTTGTTCATGAAGTTTCTTGAAAAGTGGTGGCCAAGTGGTAACAGGCCCGACTTTGTGTCGTAGGTCGTGCGTTCGAACCAGGCAGGCACAGTGCTTTGTTTAATTTATTTTAGCACCACTGCTACTGGGCTCAAACAATATAAAATGTCGAAGAGGAGTACCATCGACACGAAAGAAGAAGAAGAACGGCCAAGGAAAACATCGTGAAGAAACCGGCATGTCTTTGAACCATAAATTCGAAGACATGTGACATCCCCAACCCGCACTGGGCCCGCTCCCTCTCGGCCTTTGTCCCTGCAGTGAAAACGTTATAATCTGATTATGTATGTAGTTTCTCTATTGTATCACAAGCTGGTGATCGTAGTCTTGCATCTGTCCGGCTTGATTTGATAGAACGGCGTGCGTAATGTTAGGATCATCACTGTTAAAATCAGATATATTCAGCAAAATGCACATGTCTGTCCTTTTTATCCATTTTCACTTGTTTACGTAGTTTCTTTTTTGTATCACGAGATGTTGGTCGTAGTCTTGCATCTGCCCGGAGCGAGTCGATTTGATAGAACGGTGTGCGAAGTGTTAGGATCATGTCTCTGTAATGGGTGTGCTAGTGGCGCGCGTCGCGACGGTGGTCGCGGTCGCGGTCGCGGTCTGCGGGCGGCGGGTCGCGGTCGCGCCGCTCGCGGTAGCGCTCGTCGTAGTAGGGCGCGGCGGCCGCGCGGCCCTTGGCGCCGGTCGCGTCGCCGCCGCCGGCCTCGGCTGCGGGCTCCACGGGCGACTTGCGCGGCCTGGTGGTAGAGCTGATGGTAAGTAAGTTACATGTTATCCTCAAGCTACTATTAGTCACGTCTACGAGTACTTAGGTTAATAATAAGAAAGAAAAACGAGTAGTTAATGCTGCCCATCAGTGGCATTTGCCCATTAGTAGTCAACTGGAAACCAAGTACAGTATTGATTAAAGCATTTGAAACACACAGCTGTGTTTCCACACTTCAGACTTCACTCACTCTCATACAAGTTAGTGTGAGGGTGAGTTAATTCACTTATTTTATTTAAATTCGACGTGCCATAGCGTGCCGTGCCGTTAGAAATAGACTTCTGCATGATTTAAAATCGACTAACAACATAAACATGAAAAATGCTTACCTCTCTTCACGACTGTGGCCCCTATTGTAATGGTCAGCACGTTCCCTTTCCCTGGAGCGAGAGCGGTCCCGTTCGCGCTCACGGTAATCTCTGTAATACCTGAAACAAAGATATTAACACCATTAATATCGTATATTTTCATAGCGTTAAACGTTTAGTCTAGGCATAAAAAATCACACCAAATAGTTTCATACCAAAGCTCGAGAAGCATATACACGACGCCACTTTGTCAATATAGGTACAAAATACAGTGGATCTTCTACCATCGCTAGATACCGAGAAACTCAAGGTCAACGAAACTTGAAAATTATAAACCAAAGCGGAAAACATCGAATGTATCAGCCAGACATAAGTAAACCTAGAATACTGTTCACGCCATAAGGTAAACGTGCGTGATGATAGCGAACGTGTAGAAATGCGCGACACTTACGCATCGCGGTCACGTTCCCTCGAGCGTTCTCTGTACCTGCAAGCAAGGGCATACCGTCAGTAATACTTTAGCGGAATATTGCTATGTTACCCGCCTGTCTTTATACAATTCCCAGCAGGATACGGAACTCTCCTAAAGAATGTATTACCTAGTTAGCCCTCTTGCATTGATGACGCTATTATATTCACTCTTTGCACTTCGATTGGTTATTATGGGCTGATATTGTTATGTTACCATATGATGTTTATGTGTCAAAAACGGTGACGGAAAACATCGTGAGGAAACCGGCATGCCCAGAACCAAAAATTCGAAGACAGTTGTTTTTTGGGGTTATTCTATCACTTTCTCATTGGTCAGGTAGTAAGCTGCACTGCCTGCATATCGAGTTTGCTGCATTTTTGTTTGTCTGTCATTGGGATGTTTCTCCTGCTGTATATTTGTAATTTTACTTACTAAAAGTCACGAAAGTATACCAACCTTTTTATTATACCCGGATTACTAATACTGTTTGAGTTCGTAGAACGCGCAATAGACCTTAAATAAATGTAGTAATGTTGTGTGAATGTGTAGTAATATTAAGGCTCGAATGTTAAATTGTGTCAAATCTGACGTACACATGCAGATTGCGCAATTTTGGCAGTTTCTGTAACTCTGAGGCCCCGCCCCAATAGAAAGCGATCGTCGCGCGAATACGCGATCCTCGCATAATGTTACTTTTAGATCGCAAACCGGAATGCGCCCTCTGTCTGCGCGACCAAGCGTTCCTGTTCACCGAACAAAAAGAGACACATGAACACGGAGAACGCGTATTCGCGCGACGATAGCTTTCTTTTAGGACGCGAGTTAAAGGCATTAACGAACACAAAAACAGTGTAAAACACGTTGCGTAACGCGGAGGTTTAGATTCATACTTCCTGCAGTAAGTTCAGCTTAGAATAGAAACCTTTAAAAAATCAGTAAAAAGATATATTTCTATAAACTCTATTTCATTGTTCGTGGCTGAATGAGATGTGATACGGATGTGCTAGTTGACTATGGTCGATCGATCATACAGGGAGTTTTTATGAATTAGCGTAACTTCAGTCTCGATGAGTATCAGTAACAAAACGAACAAAAACCATGTTTTACAAATCGTAATTTTAATTAAATACGCGCTACACGACCACTTTAATCCCGTGATCAGCTGCAGTAGCTACTGAGAGCTATGATTTTAGAATTTTTTGACATGAAATCGCCTTTTTCGTCGGTGTACGGTGGAGAGGTACATATTTCAATCTCTAGTCACTATAAGACTTTTAATGCTAGAGTAATAAAAAGATCACCCATATTTGTATTTCCATTTTGCGTTCTCCATTACGTCTATGAAGTTTCGCCAATTAATTAAAACAGGACCCTGTATAAGATACTTTGAGACTGTCAATATCGACTGGTCGAGCAATCCAGTCACACGTACAGCACGAAGCATAAAAGCAAAGCACAAAACATAAATCCCACGTATTCACCTATCTCTATCCTCCCTGTCCCGGCTGCGGTCGCGGTACCGGCTCGCAGAGCGCTCGCGCCGCCGGGGCGTGCGGTGGTGCGCGCGCGCGTCGCGGTCGCGCGACCTGGAGCGGCGGCGCTCGCCGGAGCCGTACGACTTGGTCTCCACGCCGTGCAGCGTGTCTTGTAGCGACGAGATCAGGATCTTGCAGCGGTCGTCGTGGGCAACCTGGAGATGTTTAATGTTTTAGTATTAAAAGGAATAAATTAGTTTACCAGACAGCTTCATCATAATGAAATAATTGCACCTTTATAATTTATGCACCTGCACTTCTGAGGACCTAAAAACGCCACTGATGCCGCGATTGGCGTAGTCCCCTACTGGGTTCAACTCATTTATTTACAATCAATTCATAAAGAAGAATTTGTCATAGAATACTCCTTATTGACTATGTACACCATTGTATATTACAGATATAAATGTAAAAATTTGATGATTTCTTTCGTTATGAGGTCACGGGGACGGGGACAAACAGTGACGTACTTGTTTTTCTTATTGTTATATTTGTTATTCCTCAATTCCGGCACAAATAGGCGAAGTTAGGCTTCGAATGTTGTGGTTGTCAAGGCGAAAACACGGGTACATATTTGTTACGGTCGCGAATCATATTTGGATCTACGTGTAAACAGCTGCTCCGTGAAAGGGAAGACAGCGAGGTGGAAGTGGAAAACATTATTTTAAAGAACAACTCCCTCAAGAATGAACTGTCTCAGCTACACATGCAACACATGCGACTTAACTGACCAGCACAGTCAACTACAACATTTAGTGTCAACATTTTAAGAGTGCCGTGACACCCATGAACTGGCCCTGAATCAAATCAAAGAGCTTGAACAGAGATTGAGTGAAGCCCAAGAGGCACTATCTATCTATGAGTGTATCAAGGTCAGTAACCAGTTTGCTCGCACCGGTAATCTTTTAGATGAGTTGGTAGGTAGTAAGCCAATATCAGTGTGAGCCAGCTGTAACGATAGATTTGACTGGTGATGATACCATACCATTATGTCCTATTGTTATGAGTCACAACAAATTAAAGAAATACATTAAAATCAAGAAATTAATTAAACGGTCACAGAGAGCAATAAAAAAACAAAAACTCTTAAAATTAAACCTTTTGGTTAGAAAGGAACGTGTTGTCTTATCGAAAAGTTTAAATATTTGTACTATTGAATTAGATAAATGTAGGGAGAAGTATTTTACTGATATCCAGCTCCTCTATAATGATATATTACCAGTGGTCGGAGTAGGTAGAGCTGTTTGGGGTGAATGATCGCAAACATTGATGTTAACATGGATATGCCTCTAAAATCCCGGGATTTTGAAATTGTTGAATGATTTCAGCGAGTTAATATGGGTAAGTGGGCAGTTATGAGCAGGTAGTAGGTAAGCACCCAAACAGTATATACTTACTTATATACACACACAGGGATCCTGGAATGTTGTTAGAGGTAGCTTCGTGAAATATGAATTAATTAAATAAAACTGTTAGAAACAATACTAAATATACAACAATATTAAATAAACAATGTTTTTTTAATTCCGAGAATTCCCGGGATTCCGGGAAATATTTGGCATATCCATGTTATGTCCGCATGTCGCAAGTAGCAAAAACAGCTCTACCTACTCCGACCACTGTATATTACACAAGGAGCACTTGCTGAAGGATATTTTTGAAAACTATGAAACTTCACAACAACAACTAAGTGACCACTTGTTTGAGGCTGGAGAACTACTGGATTTGGTGAAGAGCAATGCTGAGAGATTCGAGTCTCTGACTAATGATCTTCCATGCAGCTGTGCTAACCAACCACCACCTCTTCAGCCTCAGCCTGACTTGTCCCCTCCAGTATTGGCTCTTCCAGCAGACACCCCACAGATAAACAAATCAATATTCTTTTCTGACGAGTTAGGTTCTGGCTTTGGAACAATTTTATTCAATTACCTTAGCCATAGTTTTACCAATCATAGTTATCATAACATAAGTTTTAACCAAATTATTAAAAGAGTTGGCAACACAAACCTAGATAAATATTCTACTATGGTTTTGCTATTAGGTAATAGCACTGGTATTACCAGAAAGGACATAGTGGATGGTGTAAACACCTTATTAGAGTTAAAAATAGGAAAGCTAATGTTGTGTGCTTTTCCTTACTCTGATACTTTATCAGATAATTAAAATAATTACATTTATAAGTTGAATAATACTATTCACAAGCTGACATGTTGTCATAGTGACAAATTGTTGTATTTTGACACTAACAAGTTTGTTAGTGGTTTTAAGTTAACTCAGAGAACTTTATCTCTGTCTAGGGAATTTAGACATCTGATTACTATGTTGATAGCATATAATATTAACGAGGTTATAGCTAATATAACAAATTCTAGTATTAGTGACAAATTTGTGTTGCATAGTTATACTAACAACATTGTGATTGATTGTGTATCGTCATATTGTACGAAGGAGCATCCACCTACAATGCCAACATCCTTGGAGGCCACTACCAGTCGGATAGGGTATTTCCCTCCTGCTGGAACTTATACTGGCAATCTGGACTCACCAGTTGTAAACTAGTCAGTGAGACAACAGAAGTTACCCCTTCAAATAACCAATTATTATTACAGAATAATAAAAAGGTATATTCTGACAATATAATTAATAATACTAAGAAACTCAAGGGTGTGCAACATATTTTAAAATTATTTAATTAAAATATCCAAGGTTGCGCTTCCAAATTACTGGAAATAGAATTGTTTTTGGAAAACACCAAGTTTGATGTCATTTGTTTAACAAAGCATTGGTTGAAAGATTATCAAGTTATGTCAATTAATTATGAAAATTATCGTGTAGTAAGCCATTTCAGCCGAAAACGTATGATACATGGCGGGTCATTAATATTACTTAAAAATTCTATTAAATCTAAAGAACGTAAAGACATCATCAGGCTGTCTGTTGAACACACCATTGAATTGTCTTGTGTTGAGCTCGATAAGCATGTTATAGTATGCGTGTACAGACCTCCTAGTTACCAGAATCTATCGGTGTTTGATTCTGTAATGGAAGATGTGTTAAAGAAGCTTAGTACTAGTAGTAAGTCAATAATCGTATGTGGAGATTTTAATACTAATTTATTGGGAAATAACTCGAATACTGTCAGATTATTGAGTCTTTTTGGGTCATTTGATTTGTCAAATGTGTTTAAAGAACCAACCCGAGTGACAGGTTCTTCTGCCACTGTATAGATAATATTTTTTGTAATTGCGATTACTTACACAAACGAATTGTAAATAAGTTGCCATCTGATCACAGTGGACAAATAATAACATTTAGCTCCTATATGCATTTACAAAAAATTGAAATGAGGTTTAGGCCAATTACATGTAAAAATTTAGAGAAATTAAATAATTCTTTGGCCAGTAAATTATGTGATCAGAGTTTTAATTATATAGATGACCCCAATGAGTTCTACGCCGAGTTCTTTTCACTATTAAACGTGCAATTTTATGACACTTTTCCACTGAAGACGAAAAGTATTTACACAGTTTTTATTCAGTGACTGGGCTACTCCAGGCATTCGTAAAAGCAGGGAAAAACTTTTTGAACTTTATGGCTTAAAGCAACATATGAAAAATACAAACTTTCAATGTATGTTGCAAAATATTCAAAAACTTTTAAAAGGGTGTGCCAAGGAGCTAGTGCTCTTCTATGCGGGGGTCGTGCGGGCCATGGCCCTTTACGGGGCACCGATATGGGCGCGATCTTTGAGGCGGTGACCAGCCCGCCGGTTGATCGCGTCCCAAAGGGTCATGGCTGTCCGGCTCATTCGAGGATACCGCACGGTCTCCGCTGAGGCGGCGAGCCTCCTTGCCGGATTGCCGCCATGGGATCTGGAGGCCAAAGTCCTCGCCCACATATGGGAGTGGCGAGAGGAGGCAAAACGCCGGGGCGTTGCTCCGCTGCCGCGAGAAATCACGGCACAGCGGACAGAGCTCCGGCGGGATCTCATAGCGGCATGGATAGTGCGATTGTCGCAACCCAGCGCTGGGCACGCCACAATTGCGGCGATAAGTCCCCTCTTTGAGGAGTGGCTAGAGAGGCGCCACGGCGCCCTCACCTTCCGCCTGACGCAGGTCCTCACGGGACACGGTTGTTTCGGGAGGTTCCTGTTCAGGATAAAGCGGGAGGAAACGCCAGGGTGTCACCACTGTGGGGATCGCCCGGAGGACACGATGGAGCATACGGTGGAGGTCTGCCCGGCTTGGGCGGGGCCCCGCCGTGTCCTCTTGGCGGCGATCGGCGGCGGCGACCTCTCGCGTCCGGCCCTCATACAGGCCATGGTCCGGAGCGAGAGTGAATGGGAGGCCGTCACCTCCTTCTGCGAAGCAGTAATGCTCGCGAAGGAGGAGGTGGAGCGCGCGAGGGAGAGGCAATCGCTGCACCCTCGCGCTCCTAGCCGCCGCAGGAGACGCCCTGGACGGGAGTCCACAGCCGACTCCCGGCCACCGTAGGCGCGGGCTTGCGGGCGGCGAGCTATGGGCAGCTCGCCGCCCGGTAAGGACCAGGCCCGGGTCGACGGCGCGTTGTGTTCCACGCGCGCCTCAAAGAGCTGTCAGCACGAACTGACGGGGTCCGCTAGGGCCGATGCCGCCGGGGCTGCGGGTTGTTCGAAAGAGATACCGTGGCCCCTGGCACAGGCAACTGAAGGAACACGGGTGGGTTTTAGTCAGTAAAAGTCTGACACTCCCTTCTGCTCCGCCCAGAGCGGGAGGAGTCATTTGATGATTTCCCACCCAGAAAAAAAAAAAAAAAAAAGGAGCTAATGCTCTTTATATAAGCAATAAAATAAAATCAGCTGATCATAAAATAAAAACTACCTGGCAAATAATAAATAATGAAACAGGTAGGAAAAAACAATAGATAGAAACAGTGAATTTAATTTAGAGACTGCACATGGCCGCATCAATTCAGATGTAGAAATAGCTCAGGAATTTGAAAACTTTTTTGCTAATATTCCTCTTAAAACTACTGAAGCTTGAAATTCTTCCCACACGCTTTCTGGTGCCCTACTTAAAAGGAATGTAAAGGCATGCCTTCGGAGCTTAGGTTTCAGCATACAAATCCCCAGGCTGTTATAAGAGCTTTTAAAGATCTTAAAATTAAATCAACAGAAGATCTCTGGGGTATGTCTGTAAAAGTATGTAGATCTCTCATCGAAACCATTGGGCCCTATTTAGCTTTCATATTTAACACCAGTGTTGACCAAGGTGTCTTTCCGGATCTTATGAAACATAGTCCATCAATCAATCATCAATCATTTATTTGCATAAAAACATGGTAGGTAACAAGATGTTCAATAAAATATTATGTACAGCATGTTTACATGTTGTGTTTGCATGTTTTTGTGTTTTTTTGCATGTTAGTAAAGTAGTACCATTGTTCAAATCCGGTGATTGTAAAGAACCCAACAATTATAGACCTGTGTCAATTCTGCCAGTTCTCAGTAAGGTGTTTGAAAAGTTGATGCTCAATCAAATGTTAAGTCACTTTAATAAAAATTACATCTTTCATGAACACCTACGGCTTCACCAAAGGGCGTTGTACCACTGACGCTGGTGTTACCCTAATGAAGAACATTTTTAACGCCTGGCAAGAAGCACAAGACGCTATTGGAATCTTTTGCGACCTCTCTAAGGCGTTCGATTGCGTAAACCATGAAACACTTCTGATGAAACTTGAGCACTATGGGATTAGGAAAACAGCACTTGACTTGTTAAGATCATACCTGAAAGATAGAAAGGTTAAAGTCCAAGTAAATGGCGTAAACTCATTGGGGGTCTGAAATGACAATGGGCGTTCCTCAAGGTTCGATATTAGATCCATTCCTCTTTTTAGTTTATTTACCCCAATTACTTCAGAATCAACAGAAGATGGTATTATTTGCAGATGACACATCATTGATCTTTAAAATAGCCCGACGGTCACAAAATCTTGATGACGTGAATAACTCTATTTTTCAGGTCCAAGATTGGTTTACGGTAAATAATTTAGTACTTAATGAAAAAAAAACCAAATGCATTAGATTTAAATTACCTAATGTTAGAAGTAGCGAATGTGACATCATATTAAATGGCAAAAACTAGAATTTGTTAATCAGACAGTTTTCCTAGGAATCACGCTAGACGAGAAATTACAATGGGGACCTCATATAACATCTATTGCGGGGCGGCTAAGCTCGGCCGCATATGCTGTTAGAAAGATAAGACAATTAACAGATGAAGAACCGCGCGTTTGGTCTATTTTAGTTACTTCCACAATATTATGTCATATGGCATTTTACTGTGGGGTCAGGCTGCTGACATTGAATCCATTTTTATTTTGCAAAAGAGAGCTGTCAGAGCCATTTACAATCTACGTCGCCGCGAATCTCTTAGGGAACTATTTAAAAGGATTAATATTATGACACTACCTTGCCAATTCATTTATGAAAATATTATGTATGTAAAAAAAAATCAACATCTTTTTAATAAAATAAGTGATAGACATAATTTTAATACTAGAAATAAAGATAAATTAGATCAACCTTTTTTCAGATTATCTAAAGTACATACATCTTTTATGGGGTACTGTGTTAAATGTTACGACAAAATACCTTGTGAAATATTGCAATTAAATGAAAGAAAATTTAAAACTTATATTAAAATTACACTTTGTAAGCAAGGATATTACAAATTAGAGGATTATATTCAAAATAAGAATGCTTGGAAACATGCTGGTCCTGCTCCTTAGGACAATCTCTAGAGTCTAGACAAAATCAAACTGGTTGCTAATGTAATTGTATAATTTATTCTTTTTTTTTTTTCTTTGACATTGATTTACATTATGTAATTACTTAAAGTCACACCCGGACTTATTACTCCTTATTTATTTATGAACGTCGTCTTCTTTTGGAATGTTTGTGAATATGTGAGCACCATGTATCTACCACATTGTTAATTTATATGTCATGGTTTCATTTATCCATTTTAATTCTTTTACCTATTGTGGTATAGTAATTTTATTTTTAGGTGCATCGTCTTCACATATAATTATATAACTAATGTATGCAAAATATTGTAAAACATTTTAAAAGAGTAATGGTGGAGTTTCTTGCCCATTCTTCTCCATACGAAAACTACCTTTTGGAAGGGGCGACTAGAATCAATTTTATTTTAAATTTATTTTTGACGTTCAAAAGTGCCTTTTATGTGCCTATTTGAAATAAATTATTTGACTTTGACTTTGATCAACATACAACCTGACACTGACCTGGTAATTGCAAAAATCGTATGTTTTTTTTTATTTCGTGGGCTACCTCAGTGCAGTCCGATTATGACGAGCTAGGCTTTGCGATCATTTTTTCGACCATCGGTAGTATCTTACTTTCCATTGGTAACCTATAGTAAGTCGAATCAGTAAAAAAAACCCACCTTGCTCTGCTTGATAAGCGATATAGCCGTGACGAGCGTCTCAATAGCCGAAGCGTACTCTCCTGCGGCGGCATCACTCACGGCCCTCGCGATAGCGCTGGACGACACGGTGCGGTTGCGAGACATGACTTCTTCGAACTCCGCCTCGCTGATACCGGCGTGCGGCGCGTGCTGCGCGTGCGCGGGGTGCGGCGCGTGCGGCGCGTGCGGCGCGTGCGGCGCGTGCGGCGCGTGCGCGGCGTGCGCGCCCCCCAGCGGCCCGTGCGGCGGCGCGCGCGCGGGCTCGGCGCCCGGGTAGCTCTGCGGGAGGCGGTGGGTACAGTCACGAGCAAAACTATGTATACATTCGGCTTTATTCAAAAGCTTCTTTATTTTTGAATGAAATTTCATGTTGTTACGAACATAGCATTTGCGAACCCATAGGTTTTTTGTAATGTGTCGTATTTCAACGTTGCATTCATTCGTTATTTCACGAAAAAATCGCAATCGAAAGTTGCTAAGTGCTGACATATTGGTGTTCGTGACTGTACAGGAACGACGTATCAAACGTAGGTACGTGACGTATTTAGGTAAGATATCCGCGCGTTTATAAGACGCATGGAGCTATACGAGCAACAAATATAACACTTGGCTAAAGATGGCTCACCTGCGGCGGCCTGCCGTAGGGCTGGCGCGCGGGCGGCGGGCCCTGCGCGGGCGGCGCGCCGTGCGCGGGGTGGCCGTACGGGGCGCCGGGGCCTGCGACATGCACATCCAATAACATTATAGGAAAAATGTACGACTAACATTTCGATTGACTGTATTGAGCCTATCACAGGGGCACTCTTGAAGCTCGGTTGACAACTGATTACGCTACTGGTCAGTCGCCACTGGCTGAGAGAACGTCTTATACTCTCGTATCGATACAAATTCAATATAGTCAGATAGGTGTCGCTGGCTGGGTTGAATGCCCAGAGTGGACGCAAGTGTCACTTGTGGACGCTATTTTATTTATACAGTAGTAATGATAATAAGTGCGCCGCAGTGTGTCTATAAATCAGTATAAGCAGACACGATTGCTTTGGGAGAACTCTCCTCAGTTTGCGTGCGAACCTGATCAAACTACACATTAGCAAGCTGCGTTTTAAAGGCAGTACACACCGGGAGGGCCGGGCTGCGGCGGCGGCTGCACGGCCGGCTGCGGCTGCACGGGCGGCTGCTGCGCGAAGAACGCGGGGTTCACGTGCGGGGCCGGCGCGCCGCCGCCCACGCCTGCGGACAACGACACGGCTTGGTACCGCAGTACTGAGGGGAAGGGTCGAGGGGAGATAGCACATTGCACAAACGACCACAAACTTATTATTCTTTTGTTACTATTATTTGTTACGTGATTAAAATTTTCACTATACTTACATTATTTTAAGCTTCGCTATGAATCAGAAGGCCAATTCTCGTAATTTTAAAAATGTTCACAGTCTGAAGGCCAATTCTCGTAATTTAAAACGTTCAAAATCTAGTCGCAGTCTCATCTCGGCGACAAACAAATGTCAAAAACTTGTCAAAATGAGATCAGAGGGGCAATTCTCGTAATTTTAAGAACGTTCACAATCTGATCTCAGTCTCAATCTGTCAAAAATACCTCTTATTTCCCTTCTTTCTTATCCCCTACATTTTGACAAGTTTTTGACATTTGTTTATCGCTGAGATGTGACAGCGACTAGATTTTGAACGTTTTAAATTACGCGAATTGGCCTTCTGATTCATAGCGAAGTTTAAAATAATGCAAGTATTCGAGATAAGGCCAGATTTACTTTGTATGGGCTCCTGTCTTCCATTTTCAAACCTTTGTAATATAAAATAAACTATGAATAACTAATAACTTGTGTGAATTTATTCCATCTGCGTAATGGATTTATTGATTTTTTTATTTTTTATTGTTTTGTTTAACTTTGTGGAAGTTTATGTGTTACTAGATAATACATCATACTGCTATTGGTATATTGTTTTAAGGATTTGGCACACAGGTCAGGGTATAAATAATATGGTGCAGAAAAAAAATAAAAATTGCAACAAAAAAAGAAATACACTTAAAAAAAGTAAATTCATTAATTTCATGTAGACTTTTAACGGTATTTATCGTTCAAATAGCTTATTAAAATTGGTTAGTATGTTAATAACAAAAAAACATAATCCTGTCTTTGCTGTCGCGCAGTCGGGTAAAAAGGCAGTTACTTTGAAACACTTGTGTTGGTTACGATAAAGGTGGTCCACATGAGAAGTGGTCACCTGTGAACATTTCTTGTGCAGTTAACAGACTATGCTGGAATGTCTCAGGTGCCTGTCGTTAGTTCATTACAGCGGCACCCATACCCAACAAATCCGAACCCAGCTCCGCGGCAGGAATAGGAATGAAGAGTGACTATTCTGCTTTAGTATAATGATTATCTGCTTAGCCCTTTCCCAGGCTCCCAGTTTAACTGGATACAGCTGAGTACCAGTATTATTTACATGGAGCGACTGCCTATCTGATAGAGTCCGACCGATTTTTTAATCCATTTTTTAACAATTTACTTTTCGGGCCGAAAAGTAAATATTTACGTTACTAGCCATAGCCAAAACAAAAAATATTTTCAGTCGTGGCCGAAAAAAATAAGTGCCATCAAATCAATAATAGGGGTTAAAGAATGAAATTGCCGTTTTATTGTAATAGGTACTTCGAATTGTCATAGAACCTTCATGGTTTGAAATTTTTGAGTGAAACTTTTTCACATGGTACCTATGAAGGTTTTCTTTTAAAAAATGTGCAACATTCGATTGTCGACTTTCAGTTGTTTTTTTTATTCAGCTTAGACAAGAAAGATGGATACTTCGAAAATTCGAGTTATTTTTGAATACGAGTTCCGACGCGGAGCTAACGCGGCAGAAACAGCGCGCAATATCAATGTTGCGTTTGGAGAGGGGACTGCTAATGAACGCACCGTGTGATTTTGGTTTTAACGCTTTCGTGATGGAAATTTGATTTGAAGAACGAACCACGTGGAAGACCGCCCACACATGTGAATAACAATGAATTGAAAGAGATGGTGGAAACCGATCCGAGCCAAACTACCCAGGAATTAGCAGCATGGTTTAACGTTACCTGACCAAAAATATTGACTCATTTGCGTCAAATCAATAAAATAAAAAAATATGAGAAATGGGTGCCTCATGATTTGACTGATCTGCAGAAAGAAACGCGTGTTGAAACTTGTGTTGCCTTGTTGTATCGATACAGAAATGAAGGAATATTGGATCGAATTGTGACATGTGATGAAAAGTGGATTCTTTACGATAACCGTAAGCGAAAAATGCAATGACTGACCCCAGTTCAAACGCCGCAACAGTGTCCTAAAGCAAAGCTTACCAATAAAAAGGTAATGGTAACTGTTTGGTGGTCTCAGCATGGTGTTATTCACTATAGCTTTCTCCGATCTGGTCAATCAATTACAGGACATGTCTACTGTGCCGAATTCCGAACAATGAAAGCAAAACTAGCAGTGAAACAGCCCCGACTCATGAATAGATCTTCACCATTATTGCTCCATGATAATGCGAGACCTCATACAGCACGAGAAACCGTTTTAATTCTACAGGAATTGCCATTCGTCACCCTCCGTATTCGCCAGACCTTGCTCCAACGGACTACCATTTTTTTCGTGATTTGGACAATATTCTACGTGATAAAAAGTTTTCATCTCAAGAGGCAGTACAAAATGCTTTCACACAGTTTGTCGAATCTAGATCACGAGAGTTCTATCGCAAAGGCATAAATGACCTTCCTATTAGATGGCAGCAATGTATAGATAATAATGGTAATTATTTTGATTAAATAAATATGTTAAATTAAAAAAAAAACGAATTTCAATTTTTCTGTACAAATCGGCAATTTCATACTTGAACCCCTAATACTTTGAACTCAATTTATTCGAAGTAAGTCGATAGTTACAACAACTTGAAGCACAATGACAGTGAAAATGAAGAAAAAATTGCTTTTTTCAATTATAATATCAGATTATTAATTATTATGTCTTTGAGAAAACTATGTTTTTTTTTTCTTTTGTATGACTAAAGTATAAACTGTTAAATTAACAATGTTTTTTTTTTAAAGTTGCCCGCAATAGGAATTACTTCTGTATCGTGGGTGCGTTTACAAATATTGAAACTCACATACACAAACAGCCAGACCCGGAACAACTACCTGTAGCCAATACAAATATTCACACATTTTTTTTTACTCATAAAATTTTCGGTCGGACTCCACTATCTGACCTTCACAACCCAGTACCTGGGTAACTCGAGACTCGTGAGACTTTCGGGTTCTTAACGACCCATATCGTTTCGCGTTAGTTGGTTAGAAAAAAATAATAAAATAAAAGGTGTGTGTGCGTACCTGGGTAGGGGGGCATACCTGGGTGGTGCGCGGGGCCGCGCGGCACGCCCGCCAGCGGCAGGCCCGCGCCGCCCTGCAAGCGGACATCGCGCTGGTGAACATGACAGGACTACGTTAGCGAAGCATCATAGTAGCCTTTTTATAAAAGTTACTTGAAACAGTTAATGTTATGTGAGTTGAACGTCTTTTAATTTTAGATTATCAATTAACTAGCGACCCACTCTTGCTTCGCACGGTTTTAAAGTTGCCACAGGTGATGAAGAGTTTGTTTGTTTGAACACGCTAATCTCTACAACATTTATTTTTGCTGATAGACCAATTCTTGAGGAAGGTCGTTGACTGCCACCGCGGTCACCGGTGACCGCCAACAATATATTTTCTATTGTGTCTGTTGTCTGGCAGTCAACGCGTTATAAGGCTATTTAACATCACGCTACAACGCTTAGGAGCCTAGAAAAACGAAAATAAGTCAAAGAACGCTAAGTGGAAAAGAACTAAAGGGGGAGGAAAGAGGTCACTATTATAATAATAAATGATTTTATTTTGTAAGTAGGTTTTTACAAACACTTTTACACGTCAATCATATTTTAAAACTAGATGAGGTCGGCGTTTCCTATCTGACTAGTCTGAGAAGAAAGGCCGAAACAAAGTCAGAGGTCACAGTCTCTTTTAACGTCCAGATATAAAATTGTGTCCTCTCGAAGGGGCGTTTCCACTCACATCTGCCTTGTATCAATACCATTTGTTAGTCGGCTTTCATTCATCCTCTCAACTTGAAATCATAATTGTGTCTATTAATTAATATTTACCACCTGTATTATGGATTGCAATAAAGATTAATTGAATTGATTTTAGATACTTGAAATATCGGCTAAAAACACAGTTTTTTGTGTAAACTATTATTTTTAGATATCAATATCCATCAGACCTGCGGAGTTTCGCTAACCGATTTAAATTGACCTTGTACAGTTGCATATAATAGGCAGGTACTAACCGGGTGCGGCGGTGGCATTTGGTGCGGCATCTGGTGCTGCGGGGGGCCGTATTGCGGTGCGGGGTGCGGGGGCAACTGCTGCGGGGGCCCACGAGGGCCCCAGTCCGGCCGCCCCCCGGGCCCACCCGGACCGCCTGGCCCGCCAGGCCCACCTGGGCCGCGTTGTAGTTGTGGCGGACCTTGGAACTAAGTACAAAAATGTGTGAGTCATCAAACTCCTAAAACCAATTGGGCTAAGTATAACTATTATAAAATAACGTAGCACGGGACTATATTACATAGGTACCTCTTCAGTAGTAGGCTAGGGCTAGAATACGACAAAAGTGATAAGACAAATACGTGGTAAAAGTATTGCAGAATGTATGTGAGCTAAAAATATAAAAAAGCTACTTAATTTTGTAAATTATTTTAGATTCATTAGTATTTTTCAGAAACATAAAATAACTTGTCAAATGTTTTCCCCGAAGATTAGGCAGAGGTGTACCTATAGTACACACACATTCCGTCAGTTATGTTTTAGTTTCATGTTAAAGGAAGCAAGTCTATTGTCATCAAGCAGGCATAAATCAAGGCTGCAAATTCCATATCGAATACGTTTAACACAATCTATTTTGGAGCAGTTTTTTCTTACCTGCATAGGTGGTCCTCTGGGCGGTGGGCCCTGATGCGGCGGGGGTCCTTGATGCGGCAGATGGTGCGGTGGTGGGCCCTGGTGCTGCGGGAGATGGTGCGGTGGGCCGTGAGGGGGCCCGTGCGGCCCATGCGGTCCGTGCTGGCCGCCCGACGGCCCACGCAGCTGGTGGTGCGGCGCACCGCCCGCCATCATCATCCGCGGCCCGTTGGGGCCCGGCCCGTTTGGACCGCCGCCGAAGAAGTCTATGCACAGTTATTGTTCATCAGCTACAAGTCCATGATAACAATTCGACTTTGACTGTGCCTTTATTTCGTAGCAGTAAGGTCGGTTTTCGAAGATTACCAGTACTGCTACCGGTGTTGCTACTGACGTGATGTTGACAGTATTCTCATCGAGAACGATACGCTTTTCTAGTTTACGAGAAATGAATGTATAAAGAAACGTACGACATTATGGCCCGCACTTATCGCAATCGGCAGCATAGCTACTGCCGATATAATGCAAGTTCTTGAACTCTGTGTATAGTATACGTGAACACGTAGTTTCCTCGCTATCGCTGTTAGCATTTAAATAAAATTCTCAAGGTTCTTTTGTAATATTAGACCAGTATTTAATTATTACACCTATTGGATAGTGAATGTTGCCCCAAAACTTGGAGTTAACAGAAATAGTAAGAGTGTTATCCTCGTGCAATAATACTTCACTGTATTCCCTTCTGAAGCAATTGCCATTTCGGGCATTAAAACCCTTTTATTGAACCCAACGTGACCTGGTCGGTTTTCCACCATTCGGTGAGTCCCCGACTTTTCATGTGATCCAGTGTTGTCATGTCAAAAACAATTATTTTAAGACCCTTTATTCTTTAGCGTGAGCTATTCAATAAGACTAAGCAATATCAAGCAATTTCATAAATTCAAAATCATCCACGATCATAAATACAACAAAAGGTTTACCTCCAGGATGTGGCCCGGGCGGGCCACCCGGGTGTGGTCCTCTCATGCCTGGGTTAGGACCAGGCGGTGTAGATCTAGTCTTAGACTGACTCTCAAACTGGTTCAATGCCTGTGAAATATACGCTTATTGTACGCCACTGGCAATCTTTCATATAAAAATGTCAAGGAGTTCGAAACTCCTTCGACATTTTTTTATCCTTCTTTAGTTATAATAATGTTAACCGTGTTCCAGACATAACTTCAAATACCTACGCAAATCCTTCGAAGTCGTCCCGTATCCCGTGCCACTTATCGGAGTGGCACGGGTATTTCGCAATGTATTGGAAAATGACAATACATATTTTGCACTTCACTACATTACAAAGTCTCCATATAAATGTACAAAATGTCGATGTAAGGCGCGGGCTAGAAATGATTGATGGCCAATGCTCAGTAGGTAACGCTTTGATCAGAAGCGCCTAATTTGTTCAGAAGTTTTCATATCATAAAACAAGCAAATTCAAATCGATAGGTGGATTAGAAACTGTATGAAATAACGGAATTTGTTTTTTGTTGTTAGCTATCTGACTAATTTTATAACAAGGTCAGCAGTAAGCCTTTCTCTATGATAATTATTTGGCGGCAGTACCTTGGCGTATAATTCAATTGAACCTCAAGTATCCCCAGCATTATTTTAATAGATTAGTCCTGATTTAGCCCACTCTCCCATAATTTTAGAAAAAATTGCTAATTTTTCGTTGCATGTTTTCTCATACCTATTTACAAGAGCTATCTGCAAGAGCTTAACAGAGCAGCTTTTATGCCTAATCGCATAAAATCGAAGCCTTCCCTTAACATGAGACCCTCATAGAATATCAATGATAAAAAGTAAGAAATGTATATACAGAGACCCATTGAAGGTCTCGCTAGTTACCTGTTTAGTGGGTAACGTGACGACTGGATGCTGTCCGTGAATCTCTTTCTTGGGCAGACGTTCCATAACCATCCTAATGGACTGGTCAGAGCCCAGGGATATGACGCAGAACCCCTTCGACTGTCCATTCGCCCTATTCTCGAAGAACTTCACGTCTTGGAAGTCAGTAACGCCAACGTCTGCGATGTTGTTAGCAATGTCTTGATCCGTCGCCCACTGCAAAAGGTTTTACCAAAAACTAAACCACGATACAAGCTGGGCAACTTAGCTATAAGTTGTATACATACGTGATGAAGCCAGCCACGACTCGGACGTATGAAACCTCGTCCAAGAACATACCTTATAGCGCGAATAAAAAAAACCGCCGAAATTTTAACACGAATTTATCGGTATTAATAATGCCCCTAACTTCTGTCAAGTTGTGTCGAGTGGATAAGCAAGCAAAATTGTACGTGTCACTAAAAAAACGTGTTTCTGAAACCTACACCAATCTAATCTGTTTGCACGAATTGTAACACGAAGCACTACTTAGATATTATTTGATTATGTTATTTTATTAAAGTTGTCGTTCTCTCATTTCGTAACAGGAGACTTCGGGAGAAAGGAAACAGTTTTTAGTGTTACCATGTTTTTTATTGTCATTCATAAATTTATCACAGATATTGGCAGTATCAAGATAAATAAATAGAGCAGTTCGCAAAACTGCAGACTCCATCATTCTCAAACGGGACACGAGATCCTTCATAACAGTAAGGAAGGATAATTAACTCACTTAGTACAAGGATTTAACATCTTTGGTCATTAACATAAGTTATTACACTTTAAATCGTATCAGGACTTAATTTATTGGAAACCAATCTAATGAAGTTAGATGATAAAATACTTTGCTAAACTAGACAAGGTTTTAATAGATATTATCTAACGTACAAAAATATTTTAAGCAGGGAGTTATTACATTATAAGTAATAATTATTTTAGCATTATTACAGTTTATGTATTTATGCTATTAACCATCTGCCAATAGTAATGTTACAGGGGGCATAACAATATGGATAGTTTTAACTTACAATCCTTGTTAATCTATAGAAAACGTGATTACAAAGTCGTGACAGAAAATATATATTACGTATGACGACGCGAAGCATAAATTTTATCCATGTTTGTACATACCTGAATTTTAATACTATCACTATAATAATGAAATAGTGTGAATACTTTCGGTTTATCAGTATTGTATTTCCGCCCGAATATAAACAAAATTTTAGATAAGTATGATACAGACAGATTTGTAATTTTACTGTAGATAAACATTTGAACAATTTAACGCCAATTTAAAAATAGTACATAATAAATGTTTACACAACAAAAAAATTGGACAAGTTCCAACAGCAATACAGACAAAATGTGAAACGCATTTGCCAAGATTAAAGGAACAAAAAAAGAAAACAATAAAATATAATCAAATTAAGACACAAATAGCTACATCATTACGCGGAACAAGCTCAAACATCTTACCTCTGAAAACCTGATAAAGAAAAACATTAGTTATGTAAAATACATAGGTCAAAGAAACCAGAATTTTGGGCGAAACGGACAGTAATTAATTCTCAAATGTTCATGTAATTCCCGCCTCAAGATTCCAATTATCAAGTGACAAGCATGTTGAAACAGGCGAATAACGCTATATACGTCACTACTAAAAGGAAATAATATTTTTTGTAGAACGATTTGCCCGCACTATGCCCGAAGTGCTAGTTCATAGCCTACACACAGCACGTGACACATAAATTCTCTATGTTATTGACTAAAGCAATGTATAGTAACTATAACAGACAACCATTGCGACAATATTGTTAAGTTATTATTAAAATGATGTAGTACAGAACACTCGTTTTTTGTCCAAGATATGTGCAAAGACAGTGTTTAATTTATGAAGCAAAATATTCAAGATGTGTACTTAACATGTAATCACCGAGAGGGGCATCTATGTATAATAAATATGTTACATGAACTAATATATAAATACATAGAAATCATTCATTCTTCAACACTCGGAATTCAAAGATCACAAGATGCACAACAAAAGTATTTGGACTACAGTTTCATACATTACATTTGAGTTGGATCACTAAGATACCAAAAATCACCTTAAATGTGTTTGGAAAAATATGAAACTTGATTTGTTCTATACTTTTGTGATACTTCGCCCAGTTATACCCATACCAACATGCCAAAAATTAACCTTAATCACAAAGACAGTATCAATTACTGCCACATAACCAACAATGCAATACAATCAAAGAGATATTTACAACATTTCAATATGGCTTGTACTTATTGCATCCTGACATGCCTATATCATGTCAGCTAATATAAATAACACTAACATGTTTTCTAAGTAATATTTTTATAATAATTTGATTTTTTCTCACAAATGAATGAAAGCTACTGGGACATAAAGAATCAGTTTACTCAAGAAATGAAAATATGAAACTATTTACAAAGTAACAATCAATCTAGATCCAGCCCATCACAGAAACAAATATGCCAACTTACTAATGAACACCGTTGCTATTTCTAATTTTATAAATGTGTAGGTGACTATGGTGCTGAATGTACAAACCATAACACATATATTTTTAGTTGCAAATATCTCTTTGTATAATTTGACTATAAATATGAAATCCAATAAAATAAAAATATGGAAACAATAGCACAAGTTATTAAAAATATCACAGGTTGGACAAACTGCAAAACGCAGAAAATGTGGAACAATATCTAGGAAACAAATCTTTTTTATCAAGATTGTTTCCTTGACTGGTGCAGTAATAAACTAAAAAGTTCATTTTATAATTATTGTAAATTAATTCACAGATTAATGTACGCCACCAGGATAATAAAATTTTTGTGGGGTAACATCTGTGTGAATAATTTACTGTTTCTAAAATATTGATAATAAGTATTTCAATTTTTATAAAACGAAGCAAAAACAAGTTGCGTGTAAAATATTCAGTAACAGTCTCAATTATTTTACAAATCCTTTATAATTCTGACACTATGAATGAAGGTTTTTTTTTATATTTTTCTATTATAAATTCACAACCTATAAGAATGATTTATACTATAACAATTGAACTAGTCAGTTGACAGAAACGCTATATTTAGTTATTAATAAATTATGTAAGTTATGACATTATTAAACAGGTAACATTAATTGAAAGAAGATAACTGGAGACTGGATTATGTACAGCACAAAAACCTCGATAATGCGTGACAAAAGCAGAACTGATAATACACTAGCAGATTTAAGGATTCCCCTAATTTATGGAATAACAAACAATTTCAGAAATACGACAGACACAATGCCTTCGAAAAACATTTGACATACATGTGACCTAATGAAGTTTTAATATAACTGGTTAAATCAATATTATTAATGTTGATCAAAAAGGTGTATAGAAACCTTAACCTTACAAAATTTAGCTAAATAAAAATCAAAAGAATTTGTGCCCAAGATGCACATGGAAGAACTTAATACTGAATATTTATTTTCATATACCTAATCCAGCCTCTAAATAAGTATAATTTATAGCTGACAATTTTAACTTAAATTAAATTGTCAAAGGTTACACCTTCCTTGTTTTTGCTTCTAAGTATTTAGTATAGCAAAATCACAGACAATTTCAAAGTCGATAAAAAAAAAACTGTTTACCTTTTTACTCAAACCAAAATATTGTTTATGTTATTTAATGTTCCAAATTTACAAAATAATTTGTATTAAGATTTTGCTATACATAAAGTGATATCATTTTAGTAAGATATTTAGCCAAACAAATAATTCATGAGGCCTTATTTTAAAAACAAAATGTACTTTCAAGTCGCATGGTTTGTTAAAAATAAGGCCTGTGACTGACATGTGCGGCTGTGCTATAATATATACTTTTAATACACAGATGCACATTGACTAGTAAGAAATGGCAACCAAATGAAAAACATTTTGCAGCAATAAATATTTTGGTTGAACTTTGTCAATCTTGAACAAATTAATCCATTACACTGTAAAAAATGCAACTTTAGCTTATAATTTTTCATCTGGTCACCGAAAGAACTGCCATCTTTACTCAGATTTTGGTACCTTTACCAATAAATTAATTAAAAAAATAACTTATCACAAGATTTTTGTTAAACCCAAAATGGACTGTACAATAATAATGTTGAATGTTGTGGTGCATATGTAAGTTATTGACTCGTCAAATTACAAATATTGTTTGATGTTAATAACATTATGAATGACAACAAATTTTGACTTTATAATTTAAAGACATCCAGATTTAATATTATTTCACATACAAAAAGAAGTAAGTTACAGGAAACCATTACTGATTTATTCTATTGACATACAATATCAAAATATGTGTTGTGAACAATCCCAACATTTATTTGGACGCTTGTAGGTAAATAATTTTATCATAATCCTGCTCTATACAAAGTCTTGGGAGTTTGATCTAAGTACTACAAGTAGCAAGTGTTTCATGAACTATGCAAAATAACTTACTTAGTTCAAACTCATCCCTGAACTAATGATTTTCAGCTTCTAATGACATAATTTTATTAGCCTAATAAAACAATGAATTAATACATAAACGGCTCAGTAACAAAACCTGAGTGGCGAACGGCAGTCCTAGAGACATCAGTTTTTCTCGTTACCAAGAGAAAAACAGACATCCAAAACAATAAAAACTCTCCTATATTTACAATATGATCTAAATGAGACAAAATCATGTACAAACCCAAGTTAGGTTGCCGACGTATAGCTGAAAACGGCGGCCATGATGGCCGTGGTTTGATGCGTTGTTGTGATACGGGATGCTGCCGTTGGTCTCCTCCGGTGGATGCTGGTGCTGCGGTGCCGAATTGGGGGGTCCATCGCCATCATCCGGTTTAGCTGCAGGTGCAGCGATCACGTCGTCGTATAAATCCACATTTTCACCGCCGAACTCGTCCTGAAAGAGACCGCCCAAACAAATTGAATTAACTAACGGTAGCAATTTAGAAACGTGCCGGAATTTATTTCCACAGCACTATTGAGATTCAAATAATCATTACGTAACGTCTTGCTTACCTGGCGATTAAAATCGGATTCAATATCATCGGCGTATAAATCTATATCCACGCCTCCATCCGCCATTTTGCGAATTCTACACAATTCTACACAACCGCTGGCTGGGGCCTTGGGCTTTCCTGGGCGGAAGCTAGTGTTGTATATCTATTACCATGCCACATTCATATCCGGTCCATAAATATTCTCTTAGGCGACTATTGTCTATATCTGAACTCTGAAAGGGAAGGAGAGATAACTAAAAAAATATTTGTTGTTAAAACACAAACTGACGGAAACGGACACTGGAAAAAAAATTGTCTAACTACGCTCCAAAATTAATATAAGTGTCGAATTTTTAGGAGGTGCCAAACAAGTTGTACGAATGGTGAAAATTACGTTTGTACCAGAAAACATTCAACTAATAGATATTTCGAAACTTTTCACATGAAACAAATTAGATAATGACTTGTTTTATTGAATTTACGTTCGCACTGCATGAAATATGATTTTAAGACAAATCTCAAGATTTGTTGTTACATGTTTTGTAAAGAGATTTATCACGTTTGCGTTCGCATTGTTGTTGGTTTGTGTCTTGAAACTTGTCTATAGCTTGTTTAGTGCAAGGTTTAGTGTTTTCCAAAGGAGACGGTAAACATCAAAACATGCAGTGGACAACATAATGCAACATTCGTGTGGAAACATTTTGTTAGGCAATTTGTCAAGTGATATGAAATGTCAAACATGTTTCGCGTCAACAAGTTGCTTGACATAACTTGTTGATCTGAAACTTGTTTGATATGTCCACTACATGTTTTGTCGCAAAATACGCGCATTGTCGTGGAGTTGCGGACAACAGCCCGCTGTACCTATTACCTATTACATTTTTTGTCGTTTACCTCTAACTCTCTTTTCCGAAAACTCTATGTTTTGAAAATGTGATATAAAAAATCTTATCTTCTTGATTTTTAGACATAATCATCAATTTACCATAATTTACCGAAATAATACGCTCAAAATAAAAATAAACTCGTTAGTTATTTAGTATTATGTCTTAGTCGATTTTGTAACAGTTATCTTACTACGAGAACCTTACTATACATTTGTTTACTTTTATGAATATAGATGGCATTGCAAGCATTTTTATGTCGCTAGAATTGGAGCCAAATATTTTTTAACTTATGCTTTCTCCGTTTATCAGATTAGATGAAGTCAGGGAAAAATAGGATCGATTTCTTTTGAGTTTCTAACAATTTAGAACATGATAACAATACATAAAACCGTGCTTCCAACTGAAACTGAACCGTAATTGATAAAAGCGCATTCTGTTGACAAAACTAAAAATGTTTTTCAAGGATATTATTTGTTATTGTATGGAGCTGCCCTCTAGAAACATTTTGAGAACTAATAGTGACATAGATGGCATGCGCGGGGCGAGGGGCGGGAGGGACGTCATCCATCCCTCGCCATTTTCCGTCAAGCTCAACTCAATCAAGTTAGATTCTGTCAGTCGCTGTGTTTGTGTATAGTGTTGTGAAAAATTATCTGTGTCGATGAATCTCAATGGGAAATCGTGTTAATTACGACTCCAAACGATGGGTCGATTATTGTGTTTGTGGCTTTGATGCATCTTTCGATCAGTGATAATGGCCAAGTGATTGGTAAAGTGGAGTGTTTTGTGTCGTATGCTAGGCTCTCACGGCTACAGTGAGATCCTTTCTCTGGATTAATCGTCCCCAAGACGACGTCAGAACACAGAGCAGAAAGGTGACACACCATGTCGTCGAAAAACCTACCAGGAGATAAGGTATGTTGTGAGTTGGCGACGTAGCAGAGCATTTTCGACCATAAAGGTCATATTTTTTTTTGTTTCTAAACCCGCTCCTTTCTCTCGTCTTTGTGACCAGCGTTCACGCTGATTACATGAACAGTTTACACTTGTGCTAGATGTAGGCGTTTGTAATGTTGTAACATTTTTGGCACTATTTAGTTATCATTGATGTTTTCCAATCAGAGCTTTCATTCACGTAAAATTGGTTTGACCCAATTTTGGAGGCATTCATTTGGACTCCGCTAAAGAGATTAAATAAACAAAACTTTAATTTTGTTGTTTAATAAGCTGCAGGCTGTTTAATGTTAAGAAACTTATTTGCAGTACTAAATACATAATATATAAAACATAATTTTTGATCATTTTCTTCATCCCCAGCTGAACTTCACCCACTACCGGGTCTAGCCTATTTTTGCTATTGCCAATAACGTCTGCCATCTATTTAAATAAGCAGAACTTTACTAAGAACAGTAGGAATGAAATGCAATGGATTTTCGAAATACATATTTACAAAATATATATGTTATTAAAACAAAGTTACAAACAAAATTATGATTCTAATATTACATCTTATCTAAAAAGATAAGATGTAATATTAGAATCATAATTATTTCTCTCTTTATGCTTCCAATTTGATTTTCATTTATCTCAAGAGCTTGCATTTAAATCTCCCAATTTTAAATGTATTTACAGAGCAGAACCTTGATAAATTAAGTTGTATTTTTACATAGACATGACGCTGGCAGAATAGTCAACATCGGCCCAGTTGCCAAACAAGAGAAAAAAAAAAGTGTTAAATATCAATAGTCAACAGCAATAAATTTTTCAATTTAATAAAACCTTGTAGCAGACTACTTAACCGTCTTCTCTTTCAAATGTTGCATACGCAAAAATTGTTTGCATTCATTGTTCCCTTCAACCAACATACAGTCTACTTCATCATCAACTTCAGCAGCCTTGTTCCCCTCACTGCTAAGTAATAGGCCTCCTCTCTTTTGTGCCATGCTTTTCTGGTCTGTGCGAGTCTCATCCAGATCTTCCCTGCAATATTCTGTAAGACTACTACTTCTGTATCTTAATATTGTGAGTAGACACTCGCAAACATGATATTAAAATTCCAAAACCAATATTTTCACTTTACATCTCAGCATAATAACACATTTTCTAGCAATATTATAGTATAAACAACTTGCTGAACAACTCGGCAACTTGCTGTTGAAAACTAAAATTGATTTCAAGGTAGGGTAGGCACAGGGTTGTTGTTGAAGTAAACATTCTTGCTTATGTTGTAAAGTTGCTCTATTTTAAATTGTAATAAATTTGAGATTATAGTGTATTGTATATCGCTATGTTTTAATACTGGGATACACAAACTTTTTCTGTTTTATTCATTACTAGCTTCGTTCGCGTGTAAATCGGAAATTATCCCCCAGGATGCTATCTATCTCCATGCCAAATTTTAGCGAAATCCCTTTAGAGGTTTAGGCATGAAAAAGTACAAATAGACAAGAGTTACTTTCGAACTTATAATATTAGTATAGATCTCTGGATTTTGACAAAAAATCATTTAAGATTTCGATATTGTTCCATCTTTCTGATTCATTCTGTCTGATATTTGATCAATATCATATCCTTTATCAAGTACAACAAATTGTATTATTATTTCAAAGCTATCCTTCGAACTTTACTCTCTAAAGCTCTTTGTAAGACAATATACTGCCCATTCCTTTTATTTTCTTTCTTTTGACTTCAGACAGCTCTTCCATTACGACAAAAGCCCAGCCTCCGCCCACGCACATGATATTAAGTTGTTATTCTCACTGAAGCTTAGAAAGCTGACAGAAACAATAGATGTGTATAGAACCTGAACAAGCAGTACGAACAATAATAAACTAAAGTGACACCGACAAGTCTTTCGTTTGAACGCACCGCTGAACATCCCCGCCTACGACACGCAACCACCTTCACGAAACGACACCAACTACGGAGCTTAAAATATAACATTCTAACAACAAACATTACATTTGAAATCTTATCGATAACAAAATAAAGATCACAATTTATTGACGTCTTATTGATTTGTAGAATTATGCACCAACATTTTACTGCAGCTGTAATTTTAGACTTGACTAGACGAATCCCCGATTGATCACTTCAAGCGATGAACACAGACGGTCAAAGCCTTTGCGATATCAGTTCAAAAAGTAGGTCAACGCGACAAAAGTCGGCGTCCCAGTAAATCAGTCCTTAAAGGACCCAAAATGCGAAGGTCCTTTTATACAATAAGCCAAAGGGCGGGTATGAAAGCGAAGTGAAACGTAACTACAGATTATACGAACATAAAATTCTAAATCCACCAACATTTGGCGAGAGTTGTTTTTTTTTCTTTTGTGGCAGCACAACTCTATCTAGTCGGTGACTAGCTTTACTGATGGCCATCCGAACATTATGCAATTTGGGACCCCGACAATCTGCGCGCAATTTTGTATACGGTCTCTGCGCGCGGCATTTTTGCTTCATTTTGTTTGGCTGCTGTTAATTCCTATTTTACGTAACTTCTGTTTCATACCTGATTATCACCCACACCCAACCCTCTTTTTAAGCTTTTAACGGCAAGGGAGGCTGATGTCAAACAGTCAATAGCATCAGAATTTAGCACTCTGAACAAAGCCCTGTTCCATAATCACAAACTATGAAAATAGTTATTTAACTTCGCAATCCCAATTATCGCGGAACATGATACCAGTCGCCTACTCCACATTCTTGTTCAAATATGTGCTATTAAACTGGCTACAAAACGAAGTTAGTGTACCTTTGAATTAGCCTTACTAGCACAACATACATTTTTGTAGTCGATTGTGTATTTGCTGGTCGATTAAATTCGAGTAATCTGCTCTGAAACCAGGTAAACAGGATAAACTAGTCATTATCCCTCTTATTTATAAACGTTTCTTACAGTTAAGAGACGTTTGGCGAAGGCAGCTCGATCACGGTGGTGACGGAAGTAACTGGTGCTTATAGCACAGGAGTCCTCCTAGTTTAAGCCCAGTTGCACATGTCTAGAATCTTGCCACTTAGTTACAGTCTAATTTAAGGTACAAAATAGTATGTAAATAGGTTTAAGTCTTGAATGAATAAATATTGTATTGTATTGTATATTGTATTGTTTAAACGTCAAAAATGTACTTATGATTAAACAGTAGCTTATCATAACTTAACTTAAAGCAACGTTGTAAAATACGGAGATTTCTGTTTACCAGTATAAAGCAGACTGAGACAAAGTTGTTCCCAGAGGCCTATTCTATTACTAACAGCAGAAAAATCGCTAGGGTGACATTTTTTAAATTATCTGTGGATCCCAATTTCATCGATACATTCGAAAAATGGCACCTGTTTCAACCGATTTCCGAGCAAACAAGCTTTTTCACAAATGCCTATGTCTACGCGTTTCCACACGAATAAATAGAATCAGTCAGGGAATATTTGTGGCGCATTCTAAATTCAAACGAAGCGCGTTTTTAGGGTTCCGTAGTCAACAAGGAACCCTTATAGTTTCGCCATGTCGTCTGTCTGTCCGCGGTTTAGCTCAAAAACTATTGGTACTAGAAAGTTGTAATTTGGCATGACACGTTAATGACACCGAAAAAGTGGTAAAATAAAATTAAAAAAATATATTTTTAGGGTACCTCCCCTATATCTAAAGTGGGGATGTAAATTTTTTTTTCGTCCTTCCCATAGTGTGGGATATCGTTGGATAGGTCTTTCAAAAATATTAGGGTTTGGGAAGACCGTTTTTTGATTAAGTAAACCGTTTGTGCCTTATCAAGCTTTAAAGTACCAATTTTCGTTAGAGTCAAGTGTCTCCCCCTCTACCAACTAAACGGTTGTAGTTATAAATTCAAATATCACGGCAGTAGTACCTAGGATATATAACGAAGTTTAAAGGAAAAACTTACTTAAAACTTTCCGTGCAAAATTGTCGGATCAGGTGAGGATTTGTATAGGAAGTCAAATTAGTAAGTAGTCATGTTTGGTTTTTAGTTAGAGCATGGTACGAAACTATCAGTCAGCGAATACGACCCCACTTGGCTGTTATAAAAAAAACTACGGAACCCTATACTGCGCGTGGCCCGACACGCACTTGACCGGTTTTTTTTTTAATGTCGACCTGACGATGGCGTAAGTACTAAGCACAATAGATCTTTTGGAAATGGAATTGAGATGTGCGGCGGGCCCAGTCCTCTGAAACCTCCAGTTTTCACGCACTTTGTATTAACCATTAACCTTTGTTTTGTAAATACAAGGGATCAAGTTATTGCAGTTACAGAGGGATACTTTGTTTATCTACGAGAGTAGCATCCAAATAGGATGCAACAAAGCGTCACTCTTTTGATGTCTTTAATCAAGCCTTTGTTTGAGGGATCGCGTCGGTTCGTAATCTTTTATTTGTACGAAGATATTTCTTGATTTAAAGTGATGAGCAATGAGAACCCCTTTGTTGTGTGCTTATGATAATTCTGTGAACATTGCCGACGTATTTCTAACAAGTTTTGAGTAGGTACCTATTAGTATAAATAAAGGACTCAATGACGTCATTTATATTTTTACAAAGACGAAAAACACCAATGGTCTCTTTAATTTGTATTCACATTATATTTGACTTCATGATTGATGAGTCTAACTCAATATAAACAATTAATTATATATTATATACTATTTAATTAATTATCTCACACAGAAATCACACAAACCCAGAGAAATCAGGCGATTTCTGTGGTTTCCCAGTACAATCAAACGTCACTCCTATAGTTAATACGAGTATTGTGATTGAATAAACACGTATGCAAATGTTTATTAGAAAACATCGGTCATTAACAAAACACGCGGTACTATCGGAACTACTTTCCCTCCTGTGAATTATGCAAGCGTGTGTTTTTAATGAATCAATAATATGAAATTCACTATCGTTGTGCATTTAAATAAGTGCGTATTAAGTGGGAATTACACCTATTGTAAGGTTATAAATAGTCTAATGTACCGTGACTTTGCTCTGATCCATGTAGATTTCACACTCGTAACCGCCATCTTGGAATTTGCGAACGATTTTGGCGCGTTAACGTTTTATTGTATGGCTTTTACGCTGCTTAGCTTCTTTATCATTACATATGGGCTCGATATTGACATTTCAATTTATTTATAACGATATTTTTCCGGCGACTTGCCCGCGTGGATGTCGGAAAATATCCCACTGGAACATACTACCGGAATTTAAAGTACCCTATCTATGTGTTAATCCAGGTTATAAACAATCTCTGTCCCAAAGTTCATCCAATGTTATCGCGGCACACGCCACTAAAACTCCCAGTCAGCATGATTTTTTCCGACATCTTCAACAATCGTCATCATATTTCAGCCAATTTACACAAAAGCCTTAATGAATTATATACTTAAACCTTCCTCGTGAATTACTCCGTCCATTGTTGAAAACCGTATGAAATCCATTCGGTAGTTTTTGTGTTTATTGCTTTCAGACAGACAGACAGACGCGGTGAGGGGACTTTTTTTTATAAATGTAGTGATGCCAACCAGGAGCGGAATGAAAATTATATCAGAATTTGAAATGAGTGAATAGCGAATCTTTGTAAGCCTACCTAGATAGGCTATACGGAGAAATACCTATTTTTCGGCAACCAAAAGGTTTTTTCAATTAGGTTATTGTTTAAGGTCTTTAACTAATTAATTGGTGTTACAATAGCAAAATAGTCTCGATTTCAAAACGTTCATTAATCTGAATGGGAATACTTTTCATTAACGAAACAAAAGAGTGCGGAAAAAGAAGAAAATGAGAGATACAATGGGGTTTGCGTGAGCCAACAGCCAACGCAGCATATTGTCCGGCGAATAATTTACGTTTGTGCACTACTTTTCCGAAAAGAAAATTCCGAATTCCAACGTATTTAACAGGACGAGGATATCTAAAATTTTTGAATAAAAATTTTGCTGTGTCAAAAACGTTAAAACGGTACTAACTTATGCAGTTGAAAGCATTTTAAATAATAAAAAAATGTTGAAATCTTTCTTATGCTCGTTCCTATAAAAAAAAAAACTAATCGTTTTGCTTACAAATGGTAGCATTTTTTATTGGCAGACTAGGCATATAAATAGATTCGTAAGCTAATTTTACCTGTGATAGCTACTTCCGTAGCGTCTACTATGCAAAGCTCTGAGGTATTTGCTTCATTATCGGTCAAGATACAAGAGTCCTAATCTTAACCAATATCGGTCCGTAAATTATAGGAATTAGCAGTCACCAACTCAGAACCAAAATAGCATTCATCAACTCTAAAATTTTTGGCAAAAGCAAGTCATCTAGATATCCCTAAAGGCTGTTCCCAATGATTACCTCCCTAAAAACAAAAGACTACGTTAAATACTCCCATACATATTCAAAAGCGAATACAGACTGTATACAGTATTTTCTTTAAACCCCACAATTTAGTACAATGTCAAAACAACGGATAACGGCAGACCAGTCGCCAGGTTTTGTTTTAGGGGAGGCTTATGTTTTTACCCCTTTTTCTGATACTACTCGTATAGCTATGGCTTCAGCTGAAATAATGCCTTTTGTCTACCATTCTTCGATTGTGAAATGGATCCGTTTAGACTGCAGACTTTATGGTCTTAAACTAATGCATGTACCTACTGAGGATAAAAATATATACACTGGATAAACTTCTTGCACTAAATTAACTACAAACTATTTAAATAAAAATATAAACCTAACCTTATTAAAAACGATTACCAAACTAAAATATGGCGTCGAAAAATTCCTCTGCATCGCTGTGGACTGTTAATGTATGTACCCAAGCCAAGGTAGAAGCCACCCCTTGGGTCACGGGAGGTGTCAACCTACTGAGGATAAAAATATATATACACTGGATAAACTTCTTGTACTAAATTAACTACAAACTATTATAATAAAAATGAATAAATAATAACCTAACCTTATTAAGATTTCGTTGAACAAACCATGAGATCTCGAACCTCACTGCCAGCATGCAGCATGCGGCATGGCAGGTTTCAAGCTTCAACCCCAAACGGCTCATAAATGTAATTACCCATAAGGTTATAATGTACCTACTGGATTTTGATCTGTTTTGAACACAAGATTTTTAGGTCAGTCCAAATTAAATTAGAACGATGGATGAAACAAGATTATTTGTGCTAAAATGTTGAAACTAGTTTCGAATTACCTACACATTAGGATTGTGGAGCACGACCTAATTGTGTTTACTGTGTGTATCCTTTAAATGTCACTTGACACCTCTTAAACTTGTTCAAGTAGGCAAACTAAAGAGATAATTAAGAAGTAATCTCCCAATAAAAGAACTGGCTTTCCAATGTCTAAATGATCAATCTTAACTTAGCTGATGGAAATCATAATTTGACTACTTAATTGTTTTAATGACCTTTTCGCAATTAAGAACTTTGGAAGCTTTCCACGCACGCTTTTTTAAATGTCCTACAATTAAGTGTAATTTAAGTGTTACCAAGATATTATAACGTTATTTATTGCACCTAATTACTTATAAACACCGCTATAAAATTTCATAATTGCACGACATTCACTCACACGGCTAGTTGAACTCTATTATTTCAAGTAGGATTCTTTAGTCGCACCGGACTTAACGGTTTTTCTTCGAATCACACCGTTCGCATGTTTCCACCTAGTCATGTTTAGCTAGTCATTACATCGGCCTTGTGTACATTAACACTGATAACATCATACTGCGAAAACTCGTTTTAGAGCTCGGTGAAACCAGTAACCTGCCTTATATCGAGTTGATTCGATATTTTCTAGGAGAGCACCACCGACAAGGGAAGCGATCCCTTAGAACAGCGTTAAGAAATCTGCCAAAAAAATATAGGTTTCATACGTTGTTTACCGAAATGACCGCACAACAAAATACTCTAGAGAAAACAATTGTAGCTAAGCCCGGCTCCTACTTAGTCAAACAACCAAACCCCGAAGCAAATAAATCACAGACATTTGTAAAGCTTTCAGAAGTCCCAAAACTCAAAGTGTACGAATACGCGGTATCACAATTTGCCGAACTGTTGTGCTCGGTCACCATGTCAACTTTGGCGACCTCAAAATCGAGGGGTTAACGATCTGCAATTATGACGTCTAGATGAGTTGTCTCGCTCCCCGAGTCTAAACAATACCTCACTTAACTGTACTAGTCTTTCGTCACGACAGCCATTGCTAAAACCCCTTGATCCACTTTATTCCGTAACATCATGGTGGACTGGTGGTCGATAGCCACTGGGTTAATGTTCTGCCACAATTATCGGATTGGATTCGGTGTTTCACAATGTAACGTTTATTTTTGATTAACGTCGCGCAATCACGAACCTTCTGACTTCTGAGTGCTTTCAACTTTGGGTGGGGGAGAAAGAAAAATATCAAGATTTTGGGAGAAGTTTTGAAGCAATAAGATTGTTATGCATTTTTCAAGTGTCCTTACACATCCTTCGATGAAAATTTACAGACGATTTCCCGTGAGAAAATCCAGCTCGGAAAAGGATGAGGACAGAATATTTTGTTTTTACTTGAAGAACTAGATTTTCTATTTACAAGTTCGTCCACATGGAAATCGAAAGCCTCTGTGATCTAAACGGTTTTCAGCATGTTAAGTAGGTTTTTCTGTGTTTTTTTTACAATACTTGAAATGGACAGTTCTGTTAAATTAGAGGAATGACTCATCGAAAACGTAGCAGTTTCGTATGCCGTTGCGTAATTATCATGGAACCGTTAACGCAATACGTTACGTTTTACAAACGACTGCGAAATGTGTAATTTACTGCTTTAATAACCTTTTAAAACCTTTTTACTGTATTTTGACGGCATTGACAGTACCACCTGTATTGTTGACCTCAATATTTCGTCCCATAATTTCAAGTAATTCGCTATAATGTAAACGAATTTCGCTTTAAAATGTTCGCATTGTGTCTTTAACAATGAGATATTAAATATGAGCACAGTTGTGTTGGCAAGTCTGGATATTCTCAGTGCATTTAACAAGTTTACTTAGTGCAGTCTTTGAATGTTTTGCATGATTCATTTACAATAATTAGCAGTCTCATGAATATTTAATACCGATGCATCATCTGTTCGCCTCTTAATTAAGGCTTACACGTGGATCGTCCGTCTAATACAGGACATTTTAATTGCAATTCAACTTAATGTCATGTTATGTTTTCCTTGTATCACTCGCATTAAACACTATTAATAGTTACATAATTAGAGGGCAAAGTGGCTCACTGACTTGTATAATAAATAAAATTCAACTATAATGTAGTTAACTGCCTTGCGCATACGCAGACTGATTACACTAAATCTCCAAATACCCTCTCTTTGATCAAATTATGTCATTCGCAATTATGTAACAATTTGAATTTGAATCTACCTAAATGCAAATGATATCTACCACCCACGTTTTGTACTCATTACATTCAAGTAAACAAGCGAATCTCAACATGTAACTAGATTTTCATTAACATTCAGCTGTCAGGTTGTTTTGCCATAAAATGTAAGCCTTGGTAGTTGTTTAGTTAGAGACAGGTTCCGGGTCGGGCATCTGTTCCCGTTCCAGAATGTTACCAGCAATTAGTATTACATTGTAACAAGCAATTATACGGCTACAAATCAGACGGGTTAGTTTATAATGTGGTTTGAAATAGGCTGGTGTTTATTCGTGCACGTTTGTCTGATGTTGGAGAGTTCATTCTTTATCGGGCTTTATAACACAAGACCACCATTGTAGGATCTCTTAATTCATTGCCTTAATGTTCAAAATTATCTTGTGGACGGTGATTGTAATGTTAGCGTTTTAAAATAATATTTTAGTCAGAGTATTGCTTGAATGTGCAACGTCTAAAGTGTTGAGAATGCAGAATTGCAAATGCTGCGAAAAAACTTTGAACGAATTCCTCATTGCATCATTAAAATCATAAATCTAGTCATCATGTTATAAGCTTGGATCAAGTGTCAGTTACTCAACACCACGGTACCTATGTTAGAAACATGCTAGCAGATACTTGTAATGTAGTACCTATGTGTACTGTATATGATGACATCAAGACTACCTTCGGCCTACATCCGTTAGGTAGGTACATTAATCCCAGCATTAAATAACGCTGATTCAAGCACCATGCACTGTTGAAACTGTCTCTTGGTAGACTTTAAGAAAATTAGACAGGTGACAGTTATGCCAATGATATATTAATTGAGAGAGTTATGAACGTTGGCGAAATTTATATTAATATACACATTTAGAACTGCTTGCATTACTATGACTAACGGCCGAACCCAATAACTTATTTTCAGTTAAAGACAGATCGCTACTTATGGTAGCCAGTATAATCATAACTGCCAGTATAATATAATCATACACGTTTTTCTGCCTCCAGTATGCCAAAACTGGTGATAGATAGGTTCGGTCGTAAGTAGGTACAGTCGAACAAAGAATTTTGTATACATTTAAAAGAACATTTCCCGAATACCGCGGTACATTACTGTTGGGTCTGTACACGGATATCTATGGTTCTGTACAGTCAACTACCCGTCCATGTTAACGGTTTTACTTTGACGGTATCATTTTTTCCTTACAGTAAGGCCAGTTTTTGTAGTTCAAATGTTACTGCTGACGCGCGGTCGGCGCAGTTGATCGTACTGGCGATGGGCGTGACATGATTCTAACGGTACCAAGTGGTTATTGCTCTGATCTCTACGGGATAATAATCTGGCGATTACCGTTTATCTGCGTATTGCTCCATAGTTTATTCAACTTTACTTTTTACTTTCGAACGTTGCTTTGTGCGAGGTTTTTTAATAGAACTACCAAGTACCAAGATTGTGAGTGGGATTAAATTATACAGTAATGTGAATTATTAATAAAAAGCTTCATAATGCTTCTTTTATCTGATCAGACACTTGCAAGATTTATCGCTCCCAAATGACCGATGATATCGCGATAGAATCTCAGACAACAGTTATGGAACACATACATGAGCACAACTATCGTGACTACCGTTATGAAAACGTCTTTACTTCATCAAAGTGATGGATCTCAGTACCGCAGAGGTAACAAAACGTACGTGGGCGATCTAACAAAGACTTGACTCATACTATCTCGAAACTCTTGATGAGGGACGTTCACATCTTAAAGATTTTGTAACCTGCTCCTATTGTTGCTCTATCATTCATTCACAATGTACGATATCAGCCGTTGTGAAAACTCTTAATTGCACCTGGACAAAGAAACGACTTTGTTTCGATTAATCAAGTTGTAAATCTAACTTTATTACGTTCTCTCAAGCATTTTGTGATTAGTACTTTGAATGTAGAAGTTGCTGAAATGAATACAAAAGAGTTTGTACTTAATTTTAATATATGCCTGTCAAAGGTGTTTGGGAGAAAAAACTAATACTTAAATGGCCTTCACAGTGTCGAGAATGAAAGATTAAATTATTTTTGACACAACAATAACAGGTCATAATCAGCCTATCATGTGGACTCAGGCCTCCTCTCGGTGAGAGGGGTTGGGTTGTTATCCACCACGCGGGCCCAGTGCGGGTTGGTACATGTCACATGTCTTCGAATTTTTGGTTCTAGGACATGTCCTCCGGTTTCCTCACGAGGTTTTCCTTCACCATTTTGACAGCAGTGGTGATAAGCACTTGGCCACCACTGCTTGCAATAATACAATAACAGGTCACAAATTCGCAAAATCAATTAAGAATCGCAAGTCACAGAAAGAACTCCAGGATTTTTTCAACTAAGAAAAACTTTAAGAGTGGGTAGTTGTGCAAAAGATTATTATCAGGTACCGATATAGAAAGTTGTTACGTAGAGTTTGGTGCGGTAGAAAAAAAACTTTGCTAGTCGTTAGAAAACCGACCACTGGCGAGGTAAACTTCCTTGGCAGAGCATCGAAAACACTTTTAATTACCGCCCTGGCTTGCAGAGATTGCCCAGTAACTACGTCACGTATTCCTTTGTTATACAGGGGGATAAAACTAAATGGTGCTGATTAACTCTGTTCGGTAGGAACTTTAATTGAAATGTCAAAAACACCATTCGATATTAATCATAGTGGTTCAATGTCAGCCCAAATGATTATGCTATTACTATTGCGTAAGCAAGTATTGTTGTGCAATTTTGTGACTTATTTTTGCTGGTTTTTGTGCTGTTCAGAGATTTCAATAATAACAGGAATTGTCAAAACAAAAGTTCTAACTTGCACTAGTAAAAACTAAATTGAATTACCTACCAGTCAATAATGTCTCTCCCGTGCCTAATGCAGTTTATCTTAATTTCCTCAATGTTACTTGATGTTAGACGAATTGCTTCGTGCCGTATTAAAGTGTTTGCCTGCCCAATGTCCCGGGGGATGGTAGGCCCACCAGGCCCACCCCTGGGGGGGATGCCCCTTCACCACCCGGTTTTCACCTCTCGCAAGTAGAACAATAAATAAATTGGCCGTTGCTTTGTTTCGGCCTGTCTGAAGGTTCGTAATTCGTACATAAAATCGTTGTGCTTCGTTAAAAGGCGAATTTGAAATGTTTGCAATTTTTTAGGTGTATTTATGTTTCAGACAATACGAGCTAATTTTAGTGCTTTTGTTACGGACTGTACTGTTTGTTTCGTCGAAACCGGTGTTTTAAGATCTCATGACAGCTTTTGAAAGAGCTATAAGGCAGATGGTTTTTGTCTTAAACCCTATAATTGGTGTGGCAAGCATGTTCAAGTTCATTATAAAGTCTTCTATCAATACATTTCTTCGGATATTATACCCGTTTTTGTTCTAAAACTAACTGTTGAGAGCTACTCAAAGTGATTTTTTTTTCAGTTGAAAAACTCCGTTTATATTCAAATACTCGATACAAACCATGTTGACGTGCACTCGGGTCTCACTGAGTGGTATCAATATCAACATCGCTTACCTGTTTGTGTATTCTGCTATCACAGAATGGGGTTTGTGTAAGACAGTTTGGATATGTAGACGTTTTGAGAGCCTCTTGTGGTTGACTGCTGGTAAAAGAATGACAGAATTGTAATTTTATTTATAAGAAAAACGGGAGGATTTGACTTGTGTGTTAGTACGTATGGAGCTTTACACGAGAACTTTAAATCATCGTGTTTTACAGCTCTAGAAAAACTCTTTAACCTCTTTTCATAACTTCTAAAACAATTTGCGAAACTACACTTTCTAGTTTCACAAACACTCAACATATTTCGTAACTAGAACAATATGCTTAACTTTATTTAAAAATACAGTTTTCTTCGCAAGAAAATACCTTGAAGCAAAAACTTAAATAACGTTGCATTAATAAAGCATTTTGTATGCTGAGTCATTGCATCAATACAACTGCATCTGAAAGGATATGATTCAGCCGGGATTTGGGTATAATACTTTTGACAGGCTGTTAATAAGAGCTGCACCCTTGTTAGTTTAACACCCACCCTCTGGTAATCGAACTCATGCGTGTAAATATGTTTACATCATGCTTCACAAAGAAAATAGTGTGGGGAAACTGGCAGTAACTATTTATAATGATAAAAAAAATACATGTCATGGTAAATTGCATTATGGAGTTTTTTTACCCCTAGACTGCGAAAATTTCAACGATAAAGACACGCAAAAAAGGTCGTCAATATAAAACCTGAAACGTTTTCTAACTTTTTTTTACAGCTCTCTCAACGTATTACCTCCGCCAAAGCGTTTGTGCTTATACGCTAAAATGAAATAAGAGTTGAAAGGCTGTGATCGGACTCAGACGTTTTTCCATTAGAATCCTAAAGGCAGACTCCGACGGGCCATTACGTCGCAAATGGGTCGAGAAGAGCCCGCGGAATTCACGCGATTCTCTTGGATAAAGAAGCTGCTGAATATTTTATTTTCTATAGGATATGACGAGCGACACACTTTGCATAATTCTTCAATCAACAACTCGACTGTGTGACATTGTAGCACATTTCTTATGTTTATGTGTGTTTAACCCTGAACTAAATCGAGGTAGATTTATTGTTACAGTATTTATTCATTTAAAGAGAGGTGTTTTAATTAGGTAGGCTTGTTAAGACTGTGAAAGATAATGTTCACATCATTAATAGAATTTTCTTCGTCGTGTCGATGGCATGGCAATGAATGAAATTTTGTTGCCCCAAAACACAGATCTGTATAAAAACACAGATTACAATCCCAGCCAGCCAACCAGTTTCTAGAAACCTCTAAAACATCACATGCATTTGATTCTCACACCCAGCCTTGATAAAATAAAACCCTACATGTTTCTACTATATCCAGAATCGTCAATCCTTGAAATCCAATCTGATTGTCGTTGGGTTTCAATAAAACATATCTTGGTTTCTTGGAAGCGGGTAGTCGGCTCGTTATAACCCAAGTAGTTTTCTAAAGCCGCTCAACATTTCTTTGTGGCGATGTAATCCGATTATTCTATCTTAGAGCGAGTTATTGAGACCTGTGACTACTATCCGGTTATAAGATTTAACTGTATTGGGTAACTACTTGTTAGAAAGTGCTTTTGAAATAATGTATTGTGTGAAATTTTGTTTACATTTAACAGAGATTGAAAGCCATGAGTACAGATTTTTTGGTTGCATTGTCCCGGAATATTGAAATTTATTCTAGCTGATGAAAAAACGAATTCTAAACCAAACACCAAAAACATAGAGTGCGCTAAAATATAGAATTCAATACACAGTATCTATTCCGGTTGGTTGCGCGACAACGACGTTTCGGTATTTGACCACTGTAACCCATTTTCATTTACCGGCCATTGCAATTTCTATTGGAAGACCAGCCCTCTCAGCAAAAACTTTATCGGAGAAACCGTACACATTGTTTTATTTTCAGCTTCGTAAAGTTTGCACTGTACTCTTGTTTCATTGTAAGCTACGTATAAAGCTGGAGCCATGCGGACTAAAAGCGTCTAAATTGAAAACATTTTCTTCCCCTACCCTAATCCAAATTGAATAAATAGAACATACGAGGGGATTTTAACAAATCGTAGTATCGTCTAAGTATGAGACCTGCTGTTGAACTCATTGACGTGAACCCTCGTAGTAGTCATGCGAGCTCATTTGTCGTCGAGCCCAGTGACTCATCGGAAAGTCGAGGGTGTTGTCTACCTACATAATTTATGAGGCTACCAGATGACCGTAACTAAATAGCCAAATGTGTCCCTCGATATAATGAAACGTTTGTGATACTGATCACATTTTGTTAACTGTGTAAGGAGCATGCTATTGTTGTGTAGGTATATCGGAATAGTTAATCAACGAAAAGGATAAAAATGAAGTGGTTTGACTTTGAAGCTGTTTGCGTCACAAACGGTAATAAGGAACGATTCTTTTATATTCTAATTGTCTTGTCTTATCTAATCAAATGACAATTGTGAACAATGGAATCGATAATCTAGACAAAGAGAATCAAGATTATGGTGACTTATCGACTAATGCTTTTTAAAGATATAACGATAATCCGTACTAATGCCTTTCTGGGTTGTCGCCCTTAAGTCCAATATGTGTCGTTATGGCGTATCATCGAGGGTGCATTCTCAAGCGCAGGCAATAATCCTCTTTATCGTAACTGTCGCGTGTCGCAGTCCTTAGGGGATGTTGTGTAATTTTATTTCGCCCCCGTCGCAAGTCGCTCGGGATTCGCGTCTCGCATGCCTATGTAATATGAGCTGTATTGGTATGGTTTACTGTCTTGCCTAATATAAAAGTGAAGCCAATTTTCCCCATCTGAGAATTTCGAACATTTTCGACATTTATTTACTTATTGGGTTTCTCTTATAAAGACAGAGGATCGTAAGTGTATTCAAACGTCTTGATTTAAAGAGCAAATGCAGAGTTGGCATTGTTAGACAAAAGAGAAAGGTGAAACATTGAACCTGCGGTTCAGCGAAATCTTATCGTTAGGCCAAATTGAAAGTTGCATTGGAACGAGGATTACGCTCAGGTCACTAAAGACGTAAACCATCGGATTTATTGGAACATCTGGCGAAGGAGTCGTACATCAAGCATAATGGCTACATAATTCGCGTGGAGTGTTCTACACTGACACGCTTAGACTGCGGAGATGCGGGTACTGGCGAGTGGCGGGTAGATGGTGAGCGCCGATAAAACCTGGCTAGTTGGAAGTTTTATTGAGCGGCCACTGGCGCAGCCTGTTTCCTCGTTATCGCCGACAGGGGGCCTTAAATCAGGCGATTCTTAAAGGCTTTAAGCTTGACGTTCCAAGCCAGCCCCGAGGGAGCGATGTTTAAAGTGGCCACTTCTTACGTTTGTTGATGGAGTACCACGTTTAGTGCTATTGGCGATGTTTCAAGATGCAACTAAATTATCTACTTGCATATTTTTGCGACTGAGTTATCTTTGGAGCACGAACCGATTCTTTAGCCTTGTCCGAGGAAAATAGGAATTTTGTTACAAGTGTTTTTTTGCGAAATAATATTCATCCTTATTGCAGATAAAGGTTACGATGACCCCACTGATAGGATAGCTAATGCGAAAACATCATCTATGTTTCACTTTGTGTTTCATGTAAACTCTATTGGGACAGCCGGATAGAGAATTGTAAAAAGTCGCGTTTTATAAATGTCGGTATCGCATGACTGGTGACGGTCGGCAGAACTTCTAAACGGCAATAAGTGCGGTACAGTTAGGAACTAACTAGGTATGAAGTCATTAAACTTTCTGCCGATGATCCGCATCGCGAACCACTGGCAAACGTAACTTACCGTGCCGAGTTAACGTTTGACTTCTTACCTCGCCGATGATATATTCCACTTTTCGAACAGTTATTCTAAAGCACACTCGTGGTCTTAAATCGCGAATTTCTTAACCCAATTCGTGTCACTAACACAAATTGCAATGCTTCGGGTAATTCGGTTTTATAGAGCGCATTTGGTACATACAAAGCCTTTTGGTCGTATTTCAAAATGGATGTCGGAGTAACTGTACAAATCTACATGTTCAGTCACAGTGTCAAATACATTCTAGCTTGTTGTGAGCAGTAAAATTCCAAAGTTCAAGGTGGTGTGTTAGTCATGCCCCTTTTATCTTGCTTTGTTCCAAACCGCCCGTAGATCCGTTTCGAAGTAAACTATAGCGACGTATGGGCAAGATGGTATCTTTTACATCGTAAGCAGCGCCCGAGCGCTTGCTATCGCCACCACCGGTGGTAATCCATTTTCCCCGGTTGAGTTTTAAAATATGGGCGAAAATAAACTTTTATGTGCACTGTTTGTAAATTATGGTAATACGGAGGATAACCCAAACCTGGCCTTAATGAACCTAGATTTAAATGACCGTACAAGAAAATATAATCTGTCTTTCGAACGTTGTTCTAAAATACAAAACAACTGCAGTTGGATGCCACATTTTTTCTTTGCAAGCACCTAATAAAACGCCGAGCAGGATTTTCAAGAAATACTCCCGTACACCTCTAAGACGTGGACTGCGTTCGTAGCCACGTACAGAAACAATGTATTAACTCACTTTATTACATAACAGTAAATAACTACTGTACGTGCAGCTAATGCATTGCCCGTTGCTCCGAGCTTCGTTGTATACTCACTCAATCGATTCTCTATCAAATCGCCTTGTGGTATCTGCTATTTATGACCAACCACTAGCATTCCAAGAATCTAAATGATTGTGGAATAAGGATGATAGAAAGCTGTTAAAGTGCAAATAAAAATACCACCATGATACGATTACTTACTAATCTTCACAGAACGAATGTTGCGGTCTTCGGGGAACCTTATAAGCAATAATTACTTTAATTTTCTTAATACATAATAATATTACATTACAATGAAAATATCACATGCTTAATGGAACACTGACCCATTAGTACATAGGTCAGATGTGATTTCCGTTTTTGTGTTACTCAGATATCATCAATAGTTAATCATAGACGTTCAAAATACAATCATTCATGATTAATATAAATCAGTTTTTAATTTTTATGCATCAACAAGTAGGATAAGTCCTCATAGCCAGATCTTCTTTTGCGATTTCCCAAAAAATCGTCTTTTTTTAGTTAAGTCAGTATTCCATTAAGCATGCGATATGTGGAATTAGGTCCGAATTTCACGCAGAATTCAATGAAAACAACTCCATATCAGTAGATATCAAGTCCAAAAGACGTAACTAAGTAGTTTGCAAACAAAACAGTAATTACATTTAATTCAAGACTCAGCCCTGAATTTAATTGGCGAGGACGTATTTCGTCAGAAAATAAATTTTGGGCAAAATAAAATATTCACTGGATCGTCCCCTGGGCTTTTTCTCGTAAAGGCAAATTACTAAAAACAAAGGGAATATCGATATCGTCAACTGATTGGTAAGGCTCGTAAATTGAATTTTGTTTTGCTGAAGTTATGAAATGCAGCGTCTAGGGGACGAAGAAGAAGCGGAGAAGAAATGGCGTAATGTTGTTTAGAAAACTCAAGTTGTTGAAGTACGTGGAAATTTTTGATTCTTTGAAGTTGAATACAGGTCGCGTCTAGACGAAAAATATGTCATATATATCTACAGCACAGACTATATGACCTATTTTGTGTCTTGATCTTCTATATATATGTGAGATATATTCACACTATGTAATAATTATGCATGTTTTCACACTACGATTTACGGTATTGTAGAATATCTGTAATTAGTCTTTTAATTTATTATACCTAGACGTGTTTATTTTATAAGCCAACAAGTATTATTTAAATAATAACTTGTTTATTCTCCAAAAAAAAAACCGCAAATCTAGCAGGTTCCATAAATCATACATGTAACTAAATATTAAATAAGAAACGTGTTTTTGCATCTCATATATATAAAATCTCGGGGCCTAATGTCTCCCCAAGGAGCAAAGAGCAATAATTCAAATGAGCTGAATAAGATGAGGGGGCTCCATCCATTTTTGCAAAATAGGATTATGATAATGATGACTTTGAAACACGTGTGACCATTGAGAAAGAGGGAGATTTACTCCACGATAAGCCCTGATTTATATCCCAGAGAATTAGAAAGATAGAGAGAAATTCTTTCTATAAGTAAACTGGAAGGAAACTAAAAATAGGTTGTCAAAACATAGAAACACACTTAAAATTAAGTGGATTCAGGTTGAAATATGGTATTCTAAATAGAACCAATTGTCCTAAAAAATAAATGTGCAAGGAAACAAAAAAAACTGACAATAATTATTTCTCGGAGATACATATATTTGACAACGCTGAGAAGCAAATTTAAGAAAGGAATCGTTGCTTTTGATGTAAAATAAAAGCTCCAGTTGTACTAGTTAGAGAATCAGTGCGAGCAAAACACTGCGCAACATCTATACACAAAAGGAAGGACCAATATAACAAGTGAACCGATGTTTTAGAAATTACAAATTAAAACTACTTCCTTCCTTTGTTACTCAACATCCTTTATTGAGCGCCAATAGTTATTTTGAGAACAAAGAGAGACTTCCGAAGAGGGTGTCTTACAAACCCAAGCAAAATACTTACATTAAAATCGTAACCCAAAAATAGTTGTAACGCAAACAAACCCCTGTTTAGAACTACATATCCTTAGAAGAGTCATAGTTTCTTCCATTCCGGGAATAGAGGCAGTTTCTAAAACAGCTTTTTAGTGCGTATCCCTTGCCTCAGGGTGTAGAGTTACAAATCTCCGTGATGGCTCCCACACGGAACCAGCGGTTGTTAATAAATCTCTTCGACACGCCTTCTTAGGATCTTCTTACCGGTTTACAAGTCAAAATTTACCGATTCTGCACGATGACAGTTGGTATGGCTTTTTAGATTTAATGTTTGGACTTGATGCTGTTACCAAACTATTTGTTTTGATTTTTCCTTCTTGTGTCTTATGATAGTGATTTGTAACTGGTTTTATCGGAATGTTTTGGTAGTTGATTGGATGCCATTTTTATTAGACTTCCTTATAAATAAAGTAACGCTGACGGCGACGTTACAAACTTACCGAGTTTTTGTTTCTAAGTGCAAAGTACCTACTACAACATTTTTCTTTCAATAGAGACATCTAAAGCTTGATTGTATTTGCTTCTACCGAACATAGCTATTCGATCCTGAGCAGAATAACGAAAAAAGTACACAGGGTGAACATAGCGCAATTTCTTTTCACCGTACCTTTTGGAAAAAATGTGTTGTGTTAAGGAGAAAAAAGTGTATTCCCCCGTGTGAACGTGATCTATCGGCGAAAGAGTCCGCACGCCTGTTTACGGTCGATAAAACATCTAGGGACGGTCTATTTATGTTGTTTTTTATAAAGGGGAACATGTGTTGATAGTATTAAATAAGAAAACCACACGTGTGTCTTAACTACCACCTACCCACATTTTAAAAAGCTTTACTATTAACTACCCACATTTTGGGATAAAAATTAAAATGACTAAGGATACATTTCTAACTTTTAATACCGTTTGAGTCCAAATTTACATGAGTTATCTATTTCATTGCATTGCATAGCTCAAAACCTACCAACTTCTTCAAGAAAAATATGTCTGTTCAACGTGATTCATAATTCATTTCACAGTGGAGTTTCAACCCGCACATTATTTTGAACAGTAATGAACAAGTCGAGAATATGTAATTTTGTTATTAAAACAGTAAAAACTTATTCTTCGAGCGAGTAAGACGTGACTTGAACGTTAAATATGTAAACCCCTTTTATATTTTAGTTTCCAGAATATTAAGTAAGGTTTTGCTTTATTCGAGAGAAAAGTTAAACTAAGTTATCTTAGTTTTACGAATTTAATGAAGTCTTTATTAAAATTATTATTTTTAAACTTAGTCCAAGTATTCTACTAGTTTGTTTAATATACTTACATATTATTATTATTTAGTGACTGACGTGTATTAATACTTGTTGGTTAACATTAATTTGCTCAGTGACTTTCAGGTGACTTTATCATAAGGACAAGGAAAACACAAGCGCTAATTTTGAAATCGGTATATGGTCTTCTACGAGTATTTAATTCCTTTAAACTATACCTACCTACAAAATAACTAGCATACTTGCACCCATTTACAACACTTGGTACAATAATAATGCTTAATTAAAAAAGCTTTTCAACGGTTAAAGATGTTCACGATTGTAATCTTAACGAGCTCTTAACGCGTTATTTGAAGATAATATTTACATTAGCGCAGAACACTAATTGAAATAAATGCTTAAACACTTTCTTAAAACAATCATATCCAAAATGCAGAAGGTCCACTTTCACTTAACAAGCCTGGCTCGTGTGTAACCAGACCGTGCTCGATTGTGGCATATTATGATGTATGAGGTGACAGATTTTATGCCAAAGTTCGTTTTCCATCGACCGCGAACTGGTGACGGCGACCCTTCCTGTCGCAGTTCTAACCAGACAAAGACTTCTAAAATCTGCAGTTGGTAATGTCCATTGCTACCATGATTATATGCTAATAGCTGTTCATTGATTTGGTCATCTCAAATTCGTCTCTCATTAAGTCATTACGTCGCCGTCGTCGTTTTAATCCATCCAAAGGTTGTCTTTAAAAGATCGCTCTTAGCGATAAGACCGCCCATTGTGTCACCCTTTGTAAAATTTTATATATTTATGTTTCTGTGATTTGTATGGTGTACAATAAAGAGTATTCTATCTTCTATCTATCTATCTATGGCTTTGACGGATCTCAATTATTTCTTTCGAGTTGTTTCGAGCGAAATGTGCTTCACCTGTTATATGTATACGGGTTACAATAAAGTGCAGTCAAGTTTAGCCTTTTTTGGTATATTTGCCACCTACTCCTTTGTTATAGACCATATAGTCGGCGGTATCGGTGTAGTTGTTATAGTCTCAAAGAAACGTCTTCTTGTGATTTTATACCAAATCCACGTGTAAGAAGTAAACCTTCTGCAAGCACTTCACTATTTTGTGCTTCAACATTATCCTGTTCAAATATGAGGCCATTAACTTGTTTTTTCCTCGTTATTTCTACCCTCGCGTTAAGTTATGGCGGGCGACATGTGTTCTTCATTATTGGAAATGACACGTTACATTCGTTAGTGATTCGGGGGTGTTGTTATATTTTTGATGGTTACGTTTTCATACAGTGCGATAACCAAGACGTACGAAAATAAGTAAATATGTAGTTTGAATGGAACATTAAAAAGTTGTTTTTATCCGGGACAAAACGTCCATAAACGTCTTTTCATTTGTCTATTCCAGCCTAGTGTCATGATTAACTTAGGGCTAATTTTTCAATCGACAGACACATTTTAATCCGTGGAATAAAATTGACGTCTGACAAATTTTATATGGAAGAACTGTCAAAAATTCAAAATTATTCCTCCGATAAAACTATCTGGCGTTGGAAAAATCAGCCCTTAGTCTTCCTATTTCCAGTAATCAGCTTATCTTTCCCTAAAATTGGATAAGACGAACAAAAATTTGATAAATGTTTAAAAGCGTACGAAAGTTCATCGACATGGAGTGTTCCACTTAAAAGAAAGCACACAAAGCAAACGAATTTCATGTAATATTTTAGGTAAATAGATTAAGTTATTATCTAAACAAACAGAGGAACCAGACAGCTGGTCGCCATATTGGCGGGGTTTTATCGTTTTCCCCGAAACGATTTATCATAGAGGTAGGTGTCAATACATGACGGATCACTGCTGAGTGTGCTTGAATCGATAAGTTTGTTTATGGTTCCATGGATGCTTCACCAGCCATGTTATTTTGACTATCTGGCGCTTAGTCCTAACTGCTTATCAGTTGGAGTCGGCTAATGAACTGTTTTGCTGATACGGCTTGTTCCACCGATCAGGCAGCGATAGGTCGAACAATACATTATTAACATGAAAGGTAGGTACTGAAATGTTTTAAATGTAAAACGTCAATTTTTAAACAGTCTTAGATTATTTATTATTGAATCAGAATACAATGTAATTTATTATTCTTTGTGTGAGATTGAAAGTTTCCAATATTTTCTTAGATTAAATTCCAATCTGATTTTCGACTGGTATTGGTGGCGCAATGATATGATCTGTCACATCTGCTAAAGAAATAACAATAATGTTTGTCTTCTAAGTCAACGTACTAGGTACTCGCCTGTAGAGTAATATTTTCTGGTCATAGAGCATAAAACTGAACTCGTTAAATACCCTTGGATCTTACCGTAAGATTAAAAACGCGAAATCTTATCGTCCAACGGTTGTTGCAATCCAACCTTGGTTTTTAAGAATCTAGAGACTATTTGTAAAGCTTTGCGATACAAAGAGTGGGGAGATATTTATCTGGCTGGTTGGGAGTTTGTATTGTTTAGAATTTAAAATTATCTAGATTTAGAGCTAATCCCCTCGAAAAGTGACATTACCTAAGTTACGATGGAAAAGGTGAAAGGAATCAGGAAAAACCGGTGGGATACTCTACTTCAAAATCTTGTATAATCTAAGTGGTACACCACCTAAAGTACATATTAGGGGTTAAAGTATGAAATTGCCGATTTGTACTGAAAAATTGAAATTCGTTTTTTTTTTAATTTAACATATTTATTTAATCAAAATAATTACCATTATTATCTATACATTGCTGCCATCTAATAGGAAGGTCATTTATGCCTTTGCGATAGAACTCTCGTGATCTAGATTCGACAAACTGTGTGAAAGCATTTTGTACTGCCTCCTGAGAAGAAAACTTTTATCACGTAGAAAATTGTCCAAACCACGAAAAAAATGGTAGTCCGTTGGAGCAAGGTCTGGCGAATACGGAGGGTGACGAATGGTTTCTAATTGCAGTTCCTGTAGAGTTTAAAACGATTTCTCGTGCTGTATGAGGTCTCGCGTTATCATGGAGCAATAATGGTGAAGATCGATTCATGAGTCGGGGCTGTTTCACTGCTAGTTTTGCTATCATTGTTTGGAGCTCGGCACAGTAGATATCTGCCGTTATTGCTTGACCAGATCGGAGAAAGCTATAGTGAATAACACCATGCTGAGACCACCAAACAGTTACCATTACCTTTTTTATTGGTAAGCTTTGCTTTTCCATCACGAAAGCGTTTAAACCAAAATCGCACGGTGCGTTCATTAGCAGTCCCTTCTCCAAACGCAACATTGATATTGCGAGCTGTTTCTGCCGCGTTAGTTCCGCGTCGGAACTCGTATTAAAAAATAACTCGAATTTTCGAAGTATCCATCTTTCTTGTCTAAGCTGAATAAAAAAAACAACTGAATGTCGATAATCAAATATTGCACATTTTTCAAAAGAAGAATTTCATAGGTACCATGGAAAACAGTTTTACTCAAAAATATCAAACCATGAAGGTTCTATGTCCATTCGAAGTACCTATTACAATGAAACGGCAATTTCATACTTTAACCCCTATTATTTGTCTCTCCTTCCCCTTGGTAATCCATCCAAAGGTTGAAGAATCTTTAAAATATCGCTTCTGTCACCCTTTGTAAAATGTACATACTTATGTTCTGTAATTTATATATTTTACTGAATTTTACATAATAAAGAGTATTCTATTTTATTTGTCAACTATTAATTTTGAAAGATACCTTCAAGTTAATCTTAACATTGATTTAGTTTAATAGCTGTCTAAACGTCTCTGGAACAAGAAATCATATTTATATTGTTATGGGATGCACATACAAGTACAAGGAAATAAACCTATAATATTAATTACCTATTGTTTAATTATAAATGCAATTTGTTTAATGCAATGCAAAGTGTTGATCAAGTGATCAATTTACGTTATAAATCTGTGATATTCAGATTCGTGGATCATCTAAAGTGTTGACATTTTGAACCGTTTATGTTTTAAGCTAATGTTATTCTGATTCATTGAAAAACTAAACTGTGGATTATATGGTGTTGATATTTTGATTGTTGATGTTATGGTTTTTGAAGTTGAGTATCCCACCCAGGAAAAACTTACACCAGCTGCAGATGATTACCGTTCTTAACATAATGGACATTGTATTGCTCCCGATTTGGATCATCGTCATCTGCCTAGCCTTTTCCCAATTATATTGGGGTCGGCTTCCAGTCTAACGGGATGCAGCTGAATACCTGTATTTTACATGGAACGACTGCCTGTCTGATCTCCACAACCCAGTTACTAGGTAATACAATACCCAGTTACCCCCTTGTTAGTAAACTATAGACGTATGCTGATGACATAATTATTGCACTAACGAAAAAAGCTGTCTCTTCGAGTAGAAAAAACAACTATTTGCAGTTTGTATAGTAATTTAATTGAGGCTAATTTTCTGGTTTCTAGAACCGCAGATGCTGTTCTAATACCCAATGAAATAATCAGATCAATTGATCATGGTTAATATAATATGCCTCATTCTCTACAACGAGCATGTAAAGTGATTCCTTAGGCCGAGGACAGGGAACTATGACGTCAACCAGCTGGTCAATTGGCTATAATAAACCGTGCATAACAGTCTTCAACCCTTGTAGAAGCAGAAATAATGTAGAAGTCATATATTTAATGTTATTACGCCGTCTTATCAACGCGTTCTGATTGCGATGAATTACTACTGAAGAAATGCTGTAATAACGTGTATCGTCCAATTAGGCTGTCTGTTGTTGAAATTCATTGAGCATTTTGCATCGTTTGTTTACAAAAACAAACTTGATAAATAAGCAATTATGATATAATCTGTGTATCGTATCATGTTACTTGATGTGAATGTTTCTGGCAGGTATTTTGTGATGCGTTCATTGTTTATTTGAATTTTTTTTGCATTTTTTTTTTTGTTTTTTTTTTGTCAAAGAGTTTTCTGTATTCATATTGATCAATATAGTAATTGTCTAGAGGCTGCGTGAGATGAGACATATCATCGTTTAGAAACTTTCTCATAGAAGCGCCCACGTCTTAAAGCAACCAAGATCTGTTACAAGTGCTGTTTAAATCGGTTTTCAACGACATTACTTTTCACATGCCATTGCAACTTCTATTCTAGTATTTATAAAGCATACATTCCCGTGATAGCAATAGACAGCTGCGTGTTATTGCAATGCCGGTGGCATTCCCAATGGATACTGCAACGTGCATAGTAATAAGTGCATTTGAATAGACGATCACACGTGTTGACATGTAATCATGGTATTTTTGGTGTGCCCTAGATTGTGTGCATTCATCGATACCAACGCGGAGTGCAGGGACTTGGAAACTACGGGTGACGACATAAATATTGCTTACCAAATGTGGCTGAGTATGGCGTGATGAATGGTGGACTTGTAAATAAAAAACTTAGTGCCGAAAATAGATTCTAGGTGAAAAATAATGCATAAAACATAAAAGCTGAGGAATAACTCAGCGGTTCTCAAGGTACACTTATTTTTCGTAAAAACTGCAATAAAGCAAAACAAAAAAGCTAAAATGAAAACCGTTTTCAGGATTTTGGTGAGCAAGCAAAGCATTGCTTACAGTTACGACGACGAGACAATGCGTTCTTGACACCTGTCAGTTTCATACAAACCAATACGTATTTTGCGAATTTCATCTTTATTAGCTACTAGAATCGTCGCACTGACAGGTGTAGTCAGAAAACAAAACACATTACCACAGCTAGCTCTGTCAGATTATGGTAAAATCTCTACATACAACTAATTACTGTTCCCTCCTACGTTGTGAGAAAAAGATATCATCAGTATGGTTACAAAACAAAGGATTTTCATTCAATTGGCCACATTGAAAGCAAGCTCGGGTCACAGCGGCTGTGAACTCTTTGTCTGAAAGGTCGCGCGTCCAGGTCATTGGGTCGATGTATCTACTTCTTTTATATTTAATAACCGCACTCGCAAATTAGTTAATGAAAGTAAAATTACACATTGTTTAGGCCTAGTTTCTGAGGTATTCTTAACCGGAGTTTGTCTATTGACACAACAACGTTAACATTGCGTTAAACTCAGTTTAGGAGGAATTTTCGAATATGAGGCATCAATGACGGGGCCCGATAAGGCCGAAGCCTGCCGGGGTAGCGGGATCGTCCGAAAGGGTTACCGCTGCCCTGAAACATAAAGGGGTAAGGAAGGAACACGGGTGGGTTTTAGTCAGTAAGAGTCTGACACTCCCTTCCGCTCCACCCAGAGCGGGAGGGGGTCATTTGATGATTCCCCATCCACAAAAAAAAAAAAAAGGGCCTCACCTGCCCATTTTTCAATATTTTTATATTAGCCTATACTGTCCCAGTGCTGAGCTAATGCCTTCCCCATATCCTTCCAAGCATCCTTTTCCAGAGCCACCTCGATCCAACTGGGCATTAGTATTTTTTAACGATTCGTCATGTAAAATAAATAAAGTAGTTCAATTTTTATTACAATTTCACATTTTGTTTGCTAACGAATAAATTCAAAATGGCGGTAATATGGTTTCATTTTTTAGCAGCATACTTTTATTGTACACCGCAATAAACTTGTTATCAAACTGCATTTTTAGTGCTTGCAATAAAAACTTACCATACAAAGTGACCTATTTACAGTATTTATAAGTAAGTAAGTACTCAACGGGACTCGTGGCAAAATAAAAGTCATTTATTCAAATTAGGCTGAAAATCCACACTTTTCGAACGTTAAAATTACAAAAGACAGTCCCCCAAAAACGCCCGCCCTTCACCACATCCTATTGCTATCGCTGGATAGAAGAAGTGGCGCAACAAACTCCCCAGCAGCACAGCTGTCTGTTCTGTTGGAAAATACATGATTGTTTTCAATAATAGGTATGTTAAGTAATGATGATGCACACCTAAGTACTACATGTGGAATGCAATAAAGTATTGAGTATTGAGTATTGAGTATTGAGTAATTAACATTACAAGACACAGAACATTAAATTAAATTATTTGCCATGTATGTCAGGTAGCCACGCCAATATACCAACAAATATATTAAAAACTATACGTACTCAAGCTAAAAAATAATTAATTAAAATGTAAATAAAAACTTACTACCAAAATAAAACCCTCCACGCATATAGGGCATGACATCTTACATATTTATGCATTGCTGGTGTTCTGTTCACATAGCTGTCACTTGAAGTCACAAATGATAAACTAGGACCATTGAAGTAAAATAAATAATGTAATACTAATAACAACAATAAAACCATGGTCAGCAAGACGACCAGTCACCACAAGCAGCACCCGTTCACGAGCATAACACAAAGATCAGCCATTACCCCCCTCGCTATATTTGAGGCAAGGAGGCAATCCGATCCCCAACGCTACCGCAGCGGTGACATCTAAGGGAGCATGACGAACTTGCTGCCGGTTGTTCAGGCAAGAATAATATGATCAATCGTCGCGGTCACTACCTAACCACATATTGCAATCAACTCATTAAAAAACATTAAATTAAGTGTCAATAATACATTAAAATCAAATTTAACTGAATTGACTTATACATTAAAATAAAAATAAAGAATTATATGAACTCATAAAACCTGTCAGTAAGCTAATTCTGGAGAAAGAACATAAATATTGTCTCGAGTTGATCAGGGCGACCAACTATTCTTATCGTGTAAGTAGTCGTTGATAGAATAGTATGCCTTTGAACAAAGCTTGGATTTTACTTGAGCTTCAGACGCATTAAAAGGCAAGCAGCAAAGAAGGGGGTATCTTGTTTTAAAAAGTTATACCAAGCCCAACAAATGAGTTATGAATCTCATGAAGCCGGTGAAAGGGGGCACGTAGTTTGTCCTTATTTCTAGTGTTAACACTGTGAATATCACTGTTTTTAGTGTACAAGTGTAAATATTGCCTAATATATAAGATGTTGGCGAAGATGAATTGTGATGCAACCGTGAGAATACCAATACCTTTAAAAATATCTCTTGCACCTAGCTGGTAAATTAGTCGAACAGCTCGTTTTTGAAGGAGAAATATATTTGGACAAATATATCGGCGGCTTTGCCCCACAGCAGAATACCGTAGGACATAACGCTGTGAAAATAACTAAAATAGACTAAACGAGCTGTATCAACGTCGGTGTATTGTCTTACTTTCCTGACGGCGTAGGCAGCCGAACTGGGCTTTCCTGCTAGACTTGGAATATGAGATCCCCACTGAAGTTTGGCATCTACTGTTAGTCCTAGAAAAATTGCTGAGCCTACAGTTTCAAGCACCTCTTTATCTAAGACGATGTTGGGTCCTAGATTTCCAAGATTCGGTAAGGCGAACTTTACACATTTCGTTTTCTTGGCATTGAGAACTAGGTTATTTGACGTAAACCAATCTGTAACTATTGAGAGTGCACTGTTTACGTCGTCAAAATCTTGTCTACTTTAAAAATAAGAGAGGTATCATCTGCAAACAGTACAACGTCACAGATGCCCTTTTTTTTTTTTTTTTTGTGGATGGGAAATCATCAAATGACTCCTCCCGCTCTGGGTGGAGCAGAAGGGAGTGTCAGACTCTTACTGACTAAAACCCACCCGTGTTCCTTCCTTAGCCCTTTACGTACCAGGGCAGCGGTAACCCTTTCGGACAATCCCGCTACCCCGGCAGGCTTCGGCCCTGTCGGGCCCCGTCAACTACGCTGACATCTCTTTGAGGCGCGCGTGGAACACATACACGCCGTCCGGGACGGGCCTGGTCCTGATCGGACGGAGAGCTACCCATTGCTCTCCGCCCGCAGGCCCGCGCCTACGGTGGCCGGGAGTCGTCACGCGGCTCCCGACGCCCGGAGCGTCTCCCTCGGCGGCTGAGGCGTGAGGATCTTTCCCTCGCCCATCCCGCCACCTCCTTCGCTAGCATGACTGCTTCGCAGAAGGAGGTGACCGCCTCCCACTCCCTCTCGCCCCGGACCATGGCTTGCACCAGGGCCGGGCGCGAGAGGTCGCCGCCGCTGCCGATCGCCTCTACGAGGACACGGCGGTGCTCTGCCCAAGCGGGGCAGACCTCCACCGTATGCTCCACCGTGTCCTCTGGGCGATCCTCGCAGTGGTGACACCCGGGCGTCTCCTCCCGCCTGATGATGTGCAGGAACCTCCCGAAACATCCGTGTCCGGAGAGGACCTGCGTCAGGCGGTAGGTGAGAGCGCCGTGACGCCTCTCTAGCCACTCCTCAAAGAGGGGTCTTATCGCCGCTATCGTGGCGTGCCCTGCGCTGGGTTGCGATAGTCGCGCCTTCCATTCCACCATGAGACCGCGCCGGAGGTCCGTCCGCTCCGCAGCGATTTGCCGCGGGTGCAGAGTTTCCCCCCGTCGTAGTGCCTCCGCGCGCCAGTCATACAGGCGCGCGAGGACTATCGCCTCCAGATCCCATGGTGGCAGTCCGGCAAGGAGGCTTGCTGCCTCGCCCGAGATCGTGCGGTACCCCCGGATTAGCCTCACGGCTACCACCTTTTGGGGCGCGTTCAGGTAGTGTGCGGCTCGAAGCCGCAGTGAACGCGCCCATACCGGGGCCCCATATAGGGCCATGGACCGCACGACCCCCGCGTAAAGCCTCCGGCAGGAGGCGTTTGGCCCCCTCAGGTTGGGCAGGAGCCGCTTTAAGGCGGCCCTGGTCCGTTCCAGTTTGGGGGCCAAACGTTCCACCGGCTGTCGAGGACGAGACCCAGGTATCTCATCGTCTTCTCGACGCCGATGTGAACCCCTCCTACCATTAGTTGGGATCCCGAAGGTGGCCCGTACCGGGGCCCATGAAAAGACATGGCCTCGGACTTGTGCAATGCCACCTCGAGACCCAACTGCCGGATCCTTTCCACGACTATCGCAACCCCGCGTGTCATCGCGTCGGCCGCCGCCTGATGCGACCTCCCCTGCGCCAGGACCAGCGTGTCGTCAGCGTAGCAAACTACGCTGACGCCATCAGGGAGGTCGGCCCGCAGCACCCAGTCGTAACCGATGTCCCACAGGAGCGGCCCCAGAACCGATCCCTGTGGGACACCGCACGACATCTCTCGCCGGTTCCAATTCCCGTCGCGACCGGGGTAGATGACGGCTCTGTCCGTCAAATACGCCCCGACTGTTCGACGGAGGTAAGTCGGCACCCGGTGATACCGGAGTGCCTCCCCTATGCAGCTCCAGGGCAGGGTGTTGAACGCGTTGGCGATGTCGAGTGACACCGCCACGACCACCCCACCCCGGGACACCGCGTCCCCCGTCGTGAGGGCTCTCACGCGCATGATGGCGTCCACCGTCGAGCGCCCCTTGCGGAAGCCAAACTGGCACTCCGCAAGATACAGATGCCCTTTAAGTGGAATGGAAAATCATTGATATATACTAAGAATAAGAATGAACCCAGTATTGAGCCTTGCGGTACACCTAACTGAACTAGCCCGGAAGATTGTCGATCGAAGGTTAAGCAACGCTTGCCGCTGTTGGTTCGTGGATGGGTGACCATCCATTACATATCCGTACCGTACCTCGGAAAGCACGTTAAGCCGTTGGTCTCGGCTGTCATTCGTAGGTCTTTGTCAATCGATACGGGTAGTCTGGAGCCCAAAAGTCTGACGATCAGTCTTACCAAGGGAGTTACTAACTGGGTTGTGGAAATCTGTTAGGCAGTCTGTGCATATAAAATATTGCATCCGCTTAGACAGGAAGCGGAGCCCAACATTATTGTGAAAAGGTACATTGATTGAAGTAAGCACTCAAGGAGAACTAGACTAAGAATCTTGACTAACTTTAGTCGATTATATCTGTATGCAGTACAGCATTGAGCAATTTCCTCTCCTTTTAATACTGTTTGTGTTACTCAAAGCTTTCATTGCATCCGGCAGATAATATCGGTGATCTTGTACACCGGATAACCTGCTTTTGTTTTATTTTTTAATAAGTATTGGTACTTTAAGTAGGTGCTAAATTGATTTTATCGTTTTCGTACAACATTAAAATAATAATCACGGTTATTGAACGCACGTTGTTTCTCGTGGAAACGGTTTCCATAACAGTTTTCGGTAGGACATTCACGATCGACGTAAAACCATTAGTAAGTTATTGCAATGTGGTTCTTAACTAAAAGGTAAATTAGAGGGATTGGCTATAGTTTAATCAAACTCACGGCAATAATTCTAATCTCCGAAATGGCTGGACTGATTTTAACGGGAGTTTCACTGGCAGATAGATGATGTCATAAGGAGTAAGGTATCGGATGCAGTGCGAAACCGCTCTTATTGTAGAAAAAGAATAAGAGTCCCGCGCAAAAAAATATAAATGAAGTTGCGAGCCCAGCTAATGGTTATTAAAACGTCATTCATATTTAACCCGAAATGTGCTACTTTCAAGCGACAATCCTTACAACTTACTGCGATATAAACTAATTAATTGCCTAAACAATGCCGCAATTGTCTTAGCTTGTGGTCTAGTAATCGCCCAAACTATTTGAAGAAGATCAAGTCAATTAACTTTAAAACAGCCGCCATAATGAGTCAACTTGTGTAACTCATTAACCGCGGTTAAAGTAACCGATTACGTAACCGATGTTTAGTCACACGTCCATTGATGATACAGTTGTTGCCACACTACGATAATATCTCACTATTGTTGGCTGTGAAAGTGTGGCTAGTTAAAATAGAACGCGGTTATTTCACTCGGTTTATGAGCAAACATGTGCCCAATGCACTTACTTGATTAAATAATAAAAGAATTATGTAATTCCGAAATAGAAATTAGTGCTAATATCTATTTCGGAATTACATAATTCTCTGTCTGGTCTATGGTCACCTAATAAAAGGCGTTCAGCTGGGTAATTGTGTTACACACTAACAGTAGCAATGGCTTTCATTTTGACAGTTCAACAGCATTCATTGCGTTAAGTATTCAGACAATTTTTTCTCACGTATGAAACAATGGATTAGCAATATCTTTTAAAATGTTTTAGATTGTGATTGAAAGCAATGCTAGCAATTTCGTAAAAACCTATTTTTGGATGCAAAAAAGGTGATTTGCGTGCCCTGTAATTATCTTTTAATCATAGCAGGGCTTTATGTGCTTCAGATTAACCATAACACATATAGCATAAACATTAATTACGACTACTTTTATAAGTTTTATGAATAGACGGTTTGTACCTGAATAATCATTATTTTATTATTATTATTAAAAGCCTGTGAAGTCCCACTGCTGGGCAAAAGCCTCCCTACTCTCTTTCCACTTACCTCTGTTGACACAACTACTAAGAACCAGTTCTTGTTGAAGGAGTCCAGCTCATCCCGCCATCTCCGTCTGGGCCTAATAATAATGGATAATTTTTATTTTTTTTAAACTTTGCCCCACTCTAGGAATTACTCCTGTATCGTGGGTGCGTTTACAAACATTTAAACTCACATACACAAACAGCCAGACCCGGAACAACTACCTGTAGGCAATACAAATAAATCATTCAACCTTAAAAATATGCCTGTTTTGTAACCGGTAATCCCAAAACTGGTGATTAAAACCTGCTAATGTGCATTATATGTCTTAATTTACATGAGAAAATTGCAGGCAATTGTCCAAAAATATAGCTATTTTCTGGACTAAACAGCCAAGGAGTAAACCTACCTGTTTAAAACGGGTTCTTCTTCAAACAAGTTTGTCTGGATTTTGTTACGGCAAAAAGATAGTTTTAAAATATACTTTTTGTTGTTTAACTGCCGAGAACTGTGTCGGATGGGCTCGAGGTTAGGTTTAAGAGAATAAACGTTCAGAACACGTTTCAAGAACAAGAGTTGGCGCAATATTGACGGCACGGTTGGCGCAGTGGTTAAGCGATTGACTGCTGCGCTGCGTGTCGCGGGTTCGATTCCCGTACGGAACAAATATTTGTATGACCTACAGGTAGTTGTTCCGGGTCTGGCTGTTTGTGTATGTGAGTTTAAATGTTTGTAAACGCACCCACGATACAAGAGTAATTCCTAGTGTGGGGCAATGGTTAATCTGAAAAAAAAAAAAAACTATATGTTAATATTCAGCCTGTATTGTCCCACTGCAGGGCAAAGGCTTTCCACTTTCCACTCAACTCGATCTTGAGCCAATATGGACCAATCCCTCATATAGGCGTCAAGTTCATCCCGCCATCTACGCCTGGGTCGTCCGCGTTGCCGTTGGACGTTTTCAGGGACCCATACTGTGGTGGTCTTAGCCCACAATGTATCCGACATGCGGCAAACGTGTGCGGCCCAGTCCTATTTGAACTTGGCTGCTTTTTGTGTGACGTCTGCAATTTGTGTCTTAGGCCATAGTATCGTGTTCCTTATCCGATCTGTAAGTCGAACTCCAAGGATGCTTCGCACACGGTGCAATAAATGAATGAACATAGAATTACCCTTCATCATTAGCCTACAGCAGTCCACTACTGGACAGAGGCCTGTCCAATTGTACGCCATTCCACTCAATTACCCTTAATAGTTTCTAAATAGAAAATATAGAATAGCACCATGACCTTGATAATCATCATCTACATTAGCTACATGTCGTACTGTGTCCATTGCTACACGCAAACAATCTTTAGGTTCTTTTGTCCTAAGAGTACATAATATATGCGTCGGTAGTTCCCTAATATACAAGGTGGAGACAGTAGAGAGTATGACAATAAATTAAACTGCGCATATGTAATAATGATGTTCCCAGTCTGTATTAAAAAATTCAATCAAATATATCCATTAAATTAGTCAGTATAGCTAGTCAAAGGTTGGCAAAACACATAGTCGGCACATCACTATTATTAATTTTGTTTGAAAAAATCACTTTTGTAATTTCAGTGTTATGATTAACTTGATGATACCAAAAATAATCCTATGCTAGCATTGCCAGTGCTGATGCATATCTACAATGTGAAGACCCACATTGTAGATATCAGAGGGGCAATTCTCGTAAATTTAAGAACGTTCACAGTCTGATCTCAGTCTCAATCTGTCAAAAAATACTTCTTATTTCCCTACATTTTGACAAGTTTTTGACATTTGTTTGTCGCCGAGATGAGACTGCGACTAGATTTTGAACGTATTAAATAACGAGAATTGGCCTTCTGATCTCAGTCTCAATCTGTCACAAATACCTCTAATTACCCTACATTTTTGACAAGTTTTTTACTTTGGTGGTCGCTGAGATGAGATTGCGACTAGATTTTTAACGTTTTTAATTACGAGCACTTGCCTTCTGTCTTTGTCAACAAATCTATCTTGTCAAGAATCTTACAAACGTAATAAACGTACCAGAGAATTAATGTCCCACTGCTGGGCAAATACCTCTTCTCATACAGAGAAGGCACGAGCATTGATCATTTGGCGATTTCTGACTCATAATGGCCCAGGGGGCCTACTCCGAAGTGAAAAGTGCGAATGTTCGGATCGGACCGACACATGGCCGAACCGAATATTATTGAAAATCGTTGGATCAGGACCATAGTCAATATTCGAAAGAGTGTAGGAGTGTAGGATCGGAACCGACCGAACCAAATAGTAACTTCGTAGCAGGAAACGGCCGAATATTCGGCCGATACTACTTCGGAGTAGACCCCCAGGTTTCCTCACGATGTTTCCCTTCATCGATGTCAGTAATGTCCAAGACAAACTCAGAATGTACATATATGAATTGAAACAATCATATTCAGTGTAAAATTTCTGCACGAGCAACAATACTAGAAAATCGTTTGTATTCATGGGACATTCCGTTGCCACACACGATCACAATAAATATGTTTACATAATTGGCATAAAAGTTATTACAACTACAATAGACATGTCGGTCATACATACCATACCTGTAACCACATTACACAGGTATGCATAGCACAGATGTACGGTCAACCGCACGTAAATACTACACTTGAACTAAGAAAATTGCCCTTTCTTCTACGAAATAAAGGAGCTATCAAAATCAAGCTGTTACTTGGACGTGCAGTTGACTGTCCCTACAGGTGGAACTTCCGTGACCCTGCTCCTGTCCTTGCTGATATCGTTACAAGTTAAGATAATACAATATTAATGAGCTAAAGGTACTATATTGTAAATTGTACAGTGATCTTTTAACCTGAAGTGTAATTGTAAGTAAGTACTTGGATTTGTACGTGGTGTTGTTGTTTTTCTACTAGCGCAACACCTTGCGTTTTTTGTGAAGGCTTTAGTTGATAGACGACATAGTGTTTGAAGCACCTTAACATAGGTGACGGAGTAGGGCAAAAAACTGGGTAAACGCAGGTTGGTCCACAGAGGTCAGACGGTTATTGATCCCTCAATGAATTTGAACGTTTAAACGATAAGTCAATGAACGCGCCCGTCCATTTCAGTCAAGAATAGCTTAGGTAGGAACCTTTAAATTTTGGAAAACATTACCTGCTTCTTTAACCTTTAGGGTACTTGCATAAATTAGCGGGTTTTTTGGTACAAGGGGCCTACTCTGTCTCTGTGTATGTCCGTCAACGAAGATAAGGGCCCGTCCGAAAGTAGTTAGCTGCTTCGAAATGAAACCTCCTCCCGATTAAATACGTTTTCCGGGCGGATAAAATACATCGGGAGTAAGTACAACTGTTCAATTGTGTTGTAATTCATTCATAGTACAGGTTCCGAGCTATTCTTAAGTCCGTAGGTGATACAGTGTAGGAAAAGTCCGTAACTTCGGCCGGCATTCGGATTTCGTGCTTAGAGAGTAGACATCTTGAACGCTGCCGGTAGATCTACGGAAAGAAACGGTTACGATGTTGAACCTATTTCTTTATGTGTGAGCGCAAAAACTAATACGGGGCAATTTCCCCCGCACCGATCGGTACCGACTTGTCTTTACCGGGAACGCGGTATTTTTCCAAAAATCCTTGAACATAAAGTAGCGATCAACTCCTTTTACATCTATAAATAAACTGTTCTCTTTATTACGTTATCTTTGTTAGTCTTTTTGAAGCAAAAATGGACATCAACACACGTCCAATAACGGACTACGAAAAGTACGAAATGGCTCGTCCTTAATAGCACACTGGAAGGACATAATATGACGTCACACCTCGTGAAGCTAATTAAACGACGCGGATGTGACTCGTTAGTCGTGTTCAACCGTGAACATACTATAGCATCACAGCGTCAGCGACACACATACGGTCCACGCGCCGGCAACACCAGCACACCGTCAGCACTAAGATGTGGCCTACTGAGATCTTCGCTTCATCGGCTCGATACACACACGACACACATGTAAATAGCCATCAATGTGTATTTACCACAAAAATTGTATATAATTAAGTTCATTATTGTAATAAAGTTAGTCATCAAGCTGGAGTCGAGTGTGATTTATCTCCTTACTTCCTCTTACTGTGGCCAAGACACCTTTAGCCATCATCGGTCCTATGAGTCTGTGGGATCGGCAGTAAGAAAACCATTTCCTGTGTACATTGCACGACGTACACAAAACCCTCTTCCTACCCAAATTCCGTCTGTCACCGTAGGTCTCCTTGTGACAGACTTCCCTCTCGTACAACCAACGTAACCTACGTTTGGTGTGGTTTGTATATGGTAGGCTAGGGCTAGGATAACTGGGGTGCTAGTTAGTTACTGTAGGGCTAGGTTTGGCGTCAGTTGGGCTTTAAGTATTGATCCAGGTTCAATTATCTCAAACGTAGTCACATCGTACACACTTGGAATACCGGCCGTACTAAGCTGTAAGTCCCGGTGTGTACATTTGGTCCTTCGAGCCGGATACCCAATAGCCAGCCAAAGAACTCTCCAGGACTTCTACGTGGACGATATTTTGTCAGGAGTAAAATCTATGAAACACCATTTGCGTAGAGTGATAGGAGAGCAGACACTAACTTATGAAGAAATGAGCACGTTCTTACACCAAACTGAAGCATGTTTAAACTCAAGACCATTATGTGCACTAAGTGAAGATATAAACGATAACATAGTGTTAACACCAAGTCACTTTCTAATAGGCAGAGAAGCGGTAGGGGTACCAGACCCGCTATCGGAAACTAATACAGATCATTTAAACAGATGGAAACAAATCCAAAAAATGAAAAAAGATTTCTGGAAAAGCTGGACTAAAGACTATTTACACCAACTTCAACAAAGGTACAAATGGAAAACTATTCAAGGAAACTTGTCGGTTGGAACTCTAGTAATTATAAAAGATGAAAAAGTTTCGCCTAGCAAATGGCCACTTGCAAAAATAAAGGAAATACATACGGGCAACGACGACCTATCCCGAGTAGTGACACTTCAAAAGTCGTCAGGAACAACTCAAAAACGATCAATTCACACATTAATACCATTGCCAATTGATACAAATACGTGTAGTAATAGCAATGAACCTAAACAGTCAATACAAACAAATACCATTACAATCCTAAGAAAAAACAAAACTAATCAACCCAAACAATGTAATAAAATATCTAAATGGTTCACGTTGCTGTTCATCATGTTACAAATATTGGGATCAGCAAAATCGACTACAACGACATACTCTGTAAAAACAGTACCACCAGGATTTTATGTTGAAAAAATAGGAACGGCAAGCATTGATAGAGGAATGTTTAGGATAGAAATAAACTATGAAAAACAACACCTAGAGCAAGACCTTGTCAAAATAAAAACAATGACGTCACAATTCAGTCAACTATGTACAAATGCTGAACAAATAACAGCTTCCGGATTTTGCAAACAATTGCACCATCATTTGTTAGAAGAAGCATCAAAATTAGAGCGAACTAAAGAGTATTTGACAGAAGTGAACCAGATTAGGAAGAAAAGGGGAATATGGGGAGAGTTACTAACTGCTATCTTCGGAGTGAATGATGAGGCATACCGAGATATAGACACATTAAATTTAAACCAAAAAAAGTTAATTGAAGCTGCCAACCATCAAACCAAATTCATGATATCAACAATCTCACAAGTAAACAAAACTGAAGAAAGAATAAAACAGAAACTTATAGGATTTCAAACTAAATTAAACCAAGTCATAGGTTACATCGAGAGTAACAACCATTGGTTCAGTACAGTCGACCACAACAGTGTAAACATACGTATTATGCAGACTTACCAGTTAGCATATAATTACATGGAAGAAATCATGGATTATTACAACGGACTATTAGAGATATACTTAACCAAGGCGACAGTATATAGTGTTTTAACACCAAAGAACGTCACTGACCTAATATCATCAGCAAACAAAAAATTACCATCTAAACTAAGAATCGTTCAACAACAGTTACTAGACACCAAGATATATGAGAACAAGACTCATTTAAAAGTATACGCCTATTTTCCTATACAAGAGATAACTAAATATACTTTAATGTATGTCACACCAGTCCCAAAGATAAATTCTGACAAGTCAGCCCAAAGTATAGAAGTACATAAAGCTTACATAGGGTTAGATTACAACAACGAAATGTATTTTGACTTGGACTATGAGGAGTTCAAACGTTGTTTAGAATGGACTAACCATTTTATTTGCTTTCCTGGGGCCGTGAAAAACATGCAATTAAAAGAAAATTGCATTGTAAATCAACTATTCAAAAACCAAACACAGACGAAATGTCCTACTAAAACATACTATTTATCCAATAAAATAATATGGAAACAACTTTACATGCCAAACACTTGGTTATTCATTGTACGAGATCGAGTTACGACGTCAATACTTTGTGATGGACAAAGAGAAGAATTCGAGCTTCAAAATTTTGCTACGGCCCAGCCATACTGAGATGGATTGGAGTCACATTGCAGCACAAGACCAGAAGAACAAGTCCCGAGCCAGAAAACCAACCAGCAAGAGAACCAAACTCGCTTGCTGCCAACAAGACAACTACCAAACCGACAACAGGCCAACCAACTATCACAACGGAACCTGTGTACAGTTTACCACGTCAACACGAAACTATCGAATTATACCAACTGGAGCCTAGGTCCTGAGAGGCGCCAGAATGTTCAACCGTGAACATACTATAGTTGCACGCGCCAACAATAGCATCACAGCGTCAGCGACACACATACGGTCCACGCGCCGGCAACACCAGCACACCGTCAGCACTAAGATGTGGCCTACTGAGATCTTCGCTTCATCGGCTCGATACACACACGACACACATGTAAATAGCCATCAATGTGTATTTACCACAAAAATTGTATATAATTAAGTTCATTATTGTAATAAAGTTAGTCATCAAGCTGGAGTCGAGTGTGATTTATCTCCTTACTTCCTCTTACTGTGGCCAAGACACCTTTAGCCATCATCGGTCCTATGAGTCTGTGGGATCGGCAGTAAGAAAACCATTTCCTGTGTACATTGCACGACGTACACAAAACCCTCTTCCTACCCAAATTCCGTCTGTCACCGTAGGTCTCCTTGTGACAGACTTCCCTCTCGTACAACCAACGTAACCTACGTTTGGTGTGGTTTGTATATGGTAGGCTAGGGCTAGGATAACTGGGGTGCTAGTTAGTTACTGTAGGGCTAGGTTTGGCGTCAGTTGGGCTTTAAGTATTGATCCAGGTTCAATTATCTCAAACGTAGTCACATCGTACACACTTGGAATACCGGCCGTACTAAGCTGTAAGTCCCGGTGTGTACAAGTCGTCTTTCATTTACTCGGTTAATTTATATTTCCATAATGAACTCACTGTAGTGCACCAATTAAGTTTTTAAAGGTTGTAGGGTTAAAGGTAGTCTGAGTCAAGAGACTTTTGCTACCTCCAGAATTTATTATGAGTAGATGCTTAAGTGTTTTTCGTTTCGGAGGAATAAATTAACATGGTTGCAGGTGTTTACGAGATAAATTGTGTAGTTACACTTTTAACTGCAGCTAAACTTAGCTCTAACTTCATAGTTGTTTACTTACTGAAATATTCAGCCCTCTTTGCTATGCTACTGGTGCTTCTAGACAAAAGGTTCGTGGATATATCCCATAGCCAGAAATCTCCTTTGTGATCTAGATGACAATAACATTTGCTATATTATTGAAACGGTACCATGTCTATTTAAAAAGTTATAGGTGTATTATAAATACTAGGATTGCCAAAGGGAATTTCGAGGAGGTAACTGATTTCTACCGAATTTCTAAAATCAGGGTGCACGGCAATGCCCCCGGTAAGACGAGCCAAAACAAAACGCACCACCTACCTTTTCTCGAAGCGTTTCGTCGTATTTTCAAACCATCATAGCTTCGGCCTGGATAATGCTAGAGAGCTCAAATTCTGAGGATAAGATGTAGTCAGCAGACTTATCAAACACACTAAGTTCAATGGATCGGCCGTAGTTTTTGACCAAGATGTAAGTTTTATAGAGTGAGGCCTTGTAGAGTTAGGGGCTTGACTCTACATTCGATCTGATAACTTTTAACTCTGGAAGCGTTATGTAAGTCTTGGCAACCTACTTTACATGAAATGTTTTTAGTGGGATATAGTATTCTGCAAAGCCTTCTTTCCATAAAATCTACGATAAGTTCTTGGTATTTTTCCTTTGATGAATGATAATGCGGAAAATTGTGGTCCCTAGAATCATGACTCTATCGTTGTACTTACCACAAGTAAACAAACATTTGAAATTGAATAAATGACTTAATTTGTTTAAATAACTAGAACAAAATGTAGAATAGGGCAAGAATCATGTCATGAATCACTCGTACGCATGTAAGCCATCGCATTATATTATAAAGAAATGTTTGTTCTTACATCGCGTGATATGTATAATTTTCCCATTTGTAATCACCAGAAGAAAGAAATAGTGGTTCAAACAAACGAATAGCCATAAATAAAAGAAACGTTGACTAAGAAGTTTTTAAAGGGAGGGTCGTGAATTCGTGATTCTTTGCCCTCTTTAATATTGGCTTCGTTTTAAAATGTCACAAAACTCGTAGTTACGTCGCCGTTCTGAAGTCGTGGTAATGTTTTATTAATCACCCGTTTCTTCTTTTACAGGTACAAGTCAACGTTTGGCTGGATCTGCTGAAATTATTCTTTAAGCGTAAGATGTAGTGAAGTAATAAGTATCACCTCTCATAGCCAAGTTATTCATAAACTCGTCTATAACCAGAGACTGTATTCGGTGCTCATAACGAGAATGTAAGTTTAACTTGGTCCTACGCGGGATACGCGCCCAAAATGATCGGTACTTCGCGTATTAGTATTCAACCTTCATTCTCGCAGGGATAACAGATTTAGTTAACGCTCCTGCAAGGAGCTCGACATATTAAAAGGAAATTAGATTTGAGGCGGGCTCCGATTTGATGATAAAGTCACTTCAGCCAGCGGAATATGGGTAATTTATATTATTTCGCGTGCTTTGTACAGAGGGAATAATTTATTTTCATTTCTTGCCTGCCTCTGACATTTAAATTCTTTTCGTTATTGAATTTCGTGAATATACAGGCCAATGGCACAACACTAAACGTTAAATACAAGAATAACACTTAACTTTTATTTATTTAACCTTTGTTTTATCTTTTTTTTTAATTTATAGCTGCTGTTGCTTGAATAATTAATTAGTCAGTCGTTTACACGAAAATAATCAGGCTAATTAAGATTATTTGACAAAATGAAGACCTTGACGAAGTTATTTTTACGAAGAAGTATATACCATTGTGTCTTATAAATAAATAAAGTCCTCCAGACCGAATTTTGGCGGCGTGGTAGATATTATAGTGCACAAGTGTGTGCGCAGACAAGTACTCTCTCTCTCTTCCCTCACTCTCAAATGTTCCGAAGGGACGGCAAACCGACACAACCGGAGATAGGTCAGGCGCAGAGCCAATGGCTTAACGTGCTTTCAGAGGCTTTAGGGTATCACACCGCCAACTTCCAAAGTCCAGGCTGTTACTATGAAATTACCAATGAAAAAACCCAATAACACATAGCCCTACCTGGGTGACGAACCTAGGACCTCACGCTCAGCAGTCGCACTTACGACCACGAGACCAAGGCAACGGGGAAGCGTGTCTTATGACAAAGATTTAGTAAAAGAGACTTCCTAAAGCGGCCTATTCACGGTACATAAATCATTGCATAACAAAATATTTTAATTAATGTTGATAAGCTGTTTATGCTAATCATTATTACATTTTCAGAATAGTCAAGTAAACATTCCCTTGTTGCGCAGTAATAATGCTAAACATGGCAGTGAATCACGAAATTGTTATATATTTCGTGTAATTGTGTTGCTTGCTACTTTTTTTTCGTAAGTTGTGGCTAATGAATGGCTAAAAGGTTTTTAATGATAAGATGAATTGTTTCTTTCTAACGTAGGCCACTTAATTGAAATTAGTCACTTTGTGAATGATGTAAGAACATTGAAGACAATCAGTCACCTTAAGGAAGGCATTAATTAACCTGAATTCTATCTTTTGTGTTTGCAGACTATCGTTTCAAGGGTATGTGACATTTAGGTATTGTTTTAATGTGTAAAAGTCCCATGAGTTTCGACGTCTACCAATCATTATCATCATCATATGAGCCGAATGACGGCCACTCTTGGGTATAGGCCCCTCAAAATCATCGCTACTTCGACCAGTTCTGTGCTTCTCGCGTCCAACGGATTCCTGCGGCCTTGGTAAGGTCATCGGTCCACCTTGTGGGAGGCCTACCAACGCTCCGTCTTCTGGTACGCGATCGCCACTCCAGAACCTTTTGGCCCCATCGGCCATCTATTCTGTGAGCAATGTGCCCAGCCGTGCCAACTGCTACTTAAGTTTGGCAATTCTTCAGGCTATTTCGGTTACCTTGGTTATCCTCCTGATCTCTTCATTTTTGATTCGATCACGTAGAGAAAATCCAAGCCCTCTCCATTTCGCTGCTTCATTTGCGGTTGAAAGTCGCTCTTTAAGTGACTTTCAGCCTTCTTATGAGGCCCATTGTGAGCGACCACGTATCGGTGCCATAGGTCATCATCACACTGGCAACATGTAGTGGTCAAATACTTTCGTCTACCAATAAACCCTTCTCAATCGATTGTCTGGCTACTCTCTTTCAGCATTGTATTTGGATTATCAGCATTTCATCCACATTACTATACTACGTTGTCATCAACGTCCAAATTTATACTCAATCCTCCATAAAAATAAAGCACACTTCTCTTCCACATAAAACGTTTACAAATTGATTTTGTGACTTCGAACGCCAAACACTGCATGTGAAAAATCCCATTTTATATGGCAAGCTTTTGTGGTGATATGCAATAACAAGTTCTTTCACCTTACGATAAGATTTAATTTGTAATGAAATCACGATTTTGTATTATAATAGTGTTTGGAAATGGAGTGAGAAAAAATATGGGGTGACTGTTTTCCATTAGTTGATTGCTTTAACGATAGTCGACTTTTAAGTAACAACTCTAGATAACTTTTCTAAATGTGTTTTCTTTTGTTTTTAAGATTGTTAAAATGTTTATTGTGTTCGCAAATTAACATTCAACTTTATGTTGATTTAACTAAAGCCTTTTGCATTGAGTGTGAGAACTGTGAATAATTAAATGTGCAGAATAATGGGCAATGTCAAAAATAGAACTCTTACACGTGATAAGTTTTGTAAACGATTTATTTAAATTAGACATACATAGTTGCATATGTGTCAGGTCACGTGTACCTACCTACCTATTACTGCCTGATTAATGGTTTTATATAAGTAATTACAGTGATTAGCTACTTCAACATCATTGAATACGTCAAAACAAGCTTTTAAATTACTAGCCATGCAATTGCAAAAAGTTATCTCGCATTGCACTCCCTATGTTTATTTAAAACCGGTAGGTATCAGCCGTTTCGAAATCAGAATCACAAAAACGTCAATATCCGCTTACGTCAACCAGATTTTTAAACGGAAATAACCGGTAACTTTATGGCGCAAAAATAATCGAGTCGACGACTCGACTTATCGATACGTAGGTATCGAGTCGCGGACAGATAGTGATGCGGCTCGATGTTCTTGCATTTTCCACACGATTAACTTCCAAGCGATTGTCGATGAAAAATTGCCATCGCAGTCTTGTCACGATTTTCAACATGCTTCTGAGGTGAATCGATTATTGATTTCCATTATGGAACCCTGCTATAATTATTATGTATGTAGCTTCGTCGTTTGTTCGCCCATCTAATTCAGATTATGGTTTCATTGCTACGGCTTTTTATTGGCTCTAGCGGGAAACTCACTTTATCGTGTGTGGTCAGGATCTGCATACTGAAGTAAATTGATTTTCAGATTAGATATCATTGCTCAAGCTAGTTAGTATCGTCGCATTCATTTTCATTGATTGGGCTGATTACTATTCAATAGTACGACCATCCAGAGAAAGCGTTCCTGACACCTTTCAGTGCAACAATTCTAGTGACTAATAAACATCAAATTCGCAAAACTTATCGTTTTTATGAAACTGACAGGTGTCAAGAACGCATTGTTTCGTCGGCCGCACTGTAATGCAATTTATTTACCTTTTTGAATTTTAACTTATAACGAACCTTGGGCTGAGTAATAACAGCCGCTCGGTTCGATCGATCAGGTTAAGCTGCGCTTGCTGCGGTTGGTCCGTGGATGGATGACCGTCTTTCCATACCAGGACCCCTCCGTGCCTCGGAAAGCACGTTAAGCCACGGACACGGATGTTTCGGGAGGTTCCTGCACATAATCAGGCGGGAGGAGACGCCCGGGTGTCACCACTGCGAGGATCGCCCAGAGGACACGGTGGAGCATATGGTGGAGGTCTGCCCCGCTTGGGCAGAGCACCGCCGTGTCCTCGTAGAGGCGATCGGCAGCGGCGGCGACCTCTCGCGTCCGGCCCTGGTTCAAGCCATGGTCCGGGGCGAGAGGGAGTGGGAGGCGGTCACCTCCTTCTGCGAAGCAGTCATGCTAGCGAAGGAGGTGGCGGGATGGGCGAGGGAGAGATCCTCACGCCTCAGCCGCCGAGGGAGACGCTCCGGGCGTCGGGAGCCGCGTGACGACTCCCGGCCACCGTAGGCGCGGGCCTGCGGGCGGAGAGCAATGGGTAGCTCTCCGTCCGATCAGGACCAGGCCCGTGCCGGACGGCGCGTATGTGTTCCACGTGCGCCTCAAAGAGATGTCAGGGTAGTTGACGGGGACAGGGCCGAAGCCTGCCGGGGTAGCGGGATCGTCCGAAAGGGTTACCGCTGCCCTGGTACATAAAGGGCTAAGGAAGGAACAAGGAACACGGGTGGGTTTTAGTCAGTAAGAGTCTGACACTCCCTTCTGCTCCACCCAGAGCGGGAGGAGTCATTTGATGATTTCCCATCCTGAAAAAAAAAAAAAAAAAAGCCGTTCGTCCCGGCTGTCATTCGTGGATCTTTGACAGTCGTTACGGGTGGTCAGAAGCTCGAAACTCTAATAATCAGTCTTACCAAGTGGTATGGTATTACCCAGTCACTAGGTTGTTGAAGTCACATAGGCAGTCCATGTAAAATATTGATATTCAGCTGCATCCGGTTAGACTGGAAGCTGACTCCAACATAGTTGGGGAAAGGCTAGGCAGATGATGAACGAACCTTTTCTTTCTGAGCATATTGTGTAGGCAATCTATAAAACCTTTTCTAGAAACGAGAGAAGAGATCCGTTTTCGTTCCGTCTTGAAGAAGCGAAGCGTCTTCAACGCGTGGTTTTCACATTATGTAGGGCGCGGTGGCAATTTGGATTTCATTTCAGTCGATTTCCTTCACAGTCTCGACTTTTTACTCAGACAGGATACTGTCTAGCCTTAACCGACGAACATCTAACTAGTAAAGACGTTAAATGACTACATTTACTTTTTTATTGATTGCTCTGTGTGCATTAAAATTTTTGGGAAGGACAGATAATTTTTATTCGTGGAATAAAATTTACGTCTGACAGTTTTTGTATGGAAGAATTGTCAAACATTCAAAATTATTCCTCCGATAAAATTATCTTTCGTTGGAAAAATCAGCCCTTAATATCATGCCTTGACATTTTCTTTCTACTAAGCGCAGTTCGTAATAAAACAGTAATTTCACAATGCCACCACACGTACCAAAACCACACCAAATCGCAGCGACAAAATGTGGAAAAGTATGTGGTGTGACTAGTGTCGCTGCAGCTTCTTGCAGTTGCGTTGTGGTCGATGTCGCCAACACGATTGATGAAAATGAATAGTTTATTTGGACCACATTTGGCCGTCACAGGCCAAATGTGGTCCAAATAAACTATTCATTTTCATACAAATTAGCGCCCGTCCACGTTGTGGTGTGGCTGTAGTATGTGATCGGACCCTAATATTGTACATTCCCAATCCATTGATTGTTTATCATGCATTCATAATCGATTCTACTGTTTTATTTTCCCTTACTAAATAGTAGTCACGTTATGAAAGTAAACACGCCGATAACGTGAAACAACGTTACTACGCGTTTCACAAACACGCAGCGGCTGCGATTGTTCCGTCGCGTAAACATTGCCGTGTGAGTGGCCCGCTTTATAAACAACGCACTCACTGAAGCACATATGGGTTGTTTTACTAATTTGTATTAGATAGGTGAGATTTCCATCATACAGGTCTCTTAAATTACATAATATCACACCTGTAATCCCCGAAGCAGTAAGAGCCATTGTTGCAGAGGTAACGGCCCCGGCTTACGAGATGTAGGCCATGGATTCGAACACAGACAGGCGCTTTACTTTGTATAAATAATTTCATCACTGCTGCTCTCAGAACGGTGAAGAATAGCATCGTGAGGAAACCGGCATGTCCTAGAAAAATTCGTAGACATGTGACATCTACCAACCCGCACTGGGCCCGCGTGGTAGATTACAGGCCACTCCCTCTCGAAGGAGGCGGCCTTTGTCCCAGCAGTAGGAACATTATAGGCTGATCATGTAATCCCCGAAGTTAAGGCGAAGTGTATTTACCTATTTTACACCCATATTTCGCCGGTTTTGTTGTAATAGGGGGCAAGCCTTTTGCGATCAGCCGAGCACAAATCTAGACTCAGGGCAGCGACTGAGAAATTCACAGAAAAAACCAATAACACTCCAAATTCATGTAAAAAAATAAGATTGTTCTTTAGTTACAAATACTTCTGGCACTGCACCCAATAGCCTTCGAGTAGGTATCTTAATTAAGAATGTTTAATTAAATATTTGAGTTATTAAATCTAATAATATTTCATAACTGTGTATGTGTTTTCAAATCTCAGTTTTGTTCAACCTGAAGAATACCTTGTCCAGCTCTTTAATGCCAGCCAAAAGCAAAACATTTTAACGATATTCAATGAGCGATGGTTGAAAAAAAATGCAAAGTTCCCGCATCACAAATCTGAATGCCGTCATTATTATTTAACAAAAATTAAAATTACTGCAGTTTCCGAGCGCAACTGGAAAATGGAAATGCATAAGTGATTAATATTTCATCGGGCCGTTAACTATAGGTAATGTAAACCAAGCCTTAACCGCTTCAAAGCGGCCGTAACCGAATGAACCATGGCATAATGCAACGCCGTTGAAACGTGCCTTTAGCGAAATTTTCGAACAACGCAAACCCCGAACAATGTTTTCTGCCATTTACAGTGTGATGATTTAAAGCGATGCATCGCTGTGTGTAAGCGATTCAGCGATACGGACGCGCGTAGTTGGTGCTCGAATATTCAAATTTAGGTAGAACTGGATAGTCTGATAGCGATTATTGGTGGATTCAATGAAAGCTCAAAAAGAATATGCAGAAGCTCATGATTTTTAGAGTAAAAACATTGTTAGATTTCAAGGGGCCTTGTCATTGACATCGATGGCACAAAAAGCAAGGTTTGTGGTGATACAGGTGTCCGTTTTTATAGTTTCTTACGACCTCTATCTTCACCTATTTCAGAGTCGTTGCGTTCCAAAACTGTTGCGTATAAAAACGCGTTAACACAAGCGGAACCTCAATTAAAAAAAATTAAAAATTCACGCTGTTAACCCGATCTACTGTGATGTAGAAAATGTAATAATAATCAGTTAAGCGTTAGAAAGTTGATTTGAAAATGGCGTAAAAGATTGTCACCCGACGTGAAACAGGCAATTTCCACGCGTATCCGAAACGAACCGTGAATAACGACCAGCTAGCTTAGTTTCGAATGGGCTATTAATTTTTAAAACGACTTAATGGCTTAGTTTCGTTTCATCAACGGTCGCCTGTGGTAAATTTGGTACTCTTTACTGTGACATAACACAATGGAATTCAAAATTTATTACGTTAGTGTCTCAGCTCGATATTCGTGGCCAACTGAATAAATATCGTACTAAGCTCTTTGGGGGAGTTCTTTTATGACTTTGTGTAGGTTCTCTATCAGAAATAATCTATTTCAGTAATCGTGAATGAGCTTCTTATTTATTACATAAACACGAGACGAAGATTATGGTTGAGGTATCTTTTTTTTTTTTTTTTTTTTCTGGGTGGGAAATCATCAAATGACTCCTCCCGCTCTGGGCGGAGCAGAAGGGAGTGTCAGACTTTTACTGACTAAAACCCACCCGTGTTCCTTCAGTTGCCTGTGCCAGGGGCCACGGTATCTCTTTCGAACAACCCGCAGCCCCGGCGGCATCGGCCCTAGCGGACCCCGTCAGTTCGTGCTGACATCTCTTTGAGGCGCGCGTGGAACACAACGCGCCGTCGACCCGGGCCTGGTCCTTACCGGGCGCGAGCTGCCCATAGCTCCATGGTTGAGGTATCTTACTTTAGCATTTTTGGTTACATGCATCGGATAGCCAGACATGCTTTTATTACCGAATATCAGCTAATTATACACACTGGCATGTCTTAGTACCAACAATTCGACGACATGACACAACCCGCACTGGGCCTGCGTGGTGGATTACGGCCCACTCCTTCACTGAGAGGAGGCTTGTGTCCCAACATGCAGCGGTGCGAACATTATAGGCTGATTGTGAATGTTTGTGTAATGAGCACGATCATTTGTTCTGTGTCTGGGTGTAATTTATCTATAATATTTATGTATTTAGAAATATATAAGTATGTTTATCAGTTGTCTAGTACCCATAACACAAGCTCTGCTTAGCTTGGGACTAGATGGCGTTGTGTGATAGTTGTGGAATATTTATTTATTATTTATTTATTTATTTATTGTGCTACACACACCAGTTTCAAAGGAAAATTCAAGGCATGGAAAACATTAGTTACGGTATGAAGTTATGCAGGCATTGCCAATCAGTTTAATAATTATAGTAAAATCGCGTCACTCTCCTATTAATCCTCTCGGTACAAACAATTTCGTATGCCAATCCAATTTTGCATATGGAACTGGAATAACTTTGGCACAAAAGCTTATCGGATAAACGGGGCAAAAATTTAATATTTATGAGACACTAAATCTAGGTCAATTTGTTTTAAAATTTGTACGACTCCGTTTGACCTGGATGTCTATTTCGAGGCTGGATTTCCAGCGGGTTTGAGGGGTATTAGTGGATGGACGGCCAAACGGACACTTCGTTTTTATAATAATTGCTGCCGGCTCTGGCTGGCACATGTGCGAATCTGTCACTTTTTTTTCTAAAAGAGCTTGTCTGTTCGCATTGGACGTCTGTCCTTTTAAAGTCAGTCCTAGAAAAATCTGCTGGTCGTTTTATGATTTATTCGCAGTCGGATTTCAACATGTTATATTTTTATTCAAAAGTCAACTTGTTTTATTCGTCTCTTCGACGATAGCATCACAGAATGGTTATGATTATAATGTATGTCAGTGCTTTAACGCATCTTTGTTATCCTTTCTACAGGGCTAGTTAAACACAATTGTTCATCTGCGAAAGGGTTATAAATCGCATTCGTTACTTGGACAAAAACTTGAACGTCCCTAATAAAATCAAGTTACATCGTTAAAAGCGGCGGAACAAAGGAGATCGTTACCATGACAACGGGCCGACACCTGGTTGCTTTAGATTGATAGTCTGGCCATTCGTCGCGGGGTGATATGAAAAATTTGCATGCTAATGTAACGGAGGTTCAGAGGGAACTCTCATAATGAAAACCTGTTTTTTGGACGTTGATTTTGGCTGTCAGAGTTTTGTCATCCGCCTGTATTAAAATGGACGGACGTTTTTTAATCCTAACTAATATTATAAACGCGAAAGTAAGTTTGTTTGTTACCTTTTCACGCCTAATCCACTTAACTGATCATCATGAAATTTTGCATATACGTTGTCGGTGTAGAAAAGGACACCTTTCATCTAGAAAAACTGTTCCCGAGAAAAATAACAATAAATTTCGACGGTCACAACTGCTTTAGGACGCTATATGGAGCCACGTGTGTTTCGAATCATGATTGAAATATGAACCGACTTTCTGAGCAGTATTCCAACAAAAAATACTACGCTTGCATGAATTCACGATAGTATTTCTTAAAAAAAAAAGATTACCTTCAATTGTACAAAAAACACTTATTTCAACATTAAGCTTTACAACTATGGAAACAGAGTGTCTTCGATGAGCTCTGACACCAAATGTAAGATTTAACTTGTGTTTAGGGTGCCAGCGTGCTCGCCTTAGATTTGAACATGTAGCAGTAGTTGTAAGACGAGCACATTACGCCATCATTAAATTACTAGCTAATGTTGTGTCCTATTTATGTAGCTATATATGTGTGTATGTATTTGAGTGTGTGAAGGGGACATAAATATGGTGAAAACTTGTGTTTATGTAAGTCTGTTTAAAAAATAATTATGAATATATTACTTTATTAACTAAATATATTAATCGAACGATATTTGTAGTCAATCTTAAGTCTTGTTATAGGGCAATGTCTAGAGCCACTTCGTGACCTTGGTTTTGCATTCATTTAGACACATGGGAGCAATGGAACAGAGTTTATTTATTTTGTTATATAAATGGTTTGACAGTATACCAAAATGACGTTGAGCAAGGGCCGTTCTACATCCGTGAGTTGAACATACTTCGAAGTGTCTCCGTTTTTTGGTAGCATTCGGATCGTAAGCCACAGAGAGATGTTTGCGGAGAATAGTAGCAAAATTAAGAGCTGTCTCACAGTGCGGACCTAACATTCACTGTAGAGAGCCATGGTGGGATACCTAAAAGACTTCGATGTCATAACCTTGAGAACCGCTCTCTGTGTTCGTTCCAGAGGCAGAAAGATTGTCTTAGGAGTTCCACCCCACACCGTGATGCAGTAGTTTATTAGGCTATGACATAACGCATAATATACCGTTTTAATCGTAAGGCGGTCCGCGGAGTGCCTTAATTTAAAAAAAAAATATATACACTTGCGGACTCGCGATATGAGATTACTAAGGTGAGGTTTCCAGCTCATAGAACCATCCACATAGACTCCGAGATACATGACAGAATCACGTCTTTTGAGTTGAGGACAGCCACATTGTGAAGAAGGTAGACCGAATGAGCAAGTATGAGCTCTGAGCAACATTGAAACCGGAGGAGGGAGGTGGTTGGATACTAAGGAGAAAGGTAAGTATACCGTTTTATTTAAATTTAAGGTTAGGATGTTTTTTGACAGCCATTTCAATCATCAATATTATGCTTTTAATAGGATTTCGATGAAATTTGGCACACAGATGGTTTATTATAACCTGCATTAACACATAGGATAGCTTTTATCCCGGTAATTTGCTTCGGTGGGATAATTTGCGACCTCCACGCGAGGGAAGCCTCGGGCAAAAGCTAGTCAAAGCAGACTTAACTAGCAAATAAAACGTATTCGCTAAATATAACTAACAAACATTTTAAAGTTTCTCGGGAAGGACAGATACAATCTTCTCTATCTTTATCCCTGAACAGAATGCAATTTAGAAGAAATCTAAATTCGGAGTCTAAGTATATTTATTAACTTCGAAAACTAGTGACGTCCAACATGGAAAGCGGATCGACATATCGACACGACATCGACACGTCCAACACTCATCGACTATTCATCGTCGATCGTCTGATCATGAATATTGATAGGACTTTCGCGGGTATCACGTAATCCAGCATCGGATCTAGGGGCTGATTGGGATCCCTCGTAATAAAGACCGGGATTAAACAGAGCGGGTAGTGTTCCCAATACTATTTGCATGAAAATACCCTATTCCGAAAAAGAAATGTAGGCGGCCGAAAAATAACAGAGTTCATCTCCATCTAGGTATTCATAACAGGATTTTAAAGGATTCTAAATAGTCTGCAATAAAAAGTTCCTTTGCACAGCACAAGTAGGCTAACGGAAAAAAAAGTTTCTATTTTATTCTTTATTTTTTAATTATTATTAATCACTAGTTTGGTGTTGACATGTCATAGCAAATTTTCCGTGTCGAAGTATGAACTTCCAAAAAGCCAACCTCAAAAAATAAGGCAATGTATTAGTTATACCTACACAAACGGAAATTCTGTTTTCATTGCTAGTTAAAAATTCACAGCAGAATTGTAAGCCGCGAATAAAAAGTAGAAAAAATACTGGCCACGCCAAAACAGGTTCAACAACACGCGAAACTCGAAAAAAAAAAATGTAATTAACTTGAGTAACGCAATCCTAGGCTTTGAAAAAAAAACTCAAACGAATCGCCATGAAACGCTTTCACAAAAAGGCGCCAAGACAGATCTCTGGGTAGGGTACAATGCAGGCTGAATCAATAAAAACCGTTATATTGAATAACCTTCTTCATCATTCGCTTACCGTTTTCCCAATTTATTTGGGGTCAGCGTAGCATGTCTTTGTCCATACTTTGAGGTCTTAGACTAAATGGCTGAACAAGATTATATCTGGATTTTAAAAGAGAGTGTGACCTCGGAGCTTGTTCTTAGTCGGATAGAAAACACACAAACAAACTCGTCTAGTCGTAAAACATAATACATTTTTGACGTGTGTTTTTTGAACCAATTAACAGAATGAAATACCATTTAAGTTGACCTCGTACTTCAATAAAGTCTAACACATTACTGAATTACGAATTATGTTATCGGACATTGTTTTGTCTATTCTATGCCTAAAACTTTCAATGTCGCCACATTTTACCCTCGACTAAATCGGATCGATACACGTGGCTTCTAGATCCGCAAATAATTTCTGTGGGTTGGTATATAATTTTATTGGAAGTAGCTATATAGTAACAAGGTTTACCTACACGTATGTGTTAATCAATATAGCGAGGTATTCCACTTTGAGCACTGATTTGAACAGCACTACCGCGAACCTCACTTGAGCACTTCCACTAACTGCACTGAAACAAAATTTCGTAACATGGGGTTCGGAGGAACAGTTTATCAATATGCCAGCAAGTTATCTCCAAGGTTTAATATATTTTATTTGAGCTTATAGTTTCATCATATCAGACGGTATAAACATGTACTTGGCTACTACAGCCTTAATGACGGCAACGAAGGATAGAGGAATTATAAAAAAAAACAAACACAGTTTTTGCAATATTGATAGTAAACGTAGTAAAATAAATACATGAACCGTACTCGTACAAAGTAACGTAACCAAAGGAACTCACAACTCAAACTTACCTAACTTCCTCGAAGCAACGCTTACAAATTGCCCACGAGGACTTGAAACTGCTTAATTCTAAGTGAAACGCAATCGTGAGTGGGGCAGCCTAATCCGAAACTACTTGCAAGCAGATCTGGGTGTAATGTGCTAGCGGTATGCTCTCTCATGAATACTGAACAGGCCGGGACACCGGGACACTTGGGATCGAGAAATGCATTAATTACGACCCGGAATTGCTACGTGGTCGAATCTGTAAACACGGGCAAAAAAACTCATCTGGAAGTTCAAATTAGATTCGTATCTTTTTATATTGCGTGTTACTTTTTTGCTACAAAGTAACTTGTAATGAATGGTGCATGAAAATGGTTCTAATACGCATCCAAAGCCCCTGCTTGATAAGTTATTGTAATTTCATAGCAGAACAACTGCCATTAATTTAGTGCAAATTCAAATTTAATCCTAAGCATTGCAGTCCCCCAGGGCTCCAGAAAGTAGATAGTAATAACCAAAACCATTACTTACCAATTTATCAAAACTCCTAAATCCCTTTTGCAATACAGTTGCTGTGACAAAGTATGAATTTGAAAATTGTGATAAGTACACAAAATGAATTCATGATTTCAGCAACAATTTAAGACAATATATTCCAACGGCTTAGGTGTTGCTTGGCGACGTTAACAAAGTTTTAAAATTAACAGGAGTAAAGTGCACAGGTGAAGCAGAAGTTGCTCCAACATAAAACACATTATCTATAACAAATTCAAACCAAACATTTCTTTAAGAAAAGCTTCCATCCAAAGATCCATCGTAGCTGCAAGCATCTCAGCGCAAAGGTAGAAGATTCGCAAACAACGCTGCAGCCTTGGCGGGCATCAAAGGTGGTTGTTTACCCTCTCGGCACTCACTGTAGACTTTGCACTCTACGCGTTTTGTATATCCGTACGATTGTGCATTGCGGAAGTGTAAGAATCGATACAGGTGAAGTGTGAAATGTAGCAGATCATATGTAGTATTGTGTAGGTAATTGGATACTGTGGTGTTGTTTCTGGTTCTTTCGAATTTCTGATAATTATTTTGGACGATACATGTCAATGGGACATGTATCCTGAGTCTGGGTGTATTCTGTTCATCAAAGCGTTGTAGCACTTTTTGGAGAATACAATAGGGTAGTTGCCTGGGTAAAAAAATAATAATAATATTTAGTCCGTCAGTTAGATTATCGAAAAATAATGGCCACGTATTTTTTCTTTTGACAATCAAATAAAAAATGACAAAGATAAAGCGCGTCAAAATATGGGAGTGGGGGGTCGTGACGTCACTTGCTTGCAAAAGTGTCGCAAGCAAGTGACGTCACGCGGAACTTTAACGGGCGATATATTCATCATTTTTTATATAATTGAAAAAAGAAAAATACGGTTCAATATTTTTTGATAATCTAACTGACGGACTAATTAGATTTTTTTAAGGAAAATAGCCTATTAGTGGTTGTCCCCAAATGTTTGAAATATTCTTCATCCCTGTTCTTTTAGCACATATATTATCATTATGTGTACATACAAAGTATTCATTCATTAATCTATTTCTTATCTCTATCTCTTTAATATCCACGAGTATTACATTGTAGTAGTTTGACATTCATTACATTCACTTGCCGATCTTCTCCTGTATCCGTATAATCTCTCTTAATGGTGTCTTTATACTCCGCTCGTATAAGGTTCTCGTACGAGTGAAGCAATAAACTTTGCATACTTACCCCTGTTTATTTGCACATCAAATATTACTGACGAAGAATATTGCTTAAGTTCCATGTTTGGGATTAATTTTCTATTTACGTAGGTGTTATCATAATCTGACGCTTTGCAGGGATTTTGAATAAGGTTTATGGGGTTTTTGGCATAGAATCTGTCACACCTTTCTACCCAGCTGTGGCATACTATCTGCTAGTAACTAAATGCGACCACCGATCTGTTTGTCAAACCTGGTAATTATGGTCAAGTGTTCTGAAATATTAATTGAATTGCTCCAAAGTATTTTTCGAATAGAAAACTCATACCAATAAAAGTAAGCTCCTACTTTTTCTTTCTATTGGGTAATTCAAACAGTTGGTTAGGAAACTTAAAGCAATACAAACATGTTACGTCACCTATTCCCAATTATTGCCCTATACAGTTCCATACAAGGAAAATAAGCTACGAAAACTTTGTTGTTCTCTTAATCCCGAAACAACATAAAAGCATTTGATTGGATGCGTGCCATAATTTAACATACATACATAACATCACACTTATTATCACTAATGGCTTAGGCATTGTTAGAATTCGTGCCAAAGCACTACTTACTTGGAACAGTTTTGGCATATATGGGTGGTTAAATGTTTATGGAAATTGCAGTTCGTAGAATTATATTAGGTCTAATAACGTAAACTATGCTAATAAGGTTGCCATCTCGTTACATTCGTATCAGCCGCAGCATGACCACTGCTGTGTTTATCCTCTGACTTACTGAACTATCTCCATGTGTACTTGACGTAACCCTCGCTCCAGATCCATTTTGAAATGTCGTAATAACTAGCTTAAACATTATAAATTCTATGATGATGTTACAGAAAATACAGGTTGGCGGGGACATCGACGCGCAAACTGTACACATGATTCTATACCCCCTGGCGTAGAGGGTATAGAATCATGCGTAGAGTTTTTTTGTCGGTTATCAATACCTACGCCCATTTTTTTTTTTTAATAACCGAAAAGTTTCAACGCCGAAGGGTTCAGAATCAATTACTGAATACATGGTAACAGGTTGCGCGTCTATGTCCCTGCCACCCTGTATATTCAAATGATGAACTAATTAATTTTCATAATTACTTTAACACATAACATTGCTTCGTGATCATTTTAATTACCAACAAAATCACATGAGTACTCCTCATAAATATAGAATCTGTGTCGAGTATTATAGGCCTTGTATTAGTTTAGCGAAGTGTGTCAAGCTTGAAATGAATAGGAAACTTGACACTCAACATATGAATGACAATAATTATGCTTTGACAGAGACCATATAAATCGTGACCCTTAAATCTGTATGGATTGAATCAAAGTGGGCGTAGCATGTAACATGGCCTGCTTAGCCCTTTGAGCTAAAATTGGGGCGAAAGACGTGTCCTCGACCCGCTTCGACGATCACAGCATATTTTATAGCTCAGCGTTTAAGTGAGGGTAGGCACTCGGTAAAGTTTGATGTTTGAGCGCATTCAAATTAGGATTGTACGAGTACCTTCGTCGAGTCAGCAGAAAAATAGATAAGTTTATAGGAGCAAAGTCAAAAATAGTCCATGAATGGTGCAGATAATGAGTCGAAATGACATTTGTTGTCCATTGAGAAGCAACATGATTTAAAACTTGCCTAATTGAAGAATTAGAAACAATAGTAAATTAAGACGAAACTGATTGAACACGCACATGACACGCACTCAGAGGAAGAATTATTACGGGTATTAGGAACATTTTGCTACGGACTTTAGCCAGCGTACTGGTTTTTCTTTGTTTATGAAAGCCTTTAGCGATTCATAACACTTGATGGTCGTTTTTTACAAATTAAGGCTCTACGCCTTTTTGTTTATCTCCGTCTCCAGAAAAGCAACAATTGGTCTTCTCCTTCTTCGCAAGACTCATCCCTAATTATCTGATGAAAATTGAATTTTTGTCTGTTTTGTAAAACGCAAGTCGCCTACTATGAATTGTGAATGTTATCACTTATCACGGTGCAAGTCGGTTTTAAACGTCAACTTGCATAATTAAACCTGCTCGTGGACATCGGTCTTAATGCAGGGTTGCCAACCTCAATTAATGTCGATTTGTCCGGATTCGATCCGTCAAACGTGACCAAGCACCTCTGATTTATTTGGCTTCAATGTTCATCAAAACCCAGGGATTTGGGTTTGGGTGGGACTGTTGGTAGATACGAACCTGTCTCACCCAAAAACACCTCCACTTTTTGTTTCTTATTTTTTTAAATTCTGAAAGTCGTAAACTTGCAGTTTTTTTAATGGATATTAAATACTATGACATCACTCAACGTATGCCATCCGCACTGGGCCCGCGTGGTGGATTATTATGGCCTACTCGCTCTCACAGAGAGGAGGCCTGTGTGCCAGCAGTGGGAACATTAAAGGCTGATGATGCTTCTCAACGTATATTTCTAGTCTACACAGGTTTTTCTAGTTTAATAAACATTTTAGGATAGCTGATTGATAGCCGAATAATTAACATCGAAGGCAAGGATATCCGACATGTTTCATGTTTCCTTTGTTTTGAATTCCAATTGACACTGACTCCGATTCGCATGAAAAGACATTGATTACATTACCATAGATCTACTTATTTGCTATTTCAGTTTAACATGAAAACTATATTTCTTGCCAGCTGAATACCAGTAATGTACATGGAGCGACTGCCTATCTGACCTCCACAACCCAGTCACTGGGTAATACGAAACCCCTTGGTAAGGCTGGTTGTCAGACAGTGCGGGTTAGTAGACGTTAAAGAATTAAAACAAACAAAAAATCAAGTAACAGTAAGAAGGTAATTGCTCCGCAAATTGATGTAGCAAAACAAAATAAAGTTAATTAACACAATGAAAGACGCTATAAATGTAAGATAACAAGTAGCTTCAAAGACATTGAAGTAATTTGGTTTATCGAGAATACAGCGCTTAGGTAATCAACCAAAATTATCAAATGAGAAATTATGACGGAGTGTTTTCTTCTCTGATGACAGTTTTGTGGCTTCACAATTTATATTATTTATTTGGAATGAAGTATCCTACTAATATTATAAACGTGAAAGTTTGTATGGATGGACGGAGGTTTGTTACTCTTTCACGCAAAAACTACTAAACGGATTTAGATGAAATTTGGCACACAGATGGTTTATAACATGGATTACATATAGGATACTTTTTATCCCGATATTACCACGGGATCGAAACTTATGCGGGTGAAACCGCTAGTTCTTAATATATATTTTGTAGAACAAAGGCATAAGTAAGATTTCAGACAATTATGTTTTACCTTGGACACCCGGGTTGTTTTTTACTTATGTTACTTGTGTTACACTTATTACTTGTGTTACACTTATGTTACTTGTTACACTTATTACTTGTGTTACACTTATGTTACTTGTTTAAAATAGCCTTGTGGCCCGAAATTATAATGATTGCTCTTCCTTAGTACATAACTACTTCAATCATATGAGTGTAACGAAAATAATCGAATCTTGAAAAAGTCAGGGTATTGATTCAAATAGATTTAATTCCCACATTTTTTACATAGTTCACACATTTACTAGTAATATGTACACCTATCCTATCGATAAAGTCCTGGGCGGATGATCCTGCACAGTTAGTCGATTACTATCGTGTAGTGTTGTGCCAGTGTCGCAGTATCGATTGGCCACGGTTAGGCACAAGGTCGGACAATGTCGCCACCCTACACAACTGACTGGCCTAGCGCTGCCGGCATTAAACTAGACATCCATCTTTTTATTAATTTATTTTATTTTATCCCAGAGAAAAAATACGTTATGTGTTGGACAGTTTTTATGTTGCGAGAAATTGGGTTTATGGTTTACGTAACATGCATGCTCATGGCATTCCCTACTGGGCCGTTTCCCATAGATTGCTTGGAGCGGTTTTGAGGCATTAATGTCATATACGCTTGAAACACATTAAGACGTTATCAGGATGATAGTAGCCTAAATAATATTCATAAAAAAAAAAAAAATACAGGACATAGAAGAGATGACGAACGAACTGAGTCCTATAGTATAATTGATGTTGCATTGACAAACTGTTACCAGAACAAACTGGAAACGTCAACCATACTACTAAATGGAAACCAAAAGTAACAATTTGTAAAGGGGATCCGTGAATATTCAAATAATAAGGAACCTCATTATACCGGGTGGCAAAGAGATCGACACGCAAACTGTAACTAGGAATTCAGCACATGATTTTAGAGCCCCGGGGTAGCGTAAAAATATTTCGACAGTTATAAAAAAAAAATGTTTTTTTTTATCCTACGCGGTCAAAATGTATGGAACAGATTTTTTTTAAATAATCGATGAAAAATCTCAACGCTGGGGGCTTCATGTACTGAATCCATGGTAACAGGTTGCGCGTCAATGTCCCTGCCACCCTGTATACCATGATCGTAAAATATGATACCTGAACATTACGTAATTATTACGATTCATGTTAATATAAAACATGAATCATGTTCATATTAATTTTACGCAAACGTTCGTTGTGTGAGGTGCTTGGGGGAGGCTTACCGTTACCCAACGGCGAGGACATCTCACACTTAATATTTGCAAATGACATTATCATAGCGACTGAATCGCTGCATGACTTGCAGCAGATGCTGTACATACAGCCTAGTTGATTCATACGCATTGGTCTCCGGATGAACTTGGACAAAACCAAGGTTATGTTTAACGATTGCTGTCAATGTTAATGCTTTCAAGGTTATCTGAGAATACTTTTACCTACGGAAAATTCTGCAGTTTTTGTAAGAACAACTTTGAGAGGTTAACAAAAGAATTTAGCTGGGCTGGTTTAGGAAGCTTCATCGAGTCTTTTCGTTGAGTATTTTACTTTCACAAGACTAAGATCTTCAATCAGTGCGTCCTACCTTTTATGACTTACGGAGCCTGTTTGCGCAAACAGCAAAGGACATTGCTCTGCGCTCATACATTGTTCGCCCTGGAACCAAGAGCATCGGAAAATTATGTGTTGAATTGTCGATCATTAGTAAACTCCTATAAGATCTTATTTGTATAGCGGACTAGCTGCAAAATAGTTTTTTTTTTTTTTTTAAAGTATCAGTATTTGAGGTTATAATCGAACCATAACAACGAATATTAGGTATAGTTTATCACAGCTCCGAGTGATTTTTAAGAAACTAAAAAAACAATAACTAGCTGGCTAGCTATTTTTTGTACCTACCTAGATAATTAAGTATTTATGCAGTTTATTTCTAAAGCCTAAGTGTATATCATTGCAACTTTTAAATGCATAGAATCTAATTAGCATTGGTTTTGTAATGAGATTAAATGTTTGTGTGTATTAATGTAAAAATAGAAACAGTGCCATGTTATCGTTTGAGCGGTACACAGTTCCGAAAATCACAGTCAGGTAGACTTACCTTACGAACTCTGATTGCTTTCAAAAACGACTGTTTTTGAAAGCAATCAGAGTTCGTTAAAATAGTCAAATCGTAATTTTCAATACAATTACAAAGAGCAATCGACGCAGTGAGAGCATAGGTTAGGTGAGAGACTGACAACCGCCATTTAGTCACGTCAAAAATACGGGTGGCAAACTCGATACGATTTATCGATATTTCCTAAGATTCACTATGGCCATACGTTACAAACTGAATTACATCAACTTTTGTCATACGATAATATTATGACAACTAAGACAATGTCCTACTTTACTTATAATAAAACTCTTCCATACTTGTAATAATATTAATAGGTACATAATAACATCGGTTCAAACATCTTTTTACGTTAGATGTAACGATTAAAAAATAAAAAGATCTTGCCTTATGCATAGATCGATTAGCCTGCAAAGTTTCATGACCTAATTTGAAAATGTTCATTGATTATTCTTCTTTTATTGTACGGTTTAGAGGTAACTGAGATTTCTTTATATCGAGAAAATAGTATGCAATTGTTTTTTCGAAACAGACGACACCTCGCAGTAGTCCTCGTCTTTATTGTATATTAATTACAAAGTGAATACTGCAGTATGATTGAAACTAGAGCCATTAATGCTAAGACAATTTTCGCAATCTGAGGTATTACAGGCCCCTACGATGAAATATTTTCACGGTCTAAACTACAGTTAGATATTGTTTTCGAGCAAGGGAAATAATGAGTTGAGTTCTTTGTTACATTCCTTGAGAAAACTCCAACTGAAGGTAAAGTTTAGAGACCCAACTGTCGTTGTTTAAAAATTTAAGACACCAGTGGCTTTTGCTTGTAGTTCACACTGTAAAGTTTCTGTCCTAGATCGGGAAGCGAACTCATATGAATGATATTAAGCAGAAAATTATACGGCAAATTGCATGTGAAAGCAACAAATCATTCTGGATTAATTAAAGTTCGATGGGAGAGCTCATTAGGTAATCACGCGATTTAATGCAATATAATAATTCCACGGTTTATTCAAGTTAGGCATTACAGTTTCCAAGAATCAATACCATGAGAACAAAGACATTATCTTTGTGACTAATGCTTCATGTGAACTGCATTATGATTATTTCGAGCTTTATCAGTACACTAGCTTCTGCTCGCGACTTCGTCCGCGTGAGACTTGTTCCCCCGACCCAACCCATTGCATCGCATGAAAGAAAGAAAGAAAATGCATTTATTTGCGGCAAACATGCCCGCATCGCATCGCCTGCCCGTGCTATTACTTTGTATTAACTTAGCGTTCTTTACTTACATTTTGCTTGGCTCCTAAGAGTCCTAGTGTGATGTTTAAATAGCCTATAGCCTTCCTCAGGAATTGGGCTATCAAATGAAAAAAGAATATTTCAAATCCCACTGGTAGTTCCAGAGATTAGTGCGTTCAAACTAACAAACTCTTCAGCTTTATTAGTAGTAGATAGATAAATTGTAAAGGGACATTAATACATGGAATAGATTGTGTTTTAGGCCACGTCCAATTATTTGATACAACATAGTTTCGTGTTGAACCAGAATTTCAGTTTAGAGCGTGCTTATATTTAAGCTTACATTAGAACCAAAAATATTTCATCTAAATTCATAAGCTTATGAAATATCAGCGAAAACGTATCTTGCCTTTGTGCGTGTTAGTGTGTGCATTTGACCGAATACTTTCTATTTAAAGCTTTCTCAAATGTCAGGTCACATATTTTGTTGAACATTTGTAGTCCCTCCAGAACGTATTTCGGCCATTGCGGCCAATCTCAACGGAGCTATAATATCTTATAGTGAGCAAGTGTGTGCGCAGACACAGGTGTACTCTCTATTCACTCACTGTCAGAGTCCGAGGTGACGGCAATCCGACACGACCAGAGATAGATCAGGCGCAGGACCAACGACTTAACGTGCTTTCCGAGGCACGGGAGTATCAAACCGCCATCTTCCAAACTCTTAATGGAAAAAACCAATAACACTTTGCCCGACCCGGGAATCAAACCCAGGACCCCACGCTCCTCAGTCGCGCTTGCGACCACGAGACAAACTGGGCAGTCAAAACAAACTTAAACAACATTACATTTGCAACGGATCCAGGTGACTGGATCGACTTATACAGAATTTCAATTTCATCAAGTTGCTAACTAAAGGTTTCATCTATTTCTAGTGTTTCATTTCCTGTCTGTGTCCGGTCTATTATTCATGGTCCCGGCTTATGCGAGTATGTTATTTGGTCGTAGTTTGGTTGATAGCGAGGGAAGTCGCACGTGTAGCTTGCTGGTTTTGTAGGTCACTTTATATTCGGGGACGATATGATTCTCTCCTGTCAAAATCTCGGTATGATATATTGTCTTTTTTTTCGGAAGTTAAGTAGTTTCGAGATGGAAATATTCTTCTGGGTAATAGTTAGATGAGCTTTAGTTCGCATGATAAAAATAAAAGTTCATTTTTGTACTTTTGATTTTTGGAACAAAGGACCTAAAGTTTTCCTGTTAGCTGACCGGTACTGTGTTTTATCAGCTATAGATAATACAATTTATTGGATGCCCGAAAAGGAACCGAGCGATAACGAACGCGCTGAAATTCCTGGAAAAAACCATTTAGCAAAAATAAAACATGTAAATTCAACACTCCGAGTTTATCCTGAAAATAGATGCTTTCAGGCATATACGTATATCATATATGTCACCAACTCATTGAATGTAATCTAGGTACGTGTAAAATCTAGATTAAAAACAGCGGCTTTTCACACCTCTAAAATTAAGCTCTTTCATAAAACGAAGCTCACCTCAAAGTCCTGGTGAACCCTTGATAAGACAACCAGTTTGAAAAACCGTATTTAGTTGATATATTAGCAAAAATAGTCAGTATGCGTCGACACGGCTGCCCTCCTTAGGAAATGGGTCACAGTGCCATCTATACATGGCCGTCTCGCCCGATCGATCTAGCGATGAGTCTACCTCTTATTCTACACAGTTGAACGGGATTTGCCCAAAATCTCATGGCACGGTTTACAAATTACTTGAGTGCTTGAAAATTTGTACGTTAATGCAAGTAAATTCAATTGGAAACGATTGGGAGATGTCGCGGTGTCGTGTTTTTGATCGACTGATTTATTTTTTATTTGATCGGCTGTAATTGTAATCGTCTTTGTGAATTAATTAAATTGCTTAAGTGTGTAACTAGTTTATTAGTAAGCCTCGAGATTAGAGAAAATGTATTTGAGAATTACAACATCTACAGTTTTTGCGGTCTCAGATTTGTGGTATCTATCCGGGGCTTAATTATTTTGTTTAATCACCGTATTTGCTTATACCAACAAGTTTTCAATATTTTATAGTCGTGGCCCGTTCGCCACAACTTCCTAAGCTGAGTAACGTACCTCAACTGAAGTGCTTTTCGACTCATTACCGAACCCCTTTCGGCGGTCCCTGCGCCTTAAGTGGTCCCTTTCCCGTGAAGGTTTAGAGGGCAATGGTTTTAAAAGGCACGTGTGATCTGAATAGCAATTGTGAAATTTTGTAAGCTTGTGGAAATATACACAAAGTTTTTGTCTGGAAAAATAAACTGTTTCTCTTGAGCAATAAATTTCTCCGAAGATCGCTGTCACGATCAGGCCTGTACCCTTGTCGTCCCGATTATCTCGGCCGGGATCTGTAGATTAGCCAGTCGATCGTATGACCATTTTTATGTCTCGTTATGTCTTTCCGCGTGGCTCGAGTCTAATAAAAGTACAATTTATGTCGCACACGATTTTATATTGTCATGGCTACATTTGTTCTCCATGTCTTGCTATTGCTGGAACTTCATTTCTTTTTACTCTATTGTTTACATGTTTTTGCCTTTAACTAATGAGTAGGAAGAACTTTATGTAACTGAAGCCGAACTAAATGAATTCATTTCCGTACCATCTATTTGTTTCTTTTTTGCCCGCAGGGGTGCAAAACTCCACTTCACTTTAATTTTAATTATTTTCATTATTCTGCAGCTTTTTACAGCGAAGCAGCAAAGAAAAAACGAACATCATGTGCAAGGTTAGCTTTTTGTAAACACTTTTCCGAGGATGCCTCTCTTATGTTGATTAAATGCAGTGTTTTTAGGAATTTCTGAGCGCAAAAGAACACTCAAGTGTTGGGTTCCAGCGAAGCGTGTTGCGAAACTGCTAAATCGTGAAAAAGATTGGAAACAATGGCGCGCTCAATAGTTGTTAGTGCGCGGGAATTACAGGGATCTACCGATTGGCGCCCGCGGCGATTTGGTACCGAAAAACAACGCGCTTTTGGAATTGGATCACTCGATAGTTTTGATTGCTTTTCGAGTAATGGTTGTCTGTCTTTATTTTTTACAAATTCCGTTTGTATTGGTTTTGTTTTTTTTTGTTTTTTTAGAAAAAAAAATGTTATGCTATTGTTATCTCTCGGGAGTTTAGAGAATAAACGTGAAGTTATTTGGTATTTTACAAGCCTTTATTTAACTTGCGATGTTTGTATTTATGCATCTATGGATGTATGTATGTATGTATTTGAAGCAGATATCTTCAACCGATTGAGCTGAAATTTTGAATGCATGTGTAAATCGGATGACAATGCAAAATTATTATGACATGGAGCTGATCTGATGATGGAACCGAAGGTGGCCATAGGAACTCGGTAGTTAAACGACACAACCCCATCGAGTTTGGACTCGTTTGATCCGTCTTGACGAGAACTTTGGTGCTAGATGGTAACCAGGGTCTGATGATGGAGCTGGAAGATGGCCACAGGAACTCTGTAATTAAACGAACCAACCCCATCGAGTTTGGGCTCATACCATTCGTCTTGACGAGTAATTTGGTGCTAGAAGGTAACCAGGGTCTGATGATGGAGCTGGAAGATGGCCATAGGAACTCGGGTAATTAAACGACACAAACCCATCAAGTTTTGGCTCGTATGATTCGTCTTCACGAGTACTTTGGTGCTAGATGGTAATCAGGGTCTGATGATGGAGCTGGAAGATAGCCGTAGGAACTCAGTAATTAAACGACATAACCCCATCGAGTTTGGGCTCGTTTGATTCGTCTTGATGAGTACTTTGGTGCTAGATGATAACCAGGGTCTGATGATGTACACGTAGCTTAAGTGCAGTAAACGCATATAACGAGAAAACACTGCTACGCGCTACGAACTACGCCGTTGTCAATCTCGCATCAAAAATACTAAAAAGTTAAAATAAAATTAAAAAAAAAAACTTTTTAAAAACAAGCTTTTATTACTTGTTAATAAAAAGAACTAAGAAGTTAAAAATAATTTAAACCTGATAAGAAATAAATAAAAGCGTGTTACATTGTGATTGCAAAAGAAAAATACTTAATGAAGGTGTAATATGCTAAATGTTCTATAATGTTCCATCAAAATGTAACACGCTTTTATTTATTTCTTATCAGGTTTAAATTATTTTTAACTTTTTAGTTCTTTTTATTAACAATTAATAAAGCTTGTTTTTAAAAAGTTTTGTTTTCTTTTAATTATTCGTAAGGTCCAAATTTTGCGCTTTCTCTTCGCTTTGATATCGACGGTTCATATCTGTTATATCAAACAAGGATTTGTAACTCATTTTGGAAGTTTCTTGAAATGTAAACGTTTCTCGTTTCCTTTTCTGTCTTCTATACCATTCTTATTTCTATCTTTTGATGTATCGAACACCCACATAGCGAACAGTCAATCCATTATACTCAAATGAAAAAAAAACTTTTGTTTCTTCACTTGGCTATATCGATTGTAATACAATTTTACGAAACTCCTACGTTATTAGATCCACCTTTTACCGACTGTTGTTTTCGCTGTGTATTTATGGTTCAACGTAGACAGTCTGTTTTGCAATTTAAGATACCTTTGCTTGGCATAGGCAGAGGTGTACCTTTAGCGCCAAAACCTATATCTGACCACTTTGAAAACAAAATCCCGTGCACATGATGACCATAGCTGCGTCCGTAAGTAAAACAAAAGAGGATCCGTTTTAGGGCGACTAATATGTAATATGCGCTGCAAGCAGGAATAGTCCTTACGGTGGTCAGATATAGATTTTGGCGATAGTACACCTCTGCCTCTGGCGTAACGTGTGTGTGCAACACTCCGCCAGTTATGTTACCACACTGCCTAACTCGTCGGGGAATAGAGGCGTGGCGTGGCGTGTTATGTGTGTTTGCTTAGCATTGAGGGATGTTTTAGTTAGGTACAGTTACTACCTGTTAACATATTCGCTACTGGAATATAAAGGCCAAAAATATATAAAATGATAATAACATAAGGTAGAAACGTTTAACTATTAATGCGATTATACCATTTCGGTAATGGGCGGACAGATCTCAGATTAAGTGCCGAATCTAGGTTATTGGGTCAGCGCGAATGGCTATTTCAGTGCCATTGGTAATTTATAATGTATCGATTTGACTTCTTGGATGACTTGATTATTATTGAGTTATTTTATAGGTCATCAATTCGGTTAGCAAAAATAAAACTACAAGAGTCTTACCACAAAAACTTAAACACCTCTTCCACGTGTGTCTAATGTCAGTGTTACGTCAAACTACATATAAATATGTCATATTTAAAAGGTATTTAGCCTAAACAACTGATAAACACTGTTTTGTGCTAGTAATTTAAGTATCTTAAGTTATATTTGAAGATGAAAATTCGAGATGTCATTAAATTTATTATGTCGTTTTTAGTTTTTACTAACTTTAGAGTAAGACTAACAGTGCCCAGGGGACCTGACTTGTTAAAAATTGTCAACTTACAAATACTTAAATAAAAATATAACATAACATCAAAATCAAAAGTAATTTGTTCGAATTAGGCTGAGAATCAGCACTTTTCGAACGTCAAAATTACAAAAGACAGTCCCCCAAAAACGGCAGCCCCTCACCACTTCCTAGTCCTATCACTGGGAAGAAGAAGTGGCGCAACGAACTCCCCAGCAGCATCACGCTGGTAATCCCCGAAGAGTTAGGCAGGGGTATACCTACCTGTAGTACACCCACATTTTGTCAGTGTTCACATGTGATAGGGGGCAAGCCTACCGGGCACGACTTCAGGCTGCTACTATGAAGTTTCTAATGGGAATACCCAATAAATTTGCTGGTCCTGGGAATCGAACCATGCACTAGACTAGCCCAACAAGGCAGTTTAAATAGAAAAATTACGCATAAAATCTCAACGAAGTAATCTGATGAAACTAAACCTCAGGTTTTCTCATCTGTGAAAACGTGGCTAACAAACAGACTGATATTTTCTTTCTAATATCACCTATAACTGGTCAATCCGTAAACAAGTTATGGTTTAAGAACTTTATTGTTTCTCTTTAAGAATTAACAATAATTCACTTACTGAGAAACTAAATTTACACAAAATGTTTACGAGCGTACAATAACATCGTTATAAAAGTAGATTTACAATAATGAATAGGGAGGTAGTGATAAAAAAATATAAATATCAACTAATCACCAACCGAGTAAACACGGATCTAAAGTAAAATTCGATGTATTGATCTACGAAAAATACCTCTACTGACTCGCAAGCCCACGTACAACTCATAATTCGAAAACTTATCTTAATTATAGTAGGGTACAAAAACAGGGAGACCGTGTTTACCGAAAGAATTAAAGAACGCTTCATTTGACTTACGCCAGACGAATCCACCAATTTATTTAGACCTCTGGTTAGGGTTGCCTAGCTAAACAAAGTAGGTACATACTCCGTACTGTTTTAGTAGCAGTTTCATTCTTGCTTGGAAATTGCGAGTTGAGCCTAAAAAGTTATGAATTCGTTTGAATTTAAATAGGAAAGTTATTGATAATTTACTAAAAATGGATAGAAATTTAAATCGGTTGTGGTATGGGCATGTGATACGGAGGAATGAGGAAAATGTCGTGAGGAAAGTTTTGAGTATGAATGTCGATGGCTATAAGAGTAGAGGAAGACCAAAGAAACCATGGATGGAAAAAAAAAGAAGTTTTTTGCAGTAAACCTGACGCATAAAAAATAACAAGTTTGGGGAAAAAATGCGATGTTGATGATGATATGATTAAAAAGGGGGTGACTACCGAGATGACAACTAATAGAGAAGTATGGAAGAAAATGACACGTTGCACCGACCTTAAATAAATTGGGATTAGGGCAGGAGAATGTTGATGATAAATAAGCTTAAAAGATAAGACGGTGGCGAAGAATCATTCAGTCGATGTTCCTCTTGCTAGTTCTGTCCTCAGTGCCCAAACACCTGCAACGAACAGTCTCAATGTGGCCACACATTGGGTGCTGCCACAGTTAACCCCAAGTCTATGTAAATGGAACAATTAACACCTAGGACGAAGTAACGGAACAGCTGTGCTATTCTGTAAATCAATCACCGTGAAAAGTAATGTGAAGTAAGCTGTAAATAGTGTCAATCCCTAGCATCAGGTGGTATGACAGCTCACTTTAAACTCACCTAAGTTTTCACGGTGAGATTTTTACAGACTAGCTTTGCTATGGCTTGGCTTTTTTTTGTCAGCCCCAACACAGGTGTAAAATGTAACGTTTCGAGCCAAATCCAGGCAACCCTATCCTCTTTGTTTTCTCAGACCATAATTTCTAAAGCTACCACTGTTTACCTGAGACCTTGTTTGACTGGACGCCCGTCTTAACTTGTTTTCCTTCGATCTGTTTGTATTAACGTGTGTGTTTTGTTTTGTTGCAGGTAAGGGAGGAAGCGGAAATGACGTAGAGTATCTGAATCTGTATTGAGTTTTAATCGGTTCAAAGACCGGAGGGAAGGGAATTGAGGTAATGTTTTAAGGCTAAGAAACGTTGAACGGAAAAGTTTTGAAAATAACAGTTTGGCAGGATTTATGAGTTATGACTCTTTTACAACCATAATAAATCACAGAGTTATAAGTAGGATTCTAAAAGAGACTCAAATTATTATCGAACAACACAAACGAAGAGAAGACCAACTTGTCTTGTCGTTCTTGTTGGTCCTAGTCCGCGTTCGTAATTCATTCATTGTATATTGATCCTTCGGTCGATGAATAATTACGTTTCAATTTTCATTATAACCCCTACGCAGAAATCAATAAAACACACAAGTGAAACACTTCGTAAGCTCTAACAAGGCAGGCACCCAATTTTAGGTTTCACGCTAGAAGTCTGAGAGCGGTGGAGTGCACCATTTACCGTTCAACTACGGATTATTGCACGCTCGTGTTCAAAACATGTTGTTAGCGTTTACTGTACGACCCTGACAACGCCAATGCATATAACCTGAGTTTAATATCTGTGAAGTTTAGCTGGTGGAGCCACGTGGTGGAACCTGCCTTGTAACGTGAGCTTGAAGACAAGGCGAGTTGTTAACTATCTTGAGAACTATGGCTTCTTTAACCTAGCATTTTCTTCGAACGTTAGAAAATATAATGTATCTAAAGAAAACTGTTTATAAATCCATACTAACATTATAAATTCGAAAGTAACTCTGTCTGTATGTTACCTTTTCACACCTAAACCACAGAACGAATTCCGATGACAAGGAGATAGATACCATCCTGGGGTAGGACATAGGCTACTTTTTGTTTCGGTAGCACGTTCCCGTGGGATAATTTCCGACATCTATCGCGGGTGAAACCGCGGGGAGAAGTTAGTATTATATATACTTTAGAATGGAAAGGTGACCTTGGTAATCCTTTTGACCGATTAATGAACCGGAGGTAGAGTTTATCGATTCGTTTCGTATGTGTGTTTTCAATCTGGGTTTCTCGCCGTTTGTATCAAATCAATAATTTAGGTGTCACAAAACACATCTTAATGTTATCTGCAATTATTTATTTTAATTCCTTGGTATCAGAGAGATCGTAAATGCTTTGTGAGATGGATATAAGATCTGCGTTTGCGAATTAGTTGCCAAACATCTAAACAAATACGAGTTTACGGAAAAATAATTTTAATAATTACACAATAAAGTTCAGTTTACGCTACAACTTCAAACATTTTTATAATCTTTTCAATTGTGCTAGTCACTCTGAAATCAACTTGATTGCCACGAAAATAAAGTTCTCTATAAATATTCTCTAAATGGAATCAATATTAAAAAATGCAAAGATTTAAATAAAAATATTTTATTTTCTACATAATCTCCCTCCAATGCAATGCATTTAGAATAACGCGTTTCTAACTTCCTTATTCCTTGTGAAAAAAATTGTTTTTCTCGACTCTCGAAAAACTCCTCTACGGCAGCCATAACCGCGTCATTATCGTCAAATTTTGTTCCACGAATGTCCTCTTTTAATTATGGCAATAAGTGAAAATCACTTGGGGCTAAGTCAGGAGAGTATGGTATGTGGTCAAGGAGATTCAAACCAGCACAGCGGATTGCGTTGAGTGCAACTTCCGATCGATGAGCAGGAGCAACAAGATACCCTTGAAGAAACAACACGCCCAACGATAGTTTTCCACGACGTTTTTCTTTAATCGCTTCGGGATTAAATTTGCATAATAGGGTCCAGTAATCGTCTGGCCTTTTGGCATGTAATCAATAAAAAGGATTCCTTCACTACCCCAGAACACTGAGGCCATAACTTTGCCAGCGGTAGGAGCTACTCGAAATTTCTTAATGGATGAAGAGGATGGTCGTTACCAAGACATGCTTTGTCTCTTAGTTTCAGGATCGAAATGGTGAACCCACGTTTCATCCATGGTGACAAGACGAAGGCAAAAATTATCCGAATCACGCTGGAACATTTCGAGATTACGCTTAGAAATTTCTAAACGTCGCTTTTTGTTTTCGTCGGTTAACATTCGTGGCACCCATCTTGCCGACACTGTTTTGAACCCCAGTGAATCAATTAAAATGGATTGAACGCTACCAAATGATATCTTTCTCGTTGCACAAAACAATTTATTACGTGCGAACGAACTGACAAAAACTAGTAATAATAATAGTAATAATGCTTTATTTGCCAAAATGTAGGTATACAAAGTAGTATGATCTTAATATAAATGTGGCCCATTTACATTCTACCATTACATGTGGTGTGCAAAATGTAGGTGTACAAAGTAGTATGATCTTAATATAAATGTGGCCCATTTACATTCTACCATTACATGTGGTGTGCAAAATGTAGGTGTACAAAGTAGTATGATCTTAATATAAATGTGGCCCATTTACATTCTACCATTACATGTGGTGTGCAAAATGTAGGTGTACAAAGTAGTATGATCTTAATATAAATGTGGCCCATTTACATTCTACCATTACATGTGGTGTGCAAAATGTAGGTGTACAAAGTAGTATGATCTTAATATAAATGTGGCCCATTTACATTCTACCATTACATGTGGTGTGCAAAATGTAGGTGTACAAAGTAGTATGATCTTAATATAAATGTGGCCCATTTACATTCTACCATTACATGTGGTGTGCAAAATGTAGGTGTACAAAGTAGTATGATCTTAATATAAATGTGGCCCATTTACATTCTACCATTACATGTGGTGTGCAAAATGTAGGTGTACAAAGTAGTATGATCTTAATATAAATGTGGCCCATTTACATTCTACCATTACATGTGGTGTGCAAAATGTAGGTGTACAAAGTAGTATGATCTTAATATAAATGTGGCCCATTTACATTCTACCATTACATGTGGTGTGCAAATCTGTAATTCTAGAACACATTAAATTATTAAAAATGTCATAATATTCCTTCAGTTATCACTATAAACGTTCCAAAATGTGTGATTAAATAAATTAATTGCAAATACTTAATTTCACAATACATTACATAATTTAAAAATGTCCTAACATTACATCAGTTACCAATATGAATGTCAAATTTCAAAGAGAATTTAAAGTCAGATTTTATGTATTAATTGAAATGTCAATGTCCATGTATATTGTTATAATGTCAAAATAAAAATAATAATAGTAAATAAATGTCAAATTAAGAAATAAATAAAATATATATAAACCAAATTTATTGACATTACTTTCTTTCCTCGACATGTGACAAAAGTTCATTTACAGTGTAAAAACCTTTTTTCTTTAAGCCACCATTTTCTTTGATCACCTTTTTTTTAAACATAAGCAAAGGTAGTTCTTTAAAGGCGTTTGGTAATTTATTGTATACCTTAATAGCCATTATAAACGAATTTCTTTTATATAAATCGAGCTTGAATTGTGGCAAGCAGAGCCTATGTTTATCTCTAGAGGAAACATTCCTTTTGGTTACATCTCTATGTTTAATAAAATTTTCAGGATGTTGTCGTACTAATAGGCACAATTATGTAATATACATGCATGCTAACGGTAAAATGTTGTACTTTTTAAACAGTGGCTTACAGCTACCCATGTACCCAGCTCCACAGATTGCACGTACACATTTTTTTTGGATTATAAACGCTTTATTGACATCCACCGAATTACCCCACACACAGTGACAGTTTGCATAAATATTGTGTGATTGACAGTCTTTAATTTGAATATCGAACTTCTTCCAAAAAGGTTTTATATATATGCAATTCTAAGAACTTTTTGATTCACCCTCGTACTATCCTTTTTACTTACTAGCGCGTGAGGGAGAGGCAATCGCTGCACCCTCGCGCGCCTAGCCGCCGCAGGAGACGCCCTGGACGGGAGTCAACAGCCGACTCCCGGCCACCGTAGGCGCGGGTATCTGTTTTCTGAATTTTACCTTAGGGAAATATTTGTATGGTACCGGTACAGTATCGATACTGATTAGGAACACCAGTAGGAAAGGTACTACTCTGGTACCGGTATCATACCAAGGCCAATGGTACTGATTCTCACACACAAAACACCGATATTTCAAGATCTGTCTACGACATCAGAATAAAAACTAAAACATCATCTACATAAACTACTGTCGCGTCCTCGTAATCTGATTTACTCTTTTCCTCAACACTTGCTAGTTGTTTGTTCTAAAGCCTGTCGAGTTCTCAGTAACAGTTAACTTTTTCATTATCACCTGTAGGTAACTGAGTCTTCACTTACATTTACAACTCATTTTAACTTTTACGGAGCTTGGACCTCGCTGCTTTTTCTTTCTTCTTGTTCTACTTAATGCTTGTTCTTCACGGGAAGCCAAACTATTCCGTCCATTCTTATAAGGCTATGCATTTTTCTTCAACATTTTTAAGTGTTCTTTTTTAGTATTTTACTGCGTGTGTAAACTTGGGTCTGACATATACGACCCAAACAAACCTTAATTCGTATTTCAGACTCATTTAGAACAGTATTAACACAATTTGATGTGTCCTAAAGTCTAACAATATGCCCTTTCACACAGAGTGACAATCTTAATAGTCTTACTTAATACAACACAATGCCAAGAGACAGTCTGTTAGCCGACATGAGACCCAGATCTAAGATTTCACGAGTTCTCAAGACAAGTTTATAGTCTTTTATAGCGTTGCTGTCGCTTGTTGTGTGCCACTTTCTCATAGTTTGTTCCTTTGGGGCGAGTTTTTAATTACCGCCGAGATTGCGGCTTGAGGTTTCTACGACCAATATTGTATTTGCTGTAAACAAGTTTTTACTTTTCTACGATATTAATCTTTTAGTTGGACCGTTGGACGTGTCTTTGTGGGCTTTAATTGAAAATCTATTTGATATATCGATCTATTTAGTTTTCTTTGATTGCTCAGCTAGAAAATGGTTTTTACCAAATTGTATGAATCGAAATTGCTAGCGGCAGGTGGTCAGTCTTTCGAATTAGTTGCTAAAAGAGTTTCTAATAAAGTTGTTCAAAGCACAAATGAAATTAAGTCAATAAACGTTAATGGTCATTGCTTTTAATTAACAATTACTTCGATTTTTACAGGCCGTAGTGGCGGAAACCATTGGAGGTCATTGCTATGCCGTGTTAAATTGTTAATAAGCCCACCATCATTGCAATATCACGACATGTGTCAAGAGTTCAATCACAACTTCATGAGAGAACATACGACAAAATTTGTGATACATGTCTTCTCACGATACAGCACCTTAAACTTTATTTATTTATTTGCATACTGTTAATGACTTACTAATTGTCAAGCAAACATTGAGTCAGTGTGCTGGTAGCGAACATCTTTCACGACGACGGCTCTAGCAATTGTCTTTGTAACAAGATTATAAGCATTTGCATACATAACCACGTTAACGTGACGGGAATATTATGAATACTAGTTTCACATCTCGTCTCTAGTTCTAGGAGAAATAGGCAGAGAGGTGCACTACATCTGCATGTCGTTATCTTTACATTACTTGTCGTAACAAATTGTTATTTCATCTCCTAGAACTCAAACCGAGATCTAGTGATCTTACTCAAGACCGGTGGCGACTCCTTGACAACCGGTCGGCATTATGTATCTACACACATAACTAGAGCGAAAACATTCCGTGTAACTGGAAAAAAACTACGAAAAGAAGTAAACCTTTTTAGGGTCCCCTGCCCATTAGGAATTCGTATAATTCCGTCACGTCCATCCGTCCGTCTGTTAGAGAAATTCTCGTGATGTCTTCCACAGCGATATATGAACGTGCTGGGCGAAAAATGTGTAAGGTGTGAAATGGAATACCTTTGAGTTATGAGCTGTACGATGTCATTTTGGCAAGGCCTTCTTCTTCGTATGGTGCTCCTACTAGCTTATTTTTTTTTTTATAGAAGTCATTGAATTACAACTGTTGGTCTTGGTGAACGTTGATCTAATATCATCTTCATAATTACAGCTAGAAGGTTTCGATAGGATTTCATTCTTAACAGATTTAATAATTTTTGAGTTTTGAGCTGTATGATATCATTTTGTAAAGGTCTTCTTTTTATGGCGCTCTCTCTAGCTTAGTTTTGTTTTTATAGAATTCATTGAATTACAGCAGTTGGTCTTAGTAGACGTTGATCTAATAATATAATCATCACCGTCATAATTATGGCTAGAAGATTTCGATCGGATTTCATTCTTACCAGATTTTAACAAATGTAGAGAAACCTACTGTTCAATGATGTGCTCTTAAAAGCATGAAAAATAAATTCATCGTATCACTTAGAGAGCGCGGAACAATGGATATGCCTTTTGAATGTAACAATGTTATCCGTTTCAACATTTTCATGCATCAACGATTACAGAAAGTCACTATCTACCAGGAAAACACTATCACTATCTAAAGGAAACCTTCGGAAAAATCGATTGATCGTGTACTGCTATTCGTTGAAAGCACTTAGCAACCACGGTTCATTGGTGCTGCAAGGTCCCGCACATGTCAGCGACGCCAATTTAAACCAATACCGGCCAATCTGTACCGGATTTCATTTGCATGACCCGACCTACTCGAGTTCAGGGTCTTATTGCCTTTTTATTATAAATATAAAAACAATTCTATTGACTATTCTTTGTTTATTACTGCGAACATATTTATAAATTATTCAGTGTCGTTTGAATTAAATTGTTTTGCTCGATAATGGGAGTGATGTGAAATAATTATGATAATGTTTTGTACCAAGGTTGTGTTAGTTTACCTAGTGACAACGCGAAGCTATAATAAATCGATCGTCTGATTCCTAGTTGACATTGACAGTTCACATCCATGTTAAAATATTACTGTCTTTTTCATATTAGGGGTTAAAGTATAAAATTGCCGATTTGTACTGAAAATATGAAATTAGTTTTTTTTTTAGATTTAACATATTTATTTAACCAAAATAATTACCATTGTTATCTATACATTGCTGCCATCTAATAGGAAGGTCATTTATGCCTTTGCGATAGAACTCTCGTGATCTAGATTCGACAAACTGTGTGAAAGCATTTTGTACTGCCTCCTGAGAAGAAAACTTTTTATCACGTAGAAAATTGTCCAAATCACGAAAAAAATGGTAGTCTGTTGGACCAAGGTCTGGCGAATACGGAGGGTGACGAATGGTTTCTAATTGCTGTTCCTGTAGAGTTAAAACGGTTTCTCGTGCTGTATGAGGTCTCGCGTTATCATGGAGCAATAATGGTGAAGATCGATTCATGAGTCGGGGCTGTTTCACTGCTAGTTTTGCTATCATTGTTCGGAGTTCGGCACAGTAGACATCTGCCGTTATTGCTTGACCAGATCGGAGAAAGCTATAGTGAATAACACCATGCTGAGACCACTAAACAGTTACCATTACCTTTTTATTGGTAAGCTTTGCTTTAGGACACTGTTGCGGCGTTTGACCTGGGGTCAGCCATTGCATTTTTGGCTTACGGTTATTGTAAAGAATCCACTTTTCATCACATGTCACAATTTGATCCAATATTCCTTTATTTCTGTATCGATTCAACAAGGCAACACAAGTTTCAACACGCGTTTCTTTCTGCAGATCAGTCAAATCATGAGGCATCCATTTCTCATATTTTTTTATTTTATTGATTTGACGCAAATGAGTCAATATTGTTGGTAAGGTAACGTTAAACCATGCCGCTAATTCCTGGGTAGTTTGGCTCGGATCGGCTTCCACCATCTCTTTCAATTCATTGTTATTCACCTGTGTGGGCGGTCTTCCACGTGGTTCGTTCTTCAAATCAAAGTTTCCATCACCAAAGCGTTTAAACCAAAATCGCACAGTGCGTTCATTAGCAGTCCCTTCTCCAAACACAACATTGATATTGCGAGCTGTTTCTGCCGCGTTAGTTCCGCGTCGGAACTCGTATTAAAAAATAACTCGAATTTTTGAAGTATCCATCTTTCTTGTCTAAGATGAATAAAAAAAACAACTGAAAGTCGATAATCGAATGTTGCACGTTTTTTTAAAAGAAGAACTTCATAGGTACCATGTGAAAAAAGTTTCACTCAAAAATCTCAAACCATGAAGGTTCTATGTCAATTCGAAGTACCTATTACAATAAAACGGCAATTTCATACTTTAACCCCTATTACTTTAGTAATAATTGACTTTCGACGTGTGTATATTGTTATAGCAGAAAATAACTTATCTAAGGCTGTTCGTAGACCTAGACAAGACAGTTATGTCTATCCACCGATAGTCATAACTGTTTTGTCATCTCACATACCAACCGGTGTCTGTTTGGTTCCCTATACTAGTTTTTATGGAGCGAAAGTGTGGGTTAAGATATAAGATATAATAGTTTAAATCTGAAGAGTTGGTTTGAACGTGCTAATTAACTGGAACTAGCTGTCGGATTTGGAAACGGTATTTTAGCATTTGATAGCCCAATTTTTGTGGAAGCTTGTAGGCTACTTAACATCACGCTAGGACCCTTAGGAGCCGAGCAGAATGAAAAAAAGTTAGTAAGAACGCTAAGCGAAAACGAAATAATAGCGCGGCCAGGCGATGCGATGCGACGGGGTGGGTCGGGGGGAACAAGGAATTTCACGCGGACGAAGTCGCGAGCAGAAGCTAATGCAATAATAGCTAAGCTTAACGAATAAAGTATCTTTATCTTTAATAACAGGCAAAGTTAATGTTTTCTTTCTTTCTTTTTCTTTTCTTTCTTAAAAAAAAAAAAACGTTGCCCCACACTAGAAATTTCTCCTGTATAGTGGGTGCGTTTACAAACATTTAAACTCACATAAACAAGCAGCCAGACCCGGTACAACTACTTGTAGGCCATACAAATATTTGTTCCGTGCAGGAATCGAACTCGCGACACGCAGCGCAGCAGTCAATCGTTTAACCACTGCGCCAAGCGTGCCGTCGTTTATTCCACTGCCCTGATCAAAGAAGATTAGTTTCGGTCGCAAACGTTGTTCACTCACAAATTACACATGAGCAGTAAGATTGCTTGCGGCAGACTGATCAAATGAGGAAGAGGCCACTTCAGGTTCAAGTGCACTTTAGCAGAGGAAAAGAGGAATTGAATACTGACCAAAAAGAAAATTATGGGGTACTTGCTCTTCGTAAAAGCGATTACGGACTTCTTACAACACAATAACAATTTTTTAGGCGTTTTTTTAAAGCCTCATTCGAGGAATGAACTCATGTTAACTACTGCCCCGCGGCTCCGCCTGCGTGTAGTTTAAAACAGAATGGGCCATGTCTGTCTCAAAATAATAAGTTACCCTTCTAACAATTAACCGGTTGACGTCATCACGTCAACGCCGACTGTCGCTGAAAACTAGCGCTGGAGCACTGCTCTGTCTCGTATAGGGTCTTAGCATTATGCTGAGCGATGGCCGTTTTGCGTGGATGTGACGCATTTTTTCCCCAATTTGTTCTTTCTTGTGTTTATATTCTTTCCCTGCATCATGTTTACCGCAAATGAACGTATATTTATATCATCGAAACCGATTCGGTAGTTAGCCGTGAAAACGTATCGCCTATAGATAGAAATTCTAGATTACGCATTCAAGCTAATAAGGCAATATTGCACGGATTCAGGAAATCCTTGTCTAATGAGTATTTACCGCTGAATCGTTAAATTAATTAAATTACCTACCAAGCTACCAAATCAACCTAAGTGACCAGTCATTAATCTCGAAAAGTAATTACAAATTAATTTAAAGTTAATTAAAATCTCCTCGCCCTTTGACTTGAGAAGTTGAGACACAATGAGTATAGCCATCGTTATCGTCAGTCGTCACGCTCCCGAGTTCCTACGTGACACGAAAACTGAAAGGTGACGAGTTGACGAGACAGGGCTGTCAAAACAACAAAAAAAATCTAACAAAAAGACCACTGATCCCGTTTTAATACCTATTTGTCAGACTAATGAAAGACAAAGTAATTTTTCAATCCTTTTTTTAAATACGGAACCCTTCTATCTAGTACTTGTATCCTCCCATATCTATTAACAGTGTTATGTGAATTATTTTTAAAAGAGTAACCGTAGAATTTCTTGCCAGCTCTTCTCCATAGAAAACGACCAATTGGAACCGTGTCTAGCTTCTGACGTTTCATAAGTGCCCATGTAGGTTTATTTGAAATTTATTAAGATACGCAAAAAAATCTGAATCTATCTTTGACATTACTGACATCGGCGAAGGAAAACATCGTGAGAAAACCTGGACTTATAGTACTTAATTAAAAATCTGAAATTGCCAATCCGTCTTGAGCAAGCGTGGTGATCAATGCTCGTGCCTTCTCTGTATTAGAAGAGGCATTTACCCTGCATTAGTAGGACAGGCTGGTATCATTAAGATATCCAAATGAAGTTGTAAGTCAATACGTTACTCACTCATCTCATCATCTGTATTCTCCAAAGGAACAAGCTCACATCTAGAACCGATATAGTATATCCTGTCTCAATAAATTGACTTTCCTGTAGAAACAGCGCGAGCGCCATGTAAGCATTAATTCTACCTTTTTTTTTGTGGTGTCAAGCATAAAAATACCGGAACCGGTGCCGAACTAATTGGCATCACGGACTTGTCAAATGGGGATGAGCACGAAATAACCGGTGGATATTTTTGGACAGGACGTGTTTAAGTGACAAGTGAGTTGTGACCTCTGAGTTTGTTTCGGCCTTTCTTCTCAGACTAGTCAGATAGGAAACGCCGACCTCATCTAGTTTTAAAATATGATTGATGTGTAAAAGTGTTTGTACAAACCTACTTACAAAATAAAATCATTTATCAAGTTAGGTCCAATTTATTGTGTGTTTATGATAGTGATGAGTTCATTATTATTCTGCATATTATGTCCAAATACTTTGAAGATGACTATGAGTCTATTATATTGCGACTGATCAGCATATATTTTATATTTAAATCCTTGTTTCCAGTTGATGTTATTTCCACGCAAACAAATTTTAACTTTACTCTGGTGTGAATTAAGTTGATTTTAGAATGAAAATGTAAACTCTTGAAAAAGTCAAATTGAAGTAGTAGCGCAAACTGAACTTTGTGTAACTTTTAAAGTTTAAAAAAAAAAAAAAACATTTTTGTTTACATGTTTGGAAACTAAGTTGCGAACGCAGGATATAATCAGTATTTAGCAGTGTCTGTGATATTATTTTGTTATTTGCATTGCTAAATTAATGAGATTTAGATGGACGGCGGACAAAAGAGTTACATAAACTACATCTAGTTTCATCTAGTCTACATCTAGTTTTGAATACACAGTAAATTGGTCACAAAATATTTACATTAAATGAAAGTTACTTGCTTAGTGCATTTATGCTAGTAGTTTGTCTGCAGTCAACTGTTTCTCTATGTGTCTTTGATAAACAGTCGAGAATTCGAGTCAGCTTTCGGATTACTAAATTTAATTCACACTGTACAATGAGGGGACAGTAGGGATGCAGGGGTGATTCAATATTGAGATCCCTTTTCCTGTTTTGTTCCCCTCCTCCCTGCATCCCTTTTTACGGTTAAGAGAAGAACAAGTATGTACCTAAATCTGTGGACATTACAATCGTCAATCCGTATAATTAAATCCGTTCACGCAAACAATTTGCTGACTAGTACTACCCGTAATTAGATGCAGCATCTGGTTAATTAAATATCGGAAACGAATCAACGTATCAAATTGCTAATTGAACATTGCAAAAACGTACAGCGCATCGAAACTTTCGTTCTCATTACCGTGTTTTATTTCAATTACTGACGTATGCAGTTGAAAATAGAGTTTAAATTGACAATGGCAGGAAATGGTATCGTAAAACATTATGAACAGATGATTGAATTCCGTTTATACGTTAATTGGATAAAAGAGTCATTATTGTCGCGTGTTGTCCGCTATTTTGTGTAATTTTGACCTGTAGTGTATTGTGTCGGTGTGTCATTTATGATAAACAGATAAGTAAAGTTCGTGGCTGTAATAACAGCCGCACGGGTCGATCGATCAGGGAAATCTACGTTTGCCGCGGTTGGTCCGTGGATGGGTGACCATCTTATGAGACCTACATATTTTTGAGGCTGCCTGAAAAAAAAAACGTTACGTGCCCCTCCAATCCCTGTAATATCGATACAAACACAAATAACATATTTGTGTTTAAAAAAAAAAACGGTACGTGCCCCTCCAATCCCTGTAATATCGATACAAACACAAATAACAATATGTAGGTAACCTATACATATAACCTATACATCGACAGGTATTCTTTTGATTGTCTACAATTTGTGTTCCTTATTTTGTATTTTTGCACTGACCCCAAGTAAAATGAGGGCAGGAAGATGATTTGTAGCTACAATAAAGTACCGAAACTGTAATTATGTTTTATGTTTATGTTTTGTGGCTGCACATTGAAACAATATTATGGGTCAAATATTAAGACCACACCAACCCAAACCAAACCATTTCAATACCAATTTAAGAGACTGGTAAGTAGAGAATGCTTAAGCCATTAAATCCGCCTTTTTACCTTTTTATGTGCGAAAAGTATTAATAAATAATAAATGAAATGAATTCTTGTAATTTACTTACTCGGAACAAATATCGGCTGAGGACGATACCTTACAAATATTTGCCGCTAATGATGGCAATACACGACTATGTACAGAAGGTACTTCGTTCTGTTTGCGTCATTCCGACGTCAGCATCGCATTAAATATTGATTAGTATAGGAACTCTAGTCATCCTTCCGCGAGTAGGGCTACCATTTCGAAATATGTATTTAAAGTCCTGACTAAAGCCTAATGGTGAAGGGCTGATTTTTCCAACGCCAGATAATTTTATCGGAGGAATAATTTAGAATTTTTGATAGTGACCATACAAAAACTGTCGGACGTCAATTTTATTCGAAGAATTAAAATGATCTGTATATTGAAAATTAGCCCTAAGTTAAATTACTTATAAGCTAATAGGCTAGACTGTATTGTGAATACAGTATCACCAACTGTGATACTTTATAAAAGAAAGTAAAAATTTTAATATTTCGTTATTCCATTATAAAATGAAATATTTACGAAATAAAACGCCTTATTTCGAAAAATCCGAACAAATAATAAGGCCGGACACAGCCCGGACGAGGGGACAAAAAGCCGGATAAATCCGGACGGATGGTAACCCTATCCGAGAGTCAATACTCATAAGTCAAGTGAAGGAAATCTTTCCTAAGGAAGATAATGATTTGATTATAATCATTATGATGGCTGAAGTCTATTCACTGTTTGTTCTATTTGCGTAGGTTTCTCTTATCAGTGTGTTGTAACAGTAAGCGTCACTCAATGTCAATGTCATTCTGTGTGTTCGTTCTGTGTGTAATATCGGAAATTACTGGTATGGTTTTTGATATAGTTTAGGGAGTATCTAAATGGCAAATTGACTGATTCAAACGCATCTGTTTGTTTCAGTGTTTTAATACTCGTCAACAAGTTTCGCAATAAGTTTAATTAATCCATCAACCAACTGGTTTTCGATTTAGGATTTTTTTTCACACGTTTTCTCTTGATTCGTCTGATATTGGCAGAATTATCGACATCGGCACCATTGCCTTAGAGAAAAATAGAATAGAATACTTAAAAGGTCGACGTAACTATTGAGGGCACTTGCAATTTATTCATGATTCAACATCTGCCTAGCCTTTTCCCAACTGTGTTGGGTTCGGCTTCCAGTCTAACCGGATGCAGCTGAATACCAGTATTTTACATGGAGCGACTGCCTATCTGACCCCCAGTTACTGGTGGTTAATTTAGTCATGACTAATCCGATTCTTAAATAAGGGGTAATAAAACGGATAGAAGAAAGGCTAAAATGACACGAAACACGTCTCTCATGATTTGACTATTCCCAAAAGTTAATAATGTTCTCTTATATGTACTATCGCCAAAATATATATCTGACCACCGCGCACCGTAAGGACTATTCCTGCTTGCAGCGTATATTATTAGTTGACCTAAACATGGTCCTCTTTTGTTTTACTTACGGACGCAGTTGTGGTCGTCATGTGGTGTGGTTTTCAAAATGGTCAGATATAGGTTTTGGCGATAGTTCCTACTCAATAGAAATCAATAAAAACCTGCAACTGTAAGTAAATCCTCATTGAAAAGACAAAGATCAGATGCTAACATCAATTTCTAGTCTACCTCCATTTACGTCGTGTCTACCCAGAGGCGCGGGCGCATGATTTGTGGCTTTACCTTTCTCTTATTGTTGCCATGGTTACTGCGTTGTTGACTCGTGAAAGTTCTCGATGTAGTAACCTGCTCGACGTATTCGGAACGGTTTTTGTTGGAAATAGATTTCCATACTGTTCGTAGAACAGGGAATGAGGTGATTGTCTGTTGGTGTGCACGTAAATCGTTGTCTATTGCAGTTGCACGTACTAGATGTAAACTGTGAAATTAGCTTGTGTACAAGAAAATGGAAACCTGCTGAGATAACGAATTGAAGATTGTTTTTTTTAATTTTTTTTTTAAAAACGGTGCTCCACTCTAGGTATTACTCCTGTATCGTGGGTGCGTTTACAAACATTTAAACTCACATACACAAACAGCCAGACCCGGAACAACTACCTGTAGGCAATACAAATATTTGTTCCGTGCGGGAATCGAACCCGCGACACGCAGCGCAGTAGTCGATCGCTCAGCCACTACGCTAACCGTGTCAATTCTACTGCGCTTTTGGCGTAAAATTATCTTTTTTGCTAGACAGACAGCAGAATAATGAATCCATATTAGAATCTAGCCAAGAGATTTACAAAAAACAATGAAAGGCCCGTTACGTACGTAGAATCAGTACAGGAAAGTACGTAAACAAAGAATTCAGGCTTGTATTTTAAAACAATCGCATTGTTCACGTGTCAACTACACAGTAACCTCGTGACGTCACAAAACATACCTACTCTTTTATTATTCAACATTATACGCACTGGCATCCCGTAACGATGATACTACGTCATAACTCGCTACACCGCAGCAATAAAGAGTTCAACACCAAAAAGTATTTTCCCCGGAGGTTTTCTCGCACCAATTCGCTTCAAGTAAAAGATGGGACAACTCCCAACTTTCTGGAATAAAAAATTTTCCTCATTCATTTTCGGTCCTAAAAATGTTAAAATACGTCTGAATTTTTTGACTTTACTTAATCTGAAGTTGCAACTTTCCAATGGCCAGTAAAAAGGCAATCAGTATTCCTAGCGTACAACGTCAAGACTAGACGGAATTCGAAAGTACTAAGATGGTTATATGTAGTTCGTAATGCAGTGACAGTCTGGAACAAGCAAATAGCTAGATTGGATCTTGGGGTGGTAAACACAGACGTCTAGTGCGAGCAACGCTCCCTCGTTTACTAATGAAAAATCTCGAATCTCATCTCTTTGAACTTTTGCATTCGAGAATTAAATTCAGTGATAAACCTCGTTTAAAGATGTTTGAACAAACTATTAGGATGAACGTTTATATTAAGGGAGATTCGGACGTGCGAAATGATTTTGCAATTTAATTTAATATGTTTTTGTAATGGTGTTGTGTCGGGAATTTGAAATTCTTGGCGTGTGATGTGAGAAGCAGCGCCCTCAATCACCAAGAATTTCAAATTCTATACAGTGTGGCAGGGACATCGACCCACAACCTGTTACCATGGACTCAGTACATGACTCTGAACATTTAGCTGTTCAGTACATTTTGATTGCGTAGTTATTACACTTTTCAATGAAACAACGGATTTTTTTGATAACCGACCGCAAATTTGTAGCGGTATCTACAACGCCACATGTGAACAACGCGTCATACTGACGTCACGCAAATCCTGCATCTTGCAAGCAGAGTTTACCGCGCAATTAGCATAGATACAATTTCCCAACATCAATCGTTGGGCAATTGCCCGCCAGACAAAACACCCGTCTGGTCGGAGGATCCTCCCTTTTCTATGGAGGTTGAGTGAACTTTACACCCCGTTCCTCATACCTCTATACTGGTGACCCCGGACATGAACGTCAGCGCAGCCTTCGTGCAAACACTTCAGCGTGACGTCATCATCATCACTCCCGCAAGCTTTAGCGGCGAGTCACCCAGCCAGCCAGCATCCACGGCTTCAACGGGTATCCTGACCACCAGCATGCAGCGTCCGCGCATACCTGGTCATAACCCTCAGCCTCATCAGCAACCTCGGCACAGCACACTGCACTTTCGGCCGGTCAACAAGCAGAGCACCCTCTCCTGGTCGACGCAGCAGCCAGCCTCAACCCGGCGCTGTACATCCGACGCACTGGAATATAACGCAGCGCCACCCCGACTCACTGGGGACAACTCCGCAGACAGTTCCGACTCACCGTGAACTGGGCGGCAACCGGTTCCGACTCACTGGAACCTCAGCTGGCCTGGCAAGCATCGCAAGATACAAGACTCAGTCCACTATCGACCTCCGGTCTCCGGAGGGGAGTGATGTAGCGGTATCTACAACGCCACATGTGAACAACGCGTCATACTGACGTTACGCAAATCCTGCATCTCGCAAGCAGAGTTTACCGCGCAATTAGCATAGATACAATTTCCCAACATCAATCGTTGGGCAATTGCCCGCCAGACAAAACACCCGTCTGGTTGGAGGATCCTCCCTTTTCTATGGAGGATGAGTGAACTTTACACCCTGTTCCTCATACCTCTATACTATCATAGAATCATGTCCTGAATTACCTACATGAAGTTACAGTTTCCGCGTCGATGCCATCTTGTATTTTGAATAGAAATCTATATTGGTTTGTAACTCAAACATAAGTACTTATCTCTATAATAACAGGGTAATGATTAATAAAGTGTTTAGTATCTGTTAGCCGCTATTGTTGCCAAAGCTGTACTTGAAACAATTTGGCATAAACACGGAGGGTTAAATATTGATAACGGAGCACTAGTTGTAGTTTAGTGGCAGTTTGCCAGCTCATCGTTTATATTCTAAATCTAGTTCAATAGGAACTATTTCTCTAGGTCAGCTTTCAGGACTTTGCAGTTGATTAATTCAGTCCAATGCAAACAAACAGATGTTGTGAATGTTTAGAAGAAATGGCATATCTTTGCCGAGCGAGGTATCAAGGGTCTGAGGTAATTAAAACAAACATTAACTGCAAGCAGTAATCCACTAAATCTCTTGACTATAAACTATCCCACTGCTCATCAAACAAACTCACATCAAACATTAAATTTACCCACAAAAACGGTAATTAATTCAGACAACACAACTGTAATCAAGGAAATCCTGGGACAACAAATGTGCTTCCACATACACATGGTGTGATAATCTATCTCTCTAGCACAACCACGGAGAAGATAGCTGTACAGAAGGCCAGCTCCATGCATCGATAGAAAGCGTAGGCACACATATACGCGTACGCACGGCGATCTCAAACTATGTTAAACAAATGCCAGTCGCGAGTGCATACGTGGACACGTGTCTAAATGTGCGTGCGTTCTCGCTAATTGTATGGAGCCGACAGCCGACCTTCTGGCTGAACAGTGAATATATTTAGTTTCTGCCAGTACTGTGTTAAGTATTTAGATTGCTTCCCGATCCCCAAGTGGAATTTGTCCACTTCAATGAATTCGTTAGCGCTCCCCTCTGTGACCACTCGTAAATTAATTATTTTAAGTAATAGGTCAAGTCGTGTTGGAATCTTTCAGGAAGATTTTAGATCGGAATTTTAATGTTTCTCTCGTGATACGTTTTTGTTAGTACAAAAAAAAACTGTTTTAAAATTTTATTGAAACCTAAGAACTCTTAAGATTTTCTAGGGCCCCCATACCTGTGTTCGAATTCGAATACTGTTTTACGAATTCGTCCTATTTTTAAAGGTAATCTCGTCTACCTACTCATAACATTCCTTTCAGGCATTCCAGATCGGAATATCAATCTTTTTTTTTTTTGTTGTGATTCGTTTTGGGTAGCACCTACCCAAAAATTCTGTTTTTACATTTTATTGAACCTAAAAAATCTTCGTTTTTCTACGACCCTTATACCTTTGTTCGAATGCTGTTTTAAGAATTCGTCCTATTTTTAAAGGTAAACTCGTCTGGCTACTCATAACATTCCTTTTAGGCATTCTCCAGCTCCCGAAATTGATATTAAAGATTCCTTTAGAGTCGAAAGGTCAATAGCATCTGGGTCCGTCTGATCTCTGTCTCCACAAAATACTTCAATATTTTACGTGACACGGCCAAAAATGCAATCTAACCGAAATTTCATACAATACAACTTTTATATCTAAAAGTATTTTTGTGACTTAAATATCTAGGACAGCTGCTATATCGTTTTCAATTTTGTTTTGGAATCTAAAAATAACTCTTTTAGTCTGGGATTTCAATTTGGAACTAATAAAATAACATTTTTTGCCGGCGTTTGTGGCCAATGGAATTGAAAATATATCAAATATATTTTTAGACTATAGTTTATTTCAGCCAGTATTTGGAATATGAAAATAAAATTTTAATTGTACGTATACATTTTTTTTAAAGAAAGAGCTCAAGAGTTTCTTAGGTTAGTTAACGGATTTTGCAAAACCAATTAGTACTGTTCCTTGTGGTTTATTTACATGAAAACATGAATATTTCAGCGAAATATTAACATTAATGTTATATATTATTGACGACCCGGTTGGCGCAGTGGCTGAGCGATCGACTGCTGCGCTGCGTGTCGCAGGTTCGATTCCCGCACGGAACAAATATTTGTATTGCCTACAGGTAGTTGTTCCGAGTCTGGCTGTTTGTGTATGTGAGTTTAAATGTTTGTAAACGCACCCACGATACAGGAGTAATTCCTAGTGAGGGGCAACGCTTAAAAAAAAAAATTAATAGATCAAATTTTTCTTTATAAAAAGTTTTTGATTTTTATTGTCACAACGGGGCATTCTATCTGTAAGTTGATTTTTGATATTTTTAGCTCACAACCATTCTAAAATACAAAATTAATTTTCTAACTATCAACTAGCCTATTGCATGATGCGTTGAGCCATTTTAAAAAGGTAACCTTCTTAACTTACCAATAAAAAAAAATAAAAAAAGTTGCTGTATGGGCCTGCTCTTGACCTCGATCACGCCTGATGGAAAGCTATCAACTAAACGCTTTAATTCTAAGCAGAACAGTTCGCCCTACCAGAAAAAAAAAGTTTTATTCATCAAACCCTCGTTTTGCCAAAAAAGAGTCACTTAAAGGCTCCTCTTTTATTTACTTAAGTAATTCCCTTCGCCAAACAGTTTCGTAATCCTTTTAAAACGGAGTTACGTCACTCTCATTTGGTTTAATTAACACAACTAATTAAGAACTAAGTAGTATAGTTGTGTGTTGAAGTTATTAACACACAAAGTTAAGGCTCTGGAGTTAGTTAATTAATTGTATTTTAAACTGTGAACTTGTTTATGACAGGTATTTAGGAGATGCTCAAATAAATTGTAGTTTCTTTAACAAGTCGTATCGTAGGTGTCTAATTTTCCTTACAGATTGCAGTTATAAATCAAATTAAATTTTCGAACTTAAAAGGAGAGAAACGTTAGAGAAATAACTGGAAATGCCATTGAGTTGACGAATCCCTCACTATTTCTTTTCGATCCTTTTTCCCTGAGTGAGCAATTTCGTCAAAGTGGTCGAAAGCCTATATCTGGCTTATTAGCTATCACTATCAATCCTCGTTTGTCTTTATCTCTCCATTCATAGATACATTTTTCAAGTTTCTTCTTACGTAGCGAAAGTTCTCCGTCTTTGGTTATATATGTGTCAATTTGTCCTGTTATTTCGCCCTTTGTGTTTTACGGTCACGGAGTACGATGGAATGGAGAGCTCCTGTGTGGGGGACGCCTCACGGACAGGCATGGTATAGTGCGGGCAGAGTCAGTTCAAGCGAAACTGTAACTCTTGCCATTATGCCGGTATCTACGAAAATTTGGCTGCGAGTAGTGCGTGACTCAAACATTAGCCTAGTCACAAAACACAAAGCGGCAATTTCGATTTGTAATAAACCGCTGTTTGTAATTTGGGTTGCCTTGAATGTTATTTTGTTTTGTGCCTAATGTGTTGAGGCTTTACCCAATGCCCAAATCATGATGCGATGGCGATTATCTAATGATGAACTTTTCAATCGTATTGCGTTTCTTACGAGACATGCGTCATCAGTGTGTACTCCATTCTCATTACCTTATCCGTTCATGCACCCATAATCCAACATACTTTAATAGGTATACTCGATAGCAAAGAATCAGAGTGGGCGTCCAACATTTCTAATTTAAGTTAGTTGTTCCACAAGGTCAGTGCTGGTCAAGAAAAGTATTAGTTAAGTGACTCAACTTCTCGTCTTTAACAGGTTGCTCAAGTTAATCGAGTGAATTGAATTGAATCTGACTATTATAGACTTTGTTTGTACCTAATATGTACATAGGTTATTTGAGATTCTTGTTTTATTTTCTGAATGTCTCTCGAATATCACATCTAATTAAACAGTGACGGCCCAGTGATAACGTAGATTCAAACCCAGATAGGCTGTCAAAACGGTGAAGGAAAACGTCGTAAGGAATCCGGCATGTCCTAGAAACAAAAATTCGAAGACATGTGAAATCTACCAACCCGCACTGGGCCCGCGTGGTGAATTACTGCCCACTCCCTCTCACCGAGAGGTCGCCTGTGTGGAGACCCCAGTTGTGGGAACATTATAGACTGAATATACTCTGATATGTCGGTTTGTACGAGAATATCAATAGAAATCCTGAGTCGACCACGACCTAAATAGTTGATCCTATTTCAGCGATACAGGTACCAGGGATTAAGGTATTGTTGCACAATATTGTTATAAGTTCCGCAGCTTCCAAAGCACAAAGAGCATAAATCCATACGGCACAGAAATCTGCATCGAGCATCAAAACCATGCCATTATTACCAATCCTCATTAGGGCTGACCACTTACAATATTGCATATTAATTAGTTAAATTAGATTTGCGAGCAGTTATGACAAAAATAATAACACTATTGCTCGGAGGGGTAAGCAAAGAGTATTGTCGTCAAGGTGAAATATTTAAAAGGAGAATTATGATTTAAAAGAGTTTCCGTGGAGTTTCTTGCCCGTTCTTCTCCATAGGAACCTACTTGGACCCATTCCAAAGCGTAGTAAGTTCAACCAGCTTCATCTTTCTGACTGACCGACCCCTTGACAATTCAAAAGTGCCTGTAATTGGTTTATTTGAAATAAATACTTTGAGTTTGATTTGGTAGCTTTAAGAGATATTAAAAAGGGCCACCCATTTATGATGGGATTTTTAAGTAAAACAACCACCAATGATTGTAGTTCCGCGATTTTTTTCGATAAATCAGCTATAACAGCGGGATGATAGAGCAGAGAGCTTACCTCAATGGCTGAGCTAGAAAATCCATTTTCAAACGTTTTTTATTTCACCACAAAGCTATCCGTAGCTCAACAAACATACTGCAGATTAAACAACACTGTATACGGGATTTTATTAATGAAACCTGGCAACTGTGGCAACCCTACTGCAGACCAGTAAGCCCGGCACAGTCTGCCAAACGCAATTGACAATTGTAACATTAATTAACTATCTTTGTTCATTATTTTAAATAATGCAATTATGCAATATATTTACCCATTACGCTAATTCAATTCAATGTCATTTGATTCCGGATTGCAAAACGAATTAATATTCATTGGATAGTTAGCTTAACCTTTAAATTAATTAATGATTTTCAATTGTAAATTAGTGCATTTATGACGTATTGGTGCCAGGGGCTTGTGTTTACAAATTGGGACATGCAAGAGTTATCTTCAGAATTATGCACAGTTTTGAAACCATACACGTGACCAGAAACATAGAATAGAATATTCTTTATTATGTACACCATTTAAATTACAGATATATATGTATAATATTAACAAAGGGTGACACAATGGGCGGTCTTATTGCTAAAAGCAGACAACCTTTGGATGGATTAAAAAGGGGAAGGAGAGACAATACTGTAGGTAGTCTGTGGTACACCACTGGTACCATTTACATAATACAATAAATACATACATAAAGCATATACTGAAACAGGAAAAATAATGATGATGACAATAATGAATGATGAAACATGAAGAAAGAAAGAAATTATACATTTATTAGCGGCAATCATGACGCATAAAAGAGAACACAAACACAAAAAAAAAAAAAAACTTGTAACATAGTTTTGACAGTGACATTGACAACTGAAATGAGTTTGATCGTGAGAGTTTTGACACCTGGGTGTTTGATAGAAAAAGGTCACATACAATAACACAGGTTAAAATAACTTTTGAAGTCTTTGCGCATAGAAATGTAAAATCCAAGACATTCAGAAAAAACATCAAACAAAAACTTACAAACACGACCAAATCTCAAAAAAAAATATGACGGCATGTCTACTAATTTATGTTCCACGCTTCTACCCCACAAATACCCCAGAGCTCAATATTATAATGAAACAGTACATAGTCTGTTTGGCGCGTCGCTTCCCCGGGGCGATTTATCGTTCGCTACACTGTAATTAAATTCACCTACTGGTGGGGACGGCCGGCGAAACGTCCTGGATCGAGGGATGATGCGGCATTTAGATTTTGGGGTGTAGTTTTTGACGTATCGTGTATTACGATTAAAACTTCCCTTTGGTTTAACGTCAAGTGCAGTTAAGTCAAAGAGTTTATTCTAGAAATTTTAGAAAAATATCGGTCGTTAAATAATTTAATTTACTTTGGAGATGGCTGACGAAATTTTCAGGATTGAGAGGATGACGCAAGGATATGTCGTGTAGAAGGTTTATGTAATAACTAGCTGCCCCGACGAACTTCGTACCGCCTCAGAATTAATAAGAACGAATGTATGAGAAATGAATTACCTTCATTATTATTTTTTCGTGAATTTTTCCCATGCTTTAATGGTCATTCTGCTATTCGGAGCGGAGAAAAATCGAATAAATCAAAGATCATAAAAATCGATCCAGCCGTTCTTGAGTTATAAATGATGTAACCTAACCCGGCTTTGTTTTATTTAGGGCTGATTTTTCAATCGACAGATAATTTTTATTCGTGGAATAAAATTGACGTCTGACAGATTCTGTATGGAAGAACCGTCAAAAATTCAAAATTATTCCTCAGATAAAATTTGTCTGACATTGGAAAAAATCAACATTTAGAGAGATACTCGTATATAGGAAATAACCGAAGAAACGACAGTTGTATTTTATCAAAGGATAAAATTGGGAGAAAAGGTGCGAAACATGAGGTCATAGCTGATAGAGATGTATGGAAGAAGAAGAAGAAAACATGGTGCGCTGACCCCAATCAATAGGCTATTTTCCTAAAAAAATCGAATTAGTCCGTCAGTTAGAATATCAAAAAATATTGAACCCGTATTTTTTCTTTTGTGAATTATATAAAAAATGATGGAAGATATCGCCCGTTAAAGTTCCGCGTGACGTCACTTGCTTGCGACACTTTTTAAAGCAAGTGACGTCGCAACCCCCCGCTCCCAAATTTTGACGCGCTTTATCTTTGTCCGGTAAAAAGAAAGTCCTTGGATTCTCGCCGTAAAATTCAACAAATAAGTACAACTACATTCAAAGATTTGGTTCTGGAAACAGCTCAGGCTCGTTCTGATGCTATGGCTAAAGCTGTTGTTGCTAGAGTAGAATACGAATACGATTTAGTTGCTGCTGAGGCTAAATATCATCATGACTGCTTCATTTCCTTCTTGAAACCGAACACTGGGGTTAAAGTCGGTCGACCTCAAGATGAATCTACGAATCTGGCAATGGAGAAAATATTCACTTACATCGAAAATAGCGATGACTGTCAGTTCACTTTGTACGAATTGAGAAATGTTTGCAATACTACAAACGTAGATAACAGGACGCTAGAGGTTCGATTAAACGAACGTGTGCAAATTATGACGATTACAAATCTTTCAACTATTTTAATCGTTATATCTCAAAAACGGTGGCTCTTAGGAAAAAAGCATTTAGACATTTTTTATAGATAATTATCTGATCTACAATTTTTGTCTGGGCTAAGTTTGTGATAAAACTTACTGTTTTGCTGAAAATCGCGAAAAACCCGTTTTTGTGACCTTTGACCCCGAGTAAATTTTTTTCCAGGTGTCGGATCGTTGAGGAATTTTCACATTTCACTTATACCAATACCAATACCAATTTTACATTTACATCATTAAATTTTTTTTTTCTACCAATTTTCAGCCGAGTGTGAATTTTTGTAACCTCATCCCTATTTTTTGGTCTAGTTTGACCGGACTATGATGGTTTTGATGTAAGATACAATGAACCAAACAGGTCTTAATATTGGTTTAAAATTTAGAGGTGCCTTCGGATTAAAGTCAGGTGCTGTATGTTAAGAGTTAATTAAAGTATTAATGAACTTCTAGACAGTGTTGGGTCGGATTGAAACTTAAAAAATCCATGATAATATAAGTTTTCGGTAAGATAAAGCTACTGACATGGCTAACAAACGGTACTCGATTATGACGAAAGCTTACAGTGTTCCAACTCTATAGGATAGCTCTCAATATTTGGAATAGCATACTAAAATCCTAGTATTTCGACACTATCCGAACCAGAATTTTGCGGCCAAACGTCGTTGATTGAATTTGGTCTCTGAAGTTCGTGATAGGACCTCAACATGATAAAAGCTTGGAGCTGAGTGTGCCTGGGTGGCACTAATTAATATTGACGTTTTGTATCGTGTCAGCTATGGATGTTGTCGAATATTGGATATTGCGACATTTTCTGTTTTGAGGCGAGCCCTTCCCGCCGAATTGCGCATATTTTTCACCGTTTAGAGTTAATAATGAAAGAAAGAAAGAATATGTATATTATTGGTGCTCGCACAGGAGTATCACAAACTAAACTAAGCAGACAAAAAATACAGTAGCAAAATAAAAAAAAAATTGAAGATTGATTGAAATGATTGAACAAAAGGTTGAGCAAGTAAAATTTTTATTGCACTGTATTTTAATTGCACTGTGTAGGATAAGTATTGCGCAGGTCTTACTCACGCGAAAACATTGAAGCTTATGGGTGGTCAATGTTATTGCGTGAAAATAATTAATTGATCGTTTGAGTGCAAGGGCTGATTTAATCATGTTGCTTATACACTCGTATAGAAACCGTGCCGTAGAAAACACGTGTCTGTGAACATGCCTTCATCATGATCCATACAACTCTAACAACCGTGCCTACACAGCGTATGGACCGCGCCATAGAAAAAATTTCATAGTGATCCATAGAACACTGTCCACCGTGCCTATTATACACACGGCAGATAAACCGTAGTTTCTTACGGCAAGAAAAACGTGTGTGTGTGTGTGTACAAATGGCCTAATTGCAGGTGTAGGAGCCGCCTAAGGTTGAATAGCTAGTTTCAAAAGTGACCATAATACGGTTAATTCGTGTTTTAATTATTGTTAAGATCTAGAGGAGAGATACCTTATATGACAACTAAATACCATGTTGCATTGCACGGTGTTAGCTGTAAATTTTCTATCTGCTTCGTCTTAAAAGCTTTCATCGTATAGCATAGTATAGTATTGCAGTTCGTATGGTCGATAAGATTGGGCTCGTAAAACAAAAATGTAAAAGCTTTCAATGCTTTACAGTATTTCAACACACGTTGTCACACTCTCTTGAATCTTCATCGAATTACGTCGTGCTCAGACGTCGCCACTGAAATGTTATTGTCGCGTTGCCGTCGCCACGTCTCATCGCCAGTGTCCAGTAGACTGTGCAGTCTATGTAGACTCGAGTCCCGCCACCCTTTCAATGTCGTCTCGTCCATAAATGATGCTTTTACACACGCTTCGAATACCTCTTTTAAAAATAAAAGCATTAGAAAATCGATTTTCAATCTTGTTATGCTAGGTATGCCAATATTCCATGTTACGATTAAGGTACATACATGCAATTTTGCTAATGGATAGCGAACCATGTAGAGTTTTATGTACAAAATTGCATTTTTACTTCGGTATTAAAATTTTCAGCGTTTTATTAGATTTTTCGTTCGTTGGTACTGGTATTAGATTTTTATTGGTGTACGGTTTTTATTTTAGGGGAAAGCTTTCAGTAATAAATATCGATGACATTTTTAAAAAATCGTTGAAGTTCTGCGGTGTTTGTGTATGTAAGTTTCATGTATGTAAACTACACGTACACAAGATCAGTGATACCAGAGAAATCCTAGCGTGAGAACCAGAATAAGCAAGTCCTTATCGTTTCTCTCAAATCACATCAAGAAAGTTCGCTCAACTCCACCGTGTTCGCATAAAATCGTGTCCAGACGTGGCCACAGTAACGTCGCTGCGTTATCGCCGCCATGTTCAGTGAGCTCAGTACTCCGGAACCCGTCGCCGGTCACTGTCCTGTTACTATGTGCAACTTGGCACAATAGGCACGTGAAACTGTGCCTTTGCCTACCAGACTATTATTACTATAGTATACAGTAAGGAAAGCTCAGCTCTGCCTTCGATACTGTTGAACATAAAATCCTTTTAGACAAACTAGAACATTATGGGATAAGAGATAAGGTCTTTAAGCTTTTCAGTTCTTATTTACAGAACAGATCACAGTACGTTGAAATTAAGTCAGTTGAAAGCGGACATGAAAAAATTAACAAATCTAAGCTTGTTAGAGTGCAAAAGGGGGTTCCACAGGGCTCAGTTTTGGTGCTTAATGACTTAGCAAACTATATGTATAAGATAGTACCAGACATCAAAATGGTTATTTTTGCTGATGACACAAGTGCCGTTATGAACGATATCTCTGTAAGGGACTTAGAAAATAAAGTAAATCATGCACTGTCTGCTTTTGAACATTGGTTTTCCACTAACAATTTAAAACTCAATGTGGAGAAAACGAAATGTATGCTATTCAAATCAACCGTGAGAAATAATGATAGTATTAAAATAGCTTCATTGGGAAATAAAGTGGAAATTGTACAAAACTTAAGATTTTTAGGGATACGAATTGATGCGCTCTTAAGCTGGAAACAAGAACTGGAAGCAATCATAAATTCTCTCAGCAGTGCATGCTATGCCTTGAGAAGTTTATTTTGCCTTAGTTGAGTCCAAGCTGAGGTACAGTATTAAACTATGGGGGAACAGTTATAAATACAATATGGATGCAGCCTTTGTTATGCAAAAAAGAGCCCTTAGAACTATACTTCGCATAGACCAGACTGAATCTTGTAGAGAGCATTTTGTGAAATTAAAAATTCTACCTGTACCTTGTCTCTATATTTTTGTTCTACTAAGTAGTTTTCTAAAAAACCTAGACAAATACGAGACAAAAGAAGAAAGGGAAACTAGGGTGGAAACGCGCAGGAAAGATCTGCCTAATTATTTGCAGCCAAAATTAAATGTTGTCAAACATAGCTCTAAAGTACAGTCTGTAAAACTTTTTAACAAATTGCCATTAGAACTAAAAATGATTAATAGTCCAAGAATGTTTAAATTCAAATTAAACTCATTCCTATTAACGAAGTGCTACTATAGTATAGAAGAGTTTTTTAGTGACAAAAATAATGCCACAGTGTAACTTGTTTATTTGTTTAAGTTTAAGTCTAATTCTTGACATGTTATTGTTTGATTTGAATGTTTGTTTTATTTTCTGACTAGGCTAATTGTGTTTTTGTTTTTTAATTCTAATTATGTTGTTGATATATATTTTATTTTATTTTTGACATTTTATCTATATTATTGATTAGAACTTTTATTGATTATTATTATTGTGCTAATCTGTATTCGACACAAATGTAATTTGTCAAGAATAAATGACTAATGACTAATGACTAATGAAAACTTAATGGGACTAGATCTTTGTGCATTTTCCTTGTTATCACAAATAAGTATTCCTTCTTTATGACAAGACATGTCCTTAAGAGTCTATCTAAGTCTATCAACCGTTTGTGTGAACATTTTAGTTTTATAATTTATTATCCTTTAAAAAAACAGGCGAATTGAACCACCCCCTTTTTAAAGTCAGTTTGAAATACATTGATGTTACACAGGATGTCAGAGAAATCGACGCGCAAACCATGAATTCAGCATATGATTAGAACCTCAGGGGGGGTTCAGAATTGGGCACGCCACAATTGCGGTGATAAGTCCCTTCTTTGAGGTGAGTTGCTAGAGAGGCGCCACGGCGCCCTTACCTTCCGCCTGACGCAGGTCCTCACCGGACACGGTTGTTTCGGGAGGTTCCTATTCAGGATAAGGCGGGAGGAAACGCCGGGGTGTCACCACTGTGTTGATCGCCCGAAGGACACGGTGGAGCATACGGTGGAGGTCTGCCCGGCTCGGGCGGAGCACCGCCGTGTCCTCGTGGCGGCGATCTCTCGCGTCCGGCCCTGGTACGGAGCGAGAGTGCCTCCTTCTGCGAAGCAGTAATGCTCGCAAAGGAGGAGGCGGAGCGCGTGAGGGAGAGGCAATCTCTGCGCCCTGACGCCGCTAGTCGCCGCAGGAGACGCCCTGGACGGGAGTCAATAGCCGACTCCCGGCCACCGTAGCCACCTTACCGGGTGGCGAGCAATGGGTAGCTCGCCGCCCAGTAAGGACCAGGCCCGGGTCGACGGCGCGGTGTGTTCCACGCGCGCCTCAAAGAGATGTTAGCACGAACTGACGGGGTCCGCTAGGGCCGATGCCTGCCAGAGTCGCGGGTTGTTCGAAAGAGATACCGTGGCCCCTGGCACAGGCAACTGAAGGAACACGGGTGGGTTTTAGTCAGTAAAAGTCTGACACGCCCTTCCGCTCAGACCAGTGCGGGAGAGGCCATGTGATGATTTCCCACCCAAAAAAAGGGGGGGGGGGGGTTCAGAATCATGTACTGAATCTATGGTAAAACGTTGCGCGTCGATGTCCCTGCAACCTTGTATTATTTTCCGTACCAAGATCAATGCAAAATCTATTTGTTAAACTAGTATCTACAATTACTCGACAATAACTAATGGACGTTTACTTAGCATCCACAGTGTAGTCAGCAATCTTTGATTCTCACGCTGATTCGATCTATAAACTCCGAAACACGTACCAAGACCATCGACAAACTGCATTCACACACACACAGACACAACATGTTACCGTCTGCCAGTTCAACGGACATAACAGTAGTCGATACGAGCCTACGAGTGTACAAATGTACGAGCCGGGAAGTGAACCGAAAACAATGTCCCCGCATGCTGCTACTGATGGGGCAGTTAGAAAGTTTTGCGCGCTACACTTGTTCGAAACGCTTGCAGTGTGTGTTGTAGAACTTGTAGTTGAAGTCTCTAGGACGTTTATGTAAGTTGGAACTTGAGCGATTTTTGTTGGTGTAGAATAGAATTGAAAACGTACTGGGACTGATCTCTTTATTCGCTTTTTTCTGCTGTTGGATGTAGAACCAGAGCTTTTCTCAGTAGGCATGTAATAAGTCGCACATAGCATAAACATAATCAACCTATAATGTTCCCACTGCTAAAACATAGAGGAAGAGTGGACTGTAATCTACCACGCGGGCTCAGTGCGGCTTGGTAAATGCCACATGTCTTCTAATTTTTGGTTCTAGGACATGCCTGGCATGCATGTTTCCTCACGATGTTTTCCTTCACCGTATTGAGAGCAGTGGTGATGAAATGATTTACACAAAGTAAAGCGCCTGTACTCGTAAGCCGGAGCCGTTACCATTAAGTCACCACTGCTCTCAACAGCCAAATGTCAACGGTTGTCGAGTACAAAATATCCTCCAAAAGTATTCGAGAACCTCTAGTTTAAAAAAAAAGTAAATACCACTCTGCTTTGTGGCGAGTAGCACACAAGGATTTCCTTTGTCCTAGATTAGTTATTTGCATGCGTTTGTCTCAGACTGAAAAACGGTTTCTCTTTTTACACATAACTAAAGGCTTATTATACATTTGTCGCTTTCATTGTTTAAATGCGTCTAATCAACATAATTTTTTTAACAACCAAGGTAAAGATTGTGGTGTGGAGCTGCAAATGTCATTCTTAACTTCCTAACTAATATATCAAATGCGAAAGTGAGTTTGTTTGTTAAGCTTTTACGCTAAAACGGCTGAATGGATTTGGATAAAATTTGGCACATAGATAGACCATGACCCGGTTAAGGATATAGCGTACATTTTTCATCCCGGATCGCAGAGGAAGTGCAACAACTACTCAATGTAATGATTGCATTCCACAATGTGCACTTAGGTGGTAGGTTTTTACAAAGACGTGATCATCATTATGGACCATGTCGGGCACAGCACAGCAATGTGTCAGGGAAGCCCCCTGGTACATTGCTGTGCAACCAACAGTTCTTCATCTTATAGCAGGGCAGAAGTTGAACTGCACTGCGTTTTTGCTCTATGACTAAGTACAAAAAAGCAGTGCAGTTCAACTTCTGCCCTGCTATAGGAGTTAATGGTAAGCCCCGAACTGAGGCACCGTCGTTCTTCATGTTTGCTATAGATGATTCATATTAGTCTTTATATAACATGTCCCAGAATTAATGAATGCCACTAAACACGCCAATTAGAATATAATATTATAATAATAATAATAAATAACAGTTTCTAACAACAGGCGTTACCCACCTGCTCCATAAGTCAGGTAGTCTCGCGGAACCCAAGAATTATAGACCGATCACGTGTTTGTCGACGGTTTATAAACTTCTTACATCCATTTTGAGAGCGAAAATTAACACACACATTGACAGTTACTCGATTATGTCTGCCTCTCAAAATGGATGTAGGAATGGGTCCCGCGGTACTAAGGAGCTACTCCTCATAGACATGGCCATGGCCACAGGTTCGCCGATCCCGCAAGGATATGTCGACATGCTGGATAGATTATAAGAAGGCCTATGACTCGGTGCCACATACATGGCTCATGAGGGTGCTGGAGTTGTACAAGATAGATGCAACTCTACGCACTTTCCTTGAGTCGTGTATGAGACAGTGGAAGACGGTCCTTCGCTATCCAGGGGAATGATGAGCCTGTATGGATTAAGCGGGGAATATTTCAGGGCGACAGTTTGAGTCCACTTTGGTTCTGCTTAGCCCTGAATCCTCTAAGCACACTGCTGGAGGACTCAGGTCTAGGCTACCGGTTGAAGAGAGATGGTCAGGTCATATCTCACCTCCTCTACATGGATGATTTGAAACTCTTCGCCCCTAACAAATTGCATTTGATGGAGCTACTGAAGGTAAATGAAACTTTCAGTAGTGCCATCTGGATGGAATTTGGTGTGGACAAATGTGCAGTCATGCATGTAAAGGGGGGGAGATTATGGAATCCGAGGGAATTTCACTTTCGGATTCCATACACCTTAGATCCCTCTCCTCATTCGAAAGCTATAAGTATTTGGGTATGTTGGAAGCGTTAGGCATCAACGATGCTGACATGAAGCAATCGTTGAAGGAGCGCTTCTTTTGTCGCCTGAAGAAGGTATTAATTAGTCTTCTTTCAGGCGGAAATAAGGTGCGCGCCTTCAATGGCTGGGTCATGCCGGTTTTGATGTACTCTTTCGGCATACTCAAATGGACTCAGACTGAACTCAATGCCCTAGATAGAAGGGTCCGTACACTGGTGACCGCAAACCGGATGCATCACCCACGATCATCGGTGATGAGACTGTATATCCCGCGGAAGTGTGGGGGTCGAGGATTTTTAAATGCGAAGACCCTGCACAACCGCGAGGTGTGCAGTCTCAGGGAATATTTTTTAAAAGCCGAAGTGGATATGCACCGTGATGTGGTCGCAATGGACAAGGGGCTCACCCCGCTCTCCATGGCGAAAGAGAACTGGCGCAAACCTGTAGTACTTACTACCGATGACCGCAAGAAGGTATGGCAAAGCAAGGAGCTTCACGGGCGCTTCTATCGGGCTCTTCATGAGCCCGGTGTAGATTTCTTAGCGTCCGTATCCGGCTGCGTTTCAGTGACCTCTTCGGGGAAACTGAAGGTTTTGTCTGTGCAATTATGGACGAAGTTATCTTGACGAATAACTACCGGAGACATATTATGAGGGACGGGACGGCTGACGTGTGTCGGGAAAGCCACCGTCCGGGTGAGTCCATCAGACATATTATCTCTGGTTGTTCTCGTCTGGCTAACAGCGAGTACTTGCACAGGCATAACCAAGTAGCCAGGATTATTCACCAGCAACTTGCTTTGAAATATAAACTTGTCGACTCTGAGGTACCATATTACAAGTATGTGCCCGACCCAGTTCTCGAAAATGACTATGTCACGTTGTACTGGGATCGGTCTATCATCACTGACAGGACTGCTGTCGCCAACAAACCTGATATAGTGGTGATAGATCGATTAGTGCGCCGCGCAATGATTGTTGATGTTACCATTCCACGTGACGGGAACCTCGTGAAAGCTGAGAAAGATAAACAAATCAAATATCTTGACTTAGCACGCGAGGTTGTTGACATGTGGAATGTGAGCTCGACTGTCATTGTGCCGATTGTCGTATCGGCCAATGGGCTGATGGTACTGATGGTGCTGATGGTCCAAAGCCTCGATCAACATCTATCGAGGCTCTCGTTAGGCGGTTGGATCTAGGGCCTGATTCAGAAGGCAGTACTCCTCGATACGGCTCGCATTGTGAGGAGGTTTCTATCTCTGGAGCCCTAACCACCGGTAGCTTGGACCCTGCTCCCGACACCGGTGGATCACTATTTTTTTATATTTTTAAATGTTTTTATTTTTTTATTTATTCATACTAATATTTAAAAATATAATAAAATAAGACGACTAAATAAACAAACGTCATAATAAATAATAATAATTTATTTAATCTCAAAAAGAAAAACTTTACATTCTGGTTTCGAGTAACACTGGACCCCACACTAGGATACCCTGTGTCGTGAGGTCCAGTCTCTTTCATCACATGGTTTGTATTAGCTGTAGTTTTTTTTCAGAACTACAGATCTGATATAATCATAATACATTACACTGAATTTTATCTAATCTATATAAACCATTGTTTATTTATTAAATTAGTTATACTGATTATGGGAGAAAATTGTGGTCACATTACAAATCTACGCAAGCACGTCGCACACGTATAAGGATCTGGCTTATTAGGTACTTCGTCCATTATGGTTTGTTTTGACTTACCGGAAGTGTGACTGTGATTCACGTAGTTTTAATTACTTTAATTCAGGTTCACATTGTATAATAACTGAAATATTATCTCCCCGTTTCCACGGCACCCTAAATCGAGTATGCAAATAATATCAGTATAGTTTATGTTATGAGTCAGTAGCCTAACTGTGCTGTATCTTGTATCAACATGCATCATGTGCGC